>SIJG01000055.1:0-600000 GCA_023374025.1 Heterodera schachtii
AAAAAATTTTTTTTTCTGCTATGAAAAGATCAACCCGGGGCTTTTCGGGGCTTCTGATCACGAATCTGATATCAAATTTGCAAAAATCATTGATTTTATCATTGATTTGAAAATCAAAGATTTTCGAAATTTTGATCAATATGGTCAAATTTTCATAAATTAAGCATTGACTGGGTAATAAATTTTGATTGTTTTATTTTTGTGTGTTTGTTCTATGATCATCTCAATGTTTACGTCGTATTTGATCATTATTGATCAAAATTTCGAAAATCTATGATTTTCAAAATCAATGATAAAATCAATGTTTTTTGCAAATCTGATATCAGATTCGTGATCAGAAGCCCCGTAAACCCCCGGGTTGATCTTTTCATAGCAGAAAAAAAAATTTTTTTGGTGGAGCCCAGATTCTCCACTATTACCAAAAAATCAAAATAAAAAAGTTCTAAGGGTAATTTGAGGTGCTGAGTACGAATCTGACCTTCTTTTTGTACAATTTCGAACCCCTAACCCGAATTCGAACGTTTTTCGAATTTTTTTCAATTTATGAACAAAAGTGAGAATTTTGAAAATTTCAAAATTTCGACTTTGTTCGAATTCGGGCTTTTTTATGGTCGTGTGAACTGCAATAGAGCCAAAAATTGCCCGACCGACATAGGAATTATCCGTAAATTACATTCACACTTTGCCATTTTCAGCGAACTTCGAAGTCGCCGAGTGCCAAGCGAAGCCGAAGCTCAACAAACACGGCAGTGCAACTGTTGAAAAAGATGGCGAAGCACAAAAAGGAATTGAACAGCAGCAAAGAAACGCGACGAGAAGAGGACGAGAGGGAAATGGAGAACATTCCCGACACATTGGACGAACTGAACAGTCGGGGGACGGAGGACGAAAGGGGCAAAGGGTGCGAACTTTGGCAAAGTGCCGAAAAAGACAAATTAAAATTAGACAAAGCAAAAAATGACAGAATAAACACAACCAACTTTAGGTGTTCAAGAAAAGTTTCATTTCTCTTCTAATTCTGAAATGCATTTGTGCTACCAATCCCGGAAAATGCCACTTGAATTTTGGCATTATAAATATATTTTTCTGAATTGTCAGAATGGATTTCTGCTCTTCATCTGACCATTCTGTTCTTTCAGAACTGAAAGTGTGCAGACGGTGAACGAATTGGACGAATTGCTCGACTCGGAGACGGCCAAACGCATTCAATCGGAAAGCGAAGTGACCATCCGATTTTGTTGTCCGCTGCTCGCCAATGTCGGCTCCGTTGGGCAAAGTCTGTGTTTTGTTTTACTTTTTCCCATTTTCTTTTCTTTTGTCAGTGTTTTCCATCGACGACTTTTCCCCCCTCAAAACTCTCTCGTCGTCTTCCAATCTCTCCGTCCCTCCCTTTCTCTGTCCGTTCGTTTTCCTTTTCCTCTCTCGCCCTCACTCGCGCCTTCGCTGCACTCTCTTCGACCGCTTCCGCCAAAGGGCCGTCGCCGCCGGCGGAGCGGTCGCCGTCCCTTACGACACTTTTGTGTTTACCATTTGCTACGCATTTCAGGCATTTTTTTTGCTAAAAAGATGGCCATTTGTCCATTTTATTTTGTTTTAGGTCTCTCCCATTTCTTTGCATTTCTCCGATGTGTCTTCGGACGTTTCATTTGAGCAGCAATTGGACAAATTCGCTGCTCTTTTCGCCCCCTCAAAAGTTCGCTGTGCCCAGCGGAGGCGGTGCTTTTTCTATGCGAATGTTAGCAAAAACTTCAATGTTTCCTTAGTTCGTTTTCCTTTTGTCAGATTGAACTTTTGCTGAATGTGTGGCACTTTCTCCGCTTTGACCATTTGTCGGATTTGCAAATCGTCGCCCTTTGCCGCGCTTTGGCCCGCCTTTTTTTGGACGTCGGCGCCCGCGAATTTCGGGCCCATCTCAGTCACGCATTTCAAATGGTAACTAAATAGGGAGGCAGGCGGACGGACCGTTAAATTAGATGCCACCAACTAGGCACCAAAATACAAAACTGGACCAGCTGAGTGCTCTTTGTGCCGAATTGGCATTGGTTCGTAATTCTAACCCAAGGAATATTACGGAGTTTTTGATTGCTTTTCCATGATATTACCATACCAGATGACAAGGGCGTAGCCAGACCCTTGGCTTCGGGGGGGGGGGCTCAAGTCAAAAATTCGATATTTAGGGGTGTATTTTTCGTTTTTTGAAATCCCGAATTATGGGGTGTATTTTACAAAATTTTTCGCCGTTTTTTCGCCAAAAAATTACTATTTTTTGCCATTTTGGTCCCCATTTTTCAAAAATATGGTAAAATGGGGGTCCGGTGGTGCCGGTAGGCGCCGCCGGGAAAATTTTTTTGGGTATTTTAATGCATTTTTGTTAAGAAAATTGCTTAAAATTTCAAGAAAATTTACTGAAAATTTTTTCCTTTTTTGGGTTTCGGGGGGGGGGGGGGGGGGGCCCGGGCCCCCTGGCCCCCCCCCCTAGCTACGCCCTTGCCAGATGATGTAAATTTAAAATATTTGCTATCATTAACCTTGTCCAAGTTTATTTTATTGGCACCCAAAGGGACCCCCCCCCACCGAGGGGGAGGGGTGGTCTAAATTTTTAGATTCCTTAGTTTTTCATTTATTTCCTCCTCAGATTTTCCGCCATTTTCCATCCGTTCGCCGTCGCTCTGTCCTCTCCCATTTTCTCACTTTTTCCTTCTTTTCTTCCGCCGACCATTCCGTCCACGCGGCCTTCGTCCTTTCCCAAATGTTCAGCCAATTCGACCAAAGCCTTCGTTTGTTGGCCATCCAAAGCATTCTCAAATCGATCATTTCGGAGAACGATGCAAAAGAGCGACCAAAGGTGGGAATAGGGAAGGAAAGTATGCAATGATTCAATGCCATGGCAAAGGAAAAAGGCTAACGGATGATTTGCAAAATGTTGCTTAAAATAGCACATTTTCGCCAAAAATTGATAGCATTTTCAAATGTATTTTCAGCTCCCTCCGTCGATTCCCTCCTCCATCACTTTGGGCGATGCGTTCGATGGTTTGTCCGAGGCCGTTTCGGTGGTGCGCCGCCGTTGGGCGACTGAAGACGAACTCACAACGGACCATCCATCGGTAACTTCTTTTTAACGACCTAGTAATTTTAGTCTAATTTCTAAAATCGAGACTTACAATTAGTGAACACCTCGATAATCTGTAAAAATTTCCCCAGTGTCACATGCATTTGTCATTCCCTCGGCCACTTTTTGTCGGCCAAATGCCATCCAATTAATTGTACTGTTTGTTGTCCCCCATTTCAGTCCTCCTCCTCCCTCACTGTGTTGTATTTGTTGTGCAACCGTTGGTTGGATTCTCTCACGGCGGACGAGCGACTGCTCATCGACCGCAGCGAAAGTGAAGCGTCGCTGGAAAAGGCGCTGCAAAACATTCGACAGGCAAACGAACAATTGGTCAGTGGTGGCGAATAGCAATTGGTCATTACTAAATGAGCAATTTGTGTCATAAACATGAAAAAGACCCCCCCCCCCATTTCGCCCGCAAAGGGCCCAAAATGTGGGACCATTTCGCACCGAGGGGGGGCCGGTGTAAAAGAGGTGGGGGGGGGTCGCCGCCGAAGGGGAAAGAGGGAAATTTCTGAAATTTTGGCTATTTTCTTAACAAAATTCATTAAAAATCTTTGAAATTTTCCCCCGGCGGCGCCTATCGGCACCGCCCCCCCCCCCCCCCAAAAAAAACTTTTTTCTTCAAAAAATTAGTCCAAAATCTCAAAATTTGGTTATTTTTTGACAAAATCTGTTAACAAATAGTATTAAAATTACAAAAAAATTTCCCGGCACCACCTATCGGCGCCGCCGGACCCCCTTGTTCCCCAAAAGTTTTTTAAAAAAGCGCGCCACAAAAAAACCGTTTTTTAAAAACAAAGAAATTCGTCGCATGGCTAAAATCGCAAAAATTTGGCAGTTTTTGGTGAAAATTTGTTAACAAATTGCACTCGAATTTTCAAAAATTTTCCCCGGCGGCGCCTACGGCACCGCCGCCCCCCCCTGTTCGCGAAATTTAAAAAAAAAAAAACCGCGCCGCGAAAAAAAAGAGGGTTTGAAAAGCAAAAAAAAAAAAAAAGGTCGTCAATTTACATGGCTGGATGGACCATTTCGCAAAATTGGCCGCTGACCCCCCCCCCCCCCCCCCCCCCCTCCAGACCATTTCGCAAAAATTTTGGTTGACCCCCCCCCCCCCTTTTTTCATGTATGATTTGTGTAAAAGGCATTCAATGACTATTTGTCAGCAATTTTTATTGGTACCTAATAATCAAATCGATGGACATTCAATTGGAGACGATTTTCAGTGCCGTTTTTTCCCGTCTTTAACGATGCTTTCAACTCTCAACAGAATCGACGGAATATCAACGATAAAATGATCCACACGTGGGCCCAGTCCGAACATCGCATCCGCGCCGCATTGCTCCGTCGACAGAAGGGCCAACTGCGGATGAGTCAAGCGGTGGGAGGAAACACAGCGAAAAGCAAAGAGAGCAGTAGCAGCAAAAGGCAAACTTTTGTTGGGTCATCCTCAGAAGACGACGGAGATTAAAAAATGTATTTTCATTTGATTTCAATTTGTTAGAGAATCGTTTTCACCCATCACAATCACTCCCAGACTGAATTCTAATTCTGATTTCGTTTTCACAATTCTCATTAACTTGATCACTTAATATTTTCCTGCTCCAATTTAACCGTGCTTTGCTATTATATTCCGAAAAAAAGTATTTATTGGTTTTGAAGTCAAAGAATAAAGATACCGAGCGGAAATCAGCGACACAGACTGTCGAAAATAAGAAACATTTCGTAAATTTGGTCGAATAATATAGGGGGGGGGAAGGAAGAAATCATCAAAAAACGCACACTCACAGATGAACACAAAAAACAGCAATTTGAGCAACAAAAAAAAGTCATAAGGGTTTAAGTAAGGGGAGAGAAGAGGAGGAAGAAGTGAGAATCGGAAGAGAAAGAAAAAAGAGGAGAGGAGGACGGAGAGACCGTAATTGAGAAGCGATTTTAGAGATATGAGCACTTTTAACAGGCAAAACTGTGAAATTTGAATGGAATTTTGACTTGAGAAATGATTTTGGGTTTTTGTAAAAAATAAGCGAAATAGCGATTCTGAAGAGGAGGAGGAGGAGAGATTGGAAGAATGACATTGAAACAGAATGAGAAAGAAAATAAGAAGAGATGCAGCAACCGGAGAAAAAATGTAAGAGAAAGAGGAGGGGGAGGAAGAGGGAGTTTGAATGATCAGACAAAGAACGACATGACAAGAGAGGGGAGAAATGATCAGAGAGGCGGGGGAGGGGAGAGTGATTTGGGAAAAGCACAAACAGAATCACATGCACACAAAACAAAGACCAAATGGGATGAAAAAAACAATGATAATTAGATAAGAGAGGACAACAGCAAAAAATAGCCAAAACAGCGAAAGAATGGTGGGGAGAGAGAAGTGACACAAAAATAGCACAACTGACAATGAGTGATGGGATGAGAAAGAGAGAGAAAGGGAGAGAGCGCACACAAAGTCAACCCAAAACACAGAGAGAGTTTAACAGTGGGAACGAGAGAAAACAACAAAACATTGCGTTAACTAAATAATTGACAAATCAAATGGGAAGGGATTTCGACGCTTTAAATGGGGGGGGGGGAGAGACAACGAACGGCGGACGGGAAAAGTGGCAAATTTTGAGTTAATTCAGACGCATTGTCAAAGCAAAAAGTGAATTTCTAAGGAAATAAAATAAAATTAAAAATGGAAAGAATGGTCACCACCAACAACAGCACAAAATCAGAAGTAGGGCAAGGACGTAGCGAAGGAAGTTAAAAGATATAAATAATGGGTCCTTTTTTGTTGTTTACGTCCCCCGAAATCGGTCATATAAAATAAAACAGTGTCAACCCCACAACACGCACATGCGCAAACTGTTTGGATCGCTGCCATTGTTTTTAATAATTAAATGATCAATTTGTCCCCAATCTAATCCATCGCCATGGTTTGTGCCATCCTTCGCCGTTTCCTTCCCCATTTTAGGTAGTTGCTATTTTTATGCCGAAAAATTAATTTATTCTTTTTTAGATGTCAAAAAACAACGGTAGCGATCAGAATATGATAAAAGTGTGACGGTCTGTAATTTGAAGCATCAAAACATCACTGGAAGGAGAAGCCTTCGTCGGGCACATTCTGCTGCGACGGCTGGAACATGAACTGTGGTGGCTGCGCCGCGGCCCCTCCGGCGGCGTCGGTCGGCGGTTGTTGGCCGGCGGCGGCCCCAGCAGCAACCAATTCGTCGTCCTCTTCGGAGGAGAAAAAGTTGTCGATGATCTCGTAGGCCTGAAAAAGATGAACATGATGAAAACCGATAAAAATTTAGTATGTTTTTTTGAATAATCCCAATTTAAATTGTAAGATTTAATTGCACACACCCATAAAAAACCATTTCGTTATTTACTGACCATTTTGTAAATTTCTTCGCTTTCGTGGTTTTGGAGGTGCTCGATTTTGTCCAACCCTGAGAAATGAAGGTATATATAGTGTGTCTGCCATATGCCAACCTCCGCATTCCTCAATCTTTTGGCACACTTCGTCAGTGTGTGGCCCCGACTTCTTTAAAATGTTGTTCAGTCCGTCCAGCACCACTTGCACAATTTGCGAGTCACGCACGCCGAGCAAATTGCAAAAGGGCACGATAACTCCGTTTTCCACATTAAATTTATTTTTTGTTAGATTGGATGGAGAAATGTTTAACTATGTTTAAAAATATCATTACCATGTATTGGACATGCTCCGCTCGTCCGCTTATTGTCACATTGGAAACGGCCCAAGCAGCCTCCTAAAAAGAAACGGTTTATAGATAAATGTGAAAATTCAGTATTTTTCTCGCCTTCTGAGTTTGGAAATCGCCCTTGTCCAGCAGATGGATGACCATCGGAACAAGGCCAGCGTCGATGACCGATTGGACCTGATTTTCGTTGCCAGCAGTGATGTTGGACAAAAACCAGACGGCCTCCTTATTGTTAGCATTAGCATTTAAAGGGTTAAAGTCAAACAGAGAACCAAAAATGGATTTTTATTGTCAGCCCACCTTGTTGATCTTTTCCTTTTGGTGGGAGAGAAGTGCCGGCATCATTTGGAGGGCCCCACAGTCCAACACCAATTGCGTCTGATCGTCCGTCCCGGTCACAATGTTGCCGACTGCACGCAGTGCGGCCGTTTGCACTTTGACTTCCGAATGGCCAAGCAGAGGGACCAAGTATTGGACAACCTGTTTTTAACCAAAATTGCTGTTGTCAATTTTAATAAAAAACGAACCCCCGAGTCGATGACCAATTGAATTTGATCGTTTCCGCCATCGGTCAGATAGGACAGGGCCCACACAGTGTCCACGAGAATGCTGGTGTCCTGGTGATGGATGAGAATGGCCAACATCGGCAAAAGCATTTGAACAATTTGACGGTTCGGAGGCGGGTCTTTGCTACGGCAAAGATTGACCATCACCTGAAAAGAAATGGATATGACAGCAATAAATCATACATGAAAGGGGGGGGGGGGGTCAACCAAAATTTTTGCGAAATGGTCCAGCCATTTTCAAACCCTCTTTTTTTTCGCGGCGCGGTTTTTTTTTAAAAAATTTCGCGAACAGGGGGGGGGGGGGCGGCGGTGCCGGTAGGCGCCGCCCGGGGAAAATTTTTGAACGAGTGCAATTTGTTAGCAAATTTTCACCAAAAACTGCCAAATTTTTGCGATTTTTAGCCATGCGACGAATTTC
Organism: Heterodera schachtii; assembly: GCA_023374025.1. NCBI lineage: Eukaryota > Metazoa > Nematoda > Chromadorea > Rhabditida > Heteroderidae > Heterodera > Heterodera schachtii. The sequence goes on from SIJG01000055.1 coordinate 7,801, forward strand.
TTTGTTTTTAAAAAACGGGTTTTTTGTGGCGCGCTTTTTTAAAAAACTTTTTGGGGACAGGAGGGTCCGGCGGCGCCGGGAAATTTTTTGTAATTTTAATACTATTTGTTAACAGATTTTGTCAAAAAATAACCAAATTTTGAGATTTTGGACTAATTTTTTGAAGAAAAAAGTTTTTTTTTGGGGGGGGGGGGGGGCGGTGCCGATAGGCGCCGCCGGGGGAAAATTTCAAAGATTTTTAATGAATTTTGTTAAGAAAATAGCCAAAATTTTCAGAAATTTCCCTCTTTTCCCCTTCGGCGGCGACCCCCCACCACCTCTTTTACACCGGCCCCCCCCTCGGTGCGAAATGGTCACACATTTAGGGCCCTTTGCGGGCGAAATGGGGGGGGGGGGCGACCCCCCCCCTTTTTCATGTATGAATAAAATCCAAAAAACCAACCCAAGTGACGTTGCGTAGAAAGTTCAAAGGGATTTCAGGAGCGACAAATTTCAGCAGAGGTTGCACAATTCCCAACTCAATGCAATAGTCACGAAAGTGAGGTCCATCGCCTGAACCAAAAACGCAAAATTAATGGGCTAAAAGGAAAATTGGGAAGAATGATAAATAAATCAAAATAGTCATTACCTACAATTTTCATTATTTAATTTTGGCCCCATTTTCATACCAATGATGTTGCCAAGTGCCCACACTGCTTGTTCACACACGTTCATGTTGGGGGACTCAAGCAGCTTCAAAAAGTGTGGCACAGCTCCAGCCTGAACGACAGCGCGTGTTTGGTCTGAAGTGCCGCTGGCGATGTTTGTCAGGGCCCAGGCGGCCTCAAATTGAAGCGTGGCACTGAAACAAAGTAGTGAATTAATTCGAAATAAATTTAATTAATATTCTTTAAAGGATTAGCTCGTTTTTCCCGACCCCAGCTTTCCCCACATCATTTCTTCTTGGATTTTTTTAATAATTAAAGTTTGTTTAAAATTTCAGGGGAGAAGTAGTACACCCCGTAATATATACTTTGGCGACTCCAAACAGTTGACGAGGATGGGCAGAATGCCACTGGAGATGAGGTCGTCTATGGGCGGGTTGCGGTCGGAGGAGAGCAATTTTCGAGCCTGGGTAACAGGCCAGCATCTGCACTTCCGGGTCAGCACTTTGCGCTTGGACCACAATCTCCTAAAAACAATCAAAGGATGTAGTGATGAATTGTTAGGAAATTGACACGGAGACCTGCAAATTGGTACGATCGTAAGGCACCGCAACGCCAGTGACATTGCTTGTCGAAGCGTCCTCAGTGGCGCTAAAAGCTTGCGGTTACCACCATTTGTGTTTACAAAAATTTTTCTCCTATAAGACCACACGCTAATTGTAAGTGCGGCTAAGTTCTTGTTCCGAAATCAGCCTTCTCACGCCCTCCAATTAACCCACTCTTCGGTCGGAATGTTGCGCCGCTTGGACATGATGTCGTCCCGCTTCTCCTTCCGGATGGACACCACCTGCTCCGTGCGGTTCTTGCGCAACGCCTCCACGTCCTTTCCGATGTTTTTGTACTGCGTTTGTCGGTCCGCCATTTTTCTTTCCTTCACTTTTTTCGCTGTTCTTTTGTCTGTCTGGCGTTTCCTCTTTTGTCTTTGTTGCAAATTGCTCTTTCCCTTCTTTTCGTTTTTATTGTGTTTGTTTTCTGCTGATAATTGCAAATATGCTGTGAAATTGCTCCAAAAAATAATCAAAATTATCGAACAAAACAAAAAATGGCGGAATATTAAATGAATGGAAGCAAACCAATTGAAAATTTTGAGGGAGAAAAGAAACAAAATTTTATCAAAGTACAAATAAAATGAAAAATCGGCCAAAACAATTCAATGTGCTAACTCGCCCAAAAATATCCGCTTGTCACTGCCCGCAGAAAGAACTTCAAAATTGCAAAAGTTAATTATATTTGTTTTAGTGGATAAATTCACCAATTGGTTCCTTAGGGTGAAAATCTGTTGCATTAACTGAGCCATGATGGCCGGGCAACTTGTAAGCAATGTTTCTGGAACCAACGTCCCAAATGTACACGAAACGGTCACTCGATCCTTGAAAATTAGCAAATGAATAAATGATTTTACGATAAACAAAAGCAATGAAATTCTTGATACTCACCACATGAAACTCGGTGTCCGTCTGGAGACCAAGAACAACGGAGAAGGTTCTTAAATTTGAAGGTAATTTCTTGAAAAAAACGTATTTTTGAACTTTTGGTCGTATATGATCATCTATGAACCATTTTTACTGTCAATTGGACCTTTTCAAAGTTGTGCTGATGTCCAGTCAATGTCTTCACACATCGTTGTGAGCTTGCATAAGGTCGAATGTCCCAAATGCGAGCAGTACAATCCATGGAATTGGACAACACGTGGTTACCATCCGGACTCAGACTGAGACCGGTGACTGTGTCAGTGTGACCGGGCAAAATATGAAGCAAACCAAGCCGACGGATATCCCAAATCTAAACAAATGTTTATATTAGGTTATGGCCCCGACATTTAACGCTGAATAATATCCCATTCTCGCAGTTGTAAACTGCACAAAAAATAACGAAATTGACAAATCAAAAAAGCATTTGGCTGATTGTAAGAAAACTGTCGGTGAATAGCCCTTTTAAATTTTGTTGGTTTTATGTAATCCGACAGTAAATCCACAAAATTACGCCAGATCCAACACATCACCTTAAGCACATTGTCAATGCCACCACTGATAATTTGTTCGGCTGTGTCGTTGAATGTCACAGAGGTCACTTGGTAATTGTTCACATTTTCAAAAGTGGCCACAGGGCCTCGACGACGAACATCGTGCACCTGAACATAAACGCAGAAGTAATGGATGCCCAGGGCAAAGGCACAATAATTTTGCCGCCGTCACAGCCGGAGACGACAAGCGATGGACCACGCCGGGCGGGGTGACAGCCGTTGACGAAGTCGGTGTGTGTACGGAAACGGCGTACGCACTGGCCACTTTCCATGTCCCACACGCGCACTGTTTTGTCGGTTGAACAGGTGAAAAGGAAACTGTGAAATCGAAGTGGGACGCGATAAACACACAAAGGATTAATGTCTTGGGACCATCTCACTATCAGCAAAGGTTAACTGTCAATGAAATGGGGTTTTGACTTGGAAACAACACCAAGCGCGGGGCTAACGGGAAAAGCTGACAATATGACCGGTCCCAAAGCGAGTGACAAAATAAACCCAAAAGAAGTGACCTTCCATCGGTGCTGAAATGTACGTCCATAATGGCGCCTTTGTGACCGGAGAGAGTGGAGAAGTTCTCACACTCGCCATAAACATTCCAAAAGACTAGACAATTAAAGGTAAGTAAAAAATAAATAAAAATATATAATCGGACAAATTCGCTGGTCGTAGCCGACAGAAGCGAGACATGTGCCATCGGGACTGAATTGTGCGGCGTAGATTTCGCCCTCATGGCCAGTCAAAAGCATAATCGGACATTGTAGACCGGACGCTCGTTGCTCCCCCGTGCGCGTAGAATCCCCGAGCGAAACCAAAGAGACGTCCTCGGAAGAGAGACGCTGCCGTTTGCCACCTGAACGGATTGACAATTACTTTTAAGCATTCAATCATTAAGCAATAATTACGAACCAAAAGGATAACAAGAAAACCTTTTCAAAATGTTTTGTGAGTCAAAGAATACGATTTTTCAGATGCTCAACCTATTTGGCAGTGCACTTTAATCTTTTCGTTAATTACCCGTATCTCATCAAACATTTCGAGTGTATTTCAAATTTACTTACTCGCAGGAACGAGTGGGAGTGCGGGTCGTTTGAATACTTCAGTCATCTGAGGAATCCAGCTTAAAAAATGTAACAAGACAAAGCATACAGTCACAAGTATAAATATCGGTTAAACAAATGATTAAACAAAAGTAAGTGAAAGACAATTAATTTTGTACAGTTTAAACATAATTAACAAACAACAAAATCCAGTGAAAAAGAGACAAAATGGCACAGTCCGTTGCTCGCCTTCGTTCATTCCGCTTGGCTATGACACAATGTCACGTTGTGTTTGCCATTGTTTTGATTGACCGGCAATTTCTTGCGCCCTCGCGGCGATGTGCGCGGTTTAAACTCAGTGACAGTGAACGAAACACCGTTCACATTGACCACCATTTTCTTGGCTGCACTCCGAACGACAAGGGCATCTCGGAAAGGGACGGGCCGACGACGGATGGTCAGTTTGGACTGGAAAATTAATTGAATTGTCAAGATGTGAGTGCAAAGTGCCCAAATCACAAAACATAAGCAAAGTTCCATTAGAAAACCAACAAGCAATAACTAAGGAACAACAGCAACAACAACCTGTTGTTTGTTGGACAGTCCACCATTGGCCGACGGGGCACGTGAGGGCTTCGGCGAATTGGCCATTGCCGAAGTACACGGACTAAAACAGTCGGGCGAATTGCGCACTGCCATTTCAGCACTGTTGCGCTGTTTTCTTTGAGTTTAATCTTTCATTTCTTTTTTAAGCAATTATTTTAATTCTGTTAAGTGAAAAAACAAACTTTTGGTGTGCCTTTTCAACTTCAACCGCTAATTTTTGCACCAAAGTTTGCTGCTGAACAACAGAGGGATTTAGTCGCGGCTTTCGAGTTGAAGTCCCTTTTCGAGTGTCGCACATCAGGCATTTGAATGCTTCGTAACGGTTGCGAAATGTGCAAACCGAAATTAAAGATAAATTTTAGATTCAATAAACAGAAAATAATGACCAAAAAATAGTGCTAAATGAATAAGGTTTATTAAAATAGATAAAACAAATCAAATGAGTTAAAACCTTCGCCAATCAGTGCCCTTGATTTATTACCTGTACATTCCCAACTGCCCGGTTCAAATGCCCCGTCTTCTTCTCCACGACCGGCGCCTCCGCTTTCCCCCCTCCTCTCATTTTCGGCGTTGTTTTCGCTGTCTTGCATTTCCGCGGAATTACAACTGCCGTCGCTGTCATTCCGCGTGGTTTTTCTTGTGCCTCTTTTTCCAGCACTCGACATAATCAAGAATTACATAATGCAGAAATCTTTGCTCCAAATCAAAATTTATGGGTTATCTTACTGTGGTGTTTTTTTCCTTCTATCATTGAGTATCGAGTCACATCAACCCTTATCAACACACTCCCGCTTTAAACTATTGTTTCTACAAAACAATAAAAGTTTACAACAATAGCAAACAATAAGTTGAACGTGAGAAAGAATGACCGTTGCTCTTTTGCCTTCGTTCTTTCCATTTGGAAATTTTCAAATTTAAGAGACAATTTGCCAAATAATTGTCATCTGCTGACTCAAGTGCTCGTACACTATGGGTCAGCTCCACTGTACAGAGAAAAGCATTCTAATAATTTTAGTTAAAAGAGTACAAAATGGTACTTCCGGGTTATGCTGCCCCCCCCCCCCCTCAAAAATTCCAAAATTCGATTGGGGTTTCCAAGGTCGCTGATCAGTGATCACGAATATGATATTTATTTTAAATCTGATGACTTTTAATCATAGATTTGACAAAATATCTGAATTTGACGAGTTTTTGCGCAATATCGCTGCCTTTATGCCACCTGTCTGACTCATTTCATGTTTTAATTAATTTTAAATATTTTTCTAAAATCATAGATATTTTGTCAAATCTATGATTACAAGTCATCAGATGCTAAAATAAATATCATATTCGTGATCAGCGACATTGAAACCCCAAATTACGAATTTTGGAATTTTTTTGAGGGGGGGGGGGGCAGCATAACCCGGAAGTACCTACAAAATCACCTTGGACATTTAGATTCAGTACAAAAAGAATAAATTTTAGCATTTTGGTTAGAAACAGCTCAAAATAAAAAATACAAAAAAGGCATTTTCCAGTGTAATTTTGAAATAGCACAAAAATTTACGCCAAATGCGCTATTTGGCGTTATGAGCCTTTTTGTCTAACACTCGGCTTGACCCATAGTGCTGGTACATATTAACAAGAGCCCGGTAAAAAATATTTTACGGGAGCTGTACCGGGAATCCCGTCCATTTTAACGAGAATCCCGAGCGGGAGTATTCATAATTAATTAAATACTCACAAAAATATACTTAATGCACAAATTTTGAAGGACAATCCTTTTCTTAAAGAAGAAATAAAGAGAAAATTTTGATTTCGGTAGGCGTCGCCGGGGAAAATGAAAATTACCAAAAAGGTAATACTGGAGAATTGGTGTTCCGGCAAAAAATAATTTAAAATTTTTTCTTTTCTACTGGGGGTTTTCTGGGCCGCTGATCACGAATCTGACATTAATTTTGACTAATTTCGAATCCCGGACCCGAATTCGAACAAAGTCGAAATTCAAAATTCTCACAACATAAAACTGGTTTTGAAAACTGTGAAATCGAAGTGGGACGCGATAAACACACAAAGGATTAATGTCTTGGGACCATCTCACTATCAGCAAAGGTTAACTGTCAATGAAATGGGGTTTTGACTTGGAAACAACACCAAGCGCGGGGCTAACGGGAAAAGCTGACAATATGACCGGTCCCAAAGCGAGTGACAAAATAAACCCAAAAGAAGTGACCTTCCATCGGTGCTGAAATGTACGTCCATAATGGCGCCTTTGTGACCGGAGAGAGTGGAGAAGTTCTCACACTCGCCATAAACATTCCAAAAGACTAGACAATTAAAGGTAAGTAAAAAATAAATAAAAATATATAATCGGACAAATTCGCTGGTCGTAGCCGACAGAAGCGAGACATGTGCCATCGGGACTGAATTGTGCGGCGTAGATTTCGCCCTCATGGCCAGTCAAAAGCATAATCGGACATTGTAGACCGGACGCTCGTTGCTCCCCCGTGCGCGTAGAATCCCCGAGCGAAACCAAAGAGACGTCCTCGGAAGAGAGACGCTGCCGTTTGCCACCTGAACGGATTGACAATTACTTTTAAGCATTCAATCATTAAGCAATAATTACGAACCAAAAGGATAACAAGAAAACCTTTTCAAAATGTTTTGTGAGTCAAAGAATACGATTTTTCAGATGCTCAACCTATTTGGCAGTGCACTTTAATCTTTTCGTTAATTACCCGTATCTCATCAAACATTTCGAGTGTATTTCAAATTTACTTACTCGCAGGAACGAGTGGGAGTGCGGGTCGTTTGAATACTTCAGTCATCTGAGGAATCCAGCTTAAAAAATGTAACAAGACAAAGCATACAGTCACAAGTATAAATATCGGTTAAACAAATGATTAAACAAAAGTAAGTGAAAGACAATTAATTTTGTACAGTTTAAACATAATTAACAAACAACAAAATCCAGTGAAAAAGAGACAAAATGGCACAGTCCGTTGCTCGCCTTCGTTCATTCCGCTTGGCTATGACACAATGTCACGTTGTGTTTGCCATTGTTTTGATTGACCGGCAATTTCTTGCGCCCTCGCGGCGATGTGCGCGGTTTAAACTCAGTGACAGTGAACGAAACACCGTTCACATTGACCACCATTTTCTTGGCTGCACTCCGAACGACAAGGGCATCTCGGAAAGGGACGGGCCGACGACGGATGGTCAGTTTGGACTGGAAAATTAATTGAATTGTCAAGATGTGAGTGCAAAGTGCCCAAATCACAAAACATAAGCAAAGTTCCATTAGAAAACCAACAAGCAATAACTAAGGAACAACAGCAACAACAACCTGTTGTTTGTTGGACAGTCCACCATTGGCCGACGGGGCACGTGAGGGCTTCGGCGAATTGGCCATTGCCGAAGTACACGGACTAAAACAGTCGGGCGAATTGCGCACTGCCATTTCAGCACTGTTGCGCTGTTTTCTTTGAGTTTAATCTTTCATTTCTTTTTTAAGCAATTATTTTAATTCTGTTAAGTGAAAAAACAAACTTTTGGTGTGCCTTTTCAACTTCAACCGCTAATTTTTGCACCAAAGTTTGCTGCTGAACAACAGAGGGATTTAGTCGCGGCTTTCGAGTTGAAGTCCCTTTTCGAGTGTCGCACATCAGGCATTTGAATGCTTCGTAACGGTTGCGAAATGTGCAAACCGAAATTAAAGATAAATTTTAGATTCAATAAACAGAAAATAATGACCAAAAAATAGTGCTAAATGAATAAGGTTTATTAAAATAGATAAAACAAATCAAATGAGTTAAAACCTTCGCCAATCAGTGCCCTTGATTTATTACCTGTACATTCCCAACTGCCAGGTTCAAATGCCCCGTCTTCTTCTCCACGACCGGCGCCTCCGCTTTCCCCCCTCCTCTCATTTTCGGCGTTGTTTTCGCTGTCTTGCATTTCCGCGGAATTACAACTGCCGTCGCTGTCATTCCGCGTGGTTTTTCTTGTGCCTCTTTTTCCAGCACTCGACATAATCAAGAATTACATAATGCAGAAATCTTTGCTCCAAATCAAAATTTATGGGTTATCTTACTGTGGTGTTTTTTTCCTTCTATCATTGAGTATCGAGTCACATCAACCCTTATCAACACACTCCCGCTTTAAACTATTGTTTCTACAAAACAATAAAAGTTTACAACAATAGCAAACAATAAGTTGAACGTGAGAAAGAATGACCGTTGCTCTTTTGCCTTCGTTCTTTCCATTTGGAAATTTTCAAATTTAAGAGACAATTTGCCAAATAATTGTCATCTGCTGACTCAAGTGCTCGTACACTATGGGTCAGCTCCACTGTACAGAGAAAAGCATTCTAATAATTTTAGTTAAAAGAGTACAAAATGGTACTTCCGGGTTATGCTGCCCCCCCCCCCCCTCAAAAATTCCAAAATTCGATTGGGGTTTCCAAGGTCGCTGATCAGTGATCACGAATATGATATTTATTTTAAATCTGATGACTTTTAATCATAGATTTGACAAAATATCTGAATTTGACGAGTTTTTGCGCAATATCGCTGCCTTTATGCCACCTGTCTGACTCATTTCATGTTTTAATTAATTTTAAATATTTTTCTAAAATCATAGATATTTTGTCAAATCTATGATTACAAGTCATCAGATGCTAAAATAAATATCATATTCGTGATCAGCGACATTGAAACCCCAAATTACGAATTTTGGAATTTTTTTGAGGGGGGGGGGGGCAGCATAACCCGGAAGTACCTACAAAATCACCTTGGACATTTAGATTCAGTACAAAAAGAATAAATTTTAGCATTTTGGTTAGAAACAGCTCAAAATAAAAAATACAAAAAAGGCATTTTCCAGTGTAAATTTTGAAATAGCACAAAAATTTACGCCAAATGCGCTATTTGGCGTTATGAGCCTTTTTGTCTAACACTCGGCTTGACCCATAGTGCTGGTACATATTAACAAGAGCCCGGTAAAAAATATTTTACGGGAGCTGTACCGGGAATCCCGTCCATTTTAACGAGAATCCCGAGCGGGAGTATTCATAATTAATTAAATACTCACAAAAATATACTTAATGCACAAATTTTGAAGGACAATCCTTTTCTTAAAGAAGAAATAAAGAGAAAATTTTGATTTCGGTAGGCGTCGCCGGGGAAAATGAAAATTACCAAAAAGGTAATACTGGAGAATTGGTGTTCCGGCAAAAAATAATTTAAAATTTTTTCTTTTCTACTGGGGGTTTTCTGGGCCGCTGATCACGAATCTGACATTAATTTTGACTAATTTCGAATCCCGGACCCGAATTCGAACAAAGTCGAAATTCAAAATTCTCACAACATAAAACTGGTTTTGAAAACTGTGAAATCGAAGTGGGACGCGATAAACACACAAAGGATTAATGTCTTGGGACCATCTCACTATCAGCAAAGGTTAACTGTCAATGAAATGGGGTTTTGACTTGGAAACAACACCAAGCGCGGGGCTAACGGGAAAAGCTGACAATATGACCGGTCCCAAAGCGAGTGACAAAATAAACCCAAAAGAAGTGACCTTCCATCGGTGCTGAAATGTACGTCCATAATGGCGCCTTTGTGACCGGAGAGAGTGGAGAAGTTCTCACACTCGCCATAAACATTCCAAAAGACTAGACAATTAAAGGTAAGTAAAAAATAAATAAAAATATATAATCGGACAAATTCGCTGGTCGTAGCCGACAGAAGCGAGACATGTGCCATCGGGACTGAATTGTGCGGCGTAGATTTCGCCCTCATGGCCAGTCAAAAGCATAATCGGACATTGTAGACCGGACGCTCGTTGCTCCCCCGTGCGCGTAGAATCCCCGAGCGAAACCAAAGAGACGTCCTCGGAAGAGAGACGCTGCCGTTTGCCACCTGAACGGATTGACAATTACTTTTAAGCATTCAATCATTAAGCAATAATTACGAACCAAAAGGATAACAAGAAAACCTTTTCAAAATGTTTTGTGAGTCAAAGAATACGATTTTTCAGATGCTCAACCTATTTGGCAGTGCACTTTAATCTTTTCGTTAATTACCCGTATCTCATCAAACATTTCGAGTGTATTTCAAATTTACTTACTCGCAGGAACGAGTGGGAGTGCGGGTCGTTTGAATACTTCAGTCATCTGAGGAATCCAGCTTAAAAAATGTAACAAGACAAAGCATACAGTCACAAGTATAAATATCGGTTAAACAAATGATTAAACAAAAGTAAGTGAAAGACAATTAATTTTGTACAGTTTAATTAACAAACAACAAAATCCAGTGAAAAAGAGACAAAATGGCACAGTCCGTTGCTCGCCTTCGTTCATTCCGCTTGGCTATGACACAATGTCACGTTGTGTTTGCCATTGTTTTGATTGACCGGCAATTTCTTGCGCCCTCGCGGCGATGTGCGCGGTTTAAACTCAGTGACAGTGAACGAAACACCGTTCACATTGACCACCATTTTCTTGGCTGCACTCCGAACGACAAGGGCATCTCGGAAAGGGACGGGCCGACGACGGATGGTCAGTTTGGACTGGAAAATTAATTGAATTGTCAAGATGTGAGTGCAAAGTGCCCAAATCACAAAACATAAGCAAAGTTCCATTAGAAAACCAACAAGCAATAACTAAGGAACAACAGCAACAACAACCTGTTGTTTGTTGGACAGTCCACCATTGGCCGACGGGGCACGTGAGGGCTTCGGCGAATTGGCCATTGCCGAAGTACACGGACTAAAACAGTCGGGCGAATTGCGCACTGCCATTTCAGCACTGTTGCGCTGTTTTCTTTGAGTTTAATCTTTCATTTCTTTTTTAAGCAATTATTTTAATTCTGTTAAGTGAAAAAACAAACTTTTGGTGTGCCTTTTCAACTTCAACCGCTAATTTTTGCACCAAAGTTTGCTGCTGAACAACAGAGGGATTTAGTCGCGGCTTTCGAGTTGAAGTCCCTTTTCGAGTGTCGCACATCAGGCATTTGAATGCTTCGTAACGGTTGCGAAATGTGCAAACCGAAATTAAAGATAAATTTTAGATTCAATAAACAGAAAATAATGACCAAAAAATAGTGCTAAATGAATAAGGTTTATTAAAATAGATAAAACAAATCAAATGAGTTAAAACCTTCGCCAATCAGTGCCCTTGATTTATTACCTGTACATTCCCAACTGCCAGGTTCAAATGCCCCGTCTTCTTCTCCACGACCGGCGCCTCCGCTTTCCCCCCTCCTCTCATTTTCGGCGTTGTTTTCGCTGTCTTGCATTTCCGCGGAATTACAACTGCCGTCGCTGTCATTCCGCGTGGTTTTTCTTGTGCCTCTTTTTCCAGCACTCGACATAATCAAGAATTACATAATGCAGAAATCTTTGCTCCAAATCAAAATTTATGGGTTATCTTACTGTGGTGTTTTTTTCCTTCTATCATTGAGTATCGAGTCACATCAACCCTTATCAACACACTCCCGCTTTAAACTATTGTTTCTACAAAACAATAAAAGTTTACAACAATAGCAAACAATAAGTTGAACGTGAGAAAGAATGACCGTTGCTCTTTTGCCTTCGTTCTTTCCATTTGGAAATTTTCAAATTTAAGAGACAATTTGCCAAATAATTGTCATCTGCTGACTCAAGTGCTCGTACACTATGGGTCAGCTCCACTGTACAGAGAAAAGCATTCTAATAATTTTAGTTAAAAGAGTACAAAATGGTACTTCCGGGTTATGCTGCCCCCCCCCCCCCCCTCAAAAATTCCAAAATTCGATTGGGGTTTCCAAGGTCGCTGATCAGTGATCACGAATATGATATTTATTTTAAATCTGATGACTTTTAATCATAGATTTGACAAAATATCTGAATTTGACGAGTTTTTGCGCAATATCGCTGCCTTTATGCCACCTGTCTGACTCATTTCATGTTTTAATTAATTTTAAATATTTTTCTAAAATCATAGATATTTTGTCAAATCTATGATTACAAGTCATCAGATGCTAAAATAAATATCATATTCGTGATCAGCGACATTGAAACCCCAAATTACGAATTTTGGAATTTTTTTGAGGGGGGGGGGGGGCAGCATAACCCGGAAGTACCTACAAAATCACCTTGGACATTTAGATTCAGTACAAAAAGAATAAATTTTAGCATTTTGGTTAGAAACAGCTCAAAATAAAAAATACAAAAAAGGCATTTTCCAGTGTAAATTTTGAAATAGCACAAAAATTTACGCCAAATGCGCTATTTGGCGTTATGAGCCTTTTTGTCTAACACTCGGCTTGACCCATAGTGCTGGTACATATTAACAAGAGCCCGGTAAAAAAAATTTTACGGGAGCTGTACCGGGAATCCCGTCCATTTTAACGAGAATCCCGAGCGGGAGTATTCATAATTAATTAAATACTCACAAAAATATACTTAATGCACAAATTTTGAAGGACAATCCTTTTCTTAAAGAAGAAATAAAGAGAAAATTTTGATTTCGGTAGGCGTCGCCGGGGAAAATGAAAATTACCAAAAAGGTAATACTGGAGAATTGGTGTCCCGGCAAAAAATAATTTAAAATTTTTTCTTTTCTACTGGGGGTTTTCTGGGCCGCTGATCACGAATCTGACATTAATTTTGACTAATTTCGAATCCCGGACCCGAATTCGAACAAAGTCGAAATTCAAAATTCTCACAACATAAAACTGGTTTTGAATTTTCGTCTTTTTGTCCGAATTCGGGTCCGGGATTCGGAATTGGCCAAAACTAAAGTCATCTTCGTGGTCAGCGACCCTGAAAACTCCAAAATACATGTTTTCAAGTTAGCCTTACGTGAAAAATTTTATTAAAAATCTTGTTACATGATGAAAAATCATAGACAAAATCAATGATTTTGCAAAATCCGAGCTCGGATTCGTGATCAGCGTATTTTTTTACCCTAGAAAAATGTAAAGAAAATTCTTAACTTTATTTTTCGTCGGGACACCAATTCTCCAGTATTACCAAAAAAAAACCATCTATATTTTGAAAAAGGGCGCCGCAAAAAAGTTGGTTAAAAAAGTATCATGGTGTTCGACATGGTTATTTCTAAAACAGGCTTTTATTTCTTGTTTTGCCAACAAACTTTTCTGATTCAGAAAACAGGCGTTTAATATTGGACATGATAGCAAAACCAGAAATAAACGCCTGTTTTAGAAATCAGAAATGGTGCTTACTGATCAGCGACCCGCAAGTCACATGAAACATTTTCTTCCGTGGCTTAAAAAATTTCGGGGTAATACTGCAGAATTGTGGTCCCGCCGGAAAATAAATTTAAAAATTTTATTTTATTTTTTCCTGGGGTTAAAAAATGTGCTGATTACGAATCCGAGCTTAGGTTTTAGAAACTCATTGATTTTATCTATGATTTTTTCTCTAAAGTACTTGATTTTTCAAAAAAAAATTTTTTGTATAAATTTTCTTTTCAAGAATTTGGGTTAAAAAAAATGCAAGATCATGAATCTGCATTAATTTTTTGAGAATCAATGTTTTTGTCTATGATTTTCAACAAATATCATAAAAAATAAACTGCAGCCAAGCGGGCTCGAACCCCAGACCCCTGTCTCAAGGGTCCGGAATCAAATTTCAAAAAATCATAAAGATCTGAAAACTTGACTTCTCCGGCCAATCAATAGCTCATTCGAAAGCTCTTTTTGAGCTCTACAACATCCTTTATGCGTTTTTATGCCCGAGTAATTTTCTTAAATTTATTTTTGAAAAATCAAATACTTGACAAAAAATCATAGATAAAATCAATGATTTTGCAAAATCTGAGCTCAGATTCGTAATCAGCACCTTTTTTAACCCCAGGAAAAAATAAATTAAAAATTTTAAATTTATTTTCGGGCGGGACCACAATTCTGCAGTATTACCAATTTCGGAATTTGAGCCCGAAAATGTCATAAATCCCTGCATCCCTGATACTTTAGTTTATTATATTAATACGAATGTTCACAATTTCCATTACGATTTGACTTTTGATTTTCCTCGTTGATAAATCGTTTCATTAATCAATCGGTTGACAATTCAGCAGAATTTGTCCATCTTTCTTTAGACTTTCCATGCGATTGGTCTCTCCGCCGATTGCGACCGCCGAAGAAAACTCTCTGCTGCTGAAATGCCTTTGTCATTTCCCCAAAATGACTTTTTGCTAATGACCCGCTAATTGCTGAAGGCGAAGTTGGGCCGGTGAGAAGTTGGCGGAATCCGTCCGATTCGCTCCCCGTGCTTTCCCCGCGGCATAAAATTTGCGAAAAAGTGCGATTAATGAAAAGAATGGCCGGACGTGCGATTCTCTTCCAAATCAAAGCCAAAAACACTTAAACACCACCGTTTTAAAATAAGTGATTTTTAAAAATGGTCTTGGCCAAAACGCAATGGTTCTGCCGGCTGACTATGCCTTTTTTTAAAATTAACCGCGAGAGATGCCATTTTTTGCCCTTTTGGGTATTGCCTCCTTTTGATTTCAGCACCATGGCATCCCTCTAAACAGCACTTTTGCCATGGCATTTTTATTTAATGCCGTAAACTGACCAAAAAGGGTTGGGCTTTGCCCGGCTGTGCGTGCTCCGTTCGACGAGGAGGAGGGAGTCATTGTGGCCGAGCGGCATCCCCCAAGGTATGGCGTATCCATGCCATTGCCTGAGCCGACTGAGGCCGAACTGCTACCCGGGGCGGCGCCGCCGCCCGCTGCGGCACTTTTGCGACACGACGCGTGCCCGTGGTACTTCTTCTGCCGAGCGCGTGAATTCTAAGCAGAGAAAGCACAGAATTGGCATTGGTTTTTGGATGTTGGTCGATAAAACGGTGTATAAATAAGCGAAAATAAATCATAAATCAAATGGTCGAAATTCTTTCAAAAATGGATCCCTTTTTTAGTTGGGTGTCATGAGAACTCGTACAATTGCTTAGGTTAGGCCCAGGCTTTGGCTTAAACAAGTTTATTTTGTAAAATATGAGTTGCCTTTTGTACGCGTTGCCATTGACCCTTTTAGTTGTTTTAGGGTCCCTTAACAAGTCCACCTGAAACCACACTTGGGTGACCCGCTTGCTAAGGCCGGTCAAATGGGCAATTCGTTCCAAGTCGGCACCGTCCGGGTTACTGTCACTCTGAACAGTGTTTTCTTCCTTTTTCTGAGTTGGTCTTTTGCTTGCCCACTTTGAAATATTGCTGGAGGATGTTCAACTGATCTTCCCCAAAAGTCGTCCGTACTCTTTTCGTCTTTTGCTTTGAACTGCCTAAAGTGTACGGTAGCCATTTCAATTCACAATAACAATTCAAAACTGCTGAAATGTTATTGGAAATGTCTTCATTGTCCTTTTCAATGGATATGATATAAAATGCCATTCACTGATGAATGCCATTTTACCCAATTGCCATTTGATTATTCCAACCAAATTTTGCCGAAAACAATGCCATTAAAAAGTCAGTTTCTGCTTTTCCCTCCCTCTCACTCTGTTCGCCCAACACAAGCTCCGTGTAATGCATTTGGCACAAAAGTCGTGGGATGGCGGGCGGAGGTCGGGTCAAATCATCCAGCGAATATTGGTCCCCCGTTCCCAATTGGCGTTTGCAATGCTCACACTGTGTAATCGAAACGGCGAGGGTTACGGTAATACGGTGGGTACGGTATAAAGTGCCAAAAGGAAATGCCATTCACAAAATTAATGCAAAACGAAATAATGCAATGATACACCCTCGCTTTTCTGTGATCATTTTGCCCACCTTAAAACATGCCAAATGGTAGAAAAACTCGCGGGCGCGCCGTACCCAAACGAACGGATCAATGCGCCGGTCGCACGTCGCACAATAAATTTTGACGAAATTGCTTTTTGAGGGGAGTTTAAAGCATTTGCATAATTAGTCATTTGATAATGCTTTTGTGGCTCACTTCGCATAGCATTCGATGCAATAAATTCGCTCTTCTCTCACATAACACTTCGGCCACCTCGGCGTATTGTCCAACGGAGCGGCGCAATCGCTGCACTTAAACAAAAGGGGGGGGGGGACTCAATTAGCATAACTTTTCAGTCCCATCTCTGTTTTTGAATTGCCATTCGCTTCATCTTACCTTTAAACATTCGCAATGATAAAACTCAGGCTTTTCGGTTCCAATTGCCAGCATTGTGCAGTCGCGGATTTCGTGCTTACAATGCGCACACCATTTGAGCTCTCCCGGCGCTATGACCGTATTCGGCATACTGTATTCGGAGGGTACGGTAGTGATCGGTTGCACCGAATCATTCATCGGCAGCGGGTCGCCAATGGTCATTGTCGTGAATTGCTGCTGTTGGTCGTAGAGTTGTTGTTGCTGCTCCAAGTTTTTGACTTCGTATTTGGCGTCTTCATCACAATTCGACACACTCACTGCTGGTTGCTGAAAATCAACAAATGTTTTTTGGCCAAATTTGCCTTTATTTTCGTACCGCCGTAATCGTCGCCAAAAGATTGGCATTCTGTCCCTTGGCATTCTGTCCCACTTTCCTTTTGCCAATGCGTTCCGCCACGCGCCGTCGCATTGAGCCGCGTGGCGTCGGATGCCCCCGGCGCGCGGAAGCGGACAATGGAGGAGGAACAGCCGGCGAAGCTTTGCAATTCTCGTCGCTTTTCCCACTTTTGGCCAGCACTTCTGCTGCCGATTGGATAGGGGGCGAATTTTGGAGGTCAAAGGGAGCGATGGCACAATTTGTGGAGCCCAAAATGGACAAATCTAAAAGTTTTATACAAAAAGAAATGGAATTTCTAAAATAATGAGCCGGTTCTGCGGACCTTGGCTCATCGGCACGAATGTGCCGTCGCTTGCGGAAAGGGCCGTTGTGAAGTAATTTTGGTGGCGTTGCAATTCGCAAGTGTTCGGAAATGAGCCGGCACATATCATCAGTTGCGGCTCATCAGCGGTGAACAGAGGAGTTTCGCCTATATTTTCTTCATTTTTGATAGGGTTGGAATACAAATAAATTATGCCTTTGGAGGAGGGGGCAGATGGAAAAAATTTATGGCATTTGGTTTTTAGTCAGCTTTTTTTATTGGTTTAAGGTGCCGAATTACTTTTAAATCTTAAATCAATGGTAAAATAATTTGCCATCATTTTCAGTTTTTTCTCAGCCTTTTCCATTATTTTTTTGTCTATTTAAATGTTCCATTCATTTGAACAAAGTTCTACCTAAAAATTGGCTTTGAACGTGTAAAAATTGGTGTTGCTGTTCACCCGGCACAATCAGTTGCTGCTGCTGCCGTTGCTGCTGATCCTCCGCTGGACAAAAAGTGCCGAAGCCAAAAGCCGCTAACGGAGGAAAAGCGCCGACTGTCACCAGCCCATCTTCGTCCGCAAAAAGTGGGGCCCCCGGAAAGGTCGGAAAGGCGCCAATTTGGCCCCCTCCGCCCGAGGGCAAAAATGGGGTGACGGAGGAACCCATCGGAGGCGACGGAACGGACGAAAATTCGGCACAAATTATGCTGGTGGCGGCAATTGCATTAAGCGAAATGGCAAAAGTTTATAATAAATTTAAATTTGAATTTTGATGAATCATACACAAATGGCGAAAGTGTGGCAATTGGCAAATGAATCCCTCGGAAAAGAGAAAAAGAAACAAGTACAGTACACTCTTCTGAAATTAAATTCATCCTCATCATCAGTCATGCGGTCGGTCCTTCTCCGAAGTTTTGTTTCAATTCGACTATTCTTCCGTTTGTTCCGCTCGCAACTTCCGCCGGTTGGGGAGGGGCGGCACTCCGCTGAATGGCAAACTAACGAGCGGCACTTCTTCCTTTCCCGCCCGCCCCAATTCCCGACGAATGCGCAGAAAGCCCCCGCCCACAAATGTGGCATTACAGTATGCCAAGCTAAGAAAAACATTCCCTCTCATCAGTCGCTCCCCCTGTCTCTATCTTTTCTCTCTCTTCTCGCTCTCTTTTCTCTCTTCCTTTCTCTGTCTACTCTCCACTTTCTCCTCATCTCTTCCTTTTCTGCTTCTCTGCTTTAATTTGTTTTTTTTTTGTCATTCCGCTTTCTATGCTTCTTCATGGGATGGATAAGTGCAGCTCATTAAGACGGAATTCGTTCTCCCAAGGGAGGCGATCGGACAAAAAAGAAAAAGATGGACGATTTGAGAAATGAAAAGTCATCGAAAAGAGAAAAGCAAATTACAAAGTTAAAGTTAAACGGCGCATTAATTCGTACGGAGAACAATAATTAACAATAATTAAGTGGTGCCGAATTCTGAATATTTTCTTTTATTTTTAATTTTAAAAATTACTTAATACGACGCACAAAATACCTATTTTAACCAAACATTATGCCAATTTAGTTGCCAATTGTGTAAGGTGCGCGAGTGTTATTCTGTGAGCAGGGGATCCATTCGCCTAATCCACAAATGACCGTTTCTTCTCTACGAGGAGGCTAATGCTAATGCCATCCTTCGGGGGGGGGGGGGGGGAATCCTTCCGAAAAGTGCCAATTTTACAAAGAACAGATGTTTAAAAGAGAGAGTTAAATGTTTCTCTATTCCATTTCCAGTAAATTTGAAGTTGAAATTGTCACTTTAAAATGAGAAAAGGACGTTTTGACAGAAATTTCTTTCTTTTTTTGTTATAAGTTTTGGCTGATTAGCGGACAAAACTAATGGCCCAACTAAAATTCGACGCTTTTGTCCGTCCCCTCGGGGGAAGTCGAGTGCCTCGGCAGAAACACTCCCCCCCCCCCCCCCCCTCCCCCTCCCTCTGATAAACCATTGCCCCCTCCAAGCAGCAGCATTTGACCTCGTCAGCCCATTTTGCGCTTGAGGGCATTGCATAATTCGTTGTCCCCTGGGATTAATGCCTCGTTATTGTAATCCAATTATTTGCGCCAATTTGGCCCTGTCGAGATTTGGACAACTCAAAAGCAGTGGAGAAAATGGAGGGACTGCAGCAGCAGGAGGAGAAGGGGGAAGGGGGGGGGAGGAGAAAGGCACAGGCATTTGAACATTTGGCCGGAAAAGTCATTTCCATTTCAATTTTGCAGATTTCATTTTAAAGCAATGAATTTGTGGCGGAGGTTCGAAATGCAAATCGAATTATTGGCACGAAACTTTGAGGCGAAAACACAACGAAGTGCCAACAAATTGAATTTAAAAACGCTCAAACGGACGAACAAACAGAAGAGCACGGGGGGGGGGGGAATTTGTGAAGAAAATGTCGAATTTGAAAACAAAAATAAATTTGAGATTAATTTAAAGATAATTAATTCTATCATTAAGCATAATTTAAACATCGTTGTTCTTATTTCCTTTTCTGTGGCCTCATTTAAAATTATTAATATGTTTAATAATGAGGGTGAGTGGTCCTAAACATATGAAATCCATCGGAATGTATTAAAAGTAAAAATTAGAGGGATGCAAGGCAATTTTGATTCCCGAGTTCCATTCCTGACACATTTTGAGAATGGCATGCCGAATCACGAATTTGCAACTGAGCAATGAGCGGAAATGAACTCTTTTTTGTGGGTCTCTTTCATAGAATCCGGGTAGATGACACTTTAAACTTGGCGGCGGTGAATGGTCGACGGAGGTTAGGCCTATCTTTAGGGCTTAGGCCTAAGCTTTAGGCTAGGCCTAGGCTTAGGCTTGCTTGGGTGGATTAAGCTTAGGCTTTATTTTGTAAAAAATGAGTTACTTTTGTACGAGTTGGCATTGACCCGAGAGTGTTCCTGTCCTCCCCCTCCTCCCCCGCCCCCTTCCCTATTTTTCGTTTTGCCTTTGTCCCATTTTGGGTACGGAGCGGCAAAAATGGAAAAGGCATTTGTCCATTCATTGTCTCAGTTCGGCCCCGCCAAAGATGGCCCAGCAATCGCCGCACTTTTCAATTCTCATGTAAATTCCCCCCCCCCCCCCGGCGGATAATCCACTGCCCCTCCTCCCCCCCCCCTCCGTTTGCCATTCCTTTCTTTCTTTATTGGCCATTTGCTACTGAAGTGGTTCTTTCCCCCCTTTTCATTTCACACTTTTTTGGCACCATGACAACAAAAAGCGGACAAATTGGCGAATTTTTGGAGCGATAGATTTATGTATTTTATGCGTTATAAGCTTTTATTTCAAAATAAATATAGTGAAATTGTGGTGCGTTAGTGTA
Source organism: Heterodera schachtii (assembly GCA_023374025.1). NCBI lineage: Eukaryota > Metazoa > Nematoda > Chromadorea > Rhabditida > Heteroderidae > Heterodera > Heterodera schachtii. The sequence continues at coordinate 28,312 of SIJG01000055.1, forward strand.
ATTATTTAAATTAGTTTTAAAAAACACAATTTATTTTTTTATTAAACAAATTAATGTTTCTTAAACAATATTTTTGGGTTTTCTTTCTGGATTTGCATTTTTTTTTTTGTGTCTCTGCGAAAAAGTAAAATAAAATGAATTTTTGTGTTTTGTTTGCCCCAAGCAAATCGATGAGTGGGGAGAGAGAAAGAGTTAAGAGAAAGGTGTTTAAATCTTGGAGAGATAGGAAAAAAGGAATGTGTGAGAGAGTACTCTCGATCGGCTGTCCCTTCGGCGGGAGAGAGAGAGATTCAGAGAAAAGAGAGAGAGTGAGGGGAAAGTAATAGAGAAAGAGAGAGAGAGAGAGAAATGCATCAGCTGTTTGATTCGGTTTCCGTCTTTTACTTTTTGCCAGTCCAAGGATTACACTCCGTGCCGTGCTCTTTCTCTTTTATTTAATTAATTAAATTTATTTTCTATTTTAAATCATTTTCCTTTTTATCTCTCTCTCTCTCTCTCTCTCTTTTTCTAATCAATTGGCCTTTTGTTCTGTCCCTTTTGATCTTTCCCCCCCCCCCCTTTTCTTCTCCGTTTCGTAATGTTTGCTTTTTCTCCCTCCTTTTTGCTTATCTTTCCGTGTCTCTTTCTTCTGTCGCGTCCCTTTTGCTTTGAATTTTCTTTCGCCTTAAATGGCCATCCCTTTTTTAATTCGTTTTTTTTTCAAATTATTCAATTGGCTTTTTCTGTGCCATCCCTTTGGGTTCAATGTTCAATCACTGTTTTTCCCTTTTTCTGATCGATTTGTTTTTGTTTAGCTTGTCGTTTTGAATTTCCCTAATTTTCCATGGGTTTCGCCTATCTTAAGACTGTCCATGGCGTGTTAAGCTGCGTCCAATTTGTGAGCCTTTAAATGTCCATTATGCCCTCTTCAATTGGATTCCTTCCGCTTTTAGCTTTTCCTTTCTTTGGCTTTGATCGTCGGTTTCTTCCTTTGGAATTCGGAAAGCCACGAATTGAATTGGCTGTTTTTCAGTGCCAATCGTCCGCTCATTTCGCTTGTCCTCGTCGCCCTCGTCGTCCTTTGGTGGCTCAATTTGTTCATCCTTTGCCAGCAGCTGTTCGTCCGCGACCTTCTCGAACAATTGGGCAAAGTCAAAGTCGGCGAATTGTTTTGCCAATGGCATTTTGACACTTTGGCATTTTGCCGCATTAAATATTCTGAACTTTGCTTTTCAGCTGCTCTTTGTGCATGGCATTGCGTTGCTTTTTCTGCTTTTTTCTGCCCTTATCGAATCGTATTATTTGAGCAAAGTTTCCGACGGCGATTATTATTTGCCTCGACTAATTATTGTGATGGTATATGATTAAACATAACTTGAATAACCAAATGTTTTGATAATTACTTTTAAGATTCTCTGTTGGCTGTTGCTTCTCTCCCAAATTGGCCAATTTATTTTTGTGTTTTGTCAATAATTTTCAATTATTAAATGATATTTTTTATTAATGAAAAGTTTCCTGTCACATTTTAAAAAATAATTATTTTAAATTAAAAAATTACCAAATTTAACTGAAAATAAATATTTGAATAAAATAATTTCATTACAAAAAACGATTAAAAATGCCATTATTCTTTTTCCTTTGATTATTCTGTGTCAGTCATTTCCTCAGCTTCGTCGTACCCATCGCTGCTTTTGTTCGTCGCATTTTCCTCCCCGTTAATTGTCCGTTTGTACAAATGTGCCAATTCGTGACTTTCCGTCTCCAATTGGCACCAACACGGCCTAATGACCAATTATGACAATTAACTAATTCATTGTCAATGTTTGCAGGTATTTCTTCAGTTATACCTCCTGTTTTTGTAGTCCATTTGCATTGCTTTTTCGCTCCATTTTTCCTTTTGCTCGACGGGGTTCGCCCGTGCCGAGTGCGATTGTGCCAGAATTGGCACAAATCCCTCCTGAAGAGGCGTGGACGGCGAGGCCAACAGAGAAACGGGCAAAGAGCGGGGGATTGGGGTGGTCGGAAGACGGGGTCGAACTTGGACAACTGCTTGGAGAGGGGGGCGGTTATTGGGCGTGGGGTGGCCATTCGCATTTGCCATGCCAGGCACTTTGTCCCTCGTTCCCGTCCCTTTTTCCATTGGCATTTGCCATGCCATTTTCGGCATTTTGTCCCTCTTTCCCGTCCCTTTTGTCACTCATCTGAAATGCCATTTTCGGCACTTTGTCCGCCTCTTCTTCGCCTCCAATTGTCGCATATCCGTCCCCGTGTTCCTCCGTTGTCGCCCTTTTTTCCTCTCCAATTATTCCCTTTGTTTTTAGCGTCCTTTTTTCTCGATTTTTCTTTCGTCGATTTTCATAATAATAGATTTGTTCCGATGTCACAAAATCGTAAGGGATTTGCCGGACCGATTTCGGCACAATTCGGCCCAACGAAGTCATCCGAACGCGGAAGTCGCGCACAAAGTCAACTGTGGTGGTCCAGGGGAGAAAGGGAGGGTACAGTACGAAAATACAATTGGGTTTGCCTACCGTACACCGTTTCGCCAACGTAACGCCTCAAATGGCCGAATTGGACGATGTTGGGCTGTTAATTGTGATTTTTAATTTCATTAATTGTTTTTTTTTATTTCGCTTTCCTTCTTCACCTTAATCACTGTCACTTCTCTGATCAGTGAAACTTCGCTGAATCGAAATTTCTTTTCGCGCTTTCTTTTGTTCTCTTCTCCGTCTTTCCTTTTGCCAATTGTTTTTCGTCCGTTTTTGGCACTTTTCTGCCAATTGTGCCGTTCCAACTGTGTTTCGAAAGTGCGTCTCCATTCCTTTTTAATGTTTTAATATTTTATCTTTTTTCGTTTTCTCATTTTCCACCTTAAAAAAGGCTTTTTCTTCTTCATTTTGGTCCTTCGCAATTCTGTCCATTAAGCCGGTGAATTGGTTAAACAAAGTTTTGACAACGGTCGGCTCTAAATGTTTTAAATGTTTAAATTAAAAGAGACACTTTTTGAGAGGGAAAATTGCATTTGGGTATAAAACAGCCGAATTATTATTTCTTACGGTAATTTATATGAGTAAATGCAGTTTTTTTCTCTGAAATTTCATTTTCTCTTAATAAACAATTCCGTCCCAACCATTTTGGCAAATAAACTGAGTCCAAACGGCGTCCTTTCTCATTTTGTGCAATTGTCGCTGGAGAAGAGGACGAAGCGGAACAAAAGAAGTGATCAGAAGAGAGAGAAAGACAGGGAAGAAAGGAGAAGAGGAAGAGGAGGAAAAACAAGAGGAAAAGAGAGAAAAAGGGGAGGAAAAGGAAGAGGAAAGGGACGAAGAGGAGCAAAAGGGGAAAAAGGAAAAGTGACGGCACAAAAGGGAGAGCAGCAAAAGAGGGGGAAAGCCGAGAAGGGAAACGGCACACTAAAAGGGAGGGGGGTGATAAACGAATTAATTAATTAACTAATTGCTCTATTTAGCACTGACCGTCACGAAGAGCAGAGGGCGCAGACGATGAGCTTGTGGCAAACAACGGTTCTGCTGTTTTTTTGCTGAACAGTGCTTAAGCACCTCAAAGAGTGCCGTGCCAATGGCAAAAAAAGTGTAAAAGGCGAAAAGAGCGAAAAGAAGCACAAAAATAGGGGAAAAGGAGGCGGAAGAGAAAGAGGAGATGGAACAGAACGAAGAGGAAAAGCGACAGAAGAGGAAGAAGCCGAAGAGAACGACCAAACAGAGGATGAGCAGAAGAAGCAGGGAGAGGAGGAGGAGGAGGAGAAGCAGTCCCTGGGGAAGGGGACAATTAAGGGGTAATTAAGGAGAAATGCCAATGTTTTCATTCTGTTATTGGCATTTCAATTTTAAATTTGTACGAAATTCCATTCATTAAATTCAAATTTTTTATACCTTTTTGGACACAATTTGCAGGAACCTTTCGCATAAATTGAAATTCATTAAGTCAAATAATCAAAATTTAGATTGACTTTAATGGATGGCAAAAGGAAAAGAGAAGGGAGAAAAGTTTCACGGCCATCCGACGATTCATTCCGCGCCATGGCAACGATTTAATATTAAAAAAATAAATTAGCGCAAATGCCAAAGAAAAAATTTAAAAAATTGCTGAACAAAAGAGAAAAAATTTATATAAAATTTAAAAATTGCTGAACAAAAGAAAAAATTAATTAAATATTTAAAAAATTTTTGTAAATTATCATTAAATTAAAAATTGAACTTGCGCAAAAATACGTAAACATTTCGATAGTTTTGACTTGAACTGAAAAGAAGACATTTAAAGGTATTTATCGGAGGGATGGAATTTGTGCCCCAAAAAGCCGGAAGTCGGATTCTGTTCATCTCGCAGTATGAAGTTAATTCCGAATTTAATTACCCTATTAAAACGGTCATTTTCTAATGGATTGAAAGAGTGCAAAATGAAGAGAAAAACGAACAATTAATAAGCAATTACTCATTCTGATCAGTACATCCGTTTTTTATTTGTCAATTAACATTTATTTTACCTTTTTTTCCTATAATTTACACTTTTTGCTTTGATTTTCCCCTTTTCTTCTGTCTTTGGTTGGCTTTTCGTCCTTCGTCCTTTTTTAGTGACTTCGTTTTTTCCCGCGTTAAAATTTATTTAGGCAAAACACAACAAAAAAAACATTTAAAAATAATTTAAACATTTTTTTTTACTATAAATTGTAATGATTTAATTCTTTTCACTATATTTATTTATCACATATTTTATATTTTCTTTGATTTTTCGGTTCTCTCCCAAATGTCTGTCAGTTGGCGCCATTTTTATGCGAATTTGCAAAGGAAAAAAAAAGGGATTCGACGAGGGGCGGAGAGAGCGAAAAGAAAAAGCGAAATAATGGGGCGAAAGACAGCGAAAAAAGCAGCAGAAAATGTGGGAAAAGCAATTAATTAAATTAATGAGTGACAATCCTTCCGACAGAAAATAATTTGCAAAAGACAGCTGACAAATTGATCCATTTTTTGGGTTTTTTTTTTCATTTAATTTATTATTTTTATTTGCTTTTTTCTCTTTTCTTTTTGTCTTTTAAATATGCTTTTGTTTTTGCTTTTTTCTGTAATTTTTCCCATTAAATTTTAATTTCCCTTTTAAATTGCTTTTTCCTTTTGCTTTTTCTCCCTTTCTCGTCCTTTTTTTTCTTTGCATTTTTAATCGCTTTCTCTCCAAAAGCTATGGCACTTCTGTGCCACCGCTAATGCCATCGCAACGGTCAAAATGGCAAAAAAAAACCCACGGGCAAAGGAATTTTAAAAAATAATAAATAAACATCATTCACTCCGACTATTAAATATTTTGAAGTTATTCATTTGTACTTTTAATTATTATCTTCAAATGTGCCATCGCTTTTTTTTCTTTCCTTTCGCTTTTTCTTTTACACTCTCTCCGGCGGTGTCTTTTCATGTCACTAATTAATTATGCACAGCCATCCAAAGAATGGCATTTGCCCATTGGCGGCTTATGAATTTACCAAATAATTTCAAAAAAGTCGCGGACGAATTTTTAGAGAGTGTAAAGCCAAAACATTGGACGAGGCGTGAATTTTGAGTAATTGTGCCGAAAGGGACAAAAGGAGACCGACAAAGAAAGGAACCCAAAAAAACACGGCATCCCTCGGGGGAAAAGGCGGAGAAAGTGACGGAATTGGTAAAGCATCGCATCAGAGGAAGAAGCCAAAAGGGGCCCCAAGGGGGCCGAAGGGTCCGCCGAATTTGCCAATAAATCGGAAGCATTTGAAGCGGCAAAAGGCACCGATTGGGCGACGCTTCTCAAATTCAATTGCAATCAAATTATTGTTTAAAACTAAGCTTCTTCTTTTTATTATTCGTCGTCAAATTATTTGTGTGTTTCGCATTCATTTTTTTTTGCTTAATTATTTTAATTTTTTTTTTCATTTTACATAAATTATTTTGAATTATTTTAACAAAGGAATTGCCCGAGGCGAATTTTTAAATTATGCAAATGAAACTCCAACGAGGGGAGAAAGTGAGAAGCTCAAATGAAAAGCCCATTTCATTTGGCACAATTTTCAAAGCGGGAAACATTTGAACAGAAACGTGCCATTTTATGCTTTTGAGCATTTTTTGACTCGAAAATGTAAAAAAAAACAATTAAACAAACAATTTTTTAATGGACGACAGAAGCAAATGCCAAAAATAAAATGCATTTGAAAGCATTGTGTGAATATTTAGAGGCTATCATTAAGCAAATGCTAAGCGATCAAAAAGTATAAAAAACGAAAAAACTTTTTCGAGTATTCGGCTATAAATATTTTTTAAAAATTACAAATTTTCTCCGGCGGCGCTTTTCGCCATCGTCCGACTCCAATTCTTTCATAATTATTTATTCTCCCACAAAAGTCCTTTTGACAACCATTATAAGCTGTGACAATTTCTAATTTTAATTTTGAACTTTTCTTTTCTTACATTTTTTTGGGGTATTTTTCGGTGCCATCCGTCGCTTTTTTTCGGTAAATTCCAACGCTTTGTAATTACATAATTTAAATAAATAAAAATCCACCAGTGTTCCGTATTATTATATTATTATTATTAACATTTTCTCTCAAAATGAAATGTTTGCGTCGGTCGTCGCAATTATTTTCGCATTGTCTACAGAAATTTGACACTTTGTCCCCTTTTGGCAAATGAATTGGCAAAATGTGTTGACAAATGTCCGTCCGTTTGATGGGAAAATGCGCTGCCCTTTTCATTTTCTGCTTTTTCTGTGTGAACTTTTTCCCTTAAATTTTGTTTTTTCATAAATTTTTAAGTTTATTTTCCCTTTTCAATACGATTTGCTCCCTTTTAAATTTCATTTTTTAAATTTTGACATTGGCATTTTGCCCTCTCCCTTTTTCTCTGATGGCACTGTCCTCCCCTATTTCTCAATCTTCTGCTGCTGCTGCTGCTGCTGCTCCTGTTTTTGTCGACAAACACCAACTCCAACTCCTCCGGCAACCACGACACTCTTCCCTTTCTTCTTCTCCCTCTTCCTACAGTAACCCTTCCCCGCACAGTACGCCTTCTTCTGATGACAGTATAACATCATCGTTGAAAATGCAATACAACGGAAGAGATGAGAATAACGACGAGGGCGGGCGATGGGTTGCGATGGCACGGGCAGCGGCGAACGACGGGGGCGGCAACGGCGGAGGCGTTTTGTCAATGTTGCAAAAAGGTGGGGAAGGGGGGAAGACAGGTCGAGATTCTCGACTGATTCAATAGGAAACAAAGGAATGGCCGAAAAGTGATCAGTCAGTCAGTGATTGGCTGATCAGGGAGCTTTTGCTTAAGAAAACAATACAAATCATTGGCCGATCAAATTGTCCGCCTATATTTAATTGATCAATCATTAAATGGATGCTCCCAATTGGCAAGCTTTTGTTTGTTAAGCATTCTGCTCCAATTTGTTCGCTTCTTCGCCGTCCGCCACTTATCGGTCGGTGCTGACGCGCGCTTCGATGGATTCGGGATTGGAACTGGACGAAATGGAAAAGAGCAGAAGAGACGAGAGGAGAAAACGGAACAAACGGAGAGAACGGACGGGAGAAGAAGAGGAAGAGGAGGAAAAGATGATGGAAGAGGGAGAGAGTGGCAGAGAGCGAGACCACAAATCAAAGAAGGCGCAAAGTGGAGAGACAACGGCGGACGCAGAGAGCGAAGAGACGGAGAGAGCGGAAGAGAACAAAAAAGTGGGAAATTTAAACGCTATTTGAAAGAAATTTTTAGCATTCAAAAAAAAATTGGCCAATTTTATGAGCGAAATGAACAGAAACTTTTTTTATAATATCGCAGAAAAATTATTAAGATCCGGCGGAAGTTTTTGTCCCGAAATTTTTCGGATGAATGAAAGGCTTGAAAGGGTCAACCATTCCCAAAATCAAAATTGGCCCCTTTGGCGTCACTTGTGCCGAAATGAGTCCTAAAATGGGCATAATTTGTGTCTTATGTTCGTCGGTGTTGGACTTGAAAGTACAAAAGCCCCCCGAGGGCAATTTTTAGGGGTAATTTTGAATAATTTAGTGGGAGCATTCATTGTGCTTTTTTTTATTCAACAAATGGAAATGCTTTTTTTTTTTTAATTGGGCTATAAGTGTTTGGGAACTTAAATTTCTTTTAAAAAGACATATTTTTATTTTCAAAAATTCAAAAAAATTCAAAAATTTATTCAAAATAATCGGCCGTTTCCCTCCAACTTAACTGTTTCCTTAACAAACTTTTCAAATGCGTTTTTACATTTTCTGAGTGTTAAACATTTAAAAATTCATTAGGCACAGTCACGTGAGGTGAGCACACCTTTTGTTCTTTTGTTTTCGACGTTTTGTCACCTCCGAAAAAGGCTTTGCTCTTTTCAAACGAACGAACGCAAAACCATCGTCATTTTGAGACATTTTTTTGAAATTCCTTTTTAAATTTTGGATTTTTTGCTTTTTTGAAACGTTCATTTTAGTTTTTCTAATTTTGTTTTTGCTTTTTATTGTAATTGTTGCGTCAATTCCACCTTCTCCCCCCCCCCCCCCCCTCTTTTTGCTTCTCCCAATTGCCCCCCCCCCCCTCAAATTCCCCTGGGCCAAAATTCAATTCCCTCGCCCCATGCCATCTCTTCCTAATTAGTCGCTTCGTCTTTCCATTTGCTTTTCTTGGCCATAACAAAGGCTAATGAAAAATGAAAATGGGCCCACCCTCGAGGGAAGAAAAGAGGAAAAAAGGAGAACACATCCATCCATCGTTGGCCTTTTGAACGCAAAAATTATTCGCCCATTGGGCGGGGGAACAAAAGAACAAACGGAGATTTAATGACCAAAAAAGGAAGGGGCAAATGGGCCATCCGGACCAAATTCAAATTATCAAAATGATTATGCCATGCCAAAACTCAAACATTCGTTTCCCTTCAGCGCCGTTCCATCGGCCGTCTCTTTTCCCTTTTGCTTTTCCCTTCCGCCAATTCGTCCCCTGCTCCTTTCCCAATGTTCGACTTCCCGGCTTTGCCCAGCAGTGCTTCGTTTGCACTCAGTTCGCCAGTTGCCCAATTGTCCCATTCGAACGCCGTCCTCGTCCAGGAGAATGAACGACTGAACGACAGAGTCGGGGTAATACGATAATACAGGCTACTACGATAAGACAGGATAATACGATAAGCCAGGCTAATACGATAAGACAGGATAATACGATAAGACAGGATAATACGATAAGACAGGGTGATACGATAAGACAGGACAATATGATAAGACAGGATAATACGATAAGACAGGATAATACGATAAGACAGGGTGATACGATAAGACAGGATAATACGATAAGACAAGACAGGATAATACGATAAGACAGGATAATACGATAAGACAGGATAATACGATAAGACAGGATAATACGATAAGACAGGGTGATACGATAAGACAGGACAATATGATAAGACAGGATAATACGATAAGACAGGATAGATAATACGATAAGACAGGATAATACGATAAGACAGGATAATACGATAAGACAGGGTGTATCTGATAGGTGATGGTATTGTGCCGCTGTTCTAGGAGTTGGAACTGATGTTGCGTGACCATGTGGCCCACATCAACTCCATTTACCACTCTCTGCACTCTTTGCACGGTTTCCATGCGCTTCAATTGCCCGACGGTCAAAAAAAAAGAAAAATAATATTTAAACCCAAAGACCAATTCATTTTAATTTCAGGGGAATTGGTCCATCTGTCCCAATTCCACGGCTTTCCTTTGCGTTTCATTTGCACCAAAACGACCGAAAGTGAAGCGATTGTGGCCGATGAGGAGCAGCACCGTATTCTCGAACAGGCGACGGACAACCGGCATACGGTGGGCCAAGCGCGGCGCTTTATGCTGCAGCAGCGACAAAGGCATCGTCAGCAGCAGGGGAGCGTGAATGAGGTGGGTACGATACTCCCCCATGGTGTCACTGTATGGGCATGTTACCGTTACAGTATGATTGGGTGGGCATCACTGTTTTTTCCGCTCTTCGCCCTTCCTCCAATTTTACTTTCCTATTGTCAGTCGTCGTCCTCCGGCTCCTCCTCCTCCTTCGCCTCCTCCTCGTCCACCTTCGATTCTTCGTTGGCTGCTGATCCGACTGACTTTTCCCTGGCGATGATGCGCCGTTTGTGCATTCGCCCGGTGGCACGGGACGACAGTGAGGAAATGCAGGTGAAGAGAAGGAGAATTCGCAGTGTCCAAATTCGAATGGCCAAATTAGGCTTTTATGGAGTGGCTGAAGAGCGGTGACTCCGCCGGCAACGAAAGCATTGCCAACGGCGACTTTTCCGCCGCCCTTTCGCCGCTCGCAGAGGCGACAAAAAGCTGCGCATGGCCCAAAGCGGAAATGGACGCGGAACGGACGAGCGGCACCGAGTCAAAGTGATAATGGGAGGGGGCAATTAGCAGCATAAGCGTGAAGGAATTGCAGACAATCCGCCGAGCATGAGGCCGCGAGCGCAAATGGCGCCTCCGTTGCGTCATCCGTCGCGCAGCGTTCCCAACGCCAACCGCCGGTGTATTCGGTGATGAGCAAAAGCCAACGGATGAGGTGGCCACGGCATTTGGCCCTTTCCAAATGCATCCTCCCCCAGGACTCAGTGTCCGTCTCTCAGCTCGCGCCGCCGATCGCCGCTGCTCTCCCCCGCCTCGTCCTCCTCTTCCGCCTCGTTCCTCGCCGCCCCCTCCTCCCCCTCTTCCGCCACATTCACTCACCACGGCGGATTTGGCGGCGGCGGCGGAAGCGCGTCGGGCGCCGATGAAACGGCGGCGGCGCGGTCGCCGCGTCGGAGCGGCATCGGAATCACAAATATGAAAAGAATGGGCAGCAGACCATCGGACGCACAAAAGTCGGCAAAAAGGCATCTGATCTGATCAGACAAACATTGGAAACCGACGAAGAGAAATGCCAAAGTAAAAAAGACGAAACAAATTGTATGTAAATTATTTTTATGGCACCAAATTAAAAATTTTGAACATTTCATGTCCAATTTCCTTCCCTTCTCTCTGTCTCTCTTTGCTTTTTTTTCATTTGCCCTTCGGCGTGCTCTTTCCTTTTTGTATTTCTTTGCTCATTTGGACAGGTTTTATCTGCATTTAGCTGCTTCACCTTTTGTGGTGGATGAATCATCGTCCATTGCATTTTAATGCTCAAAGAAAGAGAGAGAGAATAGAGAGAGGAGAGAAGAGTGAGGGAGAGAAGAGAGAGAGAGAGAAGAGAGAGAGAGGAGAGCAAGAGAGAGAGAGAGACATTTTGGGAAGAGTGAGAGAGCCTTTCCTTGGAGGAGGAGGGGGCACTTTCCTTTAGGGGTGACTAATTGTTGTAGGCCGCCTAATGAATGCATTTCTGTGCGCAAAAGGCACTCATCCGCGGTCCTTTGAAAGCAACAACCGGTCGTTTGTTCATTCGTTCGTTTGCTTCTCCCATTGATCGTCGCAAAAGTCCGTTTCCCTCCAAAAGCTTTGTATAAGCCAAAAATATAAAAGCGGAGCGACCATTAAGCCAAATCATTTGTTAAACAAATTCAAAATTTACTTTTGAACTGCCAATCTCCAAAATGGTGCTTCTTTGCTGTTCCCAACACAAAATGGACCGCTCATTGCCCAATTGCCTCAGGGGGTGCCGTTGTCGCATTTTGTCCGGCAGAAAAGGGAAGAAAAATGTGCCGAAAAGCAGCGGAGAGGAGGGAAAAGCGGAGCAATCGCAGCAGAAGAACGAACGGCAACAGAACAACGAAAATTATTATTGTTCAGTGGAAGAGATGGCTTACGATGCGATGTACGACGAAAAAATGCCGGCGGAGGAACGGTGAAACAGACAATAATTAGTTGCTAATTAGGCAATTAAATCAATTGTTCTTTTGTAGGGACAAAACGGGCACGGTGCTTCAACGAGTGGCGATGGCACTTCAGGGAAAGGCCGGCCCCGAACAATACCAACAGTTCAAATGAAAAGCGGTGGAAGAGAAGAGGAAAAGCCGTTTTGGGTGGGAAATACACCAAAAAATCAAACAAATTGGAATTTTTTTAATTTTTTGTTCCAGACAAAATAAGCATCACAAAAGCAACAAATTAAATTAATTGGAAAATGTTTTTGCTTTGCTTTGTATTGCTAATAAATAACAATTACAATTTGCTATTTACAACTCCGCTTCATCAGAGATATGCTCAAAGTAAAGAGCTAATAAAATTTGGAAATGAAAAGGGACCGAAAATAAAACAGAAGAAAAAAAAGATAAAGGATAAAAAGATAAAAAAGGATAAATAACGACGGATATGGCAAGGAAAATATTGTCGGATGGACTAACCAACGGAGAAAGGCCCGCAAAAGGGAGAAAACCTAACGGATAATTGAGTTAATAATTGGTACAATTAAAATTTAAAATGAAAAAACGGACGGAATGGAAAATAATTTAACAAAACGAATGAATGGGCGAACGGTCGTCCGTTTTTGGCTATGTACAAACAAATAATTGCGTGATTCATACAATGCGTCGTCTGTCGTTCTTTTTGCGTTTTACAATTGCCTAACCCCTAAAGCGATTCGGTGCCGAAAAAGGGCGGCAACATCAAAGGCCTCCCATCAGACAAAGGCAGCCGCCGCCGTTGCCGTTGTTGGCCTGCTCAGAGCGCAGAATGAACTCGAGAATGTCCGTGTATGAAATCACTCCGCATAGCTGCTGGTCATCGGAATCCAACACAAAAAGTGACTCACTGAGACCATCCTAATTGGGGGGAGGGGGTAATTACTTAATTGATTAGGCAATTAGCGGGGAAGGTAATTATGTAATTGCCCATTATTAAAAAAACTCTAAGCCATGGGATCGATCCGTCCCGCTATTGTAAACGGATGTTTTTACAGTAATCAGTTATTTTATGCATTGATTAATTAATTGTTTGAGTGTCCGCACTTTTCCCGTGCCCACCTTTGCCAATAAGGTCAGCGCCTCCATTACGGAAATGTCACTTTGTACGGTTCGGCGTCTCGGGGAGGACGGCAAAAGGTCCTTTGATTAAATTGAATTTACCCAATGTTTTTATTTGTAAATATTCCCAAAGATAATTAAAATTTATTAGCGGTGCCCCGTCCCAATCCATCCCAATTTCGAGTAATTAATTAATTATTTTTGCACACTTTGACCGGCGTTTCCTCCATCAGTTCCATGCATCGCTCGGGCGTCGGTTGAGCGCCCAACTGATCGAACAGTTTGTCGAGCACATCATTTTTGTCCACGACGCCCAACAGAACGCCGTCGGGCGAGGAAAGGACGGGCAAAGCGGACACTTGACGGTCAAGGAAAAGGTCGACCGCACGGGCACAGCTTTCGCTATCTCCGATCTGAAAAATGCGATGAAAAATGGAAAAATAATTAGAGAGAAAGAAATAAAAGGGGAAAAAGTTAAAAAGAGAAGGCAGGCTCAGAAATGTCTGTTAAAGTCATTCTCTCGTCAGAAACACAGACCAATCAATCAGTGGTCGTCATAGCCCACCGAGGGAAAACGAGGAAAAAGTCATAAGGCAGGCAAAGGGAAACGAACCTAAGGAAAGGGAAAATGAAAGACAGAGGGAAGCACCACTGAACCACAATGAGTAGCAGAAAAGATACACAAAAATGATAAAATAGACAAAAAAAAATTTTATGTTTCGATATATCAAAATAGGAGAAATTATATTTGAACTGAAAATTTTCGATTTTCTTTATTGGTAACCCTTCCAAGATCCCCTTCGCTCACCCAAATTCTCCAAAAAAAAACCTATAATATTAGCCATTTTTGGTGTAAATCAACCAACAAATTTTGCTCATTTCTCATGCCGAAATTCTGAGACTGTTTGAAATTGCGTCGTTTGCTCACCGCAGCGATTTCGTCCCAAGTGCCGACTTGGCGGGCGCCGAGTGCCAAAGTGGTGAGGTCGGGCGAAAGAGAGCACTTTGAGGAGATGAGCTTCAGCAACTCCATACAAATGGCACGCGGGCACAGCACTGACATCAGTTCGCCGGACTCGGCACTGAACACGGGCACACGATGGACACGGTTGAGGGAGAAGACGCGGGACAAATCCCAAACACTGAAAGGGCCGGGGGGCATTTGTATGGGAACTGAGTAAAAGTTAATTTTACATAATTAGTGGGGAAATCGCACTTAATTATGAAAATGAATCGTTTTGGCCCCAGCAGGAACTTTTGAAGTGTCAAAACCTTTTCCCTGTTGAACAAACTCATTAATTTTTGTAATTTGAAAGCTCTTAATGAGAAATCTCCCTTTTTATATTCACTTTTTCTAGATTAATATTACTTTTTCTCTTTTATTATCATACATTAGCAGAATTATAAGATAAATTACAATAAATAGCTTAGAACATGTTAAGATTTTGATTTTGTTTGAATAAAGTTTCGGTCACTTTAATACGCTTGGGGCCAAAATGGCCCATAAACTCCTAAATTCCCCCCCCCCGTCCGTGTCCACCTGCTCTGATCGTCCACGGAGATGAGCCGTCGTCCGCCGTGCAAGTGATCAAAGAAATGGCGCAGTGTTCGTCCCCCCAAGTCGACGTCGCCCGACTGATGCGCCCGCTGCAACGCCCGCAGACAATCGGTGACGGTGAACATGGCCCAAAGACCATCTGAAGAACAAATCAAACACACACTGTAATTAGTAAAATTGGAAATTTAATGGAGGCCCACCGCGAATATCGCTGATGACGGCGAAACGCGGGGCGGAATGGGCGACCAAAATTTGAACAGCCTTTTGAATCTGAAAAGAAAGCCAAAAACCGATCAGCCGAAGGAGGGGGGGGGGGGGGGGGGGGGGAGAGAGAGTCCGACGGTAATTGCCAAGGGACAACAAAAAATAAAAAAAGAATGGAATTAATTACGGTCAATTCGGCGTCCAACATCATAAGAAGGCCGTGGGCAGGTGCCAAATCGTAGCAGGTCAAAGACTGCAAGAAAAGAAGGGATTCATTCAGCTGCAGAAGAAGGTGCTTTCTATTTGACCCATCCGTCAAAAGTGCTAATTGCGCTAATTACCCCCCCCCCCCCGCCAATTAAAACCGCGGCAAGTAAATGGTTGCTGTTTACCTGCAAAAAATGGCGATATGCTTCGGAATGGAAGCGATCTGTGGGGAAAATGGAGTTTTCGCGGCAAAGGGATGAAAAGCGTTACGGAATGCTCCGACCACCTCAAACCGATCCACACTTTTGCGCAATATGGCATAGTTCTGCAAATGGACAAAATTAACCCCACAAAAATTCGAAATCTCAGCCATTCGTCATCTACAGTAATTATACATGTACGGTATTTCTCTCTTCGTGTACTGTATTGTTTACCATTTCCCCCCCCCCCCCCCCCAATTGTTTCTCTCCCCAAACGCACCGCACTGAGCAGTGACCGTTCCGGGAAGGAGAGGCGTCGTCCGTCCCCGCTGCTCAGTACCATCGCGGACAGTGCCTCCTCCGCCGCCGCCGCTGCCGCACTGCTCGCCGACCGTTCCTCCGCCGAGTGTCTTTGGTGGCCCATCGACAGTTTGCGCAGTGCCCTTTGGGGACGGCGGTAAATTTGCGGGTGGTGGTGCGTCTGCGGATGCTCACTGCTGCCGACGCCGTTGCCATTGGTTGGGAACTGAAAACGAAAGGGAGCGGCGATCATCGATGCTTTGCTAATTGGCCAATTAGCAATTAGTCTATCGATAAATGGCTAATTAATTACTCGCTTGACTTGTTACTTTTTGACTAATTTAGTTGTCGTGTCCTCTTCCCTTACTTTTTTTGCCTTTTCTGGCGGATGTTTCACACAAATAAAATTCATCCAATTTAAATTGGCAATTAAAATTTGGCCCAAAATGGCTGCTTTTTCCTTTTTCGTTGGCTTTTTCTTAACGGAATGATCGCTTCTTCGTCTTTCCGTCCCGGCTTTTTGCTCTTTGGGCGAATGAGCGACCGGAAAATGCTCCCGCCCCATTCATTCGCCGTTAATTCATTTTTTATTTTAAATTATATTTTATGACCTCTAATGATGCAACGGAAATGAGAAAATAGACAAAAAAGGAGCAAAGAGAGGGCAAATTTAAACAAAACTCTGCTGACTAATCAAATCAATGTTTGATTTTGTAATAGGCCATCCGTAACATCCGTAAATCACATACCTCTCCCCCCCCCTCGCCTCCCTCTCCCCCCCCCTCGCCTTCCCTTTCCCCCCCCCCCTCTTTCAGCTATTTCTCCCTTCTTTTCCGCCTCTCTTCTTTCCCTCTCCCATCCCTTTTTCTCCCTTCCCCTCTCTCTCCTTCTCTTTGTTCTTCCTCTCCCTCTTTTTCTCTTTCTCCCTTCTCTTCTCCCTCTGCTCCCATCTCTCCCATTAAAGGGCAATTTCCCGTCCATTCCTTAAGGCTTTTCCGCAGTTTGTTTCTTCCCTTTCCGCGCTTCCTTTCCTCCCTTTTCCCATCATTTTCTTTGACACCGGCGGCGGAGGAAAGAAAAAGCGGAGAAAAAGGCATCAAAAAAAGTGATGATGTTCCCGCATTTAGCAACAAAAAGTCCAAAGAGTGGGAGGAAATGAAAGGAAGAGAGAAAAAAGTGGGGAAGAGAGTTAAAGAGAGGGGAAAAGAGAAAATAAAAGAGGGGAGAGAAGAATTAGTAGGAAATTATGCCATCCATTTTGGAGAGAAAGAAAGGAAATAAAAAGGGAACGTTCGTTCTTCGGCGGAATCGGCCTAACAAATACCTAAGCATTAAAATGCAATTTGAAAAAATAACAATCCAAAACAAGAAATGGCATTAGTAATTAATTATGGCAAAAGGTGGCATCCCTCTCCCCGCCCCTTTTTTTGCTTCCTCTTAAATTTGTGCGCGACTCTCTCACCCGATAAGTGACGGTCATCCGTCGTCCTCTGAACTCCTCGTCGTCCTCCTCATTTTCGTATTCGTCCAAACTTTTCGGTGGCATTCCCTTGCGGCCATGGACCAGCACAGCAGCAGCGTACTGACGCCATCTGAACATAAAAGTGCATTTTAGAAAGCGTTAGATTTTCTGCCGTTCCTTTCCCAAATTTTCCATTTTTTCGTCGGTTTTTAATTCGTTTCGTTTCGATTTCCCCCGCCCCACCGATTCGTCTCGCGTTCCATCTCCGGCGGAATCTGTCGGGTCACCGGTGCCATCTCCTGGGGCGACGGCAGAGAAATGTGATGCAATGGCATCGGCGGTGTGCCGAAGTTCGGCCGACCGCCCGTATAACTGCCCGAATTGTTCGAGATCACTTTGGGCGTTGTTACGATGTTCAGCTCCTCGGTCACTTCTTCCGCCGGTGACGGGCCCAACCAAGGGGGAGACGGACGAGAGGGCAGCGGGGGAGAGACGACGGATTGGGGGGCCATGGCCGGGCACAGAATGGACAAAGGCACAGAATGAGCGGCGGAAGGGGGCGCGGCATTGACACGCTGCAGGGGGGGGGGGGGGGGAGTCAGACCACTCTTTCTTTTAGTTGGCCCCATCAACAGAGAGAGGCTCATTTTGGCTAACAGTCAAGCATTTGTCGGAATGCCAAAATGTTTTTTTGCGCCGCAATTTGTGGCATTTGGCCACCTGTTGCGCTTGTTGCTGCTGGTTGAGCTGGTGGTTGTTGTGGTGGTGGTGATTGGCAGCACAGCCTTTGTGGTGGTGGGGATGGTGCCCGGCGTGAGAAGTGGCCATGGGGAAGAGAAGGGCCAACTGATCGATCGGTCAGCGACTGATCAGACAATTTGTGATCAGTGGGAAAGTCAATGCGATGGGTAAAATCTGTGAAAATGTGCGGCAGAAATCACTTAAGGCCGTCTTTTAAAGGACACTTTCGTCGTTTCGACTTGTTTTTGCCCTTTAACTTTCCTTTTTTTGCCATGGCTTCTTCTTTTTCTCCGTGCCATATTTTTGCCCACCGTTTTTATCCTTTCCCTCCCCCGGGGCTCGGCTCAATAATGGCGACCCAAGCAGAACACAAAACGCGGATTATTGTGCTCCCGTACTTTGAGCATTGGGGGGGGGGGGGGTAAAAGGGGTAATTATTACCCATTAGCGGGGAATTTTTAACGTAATGTTTATAATTAATGAACGAATGAATGGATCGGAAATTCCGAAATTTTAAGTAATAATTGCAAATAAAAAACAAACGACCAAAATGTCCAATTATAATTAAGAAAATTCAATTACAAAGAAAAGAAATAATCATCGAACCATTAATTTGTAAGGGTTTTTCAACCGAAACGGCTGTCACAATTACATAAATTGCTCAAAGTGTACAAATTACGCAAAGGAATTAATAGCCAATTATTAAATGTCGCAATTCTTAAAAACAAAAAAAGGCGGGGAGAGAAATACACACAAAATTTGAAAAGCATTCGCTCTTTTCATTTCTCTTCGGGCGCGTTCTCGCAACGTGCGCTCCAAGGGCAAATGTCCGTCCCCTCGAGGGCCAACGGCGGCCATTTGTGGGCGAACAAACAAAAAATGAAAAAACGAATGGGAAGAGAATGAGAGGGTGGGCGGGAAAGAGAGGAGAGAGAGAGGGGGAGAGGGAGAGAGAGAGAGAGAGAAAGAGAGAGAGGGGAGGAGGGAGAGAGAAACTGGCAAGAAAAGGAGAGAAAGTGGTAGAAGAAAAGAGAGAGACTGGGAAGTGACTGGCAAGGAAAAGAGAGACTGGCAGAGAAAAAAAAGACAAAGGATGAGACTGATAGATGGGTAAAGAGGAGAGATTTAAAAAGGAGAAATATTAATCGAACCACCCCCACCAGACAGTCAGAGTGATTGCACTCTCTCCGTCCCTCTGCTTTTCCCTCGCCCTCCTCACTTGGCCCGCTGTCTCGGCTGTTTTGCTCCTCGTGACACCCCCTTTTACCCCTTTCCCCCCTTTTTCCTCCAAAATGCCCCCTCCCCCACCTTCGCCCTCTTTTAGGCATCCCAACCCAAAGATACACCAATATGTATTTGCAAAATACGTTCGCCGCTGGTCGTATCAGCGGAATGTCCACAAAAAACACGTAAACATTCGCTTCGCGTCCTTTTCCCCCCGGCAAAGCGACGGCCACCGCCGTCCGTCGCCCCCCCCCCCCCCGGCGCTTTCCCCCGCCTTTCGGTTTGTTATTTTGGTAATTCCCCGCCGTTCGTTCCTTCGTTTTGATGCAAAAAAAGGGGGGGGGGGGGGGGGGGGAGGGAATGCTATCCATTCACTCATTCGTTCATTCTCTCATTCATTCGTTCGTTGTTTGGCTCCCCCCCCCACCCATTCATTTCTCATCACGAGGTTTTGGGACCGCCCCACCCATCCATCAAACGAATCGCACAATTTTAGCGAAGGATTTCTTCCATTCCGTAGACAAATTGGCGAGATTCTACACGGGCAATGTTTTTTATATTGAAATTGATGAAAGGGTTGGTCCTAAACCTAAACAGATTTATTTTCTCTTTTTCTCTTCCTTTATTTTTATCTCTCTCTCTCTCTCATCCCTTTTCACTTTACTTCTCTCTTAATCTTCAAAAGTCCCTCTCTCTCCCTCATTTCTCTATATCTCTCTTCTCGTCTCTCACTTTTCTTTTCTCTATTTTCGATTTTAAATTTGTTTCGACCGTTTGTCGATCAAATCAACGCCAACCAGTATACCTAAAGCAGGGAATTAGCAGAATTTCAAACATTTGGCCAAAATGGGAACAATGAAAAAAGAGAAAGAATAAATGGCAGAAACTCAAAGGGGAAAAAATTAATGGAAAATAATAGGGAAAATGGCGTAATATAAATGATTTAAAATTCGAAAAGAGACGGACAATGGGAAGAATTGCCTTAAAATGAGACGAGGAAAAGCACAAGGGGAAATTGCTAATGTGGTCTTTGGTCAATACATTTTATTTTCGAATAAATAATATTTAATACATAAAATTACTGTAAAAGAGACACAAAAAGAGAGGGAAAACAAAAAAAGAAAACAAAAGTCGC
This sequence comes from Heterodera schachtii, assembly GCA_023374025.1. NCBI lineage: Eukaryota > Metazoa > Nematoda > Chromadorea > Rhabditida > Heteroderidae > Heterodera > Heterodera schachtii. The sequence goes on from SIJG01000055.1 coordinate 48,267, forward strand.
CTTCAAATAAATAATAATTTAGAAAATACAGTAGCATTAGTTAATTGTAATAAAATTAAAAAAATTCAAAAATTTTTAAAGTGCCTATAAATCCAAAAGAAAAAGCATCGATTTGTCCCATCCAAAAAGTGCACTCGGCGAACGCTTTCCCCGCTGAAAGTCCCAATTTGGCCATCGTCGAATTGTTATGGCCTAATTTTCGCGTGACTTTTCTTTCAGTGGGCAAAAGGCAATGTTTGTGAAAAAGGGGGGGGGGGAAGGAGGGATAGACACTTTTATTCATAATAATTGGTAATTAAGTGGCGCGAATTTACAAAGGAAAGGAAAATGGGGGAGAAATTGAAAACAAAGCAAAAGCAATGCTAAATATCAGAAGAAGCAAAGAGTAAATAAAATAAACCATTGATCAGAGGGATTTATACACATTTTGATTGAAAATTAATTAAAACATTTATTTGTGGGTTTTCGGATTGTCGGCAAATTCTATAAAATGGGCCTTATTAATTTTAAAATATAAATCATTTTGTGCGGTTTTCCACGGTTCCTCTTCATCAACTTTTGAATGCTCTTAACAAAAGAGGGTCCCCCAATTGTCCATGGAGTTTCAGCAGGATTAAACTTGATGGGCGGATAGCTTAATCCCGGGTTCGTTAAATGATTTTTCACCATGCCATTCAGAAGTTACGACTTCCCTCCTTCGGGCCCCTCGCATAGAAAATTGGTTTTTTAAATTATTTTTGTTTTGTGCCATTTTTCAAAATTAATTTTTTTTTGTCATAAAAAATTAATGATTTATGTAAAGGATTTTAAAAAAAATTTAAGTCGATGGATTTTATTATTTTGCTAAAAATACACCTATTTTATGTAGTGGAAAATATCAAACTTTTATTACTGAAACATAAATTTTAAAATTGTTTTACAAATTATTGATAGACAAATTCAACCGAATGCCTTTGATCCGCCGTTAATTCACGTTTGATCAGTTCTAATTAAACTTATCAAAAATGATAAGATTGACAAAGATTTTTTATTTCATTAATCGAAGGTTCCACACACACAAATTTGGTTGTGACCGGGAGGCACGGGCCGGGATCAAGTCCCGGCCATTTAAAAGGCAGGAACACACCAGAATTCGTGCTAAAAATCAGAGACCAAAATCCATGAAAGTCTTCCTAAATTTGTAAATTCTTACGTTGAGTAAAATTAAACCAATTTTTTGTGGCATAGACATTTATCGAAAACAGAATATTCCCTAAAAATCGTTCCGAAAATTTACAAAGGAACGCACGAAAAAACAACACAAAGTTCGGAGCATCAGCCGGTCGGGTTGAACGCGTCGAAAACGAAGTTGTTCCGGTACTTCTTGAACTGATTCGGGTCCGTTTTCCAATCCTCCGGGAGCTCTTCTAACAATTTGGCCGCCTCCGCTTTGTAATCGCGATACAATTTCTGTCTTTCTGAAGTAAATGAAAGTGACAAAGCGTTTAGGACCAAATATAAAATAAAATAAAACGGTGCCGCGACATTTGCGGATGAATGATTCAAATTTTACGGAAGACACTGAGGAAAACTTTGATTAGTGCAAATTAGTTATAAAACGGTATGAAAATGAGATAGCAAAGCTAGGGTTTCTTATTGGAATGCCTTTGAAAATTGGCTCTGGCCGACCATCCCCCCCCCCGCCACGGACACCGTTCCCCTGTTAGTACATGACACCCGCCAATCGGAATAGCATTCCCTTCCCATCGCTTCGCTCACCCAAAGGGTCCGGCGGTGGGACAGCGCTTTCGTGCACATGCAATTTGCTGAAGTAACCGACCATCGGACGACGAATGCCCAACTTTTCGTCAGCGCAAATATCCATAGGAAATTGTGCACGGCGACACCTAACAAAAAAACGTAAATCCCAAAATGTCAGGGCAATTTCTCAGTTTTGCCCATCCATTTTAAAATTGCATTGTTTATGCTAACCAACAACAAAACTGCCCACTCACTGATGCAAATGCATTTTGTCGGACTCTCTGTGAAAACAATTGGCGTAGTCGCGGATTTCGTCACCGCACTCGCGGCGCATTTTACGCAAAAAATTGATAGCGCACGCAGTCACTGCGCGCCCCTCCGGCAACGCTTTGCGCGGGTCGTTGTCGCGTTCGGAACGCAAAAGCATAAACTCCTGAACAAATCATTTAATAGAAAAGGAATTTGAAAAGCAATTAAAACAATAAAAATGCTAATCGAATGCCATTGACTCAATTCATTTCCACACAAAAAAATGCCAAAGTCAAACTTTGGCCTCCTTCTCGCAGGCGATTCCCATATAAACCGCCACAGCCCTTAGCCAAGGCGAAGACAGCGAAATCTCATGAGGCACTCTCAATTCTTCGTCCGGAGGCATCGGAGTGTCATTGCGCAAGGTCATTTTATACGCGTAAATTAAAAGCAAAATGATGAGCCTTTTGGTAGTGTAATATGACGATTTAATGTCAACCTTTGATTTTAAAAATTGTTTAATTAACAAATAAATTAAACATTTATTATTTTATATGTTAGAGACATGGAAATAGTGTTCGTCAAAATGAGGTTTTAAATTTTGTATAGCCCAATATTTTACCTTCCCTATCAGTTAATGATTTGTTTATAAAGAAATGCTTTTAATTCGAGATAGGCTCTTGCTGTTGCACTTTTACAAGGGAAAATCCAATTTTTTAAATTTAATATTTTGGCGTTCTGATGTTTAATACATTTGAAATGACTGCAGCAGCAGGTGTTTTCGACATTGAATGATTTCGATTACGACAATGATTTTGACCGTAATAATTCGTTTTTTCTTACTGTATATGCGTGATTGGACAGCAAATGAATTTGACAATATTTGAGACAATATCCAATAATATTAAGAAACATAAAATTTTTGCATTTCTATATTGAAGTTAAATATTATTATTTATCTTATTATCGACAGAAATAAGTGAGGTAATTATCAAGGAGTTTGTTGGATTCGAATGAAAATGCCAAAGGTATGCCAAAAGCAAATCTAACGGCCGTTTCGACAGTGAAGGACATTTCGGCAGAACATTCCGAGGCCCAAAAAATTTTCGGAAGTCGGAAATTTTTCAAAAAATATAAAATCTAATAAAAATTTCTAAATATTTTAATGCGAATTTTTTTAATTCTTAACCAAGTAAAAGTGATTTCATAAATGTTTTTAGTATATTCGCTTGAAAAAAGTATTCAATGATTTTCAACAAAATCTTTTCATATCATTTTACATTGTTGTTTTTTTTTGCGGCGCGCTTTTTTCAAAGAATTTTCGTGAACGGGGGGGGGGGGGGGGGGCAGGCGTCCGGCGGTGCCGCGGGGGGGGGGGGGCAGGCGTCCGGCGGTGCCGCGGGGGGGGGGGGCGTCCGGCGGTGCCGCGGGGGGGGGGGCAGGCGTCCGGCGGTGCCGCGGGGGGGGGGGGGGGCAGGCGTCCGGCGGTGTCGATAGGCGCCGCCGGGAAAAATTTGCAATTTTTAATACGATTTGTTAAGAAATTTTGTCCAAAAATGACTAAATTTAGCGATTTTTGAGCAAAATTTTCAAGAAAATTAAAGTTTTTAGAGTACGGCTATGCCGATAGGCGCCGCCAGAAATTTTTTTGAAAATTTCAGTGCAATTTATTAACAGAAATTGTACAAAAATTACTAACTTTGTAAAAAAAAATTCAAAAAAAATTTACGAAAATTTCCGACTTTTTATCAAAAATTTCGGAAATCGGAATTCCGACTCCAAAAATGTGGAAATCGGAAGTCGGAATTCCGTGCCATCCCTAATATACAGGTGCGGGAGAAGTTACCGTACTTTTTAAGTTCAGTTTTCACACATTTAACATTAACAAATAGATTTCTTTATAAAAACAAAAAAAAATAGCAATAAACCGGAAAATAACATCAAGTGTTCGGAATTTCCTCCTTTGGCCGAGATATAAGCATCCAATGCTTCCAAAAATTGGCAAAAATTGTCGAACCCAATTTATGCTGTTTTTAACCATGCCAATTATTACCATAAATGGCATTTTTGACAAACTAAAAGAGGCGATTAAACAAGCAACAAAGCGATAATATTTTCACAAAATTTCAGAAATGGATATCATTTTTAAGAGTTTTCACTGCAACGAAAAAAATCATTGTTAAAATAATTTTTATAAACAATTGCATTTCTTTCAAATTATGTTTAAAACAAAAACGAATTAAAATCCAACATTTTATTTCGATTTTTTGAGTTACAATTAGGGCTGAGCGGGACCGGGACTGGTACTGAAAAAACGTACAAATGAGTACCCAGTCCCGGTTTTTCCCGGTTACCGATTACCGCTTGCAATTGAAGAAAGTTCCAATATTTCAAGAAATTACTCAAATTAACTTCTGATCGAAAATTCTGTGAGTTATTGTTTTTTATATGTATTTAATTAATGAGCATAAGTGTACAAACAAATTAATTCATTAATCATTCATTTTGACTTTATTTGGAACGCTGCTGTTCGAAATGGGGCGAATGTTCGCTTTTGTGAAGATAAACGTCGGGGACGGGAGCTGAAAAAACAAACAAAATAAGTCAACTCCCCCCCCCCCCCTTCGCGCTATTCGTTTGTTATTTTTTACCCCCCCCCCCCCATTTTCCAACATACCCCCCCCCGGCCCCGTAATATTCACTTCGCATGCCCTTCAGCAGTGCCACCGTCGCCCTTCCGCCGTTCCGTTCCGCCTCCCAAGCGATCATTTGTCGCCAAAAGCCCAAATTTGGTGCAATGATCGGACGTGACCTGTGCCAATTGTTCGTTTGTCCTGCTAATTGCCGTCCCCCCGCCGCTTACTCCAACACGCGGTAATACGCGTCTCTCAGCGTAAACCCTTCGTTGATCACCAGTGCCATTATCGTCAGAGTTGCCGCGCGACTAACGCCCGCCGCACAATAAATCAAAGTTTTGCCACCCTAACAATTCGGAATGCCAGATAACAAAGTTAATTTTGCGTTGTCCCATTCATTCGCTGCCAAATGAGTCCCCTCCCCTCCCCCCCCCTCCCCTCCCCTCCTCCTCCCCCCCCCCCCCTTCCCCTCCTCCCCGCCCTTCGTATTACTTTTTGCTGCGCCTGTGCCACAAAATCGGCGGTGTCCTGAAAATGCCGATTCGCATTTGCCGCAAGTGAATCGTCGATGGGAACACACAAATATTCGCAGAAGGGCACCCGTTTTGTCTTCGGAATGTTTGTGGCATCGACGCAGTGAGTGATGCCCAAACTTCGCAGCTTCGCCTCTTCTACAGACTGAACAAAAGGGGTCGAGGCGAACCACCAAAAAGCAAATCATCCACAAAATTTTAATTAAATATTTTTAATGCATTTAAATTATTCTCATAGAAACTAAAAATAAATCCTCCATAATTCTCAATGGTGTAAAAATGCTCATTTTCAAAAATCAAAATTTGTTAAGTATTTAAATCATAAAATCCTTTTTACCAGGACAGCAAAGTAATAAAATTATTGGTCAAAATAAATCAGAAATGGTCAATTCAATTTTTTTTCATTGACTTGAAATTAAATTGTAATCTGAAATCTGTTAATAATTTATGTATTAAAAATTTAATAAAATTGGTCTTTATTTGTCAATATGCTTATTATTTAAAATAATTTAAAATTCACTAAATAAAAAATAATAGAAATTTTTAATTAAAAATTTGTGAATGAACCAAACATATTCAAATTATTCTAAAGAAGGTTTCGACTCTTGCTTATGCTTTCTTTGTTATCTGACCGCATATCCGGCAATGTACAAATGAGGACGGACTTCACAAATGGCAAAAAGACACGGAGGACGTGGGGAGGAGGGGGAGAAATTGGAGGAGGAAGAGAAAGAGAGGGACATGGCACGACGGAGTGACAGTCCGATTGAATCTTCAAATTAAAAAGAAATATGGAAAATTCATAAAGTGCGAAACGTCATTTAGTAGCTAAGTTAATGAAAATTTAATTGTGGGCGAGTGAGTAAAAACATTTGACGGGAAAAAGGGGGAAACCCAACCCAACGGAGGAAGAAGAAGAAGAAGAAAAACCATCCATTCATCCATTCATTCATTCATTCATTCATTCCCATTCCATTCATCTGGCCGTCTTTTACCTTCGCCGCCACCCATGGGATGGGATCACTTTTTTGTTTTGCTTGGCCCTTTGTTTGCCCTCCTCCCTTCTCTCCCTCCTTCCCACTCTTGCCTCGCTCTTCTCTTCTCTCTCTCTTTCTCTCTCTCCCCCCTCTCTCTCGCCTCTCTCCTCTCTCTCTCCCTCCATTAAAGTGCTCTTTGCAATGACGTCATTGGCCAAATCGAAATTTGGAAGAATAAGTGATTGAGAGAAAGGCACCCATTGATTGATTGATCACCAATGTCGGCAAAAAGTCAAAGAGAGAGAGAGAGAGAGAGAGAGAGAGAGAGAGAGGAGAAAAGGATATGCTCACAAATCACGACGGAATGTTTGTTCATTGCTCTTTCGTTAATCCGTCACTGGGAAGGAATGCGGTCATTAATTATAAACGAAATTGATTGGCCCACAAAATCAAAAAATTGCCAAGAATTGTTGGGATGGTTAAATTTCGCCACTGGCAGTAGTGTCTTCATTCGTTGGCACTTCGGCGGAGAGTGACAGAGAAAAAAAAGCATTGGCACAGTGCCAAATGTAACTTTCAAACTTTGTTCATCTCAAAATGTTCAACATTCCAGCAGAACAGCACAGTTTTTGTTGTCTGTTTTTGCTTCTCTTCGCTGTCCCCAAATGTTAATATTTTGTAAATTTCGGCACTTTTTCCCCGTTGTGTTTTTTTCCTTTCCCCCCCCCCCCTCAATTCGTTGGTTTCGTCTTTTTCCATTTTATTTAATTTATTTTCATTCATCGGATACCCTTCCCCTCCCCCCGTCCCCCGTCCCCCCCAATGGTCACTTTGCCCTTTGTTTATTTGCCTAATGAGTCTCTCTTCTGTTCCTTCCTTCCTTCCTTTGGCTCCCAATTTCGTCCTTTGACTCTATTTAATACCAATTTTCGATTGACCAACTGAATTGGACCGTTTTCATTTAAAATTTTGTTAGAATCATTTCAACAAACTAAAACACTGTCCCTCCCCCTATTAATGGCATTTTAAAAATGTCGTCATTGCCCCCCCCCCACCCATCGCTTTCTTCCGCCGATGGACAATCGATGCCCCCCCCGTCAGTCTCCCCCCCCCCCCCGCTTCATCAATTGCTCCCCGGGGGATGAATTGCTTTGCGCACTTTCCGTTGTTGTCGGAGAAAGGGTCTCTGTACTTCTCGTTGCTTTACTCTTCTGTTGCTCTGCCACCGATTATTCATTCATTCCTCCGTTTATCGCCTTAGGTCATCTTTGAAAGGGGGAGGGACCTTTGATTATTCGCGATCAGTTGAAATAAAGGGAATTTCTTTTCAAAATCTGTTGGCATTGCCTTTTGTTTGGGTTGCAAAAATACCGCTTTGATCTTGCCGTTAATGGTCGGTAATAAACACAACCAATCAGCAAGTGATTAGCGAGTGCTTAATGAGGTGATCTCTGCTCTCTCTCTCTCTCTGTATCTCTCTCTCTCTCTCTCTCTCTCTCTCTCTCTCTATCTCTCTCTCTCCTTTCTCTCCCCTTTCTCTCTCCCTCTCATAAATTCCCTCTTTTTTTCCCTCTTCCATTTTCCCCTATTCCCTTCGCGCCCCAAATGCTCGGCCGACCGATCACTTTTAATTGGGCACCTCCAATAGAGCGCTTTTCGCCACCGTTATAAAGGCGAATTTTGAACCATTATTCGCCGCTTTCTTTAAATTCGAATTTAATTTTGCGTGTGGAAAGCTTAATGGAGAGAACAAAGGTGAAATTGAATAACAAATTTTCCTTTTGATTATTTAAATATAATTAAACCCTTTCATTTTAAATATTCCCCCTAATTGATTGGTGCCTCCCCCCCCCCTTCCTCTATTTCCTCTCATTTTCGTCCAATTCACTATTTCTGTTTGCTGTTTCTGTTACTGCCCCTGTCCATCCGACCATCGTCAAAAATTGGGCAATTTGCCCCGCGGGGCTGTCGCTGTCCATCCCTTCGCCCCTGCGGCGTTTGGCTGTCTTTTGGCCGGGACATCTGTCCCTCCCCTCCCCCCCCCCCCCCCAACAAATTGGAATTGTCCAATTGTTCGCCCACTTGTCGTCCGTCCGTCCGTCGTTCGATAGTTCGTTCAGTCAAAAACATTGAGAAAATGATCGTTTTTCCTTCGTTTTTTTGTTAAAATTTAGAAAATTAGAAAAATTAAGATTTTCCAAATAATTTATTTATTTATATATTTTTCAAATCCTTATTGAATTAGGCAAAAGTTTTCAAATGCCATGGGAGGAATTAAATGAGTGAGCATCGCCAATGAAAGTTAAAAGTGAGTGCCATTGGGACACTCCAAAAAGTGCCAACAATTCCATTTGTATTGGATTCAATTTCAATTCGCTCGTCCATTGTTGGACATTTAAGCTTTTCTCCCGATGCTTTTGTCTCCCATTACCCCCACCCCTTTCCCCCCTTTCCCCTCTTTCCTCCCATTTTCCCCCTCTTTTCTCCCTTTTTTTCTCACTTCTCTCTTTCCCCTCTCTTCAATTCTCTCTCCAAAAATTCATTTTGTCCATTTACCATTTGTTTTTCTATGCACCGAGGCAAAAGAAACACATTTTGCCCAAAAATGGCCAATTTGGCCCGAAACGGGCCAACAAACCAAAATTGGCTTATGAATGGCTTATTTGGGGGCGTAGCGACGGGCGGCCAAATCCGTCGTCCATTCCCCAGGGAAATGCATTTCAAAGCGACAGATTCCGAAAAAGTTTGGCCAGTCGCCCTCGGGGCGAGTGCATTATGCCAACAAATTTCATTCATATTTCCTAGAGTTTTCTCCCAGGCCTATGAAGAGAGAAGGTCGGGGAGATTTTTCGGGGATGGCTTGAGAAATTTAAAATGTACCAATTAGTCAGGGGAGGAAATTTTCATTATAAATCGAAAAAGACAAGGGAATTTTTCCAAAACGAGAAATATTAGAATTTTAAAGACGCTCTCATCTGCTGATTTGGAGTGCAACAGAAGGGATTCGCAATTTCCGAATCTGTCGGGGGGGGGAGGGGTAACCCTAATTTCTCGCCATCCTTTAAAATTTTATAAATTTGCATTAATTTTTTTTTTTTTTATAAATTAAAAAGGCATAAGCATTATTTAGCCTCTTTATTAAATTCCTTTTGCATTCTTTCCAAATAAATGTTTAATTCGCCTCCGTTTTTTGGTCCATCGCCGGCGAATGGCGCCCAACGGCGGGCGACGGACGATCATTACGACATTCCATGGGAGTTCAAAAATCGGGCGTTGGCAGCGGTGGTTGGCCAACAATTTCAGAACAAAAAGAGAAGCGAAAAGGCGGCCGAAGTGCCAAAAGAAAGGGCCGAAAATGAAACGGTAAAAAAAAAAAAAAAGGGGGAGACGGAATGCCAAATAATGCCAAAATCAAAGGGACAATTTGAACAGCAAAATGTGCGCAAAAGGCTGAGTTTTCCGCAGGCGATTTGCAACAACGCCCTGCGCAAAAAACTGATGGGAAACGGCGCCGGGGAAAGGGCGCGGGAACAGCGCAAAAAGGCGCCGGACGCAAATTCCAACGGAACGGCGCCGGGGACAGTGCCGGCAAACGAACAATTCCAATTCATACAAAAGCCAACCGCAGCAACAGTCAGTCGAACAAACAAAAGACATTTGGCAAATTTAGGGAATGGGCCTTAGGAACAGTTAATTGTCATTATCATTCATTAGGAAATTATTTGGCACCATTAAATTTTGGCAAACCCCGGGGGTCGTTTCATTTTGGCTATCAATCCCCAATTTTGATCTTCGATTTTGCCAAATCTCTTTCTGTCTCCCATTTTCCTCCCCCTCCTCTCTTTGTGCCGTTCTCCCATTTTCCACTTTTTGTGCCAATTTCAGTCGTTTTTCGACTTCCCCCAAATGGCGTCTCTTCTTCCGCGTGCTCCCCCGTGCTTCTCTCCGTCCTCCTCCGCCTCCCCTTCCGCTTCTTCCTCCTCTGCTGAAAGTGTTTCTGCCATTCCTCAAAATGTTCGTCCGTCCGTTCCGTCCCATCGCCACGGAGAGACGCCGCCGCACCAAACGAACGAACGGCGCCAATCGCCGCGCAAATGCAAAAGACCGTCGGCGGAGCAGCCGAACGGCACGTCGTCATCATGTGATGCGATAGCCAATAGCAAAACACAGCTGCGCAATTATCCAATGGTGGAGATGCCGGCGAATGCCAAAGCAAAAGAAGTGAGAGGAAAGTGCCATGGAAATTTACCAATTCATGCGTAACTCTCTCTCTCTCTCTCTGTCTCTACAAAATGGTTTCTATCGTACCCCACCCTTCTCAAAGGTAACATCGCTTTGCCAGCGGCGCCACTGTCCGCCGGCGCTGGAGGAGTTGGACAATTTGGTGCATGAGAAGTTGGACCGGTGTCAGTCTGAACAAATTCTGAGCAAGATGAATCTCGGCGCGCATTTGCTAAGGCGAAGGCCCGACCGAAACTTGGCATTGTCCTTCAGGGCAAAAGAAGGCAATTAGACACGCAGAGATTTAATTAGATGAGAGTAATCCCATGCTTTTTCAGGTGTTTTGCACATAAAACTCGAGTTCCACCAAGGCGAATGGATTCTCGGCGACGGACCGTACGGAAATTTTGGGCCAATTAAACAAAGCGGGATTCAATTAAAATGGGCTATTCGATAATTATCATTTTAATTGCAGGCGCTTCCCCAACGTCCACGAAATGCTTCGCGCCTATCGCCGTAAAGTGCTGCCGGTGCGCGGCGCCGAAAAAATTCGCCTTGGCGTTCTGCTAAAGCCGTCGGATTTTCCCGGGGGCCTTTTGCTGCTTTGACTGTCCGACGGCGGCGTTTCCTCGTCCAAATGATCAAAAAAACATATAAATGATTGTGATGTACATATGTATACATTTTATAATCGGAAATGATATATAATTGTGATTTATTGGACATTGTCTTTGAAAAATAACTGCGATTTTTTGGAATTATGCTTTAATCCGAGTAAATTGTTGGTAAAATAGCATGTACCGTATTTACTGAATTAGAGCCCCCCTCTGAAATAAAGCCCCCCTTTTTGAGGGGGTTGTAAAATTGAAACCCCCGGGGCTCTAATTCAATAAATACGGTAAATAATAACACTAAGACGAATATGAACAGATAATGAAGAAAAGAAAGAGAGCGAAAAAGAGTGGGATCAAATTCATTAAATTACCAATTTTAATTAAAAGTGCCGTTGAAAATATTAAAATACAAATAAACACTGTGTCCATTTATTGCCATTTCCTTTTTTGTTATTTTTCAAAATATGATTTTTCCCCATTTTACAACAAAACAGCGGAGTTTATGCTGCTAAATTAGCTGATTATCTGTCCTTCTCCCAAACGCTTCTCTGTCCAAATTAGGCTGCTCCGAAGTCTCTGCCATTTTGCCAAATTTGCCGATGCCCTCGGGCAAAGAATTAATCCTTCGGCATTTCGGCCGCCTTAATCTCGCCAAAGGGCATTTCACTTCTCCCCCGCTTCGCTTCCATTGCTCCCGTCGTTGTGACAATTCGACCCAATGCATTTTTTGGCTATTACGCCGGGGGGGGGGCAAAGGAAGGGAAAAAAGTTCAGAAATTGAAAAAGTAATCGCCGGAGGGGGAGCCAGAAAGAACGATCCAAAAACACTGATTAATTTATTCAAATATCACAAAATATGACTATGTTTATGAGATCTACTTTTTGTTTAATTTAAAATAATTTTGCTGTGTAAAAGCATAAATTCCCTAATTATTCGCTAATTCTGTCCTTTGTTTCTTTGCCAATGAATTTGCGCTCCCTTTGCTTCGTTGGCATTCTTTCGCTTCTTTTTTCATTGTGCCGTCCCTTTTTGACCGACCTTCGCCATTGGTCTTACGACAGAGTTGGCACTTTTTTGCCAATTTGTCGCGTTTGTTTGTGCACGCGACAAAACGGCGTGGAGTGTGTGCCGCGCCGGGAGGGCGAAAAGTTTCAGCTGAGGGAAGTGAGTCACCCATTAATTTTGGCACAATATTATCCCTTTTTTCCCATTTTTTTTTGTCATTTTCGGTGCTTTTGCCGCGTTGGGCCGATTCTCTGTCTTTTGTCAATCTTTCGTTCTCCGCCTTTCCGCTTTTGGCAACTGCGCCTCGCATTCGTCAACTTCAGCTCCGCCACTGTGCCATCGATGCTCCAATCTCTCCGTCGGCATTTTTGCCGTTTCACTCCTTGGAAAGTTTCCATTTGACGGATTGTCGTCTAATGGGTCGTGACAACACATTGCCTCCAGCATTGTTCAGACCATTGGACAAATTGCGCGAATTGTTCCTGTCGGGCAGCGGACTTCGAACCGTACGCATTGAAATTGGTGGGTACGTACAGTTCGACGTTGGCATGAAGATTTTTTATATAATTGTAGGCTTATTAAAGGACCGAAATTAAGCTAGCCAATGACCAAGGCTTAATCAGTTAAGCAGGACCAATTCTCGACCGATTGGACCTGAGCCGAAACCGATTATGCCCTTCTCGAATAAATTCAAACGACACTTTCGGCATCGAATGGCCTCCGGCGAGACAACTGAGCCTTGAAAATGCCAATGTGTTGGAACTGAACAGCACACATTGGACATTTGGGGAAGTCAAAGTCGAACAACAGCAGAAGGTGCCTGATAATTAATTGCTTAATCATAGCAAATTCATTTGATCAGCTTAACATTTCACTAAAAACGGTGGAGTGCCATGTGCCAATTACTGAGAGCCATTGGCAGGCGTTTGAACAGCTCCGAATTGGAGGGAAACCACGCACTTCGACTACACCCTTCTGTACTGCCACGGTATCTGCTTAATGCCGACAAATAACAGATAATTATGTCAATTGGGCGGATTATAAATTAATTGGCTAATTAAATGCCACTTACTCACTGCCGTTGATTTGCATTTGCATTTATGCCTACAATTAGACTGCTCACTCTTCATCATTTGGACTTTTCCGATGCCGCGTCCGTGCCGGAAGAATTGTTTTTGGAATGGACACGACACGCGGAAACGCAATGGCATCACATTGGGCTGAGAAGAGCAAAAATCAAAGCCAAAGCTGGTGCTGATCAGCCAAATCTGCGCCAAAATCAGTGGACATTTTGCTCAACCAAATTGGAATGGTTGGACATTTCGGAAATGGGCGGCATTGGTAATGAATTAGTAATTAATTAATTGGGGAAAAGGCAGCAACAAAAAACAGCTGAAGTCGGCACATTACGACTGGACGGATGCGCTCAGCTCAAATGGCTTTATGCGGACGCAAATGCCCTGGGGGACATTCGCATCGGCGACTCGGGCCCCGTGGCGCTTCTGTCTTTGTCCGCACGCGACAACCGCCTTCGCCGTTGGCCAGCGGGTCTGTTGCGCTCGGCTCGCTCTTTGTCGTCCGTTCAGTTGGCCAACAATTCCATCGCGCGACTGCCGCCCGAACTTTTCGAGCAGTACACGCAGCTGAACTCGTTGGACCTATCGCAAAATGCATTCCATCACTTCCATTTTGGCGATTCGTCCCATCAGCAGCAGACCACTCTCATGTTTCTCAACCTCAGCCAAAACCGACTCCGTTCCGTTGCACTCCCAACACTGTCCAGTCTGACCGTCTTGGACCTGTCGGACAACATTTTGACGCAGTTCGCCTCTTTGAGTTCGCTGCCCTCCCTGGAGCATCTCCACCTGAGTGGGAACGCGGGCATTCGTCTGACCATCGCAGCGGAACATCCCGCGCTCCTTCGGCTTCACTTAGCCAACTGTTCTCTTACGAAAATGCCCGATTTGAGTCGGCTAATCGCACTCCAAGAATTGGATTTACGTGCCAATGGGTACGGTTGTTTTCATTGGTTTGCTTTTAATTGTTTTGGCACAGTCTCGAGTCAGTGCCGGGCCATTGGCTGCCTTCGCGCGGAGTCAATGCGTTGGACGTCGAGGCGAACGCTCTGCGGGAATTGGGCTGGGATTGGCGAGCCGAACAATTGGTCGCGTTGCGCGAATTGCGCGCCGTGGGAAATCCATGGGAATGCGCGTGCGAATTCGCACCACCGGTGATGAAGCAAATGTTAACCCCACAAACACAGCAAACGACCGTAAGAGCAGCAACAGAGGGAAAAGTCGGACTTTGGCCATTCCCACGGCTTATGACCCCCCGGGGGGCTTTTGGGAGAATGGCACTCACTTTTCCAAAAGGAATTGACCAAATGCGAACCAATGAACGAATGCCATTCGAACATTTTCAGAATCAAAGGACACTTTTCTGTGGGGGGAAATGCCCACGCGGAGACAAACACAGAAAAGTTGAGAATGAGCACAGAGAAGCAGCAGAACAGCAGCAAAACGGTAGTTATTAATTAACTAATTGGGCTTTTATTTTACATTTGCTTTGCTGCCTCCGTTTGCGCTTATCGGCGCCACTTTCGTCGGCATTTATTTGTTAGTGCGCGGATCTGTGAAAAGGGAATGGCGCCGCCATTCTTTCGTTTCTTCGCATTTCGCTTATCGGCGAGTTCAGTCGGATGGAGAAGCAATTTGAGAAAACAAAGAAAAGAAAGTGTTGAAGGGAATGATCATTGATTATGTTAACTGATCAATCCATTCACATGACAAATTTTTAATTCCTCACTAAAATTAACAAAAATTGACAATTTTTAATAATTCATTATTTTAGAAGGAATTTTTAAATTTTTTAAATGATCTCTTCATTCTATGAAAATAGTTAATTTAAGAAATATTACTTATTGAAATTTTTGTGTCTTCTGAAGCTTTAACAATAATAATAATAATAAAGGCCCTTTTTATGCCAAAAACAACATCAATTATTTTGCAGAAATATCCAAAAAAACTCATTAGTCTCAAAGAAAATTGCAAATGATCTTTATTGCCTTCACCAAAAGAACACTGTCAAATGGGCTCACAATAAAACAAAAAAAGGAGGAATTTATGTTGGAAAATATTTCACAAATTCAGCCCATTACAAAACGAAGAATTCGGAAATATACAAAAATAACGGAATTTTAGGCTAATTAAAGGGAGGGAAATGGCGCTTGATTTCTTTGAAATATTTCAAATATCAAAAAGAAAACCAGCGCTTTTCCAGAAAAGTAAATGCCACGAAAATAAATTAAAAAAGAGAAAATAATTTTCATTATTTTTTATTGGCTTTGATTTTAATAGTAGTCACAATAAACAATCGGCGGATGGAGGGAGGGGATGAGATTACTGGGATTTTTGATAACAAATGTATTGATCATTAATAGATATAATCACAATAAATACTAAACGTACGAAGCACAAATGAACTGACAACGAATGACAAAAAAATAAAATTAAATTAGAAAATGGAAAAGTCCGACAAAAAATGAAGAAATAAATGGTCAATACAAATTATGAACGGAAGGGCAGCAGTGAATCAATGCTCGGCCTTCCGAAATTGGCATTAAAACAGAAAACGCACTCATTAGTTAGAAATTAGTGAATTCCCTTCACCACAGTCAAAAGGGTCTGCTTGGTATTTGCGGTCTCTCCGGAATTCGCGGTTTGTTCACATCGTTGGCATGTCTGAGCAAAGAAATGGTGAAAGGAATTGGCATTCAGTTTTAGTGGAGGAAAAAGCGAAAAACGAATCACAAAAACAAATAAAAAGCCAAAAAATACCTCAGAAGTTTGCTCTGGGCTCATTTGGCCTCCTATTGTTAATCAATTTGCTGTTTTCAGATTAATTATTAATTTATTTTGATGCATTTACAGGTAATTCCCCCTTTGATTGTGCCAAAACTCACATCGGAGGCATTGGCGCTTGTCCCGGCGGCCCGGGGAGCGGTCGGTTTTGGATTGGCATTATTGGCTGTGCCCCGGCCACCATGCCAATCGGACGGGCACCCATCGGAGGCTGAGGAGCCGGCCGATTTGTCGGAATTTGGCCAGGAGGCGCCGGGGCGGGCCGTGGCACTGGCGAGGAATTGTTGCTGAAAACTCACATTCCGAATGTACAAAATAAAGCCACCCAAAAGGGCGCAATTC
This sequence comes from Heterodera schachtii, assembly GCA_023374025.1. NCBI lineage: Eukaryota > Metazoa > Nematoda > Chromadorea > Rhabditida > Heteroderidae > Heterodera > Heterodera schachtii. The sequence continues at coordinate 64,445 of SIJG01000055.1, forward strand.
GTCTCCCCCCCCCCCGCAGTTTATCCAATTAAAATTGTCCGAATAAATGACTGAAGAAAGGCATTGCAGAAAATGCCCCGAAATGTTACCGGAAATCGTTCGCCGGTGACACCACCGGAGGGGGCAAATCGGTGGCCATCGTGGCCATGTTCACGTCGCTGATGATGCGCAGCGCCTCCTTGCACGATTGGTACATGCGGAGGATTTCCTCACGTTTTTGAGCCTCGAGCGGCGACTCCTCCATCAATTGTTCCTACAAAAGCAGCAAAATGCGTTTTTAACATGAACAAAGGAAAACCAAAGGGGCTACCGTATCCCCGCCGTGTTGGTACAGACTCGCCAACAGTTCGTCCTTCAGAAAGTCGCCCAACTGAAAAAATATGTGATTTTTAACCAATAAAAATATAATTTAAGTAATAAAACTACTTGTAAAAACTTTTTTTTTTGCTTACTTTGTTTACGATAAGATGCATTATCGCCTTCGGGACCAAGTCGCGGATGGTTTTGTTGATAATGCGCATGTACGAGTCCACCAAATTTCGAATGGTTTCCACCTGACGCTCCAACTGCGGGTCCAAACTGCTCGGCTCCTCCACATGCCCATTCTGAAAATGTAAAATTGAAATTAAAAAACACAAAAAAATAAAATAATTTAAAAAAGGAGAACGGACAAAAAACAAAAAGGACAAACGAAAAGACGACAAATGAACCCACTCAATGGCCAACCAACGGAAGGAAACTGACCTCTTGCTTTAAGGGAAGGATAAATAAAGCAAACATTCGGATTTGATTAAATGCGACAATCAAAAGACCAAAAAATAAATGATGGACTAATTTTCCGAATTTGCTAATGAAGGTCCCCCCCCCCCCGCCGTTCTCCGTCCGCTCACTTCGTCCGATGTCGGCTGATGCTCCTTCTCAGGATAAACTCCGGCACGGAGAAAGCTGGCCTTCCATGCGTCCACTTCGTCCAAGTTTTTGGCACTCAGCTCCAATTCTTTGTAGTCTTTGTAAATGTTCCTGAGAAGGGAGGAACCAATTTCAATAAGAAAATGCAAAAATAACAAAACCCAAAAAACAAAGCAACGAAAAGCAAAGGCACAAAAGAAAAATGGGGAAATTGGAGACAAAACGCAACAAAAGGAAAAAGGACAGAAAAGGGCAACCCAAAGGGACGACAATTGGGACGAGGACAGAACGGCAAAAAGGCAGCTCACTATCATCGCGAGTTATGTGCGATTTGGCCCTTTCCGCCCACTCACCTCCTGGAAGCGAAAACCGTAAAAATAGAGAGACAAAAGACATACATAATTAGGGATAAATGGTGGAAATTGTAAAAGGGAGGGGGCAGAAAGGGTTGTATAAAAAACAGCAATTTCCCGGGTCAAACTGTTCAGTTTTTGAAGCACCCCTTGTTAATGCATGTAAATAATGCCCAAAAAATGGACAGGACCGAATTCACAAAGGGAAAATTGGAAAGAGGGAAGAATGCATTGGTTTTGCGCATTTGTGCCAAATGAAAGTTTAATGAAACTTGGCACTGTTTTTGGCTGATGGCTTCGTCCACTCCGACACAGACCAAAAAATGGGGAAAAAATCGGAAGGGATGAAGACTCACTCACATGCTAAATGCACACTTTTCAGTCAATGATTGCGCATTTTGTAAAAAAATGCACGAGGGAAGGGAAACGGCAAGGAATGAATGAATGGGCCCGGCTAGCCTCTCCCCCCCCCCCTCCACTCACTTTCCGTCCGGGTAGAAAAGTGCGAATTTGTGCTGCCGGGACATGAAGCCGGCCTCGAGGTCCTTCAGTTTGATGCCGTCCAGTGGGAGCATGTACTTCTTCTCCTTCTCCTGCAAAACCCGTTTTTAGGTTACTTCGCCTTCTTCCTTTCTTTTTTTACCTCGTCGTCTTTGTACCACGAAAGACTGTCCGATGTGAGGACGAACCAACACTCGCGAGAACCGCGAACAAAACTGATGTTGTGCACGGAGAGCCATCCCTTGCGGATCACTTGGTTGCCCAGGTTCTTCTTCGTGTTCGTTGACGACGCCTTTGCCTCGGCACTGAATTTGGTTTGTTTTTTAGTAATTGTTTTTGTATTTGAAAAACGAGAAACATTTATTTATTTTTAAAACTTAAAAGCAAAAAATAAAGAAAATTTAAACTTTAATTACTTGGAAAAGCCGATGAAGTCCTCGTGGTTTGTGTTCCTAAATATCAACTTCGTCAATATTCCCCCGGATTGTCGGTTTGAATTCGTTTCGTTTCAAAATGCCTAAATTTCCCCCCCCCCCCAAATCCGTTGCTCACATATATGCCAATTCGTAGTCGACCAGCATGGAAATGTGCTGTTTGGTGAACATTTCCTGCTGCCGCATGAAATTGGTCACAATTTGCTCCACACAGTCGCGCAGTCGTGGGTATCGGTTGACGCACACCGCGCACTGTCGCACGACGTTGGCCAACTCATTGACCACCAAATCGACGCATTTCAGCGCCGGCTCCTTCAGCCGTTCGATTTGCTTCTTCACGATCGCTTCGAATGCCATGTCGGGGGTGAACAGACCGACCCTGGCAAAGGCAATTAGCGAATGATGGGCATACTAATTGGGGAAGGAACCGAATGCCGTGGATGTTGCGAATGGCGAATTGAATCTCACGGCGCATTTCCTTCTCGTCGATGGTCATTTTCACGATTTCGAAGGGGAAACGCTCGTGGAAGAGCCGATTGATGCGAGCACCGCCGGAGAGTTCGTTGGTGCTGACCATTTTGGCGGAAGAACCCTCAATGGACCGCTCCATGTCGGTGGTGAACTGCTGGACCATCCTAAACAAAATGGCAACGGATGCAAGAAACAGAAGCAACCACGTTTGGTCAAATATTAGCTAAATTCTCATATTTCAGCGACCCATTGGCACTCCCATGTGGCGTAACATAAAAAATGATCCCAAATTATAATTTAAATTCCCCCCCCACTCACTGCATCAGTGCCTTCGTTTTGCGCGACGGGTCGTTGAATTGGAAGTTTTTGTACTCGGCCACCTCCTTCTCCATGGAGTACAGCTTCTTCTGCAGGTTGTCCCTCAGCGTGGGCAGTGTGTCTTTGATGTGATTGGTCAGCTGTTGGTTCAGTGCCTTTTGCAGGTACGGCGTGCCCAATCTGTCCGCCATGTGCCGGTATTGCTGGTGCGACAGAAAGAACTTCCGCTCGGCGTCCAGCGCCTGGCGGATGTCCTTGCGGCCGACGATGTCCTTCTGAGAACGATTGATCACGCCGACATAACCTAAGCAGAAAAGGGAAGCGAAAGCATTGGAAGGGAAAAAACATTCGGAAAAGGAGGAAAATGCCATCCAAAATGCCAAAAGAATACCCCGTCTGAGTGGGAACACTTTGTTCTCGAGAATGTCGCGTGCGTCAGTGCCTTCGTCCATCAAGTCCAACTTGGTCAGCACTCCGATGGTGCGGAGGCCCTGGGGGTCCACTTCCCGGGCCAATTTGAGCGCGTCCGAAGTGGCCAAGTCGCTGTTGGCTGGTGTAACGGCCAAAACGAGGCAAGTTTCGCGGGAAATGTACGTGCCGATCATGTCGCGGATTTGCTGCTCAATGTCGGGCGGCTGATCGCCCACCGGCACTTTGGTCAGTCCGGGCAAATCGATCAAAGTCAAATTGAGCACTAAAAACATTCCAAAATTCAACAATCAGCATCAAATAAATCATCAGAAAATTTCATTTACAAATTCAAAATTCAATGAAGAAAGTTTGTCGATTTTCGCCTACATACGGGCATAATTGGGTATTTGAATCAACTATTAAACTGGCTTTTAAAGACACCCCAATAAAAAGATAACCAAATGGACAAATCCCGACATTATACGAATTGTAAAGCGACTAAAAGATAGAAAAACGATAAATAAACAATTGCTTTGCCAATTTTTGCAATGGGAGTGGTTAAATGCTTCAAAATTGTTACCATGGGGGCTAAACACGCGCAGATTAATCGGAATTGCGGAAATGCCTTTGTTGGCGCCGGTCACCCGATCGGTCTCCTCCTCAATTTCCTTCCGAATTTGGTCGAAGTCGGCAAATTTGTGCCCTTTCTTGTGCAGGAATTCACCATACTCTGAAAGAGGACTCCTTTTAAGCAATTTTAAATGGTCGGACCTGCGCGGTCGTTGATAAGCTGAAGGATAAGCGGTCTCCTCGTCACAATTCCACTCCCACGGGGCAAAAAGTCCCTTAAATTCAGCAATTTGCAAAAAAAAAGGGGGGGGGAATAAATTGTGCCGACTTTCCAACAAAATTTTCAAGCACGGACGATTTTCCTGCACTTTGGCCTCCAACGACTGCAATTTGAGGTAGGTCAAAGTTTAATGTTGTGCCCAATTGAGTGAAAGCGTCCTGTAATTAGTAATTTAAAAGAAAATTTATTGCATCGTGTTGGACCTGAATTCTGTTGATCAGAGGGATTAACGACTGCATTCCCTGGTTGGCCCAAGCCATTTTGTCAGGAGAGGAATGGGAGAAGGACAACAATAAATTAATTAATTAGTGTGAGAAAATGGGGAAAATCTGAAATCAATGCGACGAATGAAAAAAATTATTAAAGAAAAAAAAAGAAATGGATGAGTAATGAAATGAAAAGCAAAAAAGGGAAAAAAGAAAGCGAATGTTGGCCAATTCCTAAGAGAAAATCCAACAAAGAATGGAACGTTGGAATGGGAGTCAGTCGAAAATTGGGCAGAAAAGGGAAGGCGGGGGCGAATTGGGAATTCCATCGGCCTTTTTCTGTGTGTCTTAAGCCGCCAACTCATTCCCTCCTCCCCATTTGACCGTCCGTTGCATTTGTGGGAAAAGAAAAGAAATAAAAAGGACTTTGGGCTTCAAAGTGCGTTCAAGTGGCTTCCCCAGCGTTTGAGGCGAATATCGCTTTTTCTTGTGCATTTTTTAAATAAAAGCACATAACATAAAATAGTTGGCCGGCACAGAGAGAGAAAACGCAAACGGTGCCGTGTCGGTCGTTCGCTTCCCATTCAATCCGCCGAATTCGACAGACAGAAGAGGCAAGGGAAAGGGAAGGGAGGAAAGTTCCCGGCAATTGGGACCAGCGAAAGAACTGGCTTTATTTTACTGCTGATGGATGACAAGTAAAAGGAAAGACCACGGCACTTCTGTGTGAATGGACGGCTAACAACGGCACGGCAGAACAACGAATAGGAGGAGGAAGTGGCAAAGCGAGGGATTTGTGGGGGAGAGAATCAGAGAAGAAGAGACAACGGGCGACGCACAAAATCAATACAAACACAATTTCCATCGGACAAAAAGAATTGACGAATAATTGGCGAGGAATTGGTCTGAAAATATTTTTACATAGGTGTTCACTACGGACCAGGGACGGGCGAAGCTATGCTTAGCACTCGAAGCCGAAGGCGAAGCCCAATATTTTCGAAGCACGAAGTTCGAAGCCCAAAAAACGCGAAGTTTTCGAAGCTCGAAGTTTTAGAAAAAAATAATTTCCCTAACAATTATTTGATGTTAAAAAATATTTATAACAAAAATCATGACCATAACTAGGCTGTTCAAGACCGAAAATTTCACTAGACTCGAGACCGAAAATCCCGAGATTTTTTTCAAAAATTTTAGTATTCACTAAAAATTGATTAAAACTTTCTATAAAAATCGACGACTATTTTTATTAACTTGACACATCGCCTTTTTTGCGACGCATTTTTTAAACAACTTTTTTTTTGGGGAGGGGGGTGGGCGGTGCCGATAGGCCCCGTCGGGGAAAATTTTGAAATTTTGAGCGCACTTTGTTAACAGATTTTGGCAAAAAAAATTTGCGATTTTGAGCTTATTTTATAAGAAAAATTGGGGGTTTTAGGCGTTAGGGGTGAAAAAGTGCTAATTTTGGACCTATATATTAAAAATATACAACTATACCATATTTTTCAAAATGGTGTATTTTTCACTTTGAAAACTCGGTCTTTAGGGGCGTGTTTTTCCCGAAACTTCGGGTAAATTACCCGAAGCCGATGCTCGAAGCCCAAAAAACGCGAAGTTTTCGAAGCACGAAGTTTCGCCCATCTCTGCTACGGACTGGTGAAAGAATCGGACTCATTTCAAAATTACAACAAAGGAAGAAATTATTCCTTTAACAACTTATCAATTTAATTTGCTGTCCTATTGAAACTCACAACCAAAAACAAAGAAAATTAAAAGTCGCATCAAGACATCGCGTTTTTGAAGTTCTGCTGATTCCGATTACCGTTCTCCAGCGTATCCCAGCACTCAATCGTGGCATTTACATAAAATCTCAAAATTTACAACTTTTAAAACATCCATATTTTTGTTGCGACAGGACTGGAGAAGGGAGGGGGGGGGGGGGGGGGGTCAGGTCCAAATTTGCAAAAGGGTTCCAGCAGCTATGCAAACAGTATGATTTTTTTCACACCACTTTTTCCGGCGTTATTTTTCTTAAAAAATTTTCGTTTTCTTTTTGATATTTTAAAAAGTTTCAAGAAATCAGCGCCATTTTCCCTCCCTTTAATTAGTCTAAAATTCCGTTATTTTTTTATATTTCCGAATTCTCCGTTTTGCATTGGGCTGAATTTGTGAAATATTTTCCAAATAAATTCTTTTTTTGTTTTGTTTTATTTTGGTGAGGGCTATTAAGCTAGGAACGTATTTGCGATTTTCTTTTATCATTTTCCGTACTGTTTTCTTCTCCATCTCTTTCTTCTTCTAATGTGATTTTCCTCTCCTCCCTCTATACACTTTTTCTTTCTGTTCAGCGGTAAAATTCAGCATTGTCATGATGGCCTAAGAACAAATTAAAATTGGAGTTTCGAAAGGGGATTAAATTCACTTAAATCCCTCAATTAGCCTAATGACCACCTGCATGTGTTCCGTTGCGTTCCCTTTGTTCAGCAAATAGTAAAAGAACGCGTCGTGGAGAAAGCGCAGCACAACTTGCAACTCAGAAGCTTTGTCCACTTCGTCCTCCTTTAAAAAGCAACGTTTTTGATGATGGGACAGACTGTTACAACTGTCAACAATCACAATCATTCATCTCCCCCCCCCCCCCTAAAGTGACCCCCCCCCCTCCCCTCCCTCTCTCTTCCTCTCTCTCTCTTTCTATCTCTCTCCTCCCTCTCTCTTCCTCTCTCTCTCCTCCCTCCCTCTCTCTCTCTCTCTCTCTCTCCCACCACTCCGTTCGTCGTCATTTCCATGTTCGCCGCCTGCTGTCCCTTTCTGAACATGATCAGGTACATCTGCTGCCTCTCTCTGTCCATGTCGTCGCATTTCTCTTCATACATTCTGTTCTCCCGCTTGAGCAGCTCGCATTCCACCCTGACCTTCGTAAGCTCCAGCGATTTGGCAGCGATCTAACAATGAAACGAAACTCCAATTTAATTTGCCATTTATGCTAACGAGGTTTCTTTTTGACTAAAGTTTAATCCATTATTTTCACCGACAGCGTAGTTGTACGAGGGTCGTACGCCCTCCAGCTAAGAGAAAATCCCAGGACCGTCCCCTCCCCTCCCCGTCCTTCCAACTCTCTTCCCCTTCCCTTCCCGTCCTTCCAACTCTCTTCCCCTCCCCTCCCCGTCCTTCCAACTCTCTTCCCCTCCCCTCCCCGTCCTTCCAACTCTCTTCCCCTCCCCTCCCCGTCCTTCCATCTCTCTTCCCCTCCCCGTCCTTCCATCTCTCTTCCCCTCCCCTCCCCGTCCTTCCATCTCTCTTCCCCTCCCCTCCCCGTCCTTCCATCTCTCTTCCCCTCCCCTCCCCGTCCTTCCATCTCTCTTCCCCTTCCCGTCCTTCCGTCTCTCTTCCCCTTCCCGTCCTTCCGTCTCTCTTCCGCTGCCCTTGCCTCTTCCCCCCTCGCCCTCTCCGTCTGCTCTGTTCGGTGTCTCATGTCCGCCAATTGTCTTTTGAGTGCCTCCAGCACAATCGTTGTTCCTTTGTTCGTTTGCCGATTGTCTTTCCTTTTCTGCTGCTCTTCCATCATTCCCTCGTCGTCCAATTCGGGAACACTTTGCCATCGATCTCCCCCTAACCATCGGTTGTATGATGCCAATGTCTCCCCGCGTGTTTCAAATGCGATCAGACGGTCAACTGATCCGCGTCTTCGGCTGCTTCTTTTTTCCACGGCTTTGCTTTTAACCCTTTGGCACTTTTCCATGGCCAATTCACCGCGGAGAATGGCCAAACGATTGAGAAGCGAAAGGCGATCAGTTTCGGCATTTGTTAATCGTTTGCGCAGTTGATTGACCTTGAAAGCATTAAAATTTGGCACAAAATTGAGGAGAATTGCGGATAAATGTGTAAAAACGGTGCTCCGTCACCTCTCTGAACGTTGTGCCGGCAATTTGTTTCCAGCGGCACAACTGTCGCTCGCTCAGCGGCGGTCTGCCCCCGTGGTCGAGTTGTTCCGCGCTACTGCTCCTCCCCGTTTTCGCTGTCCACCGTTCCCATGCCGTCCGTCTTGGCTCCGTCCTGTACACCTCCAACTCGGCCAATGCGTTTCTCAACTGTTCCCTTAACTGATCCTTTTCCCGCTGCAATGTTTCTGCTCGTCTTCGCAGTTCGCTTTGGCATTTGTCTCCGTCGGCCATCGTCCGTAGCCACCAGCCCAACTGCTCCAAGAGTTTGTCCGACTTCGTCTCGCGCTGTGCCGTCGTCGCACTTTCACTGGCACTGCTGCCCCGGCTCAAAATGGCGGATAACAACTCGTGCATCTGCTCACGAAGTGCTTCGAAATGACCGTTTGTCATTGCGTCGTGTTTTTGGTGGTCAATGGAGACAGACATTTGTTGGACAGAATTGGCATCGGCAACAATCGTTTGGTGACTGATCACTTGCCCTTTTTCTTCGCTTTTTATTGGCTCGGAATGACTCCTTTCCGCGTGTTTTGCTCCTTTTTCAATGTTTGACATTGACAATTGAAGCGATAAGTCACAATGACTCGGAATATTCTTAAAGGATAAGCAAAAAGTTCGCTCGAAAGGGAAAAGAAAAGATTAGGGAAAGTTCGAACATTTTCTGCTGCTGTCAAATTTTCTTTAATTTGCGTTTGGTCAATCGGTCGGCCGAGGGACGCCTCGGAATGGTCGAAAACCGCGGGCAATGACACCACGGAGATGTACGTTTTGCCCTCCTCCTCCTCCTCCAATTCGTTGTCAGTGTCCAAAGGGTGCCCTCCTCCCAATTGGACAATGTTTTTGCCGCGATGGAAAGTGACGGTCAGATCGGGCAGCACAGTTTTCTTTTGGTTCCGTTGTTGTTGGCTGAATGGCGTTCATTTTGATAAATTGGCTTTTCTCTATTAATTTTTGAAAGGCACTCTTTTTCAATTCGTTCGGCCATTTCCCGCCCCATTTTGTCCATCTCCGCTCGCAGCCATTCCCTGTCGCTTTCCAAATTGTGCAGTGCCTTTCTCAGGTGTTCCATTTCGGCACCGTCCAGGTCAACTCCAACCCCTTTGTCCAATTGGTTGGGTCGGCAAGTGACGTATTTGTTGAGGGTCCGTGGCCGAACATCGCATTGGGCATCACGACGGGGACAGTTCAGACTGACCAATTTTAAAAGTCAGTTTCCATTTGCACAACAAAGCACTGCCGGAACAGGTCGTTCAACAGGGCCCCCGGGGAAAAACCAAGTGAAACTTTTTGTTTTACAAATTTCAAAAATTATAATTTCTTTTTTTAAATTTAGAAAGAACACTCCGTGCCGCCCACCGAGCATTCAAAATGGACGCGTGTTCAATGGCCGAGTGAAGACGGCGGTCCAACTCTATCCGACTGAACTGCCAGCCCATGCGCTCGTCGTCCGCCGCTTTCTTCTCATGTTTAAGTTGTGCTGCCAAATTGGCACTTCGTCGTTCAAATTCCCCACACTTTTCTGCCCAATATTCCTCGTTTTGTTTGCTGTTGCGCATCGATTCGGCCAAAATCTGTTCAAAATCATTTCCAATGGCCATGTTTTGCCCCCCCCCCCCCGACGACCTTTTCCATGCGTTCGTCCGTCTCCGCCTCCACTCGCTTCATTCTCAACTCGCACAGACTCTTCTCGCCCCTCGCCCGCTCCAACTCATTCTCGAGGATCGGCACGCGTTCTGTCGTCCTTCCCATCTCCGCAACGCGTTCAGTGAATGCGTCTCTTTCTCGCTGGTGCCGTTCGTCCTCCGACCGTACGTTTTTGGCAGCATTTTCCAATTGGACAGTCAGTGTGGTGACCAACTCCGTTTTCATGGTCAGCATTTGTTCGATGTCTTTCAATCGGTCGCTCATTGTCGCTTTGTCCTCCGCAAATGCCATTTGCATTGACTTTTACGGCGATTAATTCGTTTCATTTTGTTTTGCTTTTTTAATTGTCCTTTTGCCCTTTTACTCACTCGAATTTGGACTTGCAATTCGTCCAATTCCTTCTCACTGTACCCCAACGCCTTCGCTGTTAGCATTGTTTGTGTGCCTTTTGAGCCTCTGAACGTGAACACATCCCCCGGGGCTGGTCGGAAATCGTCGAGTTCGACCAGCACAATGCCCTGGTCGAGTCCGATCTGCTCCATGACGTGGCAACGACGTTCAATGTATGCCAATGCCTGCTCCAATTTGTCCCGTTCGGCCTAAATGCCGTCATTTAACTAATGTTTTAAAATGCCTTTTGTTTGGCATTGCCTGCGCGCCATTAAGGGCCATTTGAATGGCTTTGATTTCGCAAAGTCGTGTTTCTGCCAACTGCACAAGGATGGCATGCTCTATCCGCAGTCTGTCCAATTGCGCATTTGCTTGTTCCAAGTCGGCACTCATTTCGTGCCTTTTTTCCTCCATTTGGGCCATCCCTTTGTCCCTGAGAAGAAGCTAAACAAATATTTTGTAAACATTCCCTCCCCCTCCCCTTTTGGTCCGTCACTTTTTCTTCCATCCGCTGCTTTTCCTCCTCCCAACGGTGCCGTCCCTCCACGCATTCCTTCCGTTGGCACTCTCCGCCGCTTTGTGCCATTCTCTGCTTCTGCTGCAGCGTTTCTCCCTCCGCGACGCTTTCTTTTGGTTGGATTTGCTGACGTCGGAATGTTTCGCTCGTCTCGCTACTGATCAAGGCTTCGTCCCTCTGTTATGTGCTCAATGATCACTGATCATTCTTTGTTTTTGGGTCTTTGCTCCGACTGTCTTTCGTCCTACCGTCTCTCCGTTTCCCTTTGTCTCTCTTTCCCTCTCTTCGTCTATTTCCGTCGCTGTCTTTTGCGCTTCTTTCTTTGCTTCTCTCGCCCCCTCTCTCAACAACAAATCCTGCAAAATCAGCTCCAATTGAGCAGTGCGCGTTCTCCACACAACTGTTTCCGATCGGTAGGCCTTAAATTGCAAAGGAACAAAAAAAAACATTTCGTTTTTGGACGGACTTCGAGTGTGGCCATAAGTTGCGGTTCCATTTGTTTTTGTGGCTGCTGAAAACCGGCGGACTGGACCCCTCGCAGGCGAAGCCGATTTTGGAGTGCCAAACAAAGGCTTCTGCGTCTGATCGTGTGTTGGACGGCCACTGCTTTTCCTCTCCACCAAATGTCACACTTTCAGAATATTCGGTGGCTTTTTCCGAGTTAGGGGGGGCCCATCCCAACGCCGTGGCGGGCACAAGTGCCGGCGAAAGGGGCGCGCCGAAGGAATTCGACTCGCGACGCTTTTGGAGGTGATCAAACGCTTCGCAATCAGAAGCAACACCCATGTCGACCTGTACTGCTCGGTCTCGTCGTCCGACATGGCTTAACTCATCGATCGTTCTAAAATGCTTTTGCTTCTGTTACTGATTTAACCCCTTTCCCTGTGTTTAATTCGCCGATTACTTTTCTCTCCGTGCCAATTCCGTCCTTAGATCGGTCATTTCCTGGTTCATTTGTCTTATCCGATGTTCATGTCGTTCGGTCAGTGCCTCTTTTTCCTCCATAAATTCGTTCTCTCTCTCCGCCAATCTCTGCTCGAGTCGCGCGCATTGCACCAATTGAGTGCTGCTGCTTGAAGCCATCAGTCGTTCAATTTCGTCGAGTCTCTCCTTCAATTGCCCCAAATGGCGCTCCTTGTCGCGACATAACAATTGGGATCGTCTGGGGAATGTTGAAATGGTAAAGTTTTTTTTAATTTTCTCGTGGAGGGGGCGGGAAACGACTTGTTCCCGAAACCCCCTCCTCCACCGATTAAATCTCTTTAAAAACGAATTTTATGCAATTTTATGGGATTTACTCGCTTGGATTTCGTAAATTTCGCCACTCTTTCACCCACCGCAACTCCTTCTTCAGTGCACTGATTTCGCGCTGTTTTCGCTGCGTCGGTGTCAAATACTGCTGCTCCTCACCCGCCGTGTCCTTCTGCTGCTGCGGCGTCCCCTCGCGCGAACTTTGCCCCGCGGAAGAGCCGCGCCGGTCGCAATGGACGACAAATCTGCAAAGTTGGCATTTTATTTGCCATATTTAAAGTGCTGTGAACGGCCTCTCTTTCACTGACTTTGTGCTCCTCCCAAACCACCATTTGCCCACAATGTGTGACACTTCGTCCGCGTTCGCTTCTCCGCCGCGTTCCTCCGACGGTGGCGGACGGTCACCGCTCAATCCTTCGCCGCTTCTGCCAACGGACGGCCGCTGCTCCCTTTGTTTGAAATTTGCGATAATGCCAATTACATAATTGGATTCAAATTCCTTCCTCGCTTTTGCAATTGACTCACCTCACCACTGGGCTGACAATTGCCGTCGCGTTTTTGCGCGTTTTGCGACTTTTCGCTGCTCCGTCCGCCCCGGCCTCCGTGTCCGTTGTCGTGTCGCCAAAAATGGCAACTGAAAATGCCATAAAAATGAGTTTGTTTGGTAATTAATTGCCCTTGGCCACCTGCGTTTTTATCCGCAAATTCCACTCGCTGTGTCGTCGTCCCTTTGTCCTGCTGTGTCGTCCCTTTGTCCTGCTGTGTCGTCCCTTTGTCCTGCTGTGTCATCCCTTTGTCCTGCTGAGTCGTCCCTTTGTCCGCTTCTTCCGCCGTTTTCTTCCGTCCTTCCTTTTTTTCTCCATGGTCTTCCGACAACTGTTTCTTCTGCTGGCGATTTAGTTCAATCGCCGGCGACGCATTTCCAAAGGAACGCGGAAAAACTGCCGAGGGGCGCTCTCTTCCCAACTGATTTTGTCAGTTATTTTTGAGGTTAACAACGAAAATTATATATATTTTTTTTTAATGTTTTGAAAAAAATGAATTGCCTTATTAAAAAATATATTTCCTTATTTAATTTTAAAAAACGCTTTAAAAATACAAAATTTTTTCGGAGGGGGACGACCATCTGCTCTTTCCACCGAAAAAAAATTATAAGTCTTTTGATGGAAATCATAGACCAGACGATGAAAACCCCACCGTTTTGAACTCATCAAAAAAACATAAAATTTAATTTAACCCCCCCCCCCCTCGCAATCTTAAGAATTGCCAAAAATAATTCACGTTAAAAGTGTGGGGTCGCTTCAGAATGCCCTTTCTCGGCGGTGTCTCCGCCACTGTCAAACTGCCGGTGCTGTGCCGTTGCTGTAGCGAAATTGGCAGGGAAAGCGTAGCGGAGGGGCCGGGGGGAGAGGAGAAGTTCAGCTGGGGATTGGAATGGCATTGTCCACGGTGGTGAAGCGAAGTGCCGCCCAATTTGTTAAGGGCAGACGCACCGCCGGTGGTCCGATGGGAGGGGTCAAAACTCAAATAGCCGGGCAAATTGGTGACACTCGGCATTTCAAAAAAGCTCTTAATAATATGTCTGTATGAAAACGAATTTTTTTACAATATTTTCAAAAAAGTTAGGGACAAAATCATTGAGTCTCGATTTTTAAATACTAGAGGATTTAGAACTTATTGTTAGCTCAATATCAAGATTGATTAATTCGAATAAATTTGAGCTAAGTAATTATTTAATATTCTGTAAATAAAATAAAATAATAATTAAATTTAAATTAAATTAAACTATTATTTCATTGATACTTTTTTAACACCAACGGAAGAATAAATATTAAAAACAAGACACGAGAAAAGTAGCGATTTTGTTGCTTAAACTACAGACGTTTTGCTGCTGCTGCTGCTGCTGTGAGTTTCTTTCTCATTTTGCTGCTCTTTGTAATGTGAGGCAATGAAATGGAGAATGCCAACCCAACCTCAACAATCAGCAAGTAATCCCAAAACAAAACTCTGAAAATAAAACTGACAAACTTTTGCTTTCCGAAAGCACTTTTTGGAACGGCAACTGACGGAAGGGAAGGCAATGCTTTTCCTTTTGCTTTTCCTTTTGCTTACGTCTTTCGTTATTAATGAAAAGGTGCAAAGAAAACAAATGAGAGAGTGAAGAAGACAGAAGTGATGAGATGTCAACATTATAATGCTTAATTAATGGGTTAATCCGGGGAACACAAATTGATGGCATTAATTAATTTCACTGGCGAAAAGCATACGCTAATCCCTTGAATACGAACAGAAAGAGAGAGGGAGAGAGAGACACTTTAAAAAAGAAAAAGAGACAAAGTCAGTGAGAGGAAGGGAAAGAGAGTAACGCAACGAGGGACAAATGACAGACGGCGAGAGGGAGGACAGACACTCATTTGGCCATTTGAGCAAATTGCCTTTTGGGGTTGGCCAAAAAGGGAACAACAAAAAGCATTCAAAGAAATGCTCATAAACAGGTCAAAAATCATTGTGCGTACTCATTGGTGGGCGTGGGACTGACTGATACAACGGCAAAAGCAGTGAATGGCACGCCAATTGGCCAAATGCCACGCGAAGGGTCCCTCCCGCGCCCCCTCCCCTCGGCACCCGCCACTTTTGTTGACTTACCCTTTCAAAACAATGGCTTTTCCTCCCCCCCCCCCCCTCTCTTCCCATTCTTTTTCCCCCACTATTTCTTCTTTCTGACTGGTCTTCCCCCTTATTCCTTTTTGGCCGTTATTTCCCTTTTCTCATTTTCCCTTCCCTTTTCATCCATCGCTTCTTCCCCTCTTTGCGTGCTTCTTCGTCCACTCTCTGCTGCTGTTTTGAAATTGGCGTTGTCATTCGCCAGCTGTGCGCTTCTCTCAAATGCCATCCGCGCAAATGCGTCGACCATTTCCTTTTGACGGGCACAAATAATTTGATGGATTTGCAATTTACGAATTTAAATAATTTTCAAAACTTCACAAAATATACGCACAAACTTTTCCAATTATTCGATAAATTGTTTTAAAATTGTTAGAATTTTGCGGCTGCTTTTGCTTTGTACAGCAGCGAATTCTGTAAATTTGTCGTCCGCCACCTTTCGCTTCACTCACTGAAAGTGTCACAACGTCCAAATGCCCACAGGCAAACGAATTTTCAGCTTTGCCCATCATTCCAAAGCCCAAGGTCGGCGCGGGCGGAGTCCGGAGGATCTTTTTCACTTCCTTTCCCCCGAGGCCATTCGCCCAATTTTAACCGTTTTCTTTTATTTTTTCTCCGGAGGGGCAGAGGACGGGCAAAGTGACCGATGACGACCGACCGACCGACCATCTGCTGCTTGCTTTGCCGCCGCCGTCGTCCGTCCGCCGTTGGGCGTCCCTCTCAACGGCTCCGTCCGTCCGTCCTTTTCCATTCGTCCAGCTGTCCACCGCCCCTCCACCAATTTACCTCAAATCTTTTGCATTTACATTTTCACTCCAAAACATAAATTTTATTGGGCCCACTCACGTGTTTGCTTATGTTCTGGATAAAATCGTCTTTTGAGAAGAGATTTATTTTATTTTTTTTTAAAATTAATTATCCATGGCACTAATTTCAAATTCAAAAAACAGCGGTGTTTAATCCCACGCGGGCACATAAAATGCCAATCGGCACGACCATTATTCTTCGACCAGCGGCGAAAAGGACGCCAATCGAAAATTCATTCCCAATTTTTGTCTTTTGGTTTCTTAAAATTCCACCAAAGTGACATAATTAATTCATCCAAAAAAGAAACAAATTCAGATTTTTAATTCAAAGAAATAATTGTCCTTTCATTTAAAAGTCATAACGGAGGAGGACGAAAAGCGGGGACGAGGGGGGGGGGGGGGGGGGGAGGGGAGAAGACGAGGGACCGGCGGCGGCGGGACGGAGAAGGGGGCGGGGCGAGAGACGAGTGGGGAGGGAGGGAAGGGAAGGGTCACTCGCATTGTCCTTCGTCCGTCGCACCCCCCCCCCCCCCATTCACTTTCTCCCCCCGCCCCCCCCACCGCTTTTCGTCTCCCCTCCCCTCCCAATGTTTGTTCTCCCCGTTCCTTGGCGCTATTTTTGCTTCTCCCCCTCCCTCTAAATTCGTCGTTTTGCGTTCCCATCGCTTTTTGGCGTCATTTGTTTGCTCACCGCTCCGAGTTGGGACATTTTTGGGAACTTTTGCTCGTCCCAAAGCGATGGCCATCGTCCACTCGACCAAGTCGAGCCTTTCTCGACTTTTCCATTTCACATATTCTCATTTTTATCGCCGCTTTTCGTTTAAATGTTTCTACGCCTTTCGCGATTACTTTTGCTAATTTTCTAACCATGGCCAACTCCCGAAAATATTTTAAAAATTAAAAAACAATTGAAAGTGAATGCATAAACAAATTATTCTTTGTGTACTGCTGAAATTGAACCTGCTGCTTCTGATGGACTTTTCAATGGGTGGACCCGAAAATAGCTAAAAACTTCGGGCAAAAGTCCGTTTGCTTTGCGCAAATGGCTGAAACTTCGTCCGTCGTTGACCATCGCTTCCCTTCCCTCCCATCCGTCCGGTTGTTCCCGTCGAGGGGCGGGTGTATCTTCGAGAAGCGGTCCATTCCAAAAACATGGGCCTGAAGAGCATCGCCACCCCGGCCGGTACCCACCGCCGCCGCCCCGTCACCCGGGGACAAAAAGACGCATGGACAACGGACGGACCGAGGGACTATTTTTGTCCACAGGGATAAAGCCATGGGGGGGGGGGGGGCGTCGTCCGCTGTGTTTGTTGTTTGTCTTCAGCGAGTGGGGAAAGTCTGTGACACTCCCCCGGGGCGACGACGGGGAAAACGACGACGGACGGACGGACAAAAAGTTTGAAAGGGGAGGAGCCTACGGAGGACGGCTGGAGGAACAGCAAAACTGCAGAATCATATCCATCCGGTGGAGGAAGCATTCATTCGTCCAAATTGCGCGAAGCCGTGCCCAACCAACGGCCAAAGAGACTTTGCCGGACTGAGTTGGCCATCACTCGTCCGTCTCCCCCCCCCCCCCGCAAAAAGGCAACAAAAAACGACGTCTTCTCCCCCATTTGATCCTTCGTCGCGTGTGTTTTATGCCACGCTCAGTTTTTTGCTTTCAATTCGTGCCTTTTCATTACATATTCATGGGCTTGGAAATTCCGAAAAGAAGTAAAAGTCACGCCAAAAGGGAAGGTTGAGGATGGATTGATTGCTCTTCCATTTTTGTTTAATTCCGTCCTTTTTCCCCTTTTTATAATAAATTCTTTTGGCTTTTTTTCGCTTCCGTCCGTTTTTTCTTTCTTCGTCCTGATTAGACAATAAAAAATCGTTCAGCTTCATCCGATTTTTTACACTTTTCACCCCAAAAGCTTGTTGAAAAATGTCCACCCATTGGTCCGCTGTTTCCCTTTGCATTTTCGTTGCCCTCCCCAAACACACTTCTGGAACATTTGTCGTCTCCGGCAAATTGCCCCTGGAGACCAGCAGGAACAGACCCTCCCCCCCCCGTCCTCCCCCTGCCATCGGCAAAAGGGTTCATTGGGTGTTTTGGCCTCGTTGGAGTCTCCGTGCTGGCCGTTGCCGTCCCCGGGAGGGCCATCAGCGCCGCCGCCGTCCATTCCCCGCCGTCGCCTCACTCTCATCCCGTCCATCCGTTCATTCATTCATTCCATTCTCGGCCTCCCCCTCCCCCTGTCCCCTCACACATTTGCCCAACCTCACAAAATGCAAGTGAAGGGGAGGGAGGGGGGGGGGGGAGTGGGACTCGCTGCTGTCCGTCCGTCCGTCCGTCATCGTCGCGTGTGGGTGGGGCTACAAACTGGCGGTGCTGGGGCCTATTGGGGCTGGGGAGGGGGTGGGAAACGGACGGATGGACATTTGGCTCGTCTTTTGCCCCCGAGAGGGCCGCGGCGGAGGGGGAGGGGTCGTCCGCCATTCCCTTCGGCGTCCCTTCCGCCGTCCATTCGTCCGAGCAAAATGTGCCCAGCCCCTCCCTCAGCAGCAGACCGTCGACCACCTCCGGGGGCGGTGCCGTCTGTAGCGTCGCTGCTGTTCCCCCCCCCCCCCCCCCCCCCCTGCGGCGCTTTTCTTTCACAATCAGCGGAGTCCCACTGCCACTCCCCCCCCACCCCCAAACGGCGTTTTTCAACCCCCCCCCCCGCCCCCACCACCACCACCACTTTCTATTCACATCGCCGCCGCCCCTCTCCATCGTTTAACGCAAAAAATGGGAGGGGAGGTGAACATTGACGGAATCAGGGTCATTCGTGTCTCATTTCCCCTTTCCACCGGCCGGCGGAACGGAGTGGGGGTGGCGAGGGCAGTGTCCGCGTCGCGTCAAAGTTCCCCGCCGGGCATGTGTGGCTGAGTGACGACGATATTTCCCTCCCTGCTCGCCCATTTTAACTCCGTTGTTCCTCGCCCCAAAACTCCACGTCCCACTCCCATCGACGGCGGCGGCGGTGGTCGTTTGGGAGTCACCAACCGCCGCCACCCCCAGCAGCAGCAGCAGAGACCATCCCAAAAGCAATCTGTTGCTGCTGATTTTACATATGTCAAAATGTCATCCATTCCATGGAGTTGAAGGCGTTCATTTTTTATTGGGGATTAATTAACAAAAACTAAACATTCATAAATTAATATGCCAAAATTGATCCCTTATTTACATATGTACGTATGATTTGTTACCCTTTTTTAATTTTAATTTTTATTTATCATTTTTTTCCGTAAATTGTTTGAAAATGTTTTGCATTTTTTCCATTCTTCCAGCAAATTGTGAACATTTTCTCCTCCCTTTTCCCAATTGCTTTTGCATTTGCCGAATCTCTCCGCCCCCTTTTTTTGACTTATGGCCTCGTCCTTTTTGGGTAAAAGTCCGAATTCATTCACAAACATCGCTCATCATCATCAGCTTCTTCAGTCATCGCATCATCAAAATGGCGGCACCGAAATTGGTTGGACTTTGGAAAATTAAACAACACATTTTGTTAATTAATTGTTAATTGTCATTCCCAAATTTTTGGCAATTAATTAATTGTTCAATTAAAGAGCTACTAAATTTTGAATATGCAAAAAAAAAACACTTCATTTCCGGCTTGGCTTTTTTTGTCTAGAATTTTCTTCTTCCAATTTTTTTTTCCTAAATTTTAATATTTTTTTTCTCCCAGCAGAAAAAGGGTCCCCCTCCCCCTCCTCCACGGCACTTAACTCCGACCATTTGCTGTCGAACAACAACGAAGCGGCAATGGCACTTTCCTCACTGATCGAATTTGGTAAAAATCGGCAACAAACTCAGCGAGATGAGGCTGAAAATGGCATTGACAATGAGTAGGCAAAGATTGGCTTACAATTAGCGTTTAATTGTCATTTATCTTTTCTTAATTAATTGCAGCGATTGCCGTTTCGATGCGTCCGCCGCCGTTTCGTCGCCTTCGGTCATTTCGTCGACTTTTGCGGCAACACCAGCGAATTGTTCTGCCGAAACATTCCAATCGCACGCCAACGGCACACAAAATGTGACGACAATCAAAACGGAGGACAACGAATCGGGCGACGAATTGCCACCGCAAGGCAATGCGAATAAACAAACGAACGAAGGCATTTTAAATGCCAAGCAAAAAATTCGAATTCGAAGAATACCTTTTATTATAAATTATGACCATTTTAATTTTTCAAATTGCGCTTTGTTCAGATGATTCCGCGTCGGATGCGCCCGTTCACGAAATTCGCTGTGGTCTGTTGAACGCGCGGCTGCACATGCAACGCTTTACCTGCCCGGGCATTCATCGGAAGTGCGTTGAGTTCGAAGGTCGACCTTTTTTTAAATTTATTTATTTTTTGGAGGGGAAATGAGCAATAAAAAGAGAAGGGTTTTAGTATTTTAGTAGTCAATTTGGCTGATTTTTGCTTTCTTTTTTGGTGATGTTTTGAGTGAAATTGCAGGAAAACTGATCAGTCCGCGACAATTCACCATCAAAGCGGAGAAGGACAAGCAGAAGGACTGGAAGGGCAGCATTCGCCTGGGCAAACACAACTTGAGAACGTTGATGGAGATGAAGCGCATCGACTTTTACGAGCACAGCACAAATTGCAGTCAGAAGTGAGAAGGGGGAGAAGACTCATTTTGCCAATTAATTCCCAAATTTTAAAGGTGTCAAAGCAGAAATTACATAAAAAACCGAAAGTCGGAGGCCGTCGGGGGCTGTGGCGGCGGCGGTGAGTCGGCAATGCCATTCGACGCATTGGACGAGGGCAAAGCGTCCAATTCGGGCGGATTCGACTTTGGCGATGCCACCGAGTGAGAAGAAAACTGACAAATTCTCACGCCTTTATCCTCTCACTGTCTTCACTTTTTGTCTTAATTTTCAGATTGCATTCGACGACTTCGTCGTCCTCGACACGAAAGAGTTCGGCAGTTTTGGAGGATTATGTCAGTCAGACAATTCCGAATGTCAACGGCCCTTTTGTGCCACTGAATTTGGGCAATTTTTGCGGCGGGGAAGAGCAGACAAAAAACGTTGACAGAAACATTAGCGACCACGGCGAAGAAAAGGCAATTTTCAATCGAAATTTAACGGAAAAAGATTTGGTGGATTTATCTGCCAACAAATTTATAGGCTAACCATTCTTACGTTCATTGCCTTTGTTCAGTCCCATCAGCCGAGCGGAGCAGTTTCGGCACTGTGTGCGGCTGTCCGAAGTTCGTCCCATTTGCTCGACAACAGTCCGTCCGTCCCGACCACGTCCTCCGCCGTCGCTTTCCCTCCCTTTGGTTCGTCCTCCACCAATGGGGGTGTCGTCGGCCTTTCCGCCGTTTCGGTGGCACAAACTTCGCTCTCTTTTGTGCCTTCGTTTGGGCTGCTCCAACAGCAAAGTCCGATCAAGCAGCTGCTGTACACTTCCTCACAAAACAGACACAATCAGTTGGTCACCAGTGCGTTGCCCTCGGCGTCGCCTGGCGGACTGATGCCAAGCCAACAGAACGGCATAAAGGTGGGGGATTACACTCGAAGAGAAACCATTGGGCATGTCGCTGTTTCACCAATTAAGGCAGCAGCGAGTGCCGTCGGAGGAGGGCACTCCGCCGGTGTAATTCCCGCGGAAATGAACACTAACAACCAACAGCAGCAACGGGAGGAGAACGGCAACAACACTTTGGCATTACTCCTTCAGTCCCTCCAAACGTCCATTTTGCTGGAGCAGCAGCAAAAAGCGTTTCTGAGCAACAGTGGCACCACCCACAACAATTTGGGAACTTTATTGAACAGAATTCCTTCATTGAATGGCGGGTCACCGGTTGAGACGGCGTTGCATCGGAATGGAGCAGTAGCTGCAGAACAACCAGTGCTCGGAAACAATCGTCAACAGCAACAACAGTTGACGGGCATCGAACGGCTGCTGAACGTGGCGGCACTGGTCCCTCAACTGCACCCATTTCAGCAACTGCAGCGAACACAGCAGACGAAACAGGAAGGAAACGGCGGGGGAGGAGGCGCAAATGTGCGGAAAGTCATGGAAGAGAGTGAGTTTGACCAAAAGAATAATTTTTAATATAGGCGGTTTTCTAAAAGTTTCGATGCTTCTTAAAGGACGGCGTCGGCCTTTTGAACCGGTCTAAATAAAACCCGAAAAATGAAAGAAAGTTGTGCACCATTAACACCGGGGCAACTGAGTCCCAGTGAAAAAAACACCAGTACTAAAGAAAAAGAAAATTGTTACACTAACTCTAAAACCTTCGCAGATTCCGTCCTTTTCTGGTCCCAAATGCGTTCAATGGGTCTGCTGGACGATTTACTGAACACGCTGAGCACGACATTGGAGCGATTGAAGCACATTTATCTGAACGGGGGAAACGCAGTCAGCGAAGAATTCGGTAAGACACGGACACTTCTGACGCTTCGCCAAAAATTCTTTTTTCTCATTAAAATTATCGTTTTTCAGCTGCTCGCCGTCTTTCCGGCGTCGCTTTAGCGCTCGACCTTTGCACATTATTCAGCGACAAAATTCACAACCGATGCATTCAGGCAACTCTCGAAACAAATTTGATCACCAAGGAATTGTTGGGTGGGTGAACGAACGAACTTCTGATCATCGAATGACGGAATTATCAGACAACCGATGCTTTTCAGAGTTGCAGCGCAAACAGGAGGAGCAGAAGCGAAAGTTGGAAAGTGCGAAGCGAAAGTCGCAAATGTTCGAACTGTTGAAAAACGGAAATGCCAGCGGAGAGGGGCGAAGTGCGGACAGTCCGCCCGAAATGAAAAAGATCCATCTGAACATCTGATCAGTCTTCTTCTGTTTTTTGGAACTCATTGTCGGGTCATTTCACTTCCCATTCTTTGGGCTGCTGCTTCACCAATTCATTATCACACAAACCGTCAATCCATTTTGGCTTTTCGGATTGTTTCTGCCCAAAAATAAGCTTTATTTTATCTCCCCGATTGTCTTTTTTGTTGTAAACACTTTGTTTGTGTATATGTCACTTTCTTGCGAATTCGTTCCCTTATTTAATGCTGTCCAAAAATGTTTTCCATTTGCCCATTTACCGCATTACTTTTTAATTTATTTGGTTTTGCATTAGCAATATAAATTACTCCTCTGATTTCGTTTTGAGTTCTTGTTCATCATTGTCATTTACTGTCGTCTTTCACGTGCTCACCGTTCATCCAACATTATTATAAAATCCTCAGCCCAAATACCAAAACGACTCCCTACCGATTTCATCTAAAATTCAACCTTCGTAACAATTCCTTAATTTTTGACCCGTATATAACACAATTAATTGTCCCATTTGTGAATATCACTAAATTTAATGCTTGTCACTTAATTTCTCGATCAATTTATTCGATCTCATAAAAACCAAAACATGAAGTGAGTAAAAATTCTTCCATCATAAAAATGATAATGCAATGCCGGTTAAAATAATGGAACCGATGGATAAAAAACAATAAGAAAATAAAAATAACATGGCCCTCCCTCATTCATTGGTTGTTGGCGCGGTTCGCGACAGGAAAGGCGTTTCGAAGCTCAAACTATCCCATGGATCATCTCCGGCTCCAACTCGTTGGTCGCCCGCTCGTCCTCCAACAACTCGCGCAGAATGCCCCACACCTCCAAACAGCCGCATTCCTCCTCCTCCTCCGAGTGGGTTCGAGCAGGGACCTGCGCTCCGTCGTTGTCCTCCTGCCGAAGAGACAGCGTGGCGGGGGAGGCAATGCTCGTCTCATCACTGTTCAAGGACTCAATCTGTGGGAGTGAAATTCGATCAAACCGAAAAGGTGGCGTTGTTTAAAGCCCAGTTAGCCACCACTCACCTTTTCTTTGACCCCCTGCTCAAATTCGCCGTCGATGACCAATGAGTGCACCTTCATCGGCGTGTCCGCTCCCTGCATCCACTCGGGGTTGAAACAGACCAAAACTTCAATGTTTTCTGGCCACTGAATCTCCTCCCTGCAGATGTAGTCGGTGACCAACTCTTTCGGGTCCGCCACAGGTCCAAAGTTCGGACTGTCGTGTCCCTCGGCCGCCCATTGTCGCATGTGTGTCTTCAATTTCTGCACAAACTGCAAAGTTGTTCAATCATGTATGGTTTTTTGCCTTTATGAAACATTTGTCTAACCAAAATGTCGTCGCCGCCCAATTTGATGGAGTCGATTTCAACGAACTGTTCTTCGTCTTCCGCATCCAAAAGCTGAATCCCACAAACTATAAAGCCCTCATTGTGGTCATAGAAGGTGGCGGTGAAGATGAACTGATCGCCGACGCTGACATAGCGGCGATCGGCTGGCAAAAGGCGGATGCGAGTTTGCGGGTGGTCCTTGCTGAAGACAATCCCAGTGGACGACACAATCAAAATGCCATGACCATGAATCTGAAACATGAAAAAAATGACAATGAGCCAAATAGCAGATGACAGACATCCGGATGTCGTCCGGATCTTTCGAGTCGAGAATAGTTCTTGGTCGGATAGGCCAGTGCCATGATGGCGAAGCGAGCGAGACGAAATTCATCCGGCACCGGCTGAAATCCAAACGGGAAACCCATCGAGATGTTCGAGATGCGTCGCATTGCGAAGCAGTCTTGAAAAAAACAAACAGAGAATGTTAATCCGGCCGGAAAATTACTAACCTATAAAAATTCATCCCTTTTTATAATGAAAAATTCACCGTCTCGGATCAGAAATAAGAGCAAAGCCAAGTTGTTCACACGAATAGAAGTCCTTGAAGATGGAATTGTTCACTTTGACGAGAAACTGAACTTCAGAAGATGAAGACGAATAAACTTTTATTGTGGAGGATTCACATGGGAGTCAATAGCCTTTTTCGAGAAAACATTCGTAAATCCTACGCACGCCCACCTGGCTGGTCGTCTCGCTTGCAGATGACGTGCTCGGAGTGTCACTTGCGGACAAAGTGCCGAGTTGGAGTCGAACGGGCAACTGGTAGTGGTCATCGCGTTCCCCTGGCTGCTTGAACTTTTCCGCAAGCACGTAACTGTGCACCAAGTAGAAGTTGTTCAGTTCTGTCGATGGTTTTGGTGGTGATTGACCGTGGTTTCAATTTCCATTGCTCTTACTGTTGTGCCACAAATTGGCAATGATTCGTTGGCCCTCTCGAATTGGTGGCAATGGAAGTTTTCGGACGTTCATGTCCGGTTCGATATCATAGAACACTGAAATGAATGTTCCCATAATCGCATATCATGGCGAAGGAACCGTTTACTTGGTGAGGTGCAGTCCACATGTAAACCCGGCGAAACACGGGACAGACGGCGCGGACGAGCCGGCGACAGCAGAATGCTATCGCCAAAGTACCACAGACTCACTGCCTTGAAGCGAATGGTCGGAGGTTTTGTTTGAAATTTGACACATGCGGGATGGCCGAACGTAGTCGCAAAGTAATTCGCGTCCTGAATTACGTACAAACATTAAAAATCTCGTGGCAATTCAACTGACCCTCACTGCCAAATCGACGAGTGCTTTGTACGCACGTCTGAAACGACGGAATGGAAAGAAACCACATCAATGCTTACTGGGAATCAGACAAGGATCAGATTCTTTCACTTTTTCCAAGCCCCTAGCCCCACCCTTATCTGGATTTTGTTGGTTCTTAGTTCTTACGGATTGTCACCCGGCTGGGCAAATCGGATGATCTTGTTGAACTCATAATGACTTCGCAAGTTCGTAACTCGCCCGGTCTGCGCGTCGAAGTCCCATGCGAATTTGCACTGAACACGTCCTTCGTACACAACGTTCGGAATCCACTTGGTGCCGTTCAGCAATTCCTGTGCCACCGTCGCCATGGAATAGCCATACACGTAGCACCTGACCGGCTCACGAACGTCGGAAAAGAGGCAATAAGTGACGATCTGAAAAAGCGACTAGAGGAATCAATCAGACAGAACCAACCCCGTCCCTGTCCATAAGGATGAAATGACAAGGATCATTAAACGACTCGTAAAACATTTGCTAAAAACAATTTATTAGGCAATACGATATTACTCATCCGTAACCTTGACGATGAAATCATTGTTTTTAGCAAATGTTTTACGAGTCGTTTAATGATCCTTGTCATTTCATCCTTATGGACAGCGATGGGGTTGGTTCCTGCCTGATTGATCCCTTTAGTCGCTTTTTTCAGATCGTCACTTATTGCCTCTTTTCCGACGTTCGTGAGCCGGTCAGGTGCTACGTGTATGGCTATTCCATGGCGACGGTGGCACAGGAATTGCTGAACGGCACCAAGTGGATTCCGAACGTTGTGTACGAAGGACGTGTTCAGTGCAAATTCGCATGGGACTTCGACGCGCAGACCGGGCGAGTTACGAACTTGCGAAGTCATTATGAGTTCAACAAGATCATCCGATTTGCCCAGCCGGGTGACAATCCGTAAGAACTAAGAACCAACGAAGTCCAGATAAGGGTGGGGCTAGGGGCTTGGAAAAAGTGAAAGAATCTGATCCTTGTCTGATTCCCAGTAAGCATTGATGTGGTTTCTTTCCATTCCGTCGTTTCAGACGTGCGTACAAAGCACTCGTCGATTTGGCAGTGAGGGTCAGTTGAATTGCCACGAGATTTTTAATGT
This sequence comes from Heterodera schachtii, assembly GCA_023374025.1. Taxonomy (NCBI): domain Eukaryota; kingdom Metazoa; phylum Nematoda; class Chromadorea; order Rhabditida; family Heteroderidae; genus Heterodera; species Heterodera schachtii. The sequence continues at coordinate 90,730 of SIJG01000055.1, forward strand.
TTGTACGTAATTCAGGACGCGAATTACTTTGCGACTACGTTCGGCCATCCCGCATGTGTCAAATTTCAAACAAAACCTCCGACCATTCGCTTCAAGGCAGTGAGTCTGTGGTACTTTGGCGATAGCATTCTGCTGTCGCCGGCTCGTCCGCGCCGTCTGTCCCGTGTTTCGCCGGGTTTACATGTGGACTGCACCTCACCAAGTAAACGGTTCCTTCGCCATGATATGCGATTATGGGAACATTCATTTCAGTGTTCTATGATATCGAACCGGACATGAACGTCCGAAAACTTCCATTGCCACCAATTCGAGAGGGCCAACGAATCATTGCCAATTTGTGGCACAACAGTAAGAGCAATGGAAATTGAAACCACGGTCAATCACCACCAAAACCATCGACAGAACTGAACAACTTCTACTTGGTGCACAGTTACGTGCTTGCGGAAAAGTTCAAGCAGCCAGGGGAACGCGATGACCACTACCAGTTGCCCGTTCGACTCCAACTCGGCACTTTGTCCGCAAGTGACACTCCGAGCACGTCATCTGCAAGCGAGACGACCAGCCAGGTGGGCGTGCGTAGGATTTACGAATGTTTTCTCGAAAAAGGCTATTGACTCCCATGTGAATCCTCCACAATAAAAGTTTATTCGTCTTCATCTTCTGAAGTTCAGTTTCTCGTCAAAGTGAACAATTCCATCTTCAAGGACTTCTATTCGTGTGAACAACTTGGCTTTGCTCTTATTTCTGATCCGAGACGGTGAATTTTTCATTATAAAAAGGGATGAATTTTTATAGGTTAGTAATTTTCCGGCCGGATTAACATTCTCTGTTTGTTTTTTTCAAGACTGCTTCGCAATGCGACGCATCTCGAACATCTCGATGGGTTTCCCGTTTGGATTTCAGCGATGCCGGATGAATTTCGTCTCGCTCGCTTCGCCATCATGGCACTGGCCTATCCGACCAAGAACTATTCTCGACTCGAAAGATCCGGACGACATCCGGATGTCTGTCATCTGCTATTTGGCTCATTGTCATTTTCTTCATGTTTCAGATTCATGGCCATGGCATTTTGATTGTGTCGTCCACTGGGATTGTCTTCAGCAAGGACCACCCGCAAACTCGCATCCGCCTTTTGCCAGCCGATCGCCGCTATGTCAGCGTCGGCGATCAGTTCATCTTCACCGCCACCTTCTATGACCACAATGAGGGCTTTATAGTTTGTGGGATTCAGCTTTTGGATGCGGAAGACGAAGAACAGTTCGTTGAAATCGACTCCATCAAATTGGGCGGCGACGACATTTTGGTTAGACAAATGTTTCATAAAGGCAAAAAACCATACATGATTGAACAACTTTGCAGTTTGTGCAGAAATTGAAGACACACATGCGACAATGGGCGGCCGAGGGACACGACAGTCCGAACTTTGGACCTGTGGCGGACCCGAAAGAGTTGGTCACCGACTACATCTGCAGGGAGGAGATTCAGTGGCCAGAAAACATTGAAGTTTTGGTCTGTTTCAACCCCGAGTGGATGCAGGGAGCGGACACGCCGATGAAGGTGCACTCATTGGTCATCGACGGCGAATTTGAGCAGGGGGTCAAAGAAAAGGTGAATGGTGACTAACTCGGCTTTAAACAACGCCACCTTTTCGGTTTGATCGAATTTCACTCCCACAGATTGAGTCCTTGAACAATGATGAGACGAGCATTGCCTCCCCCGCCACGCTGTCTCTTCGGCAGGAGGACAACGACGGAGCGCAGGTCCCTGCTCGAACCCACTCGGAGGAGGAGGAGGAATGCGGCTGTTTGGAGGTGTGGGGCATTCTGCGCGAATTGTTGGAGGACGAGCGGGCGACCAACGAGTTGGAGCCGGAGATGATCCAGGGGATAGTTGAGCTGCGAAACTCCTTTCCTGTCGCGGACCGCGCCAACAACCAATGATAGAGGCATATATATTATTATTGTATTCAAACTTTGACCGTAAAATTCATTAATTTAATCTAAACTGTTACATTTTTGTCATATTGATAAACTAAATTTATTCTCTATGAGTTTCTTTGTACATCACAAATTTAATTGCTTGTTTTTTATGATAGGATGGATGAATATTTCATGGTTTTATTATCTTTTTGTCTTCTTGCGTTGGCTTTCACTTTTCCTTGTCACAATTGTGGAATCCCTCGTCAATTTTGCCATAGCGTTGGATGGCCTCGGCCAATTTTTGGTCCTCCGTCAAAAGAGTGAAACGCATTTCTCGGGCCTTCAATGATTAAATGAATTGGCACATTCATTTTTATTGACACACTTTTCGGCACTGCTCTTTCCCTTTGTCCATTTCCTTGGACAAAACATCCAATGAAACGGTCAGCGATTGAAACAGCCCCAGCTGAACGTGGCCTTTGTCGGACGAAGACAATTTGCAGAAGAGTGGGGCGCCGGAATCGTCCTTCAAAAAGATTGGAAATTTCGCGAATTCATTTTGAGTATTTGACAGCTAAAACGTGATTTTCTGCTGAAGCACAGGGGAAACTTTTTCAATTTGATTAAGTGTAAGAGATTTTTTTAAAAGCAAATCTTAAGGTTTAGGAAAATGATTCTCTCCAAAAATTTAAAATTTTAAAAGAATTTTTTTATTTTGATCAATTAATGCAATTCAATTGCTAGTAAAGCCATTGCAAAAATATTTTAAGGAAAGTAAATTTCTTAAATTTTCCTGAAGTGCATTTTGTTTTAAAAAAATTAAGAATATTGTAGGGGTATTAGTCATTATCATTTGATTAGATTACATAGCATGCGGTGTGTCCGTCCTTGTACACTTGGCTCCGATAATGGTGGAAAGTGTCGTCCGTCGGCGGCTCCCCCACTCCGTTCAGATGCAAACGGAACACTTTCTCCTCGGTCAGAAAGTCTTCCGCTGAATTCGCTGTTTTTCAGTTCAAAAAAACTGACGGACCTTTTTCGCTGGTGGAAAAACCGATCATTTGGCATTCTGTCCCGGGGTCGGCCAAATCAGCGGGCAAAGGAACGAATTGAGAGGACGGCCCATTGGCAGCGGAAGAAGATGGACGAATGCCGAGACGGGAAAAGCGATTCGGCGGACAATGCTTAACAAAACGCAATTAATTAATCAGTGTTGATTCTACAAAAACTAATGAAAAATAATAATTAATTTAAAATCAAATCGACGGAAAAAACTTTTTGAAATTGAATTGAAAAAGGATTCTGTAGCATAACAAAACGGTTTACCTCAGTTGGGCGCGCACGGTTGGGCGCTCACGGTTGGGCGCTCACGTTTGGGCGTGCACGGTTGGGCGCCAGCATGTTTTTCCACTTTAACTTTCTATAATTTTTTTCTTTGTCATCCAAATCCCACATTCTTGGTATTATTCGAAAGCTTAACATGTTTAGAAGCTTTTTCTAAGCTATTGCTTAGCGATTAGACAATTACTAAAAAAGTTATAACATGAAATTTCAAAAAATGCAAAATTTTTGAAGTTTTTTATGAATAAAATTTTTTCCAGGCTTAAAAATCTATTCTTTTTTTGTTAGGCTAATAGAGCATGTTTAGAGCTTTCGAATGATACCAAAAATATTGGATTTGGATGCCAACGAAAAAAGCTTAAGTGGAAAAGCATGCTGGCGCCCAACCGTGCGCGCCCAAACGTGAGCGCCCAACCGTGCGCGCCCAACTGAGCGAGTCCGTAACAAAAGGCACAAATCACGTGGGAACTGCCAAAAGAATAAAACAGCAGAGTTTGCTTATCCGATCACTTCCCCCCCCCCAATCGTTCCTTTCTTTCCTTACAGAATCCACAGTATCACTGATTCCGAAGGCTAATTTTAACTTTAAATATCATTTTCATAGTGAAAAGTGTGTAAATCGGAGCTGTGGTGCTCGCGTTCCGTGGCACAATGCGCAACAGTGCCCATCCGCCCGCTTCGTCCCATTCGCGTCCGCCGGTGGCCAAAAGCTTTGCGGTCGAGCGGAAGGGCGGCAGTCCGTCGCCCCCCTCGCGCCACTGCTCACTTTGCGATGCGTTCTCCCCACTTCGATTTGTTGGAGGCAAAGCGGGCAAAAGCACAACGAATTCTGTCATTTTGCTAAAAAAAGTGCATAAAAAAGCAAAGGGAAAAGCAAATTCATTTTTTGCCAAGTTTGGCCAATTTATTTGCCTTAAATAACAGTCAGTTCTTCATTTTTCATTGTTCTTCATTTTTGATTTGTTTTCTTTTGCCAATTTCCCACCGTTTCCCCGTTTCATTTCGATTTCGTCTGTCCACCACACAATGTCCGCTGGTCAGCACCAGCGAAGCGGACACAAGTGAGCCCGTACAACTGCGCACATCGCCTTTTTTGCGCGATTTGGCCAAAATCTGTCGGCAAAAATTATTCGAATGGCCAAAGGAAAGTGCGGAGGGAAAACAAAAACAAAATTTAATTGGACAAAAACCTTGGCGAGAAATCCGTTCCTTAAAGCAGCATTCTTTGGTATAAACTCTTATTTTGTTGTGTCAAACCCACTGGGCCCATTCGACCGTTTCGCCATGTAAAATGGCAAAAGTACCAATAACAAAAAGTGGGAACAGCAGTAAAGGCAGGAGGAAGTGGGGACAGACCAACATAATTAACTGTTAATGAAGCAAATTGTTAATTAAGGGCCAGCGAATAAATCATATGCTGGATTGATGCCAACCAATTTTTCCACCGATATTTACCCTCCCCATCCCCGGCAAAGACATTTGAAAAGGCAAGGCCAACTGATCGCTAACAAATAAGTGCTGAATGGAGTTTAAGAATCGACAATTTCATTTATTCAATCCTTTTTTACACAGCGATAACACCACCAATCATCGCAACAGCTTAATTGTTTGTGTCCATTCCTAATGAATCAATGGATGAATAAAGCGATCGTTATCCATCCTTTTCCCATCCGTCCGTTCTCCGCTCAAAGTCCGAACGCCCTTTGCTCAGTGACTATATTTTGCATTTTAAAAGTGACCGGCTTCCGTTTGTAAAGAGGCGGCGAACGAAGGGGGAGCGGACACTGCGGATAGTCAGCCATTCTTAGCTTGTATGGTCTGGAAGAAATTGTTAGAATTAGTCGAATTAAAAAATTTGTTACCTCATTAAAAAGTATTTTTTTTAAACTAAACGCATTTGGTTCACCTCAGAAAAGAAATTTGCATGGCGTAATAGCCGCCCATATCCTCAAAATCGGTCAACGAAACGCCTAAATCCTTCAGAAGAAAAGTGTCCCCAGCCGACAGCACATCACTCGTCGCTTCCTGACAATGATTTTTTAGTTGAATATTTTTTCAAAAAATGCAAAAGACTGATCAAAACTTAAGCTTTCGTCTTATTTGTTAGTTAAATGCCTATCTTTTGCTTTCCAACAAATAAATCCCGTGAAATTTGGAATTGGAAATCCGTAGCTCACCATGAAATCGAACCACTCCCAATTAATAACGCCGGGACGACGATATATTTTCGTATACGAATGACAGAGAAAAGACGTGAGAAGGAACCAAATCGGAATACCAACACGACGGTATCTGTTATTTATGTCAGCGACGAGGCCGCCTTTGATGAAGATGAAGTCGAACTAAACGGGGAAGGGGGCATTAGAAAATGGAAAGAAATTTGAGATGAAAGTCGAAAAAGCACTGGTAAAATGATAAAATTTTTACGAAAATTGGAAAAAAGAATTTTGCAAACCCAAAATTTTTTTTAACGAAATTGGATTTCATTTTCAATTTCGTATATTTCTTTTTATGGAATTTGAATTATTTAGTGAAAATAAATCTGTTAATAAATTGCAGCACACTTTTCCGGCGGCGCCTATTCGCACCGCCGGACCCCCCCCCCCCCCCCCCCCTTCCGCAAATTTTTTTGAAAAGCGCGCCACAAAAAAGTTTATTGAATAGCAAAAAAAGGTCAAAAAATGTTGAGCCTTTTTTTTCAATTTTGGCCTCTGATGGGGGATATTTCTTATTTGGTAAAGGCAAATTTCTGACCCCCCCCCCCGTCCAATTATGACATACAATTCAGCCCCACTTACCTAATAAACGACAAATGTCTTTCTTATTCGTTAACCACATAATGAAAATTCCTTTTCATTAAATTTCAATCACGTCATTTGTTCGACTCCCATGGACATGAAAATACGTTTCGATTCACTTACCAACTCGCACATTTCGTAGCAGTGCGGCCCGACAAATTCGTAGGTTTTGCCCGCTGTTGAGGAGTCCATCGCCACTCTGTTCACTCCGTCGGCAAAGTCATTGACCTCAAAAAAGGAGGTTTTAAACATTTTACTTTTAAAAAGAAAATATTGTATACAAAAAGTGGCATTTTGTAAATGCCTTCGCCCGCATTGAAAGTGTACACATTGCCGAACGGGTCAACGCGCCAACGGGTGATCAGATTATAAATGAGACGGTCAATGTCGCCGTACATCACAGAGGGCCGAATGATGGTGGCACTTGGGAATTCGGCACGGACCGCCTGCTCGGCCATGCCTTTGCTTTTCAGAAAGGCGCCCTTTTCAAAAATGGGGGAAAGAGTGAGGGATTATCCAAATTTCACATACATTTTTGATGTATTGCGTTTTGTACGATGGGTCCGCGTTCAATGCGCTCACATGGATCAGCCGTTCCACGCCCATTTCCCGACAAATGCGCGCAATTCTCCACGCACCCTCCACATTGGCGTCATAAATGGAATAATTCCTGAAAAATAAATTGTGTCTTTTACCTCATTTTCCCGACCATTAATTTTTATTTCAAATCGTACGGTGTGTCGACATATGTGCCGATCATATTGATCACAACGTTGCTGTATTTGACTGCCTTCCGAATGCTTTCATCGTCGTCCAGTTGGAAAGGAAAAAACAGAACTTGGCCAAGGTCACAAGGCACTTTCAATTCTCTGAGAAAATACGAATCGCAGCGGTACGGCAAAATTAGCTGATTTGCGTGTCTGGCCAACCGATTGACCACCCTTCGGCCGGTAAATCCGGTGTTGCCAAAAACTAAGAAAAAAGGAGGGTTAGTGTCAAGATATTGTTTTTTGAATTTTTTTTGTTTGTAAAATTTTTTGTGTGAAAACCAGTTTCGGGGGGTTTTGGGTACTTATATGGTTTAGCCACCCAAAAAAATAATAATTTTTAAATCATATAAACATTCTAGGTGGTTTTCGGGGTCGTGTGTTCTGGGGGTCGCTGATAACGAATTTGACATCCATTTCGACCCATTTGCTAAACCCTGACCCGAATTCGAACAAAAAATCGAAAATTTAATTTTTCGAATTTTGCATTTTTGGTCTAAAAACGGCTTATTGTTAGATGGTCTTTTATTGTAGGAGTGATTGTTGTTTTCGTATGTTTAAACCGATTTTATGTCGAAAATACAAAATCTGAAAATTTGAACTTTCGGTTTTTTTTGTTCGAATACGGGTTCGGGTTAAGAAATTGGTCGAAATGGATGTCAGATTCGTGATAAGCGACCCCGAAAACCCCCGACCACATAAACAACCTAGAATGTTTATATGATTTAAAATTACTTTTTTTTGGGTGGCTAAACCATATAAGTACCGGGTTTTGGGTTCCTGACCACAAACCGCACATCTAATTTAACCAATTTCTAATCCCTAACCCGAACTTGAACAGAAATCGAAAATTCTAAATTTCTCATTTTGATTTTTTCTGAAATTTTGTAAGGATGGTTAAATAGATGTTAGATTCGTTATTAGAGGCACCATTTTACAAAATAATTTTGCAAAACTAAATGACCTCCCACCTTCGGTTTTTCAGATTCCAAAAAATCAAATTTGTCACTCAGAGAAACGAGACATTTAAAGGAAACATAACGAGTAATATAATAAGAATGAGGGGACCTGTAATGACATTGCCCGAGAAGCTGGAACGACCGCCCGCTCCCTTGCGGAACTGTGCCATGTTGGAGGAGGAAATGACCGGCTCAGGCACATTCACCGGCACATTCTCCGTAGTCGAATATTGTAGTTTGCTGGTGATCATATTTCTGTAGCAAGGCAAAAGTTGGACGGCTTTGCTGCTGATAATCATTTTGAGATATCTCTTTAAAAAATGAAAACAATTAAAATGAATCCGTAATTTGTTTTTTGAATAACTTTTTAGCTAATCCACTTTTTGCTCTCAAAAACTCTCCAGTTTTGTTCGCTATTTTTTCTCTATCGATATGCAAAATTTAATAATGAAATTCCGAATGCATCAAAAGTTATGCGCATCGGAGTGCGAATGTTATTTTCTAATACTGAAAATATTAGATAATACGCCAAAAGGGGAACCGGCCACTTCGGCGCATGCCATTTCGGCGCCGTTTCAAATAACTTTTAATTATCAACCAAATTAAATATTTTTATTATCATTCGATAGCTCTTGAGATTCTCTATTAGCGTGCAAAATTTCAAAAAATTTCATCCGTTTACAAAAAAGTTATGGCCAAAAAACCTCAAAAATTGACTTTTTCTTGGCTTTTTCGGCGCCGCGTGCCATAACTTTTTTATTTTTGAATCATTCATTTCTATTTTGGCATGTAAATATAGAGCACACATAGAGCTTTCAAATGATGCCAGAATGGCTAAAGTTGACCGACAAATAAAAAAGTTATAGCATTTCAAAATTTGCGGCGCCGAAATGATCCGCGCCGAAGTGACCCCGACCCGCCAAAAGAAGAGAAAAGTTAGAGAAACAAAAGATATTAGTTTTTTCTCTGCACTCTCTCTTTTTGTTTTGTCCCTTTAAAAAAAAATTAACTTTTGGAAATTTTTTCAATTGATTATAAAAGGAGAGAAAAATTTCTTTCATCATCCATTGACTCGATTTTCTTTTTTGAATCATTATTTATGCTATGCATTGATTTGCCACCTGTCGTTGCTCTTTATTTGTTAGCAAAGACACGTGCCGACCGATGGAAAATAAAAATGCAGCAGCGCAAGGAAATAATGCACTTAATCCTTTCTTGGATTAAACACTTATAGGTTTTGCGTCTTTGTCCCCTCCTACGCCTTCACCCAATTCGAATCGGACATTTCGGAATTCCAAAATACCTCCTTTCCTTTTCCACCTTCTCCCAACAATAATTCTTTTTTAAAAGGTTGAGTCCCAATTCCCTCAATGTATTTTCTCAACATTTTATCTCTGACGTTTTTGGTTGTAAAGGAAAGAAGCGAAAGGAACGACCAACCACTGGGCTTTATCTATCCCATTGTTATTTATTGTCATTAAATTTCCCACCAATTTCTAAATTTAGTGACCAATCGGTGACAGACATTTATTTTCAAAAATTTTTCATTTACAAATGCATTTTATGTGAAATAGCTCCTTTTTAAAAAAAAAATTTTTCAGTCAATTAAATGGAAAATGACAAGACAAATAACAGAAGGGGCGGCATGACGCGGACCAGTTCATGCAGCAGCAATAGCAGTAGTCGGCACATTGCCAATGTGACAAATTACAAATCGGACGAGGTTTCGACTTGGGCGAATGAATTTGGGTAATGGGGATGAAATGCGCTGCATTTCAGGGAAAAACGAAGGCCTCCTTCAAATGGATTGTGTCGCGCGTTTACGGCGACGGTTACATGCCGGACGGACTCCGTTCTCTGTTTTTTGAGGACAATGACGAAAAGTTGCAGGTGAAATTTGCTTTAACATTTTACTTTTCGATTCTCAATGCCTTACCACTCCCTTGGTAGTAGTAAAGTTTATCCCCCTCCCTTTTTTCGAAAAATTTTTTGTTTTCAAAAGTCATGAAGATATGTTTCCAAGGGTTTTCGGGGTCATTGGTCACGAATCCAGCATCTATTTCGACCAATTTCCGAATCCCGGACCCGAATTCGACAAAAAAGTCGAAAATTCGAATTTCAGATTTTTAGTTTAAAAATGGTTCAAATTATCTTTTATTGAAGCACATGTCTTTCACTTCGTTTTCATGTATTTAACCAAACTTTGAACCAGAAATGTGAAAATCCAAAATTTGAGTTTTCGACTTTTTGTTCGAAATCGGGTCCGGGATTCGGAATTGATCGAAATAAATGCCGGATTCGTGATCAGCGACCCCGAAAACCCTTGGAACATGTTTTCATGACTTTTGAAAACATAAAAAAAATTTTCGAAAAAAGGGGGGATAAACTTTACTATTACCCTCCTCCCTTTTTTAGTTGTCCCCCCAATTGGTCGCCAGCCTCGTCAACGGCTCTCTCTACGGACAGGCGGCGTCCCGAATTTTCCGAGATTCAGTCATTTCTTCTTCGCCTCAGCACGGCATTGGCGCCGTATTCAGCATTCTTTCCCGCGAAGGCATCGATGTGCGCGACGCGGATGGAAACGCAATTGTGGAGGAGACACTGAGACAGTCGAACCCGTTTAACTTGGTTAGAAACAACCATTTGCTCAAAAATTGCTAATAATTAGTGTTTAAAATCACTATTCGGACTCTTTTTTCTGAATGGTCATAAAAAATTTGCTTTGCGCGCTTTTTGTTGACTTAAAAAATTTTGGTTTATTGTTAGGCTCATAAAAAATTACCTTTGCTTATTCCTCTCATCCCCCCCCCCCCCGTCTCATTGTCAGAATGCCCATTTGCACATGATCGATGCTCTGATGACCGCCCATCTCCGTTCTTTGGTGTCCATCGACAAAATTGTCCACGCAATTTCGTCCGTTTAGTTTTTCCTTCGCTGTTCTGCCTTCATTTACGTTTTTCAGCAATTACACTTCCGTTGAGAAGCGTGAAGAGCCGCTTGACTGTGTGGACGCCCTCCTTTTTTGGATAAATAAGGCAAAACCTGATAAACTGAAAAAGCAAAATTATGACAAATTCTTCCCTTCTCATTGTCAGGTTTGTCTGCTCGTTCGGGATGACATTGAGCACAACGGACTGTCCGGTGTGGACAAATTGCCGACAATTCCCGAGATGGAAGACCTTTACGAAGATTTGTGCGACGGCACGTGCATTTGCGCCCTGATTTCCTTCTACCGACCCGACGCATTGCCTCTCCGCGGTGCGTACGGCTAACATTTATGTCAACGAATCCCCGTATTTCGCGTCGCTTATTCCCCTTTAGAGATTTGCTTCAAAGACCCGATGAGTGTCCACGATTGTCGCTTCAATTTGGAACTTTTGTGGTCTCTCCCCTTCGTTTTACCTTTTTGCTTATCCGTTTGCCTTTTCAGCAAATTCTGTTCTTCTTCTCTCCCGTGGGACCCCTTCCATTTTGAAACGGAGGACATTCTCTTCCTGCACGAATCTCTTCAGCCCAATATCAATGTGTTCTTGGCGGATCTTTTCCAATTCTTCGAGAGTCATTCGCTGGTTCCGCCCGCAGGTGTTCTCATAGTGATAATTATTCACTTAATTAGCACTATTTGTTGGGACTGTGTGGTACCACCACGGAATGGAAATTATAAATCTCCGGTATACAAATTTCGTTAATTAATTCATGAAAATGGGTTTTTGAATTAGGGACATGAAAATCTAAAGAATTTATGTGTCAAATATATCCATAATTTATTATATTTTTTAGGTTCTGAATTGCTTCAACAAACTCAGAAACAGCGTCCTCTCAAAAACATGGCCGAAATTCGACTCCAAATGGAGGAAATGCGTAGACAATTGTCACTTCGTCAACAAGTTGAAATGTTGGGTTTTGACTGCACTTAAAATGAAAATTGTGTACTTTTTTTTTGTTTTGTTTAAGGGCAAAGCAAGAACAGCGGCGATACGAAGCGACCAAAGACGCCTTCTTCAAAGTGGTGAACAAACGTACCAATGTAAGTGAACGGAAGAAGAACGGCATTTACAGTTTTTGGTTGCCATAGAACGATTTGTCACAAGCGCAGCCTTCTCCAATTCCGCAGCATTTCGTCCCTTCCCCCCTTTCCCCTGCTGACCAATGCGAAAATGTTCCCCCCGTCCGACGCCTTTGCATTCCATCCTCCGTTCCCTCCTCACCAAACCCACAACCACTCAACTCCAATTCAACAACATTACGTTCCGTCTCCCCTCCCCCCTCCGATTAATGCCAACGCTTTTTCTGTCCCTCCATTTGCGTCACATCAATCTCAATTTTACGGCGGTATACAAATGCAGTCAACTCCAATTCAGCAGCATTACATGCCTTCCCCCTTCTCTCCTCCGACCAATGCGCGAATGTTCTCCCCGTCCGACGCTTTTTCCATCCCTCCTCAATTTCCGTCTCATCAAACGCAATTTTACGGTGGTGCCTTTCAACTAACAGAAGAACCCTCGGCATTTCGTCTTCATCCTGCCAATGTGATTTTCCGTTATTGTTTTTCAAAGTGCAGTAAATCTTTAGGGTCTCATCAGCCGTTTGGACCCTCAATTGGATTTGAGCAAGGATTTGACGAATTGGAGCCAAATGACTTATCGGGACGGAGATCGCCCGCAACGCAAAACATGGGTCCAGAAACAAACGGAAGCCAACAAATCCACGCCGACTTTGAACATTTCTTCGTCCGGCAACGGCGGTCCATCAGTCGAAGGACGGACGAGGGGCACCCATTTGAGTGGGGACGAATTGGCGGAGAACAGTCCGCAAAAGGGTAAGAAAAGTGAAAGATGAATTAGGAAAGGGTCGACATTTATTTAGGACAGCAACGAATTTTAAATCAGACATTCACTAAATCGTCGACCAAAGAGTACGACAGCGCGACTCTCATTGCGCCTGTCTCAAATGGCTCCGAATCGCTCAACAATCGCAGCGGGGGGTTGGTGCTCGAGGACGTCTGTGATCCAAATTCTGAGATGGTCCGTCTCTGATCAGAGAATGACAACGCCTTGCACATTTTGCGCTTTTCAGACGCCGGAAATGCAGGCAAAGCGACGCGCGATTTTGGCCAGCCAAATCCGACGCAAAGAGCGAATAATGGCGAGGAGTGAGGAGAAAGAGACGGAAGAGATGGACCGACTGCAGGTCAAAATGCAGCGGATGGAGCAGGCGGAGATGCGCAGGATGGAGCGGGAGCAAAGGCGGTGAGGAGAGGGGGGGGGGGGGGAAGGAATGGAATTCGGACACGGGCCACCCATTCGGAGTGGACTGGACATCTTTGACAAGAACAATAAATCAAATTTTCGAGATTTTTTGAGTCATTTTAAAAACTTGCTTTCGAAAAATGGTGTTCGGTTTTTTTCAAGGCAGAAACTGCTCGAGGACTACAAAAAGAAGAAAGTGGAACAGGAATTGATGCCAAAGCCCGGCTCGGATCGGGCGTGCGTTTCGTCCACAATTTCCCTCAACCGCGGCCACAGTCAGCCGCCGCCATTTGGTCGGCCGAAGAGTCAAAGCAATGTTTGTGTTTGTTTGTTTGCTAACTTTTCTGTAAACTCAATTTAAATACTGCTTCGTAAAGTCTCTGTCACCTGATCTTCCATTTTTAGATGAATTTGGCAAATGTCTGTGGCACTCTGACCAAAAGGGCGTGTCGTGCGCAAAGCAATGTAGGCAATAACAACGCAAATGCCGAACAGAATGGGGGCGGTTCATCAACCGCGCGTGCTGTTGGGGTTTCATCACCGGTGGCGGAGCCTTCGCTGAAACTGTACGCGAAACAACCGCCGAAGTCGAACCGCGGACTGATTATGAACGCACTGCAGTACAGCATATTCCCGGGTCACGTGAGCAACGAACAACGACAGAAGGTGGACCGCAAAAACACAATAGGAGAGCAAAAAGGGGGCTTGGAAAACGGAAAAGCAGTCCCATTAGGGTGGTTTGGAAGGGAGGGTGGGGGGGGGGGGTGGTACATAGGTGTTCAAGGGGGGGGGGGGTCAATTTCGTAAATCGTACGGGGGTCCGAAGCAATTTACTAAAATTTTTGGCCAAAAGCAAAAAAGCACTGGTAAAGATGGGAAAATTTTACGAATTGAAAAAAAATCTAAATTTTGTGCCAAAAACTCAAAATTTTTACGATTTTGAATTGCATTTCGTTTAAAATTTCCACGAAATTCTATATCATCTTTTCCTATTTCGTAAATTTTTTATGAAATTGAATTTCATTTAGTATTTCGTAAATTTTTTACAAAATTTGAATTTCGTTTTCCTATTTCGTAAATTTTTTTTACGAAATTTGTTAATAAATTTTTGAAAGTGTCTAAAAATCGCAAAATTCGGTCGTTTTTTTACACAAAATTTGTTAACGAAATTGCACTGAAATTTAAAAATTTTCCCGACGGCGCCTATCGGCATCGTCTCGGACCCCCCCCCCCCCCCCAGTTACCCAAAAGTTTATTTGAAAAAGGCCGCAAAAAATGCGATTAAAAAAGGGAAAAAAGGAAAAAATTGGACTGAAAAGCAAAAAAAAAAAAGGTCGTCAGAAAAATTTTTGAGCGTTTTTTTCAATTTCGTAAAAATTTTGGCCTCTGAGGGGGCGTGGGGGGTATTTCGTATTTCGTAAAGGCAAATTTTTGACCCCCCCTTGTCCATGTATGGTGTGGTACCGCATCTCGACAGACTCAAATGTGTTAAAAAATATCATTTTTATTTTGTTTGATTATGGCATTGGGTCCAAAAATTTTATGTACCTATATGAAAACGCCTTTTTTTATATAAATGGCACGAGTAAGGACATCCATTCCCATTATTTCAGGTGCAGGCGGCCATTGCCCAAAGTGACTCCAAGCATTTCCTAGTGCTTTTCCGTGACCACCAATGCCAATATCGTGGTCTTTACACTTGGGACCAATTCTCGGACACTGTGCACAAAATAGGCAAATTACATTAAACTTTTGTAAATTGTTGTTTATGCAATTTTGCAGAAGGACTTGGGCCAAAGGTTTGCAGGGAGCCAATGATGACGATAATGTTCAAATACGGTGAATTGTTTTTAGTCCATTTCCAAATTTTATTTTTATTTTTTTAACTGTTTAAAGATTCGGGTTCCAAGTCGTTCGGACGAATTCAAACTAAACATTTGTCGGCCACAATTGACGGTTTCGTCATCGCCGAGCAGTACTGGTAAGCTGCCATTGTTATTTTTCAGAACATCTCATTTTGACAGGCAAAAACCCAAAATTCCGCACAGCGGTCGTTGATTGATTCGAACGACGTCATGTTCAATTTGGTGCTTTTGTGCCTTCACTTGACTTATTTATTGCTCTTTACCGAAACACCAATATGTTTGTTTTTACTTAATTTTTGTGCGAAATCTCGATGAAAATATTCTCTGTCCATAACTTTTATACAAATGACAGATAAATTTTAAGAATTTGTTATTTTGGTCAAAGTATAAAAAGGCTTTTATGCAGGATTTTCGTGCATTTTCTGAAATAAGTGCACCAAATAATCATGTGAGGCGTACAGCTTCAGTTCTTGGTTGACTTCGACCCAACGTGCCATTTCTGCGTCGTCGCCACCCTAAAATGTTTTAGTCTGTGTGTCTTTATCCCTAAAATGGGTTTGCTCTACCTCCAATTCGATGTCTCCCAAGAGTCCGTCCGTGTCGTGGAAGTTCACCGCCGTTGTTTCTCCCCACGCATTGTCCGTGTTTCGGTGGTCTTACAATTAGAATTAAATTCCTTTTTTGTTCGCTGTTTTCGTATTTCCTCACCGTCCACGTATCCCTGGTACACAGTTTTCCCCTTTTTCCAAAAATATTCCAATTTGTCCTCCCGTCGATGCCCTCCCAATGCTTCTTCACTAAACTCGCGGATGGCGGCTTCAATTGGCGGTTCGCCTTTGTTCAACATTCCCCCGGGCAGTGCGAGTTCGCCTAAAATGGAGAAAGTGCCGTTATGTTCCGACCCCTTTTGACTTTGACCTCAAATTATTTTTTTATTTATTTTCACATATTTTTGTCTTTTTAAATTCTTGTGATCATTCATATATTTTATTTTATCACTTACTCTACGACACATTTATCTGATAGTCGTCAGAGTAAGTGGTTTTTGCCCTTCTGATGACTTTTTTTTACTTTATGAATAAATAAAAAATAAATAAAAGATATCCCTATGCTTCTCACTGACCAGTGTCACGACGTTCAATAGCTACAAATTGCAATTGGCCATTCGCCAGCCGTCGTGACACAATGGCATCCGCCGCGTGGTTTGGGCCCCACCTTCCGAATAGTCCCCTGCCTCTGAGCCCCGTCCGTCCGAAAGGGTTCAAAGGCCTCCCATCGGTGTCCAAATTGTAAATGCTTAAAGTGTTTACCATATTGCTTTGTCTATTTTAATTAATGTACCCGTGAAACGAAACTCTGTTCACCCCGTCGTCCATCGAATTGAATTTACATTTTGACGGCTCCGATGGGTCGGCCCATGGCTTTCCGTGCACCGAATCAGCGGTGTAATCGCACGGAGAATAGTCCACGAACGGCACATTCCATGGCACGCGTTGTTCATCAACGGGAAAACGGCGAATGGAACTGCGCAAATATGGCACTGCTGAAACGGACGAACAATGACAGGAAAATAACGAAATCCAATCTCCAATTGTTTTTTTCAATACCCGTTTCTCTGCATTTGACGTGCAACCCCCTGGCCACAGCAAATTCAATGATGCCACTGCTCATGAGAATCGTATGAAAAAATGGTACTAATTTCGAGCCAAACAGTCTGGTCGAGGCTTACTCGGAGAGTGATACGAAATTTAGAGCCATGGAATATTGGTCGAGAAAAAATCGGACAAAAAAAACGATGAAGAATTCAAAATGGAAAAATCATTTACCTTTTATTTGTTTAAGTTTTTGGCAAATACAATCTGAGTGAGAATCAATTTGTTATAGGACCTTAACGACGTAAAAAGCAAAGAAAAAGACATATTTCCAAGGGAGATTAAGGCAATTTGAAAAAGAATGGAAATTTCGGTGTTGTACATGAATGAAGGGACTTTGAACAGTAAATTAAAAATTATTTTTCATTTCTTCCAATTTTTCTTCGGCTATTCTCCGTGGACAAAGTGACGCCATTTGTTGCCTAATTGGTTTTTCATTTGACGTGCCAATCGCGAACAGAAGTCGGCCGAGTGGAGAGTGACGTTGAATGAGTGGCCAACAAGAACAGAATCCAACCGAAGGAAGAACTGATCTTTGGGCCCGAAGGGATTTAGAGGGACACCGTCCAAATGGGTGATCACTGCGCGATCAGTCCCTCCGCTGGGCAAAAGGTTGGGGGAAGAGGGCGAAGACACGTGGAAAGGCTTCGGTTGCGGTGATTTGACAGAATGGGCGGCCGGCTAAAGGGCGAAAACCAATATTGAATTGGCATTGATTGCTTTATTCACTTGGTGTAAATAGGCGGGAACTGTGGCGGGTAAATTGACTTTTTGGGCGGGTGATTTTAGGGCGATCGAATCGATGGTAAGACAGTCGAATGGGTGACGGAGAAGGAATTTGGCGGGACGATTAAATTTGATGCCGAGATTGAGGCGGGGGTTTTCAGGTTTGACCAGTGTGAAGACCATCATTGTGGGGTTGGCACGCAACAAAAGCGGAATCTAACGGACAAATGGACAAAATGCACAATTTGTCACACATCGCAAAAAAGGTACCTGTGCCCCTGGCATTATCCTTTGGTATATTTCAGTCAGTGCTTGCAAATTGCGCACTTCGCTCCCATCAATTTGTTCAACTTCGTCGCCAAAGTTTAGGGAACAGCCATTTTCACGAAGACGCAAATCCACGGCCGAAGTCCATCCAGCAACCCTAACAAACAAAGAACAAAGTTTGGAAATGTGAAAAAAAGACAGGATACAATGGAGGGGTTTCACTAAAACCGAACTAATCTTAACGCATTTACATTCCTTCGCATGAGTTTCAGAATATAAAGTTAAAAACAGACCAAACTTTGTCGAACAGTTCAACAAATGCAATGTGTTCTGTCAGCAGAGTGAAGCTGAAGAAAAGGCGTCGCGACCGATTGAGCGCGTCACGGAAAATGCGTTCGGTTGGTGCCGTGGCACTGCCGTTGTTGTCGTTGTATTGTTGCAGGAACAGTGCCGAAGAGGACGGCACATTTAGCACATCGTATTGGGCAGAGGGGGCACAAAGGACGTCGTAATGGGCCGAAAGAGTGGGGGAAATTAACAAAAGCAATGGCAAAGACACTTTTAGGGGTAAACAACAACAATTGGCGTGGTTTGTCCATCCGATGTGACTTCGCAAATAGGGCCAACGACCTCGGAACAGTGCGAATGTCTGTTGCCGGCGGAGAGGCGGTCGTATTGGGGCCGTGGAGGAGGGGAGGAAGGCGTAGTGAGCACTTCGTAGTGGGACTGACAATGAATTGGAAATGCAAAATCAGTGGGGCAGTGAGACTCAACCAAATTGAGTGATGGCGACAAAGGAATCGGCGATTTGGGAAGTGGTGGCACCGTTCGTGGGAAGGCATCACTTTCTGTTGAACATTGTGCCGCATTTTGCCTCGGCGTTCGGGGAGGAAGCGGCGGAGGCGCAAGCGAATGGGACGGGTCGAAAGCGTCGCCATTTTCTGGCGAAGACGGAGAAGGGCAATGCTGAAAATGAAAAAATGCTTTTACAAGATAAATTTTGATTAGCCTACCTCTTCGCTTTTCACTCCGCTTGTCATTCCGTCGGTTTTCCGCGTCCCTTCCCTTTCGCCATTTAAATGCGTTTTTTGCGCGGAGTGTTGGCGCATCGGTGGCAATGAATCGTCCAAGCTTTTTTCTGTCCGAAGTTGTGTTTGGCTCCCTGCAAAAAGTCTCTCTGTTTTACCTTTCATACGATTATAGTCTTAAGCACAGACTTTCGCCGCTTTGCGCCGTTTCCCTCAAAAGTGTGCGCAAATGCGTCGACGGAATTTGTGGCATTGGCACCCGTGGCGACTGCGTCACTTCCCTTCTTCCATTTGCCCTGGGGAGAGTCTGTTGCGGAGGAGGCGAACTCGTCGACGGGTTGGCATCATTGTTGGCAGTGCCGGCCAAGACGACGTATTCGTTTGCCGCACGTGGCCATTGCGACGGCCCATTGTCAGTGCGTTCCCTCTGTTGCTCATTGTCGGAACTTTCAGTGTTCAGAAAGTTCAGCCGACGAAGTGTCATTCGGAGAATGTCCACCCATTGGGCACGTTCTTCACTTAACAACAACAACGAATGATTAAATATATTATGACAAAAGGAAATTAGGAAAGAGAAATAACACTAAAAAAAAATTAAACATATAAATTATTAGTGAATAAAAAAGAACTAAAACAGACACGGACGGTGCTAACAGTTCCAAAACGGGTGCTGAACCATCCACAAAACCAATAGCCAAGCATCGCTCGTCACCGACGGAAACGTTGACATATTGGCAATCAGTTAAATCTAACGGAGTGATAAAAAAACAATTAAAAAAACAAAACATAATTTACTGTTTTGAAAAGAAATTTATTTGTTGACCCAAGTTTCGTTTTTTCCTGAGCAGCTGTAAACACAGAATAAAAAGATTGTTAAAATTGCCGTATTCTTTAGCCCAAATTTATTGGTGTCCATTTCTTAAACCATTAATTCTTATGGGTTTTTCGTGAATCAAAAGGGTAATGTCACACAAGAGAGTGGGGCTACCTTGGCATTTGAGTGGTCTGCGCTCAAAGATGGCACTTTGCTCGGCGAACCATTCCAAGCGGGGAATGCACCCGTTGCTTACGTTGTGCACAGAGAGAACAACAAACAGCTCGTTTTCATAAAACACCTTCTGCTGTTGTAGATAAGAACATTTTTGCTGTCCCTTGCTCCTCCTTTTCACCTTTTTTCTTAGCAAAGTGCCGTTTTTGAACATTTTTTGCTGGAGCCATCCCCGGTGGACAATTGCCCGTTGGGGCTGTTGCGGATGCTGCGGTGTCGTTGTCCGCTCCATTTGTGCGGTGTCCTCTCGCTTTTGGCGCTTTATGCAAAGCTGAAGGAAATCGACGGAATGGCGACCCATCGGATCGGCAATCGACGAAAGAAGCACTCCTTTTTTTTTATTATCAATCGCTCATTTCCGCAGCATCACTCCACGGAATAATAAAATAATCGCATTCGTTCACACTCTGTCATTACATCGTTCGTCTGTTTATTTATGTCAGAGGGAATGTCTGTCGAAGACATTAAAAGTGACTAATGGGGGGGGGGGGAAAGAAAATGGAAGTTGGTGGAAAAAACGGGTCGAGAAGAGACAACAGCAACACATTTGGTAACAATAATTTGCTGTGTATAAATTAATCAATCATCAGCATAATTGGTCAATCATCACATCAAAGCATTTGTTAATTCACCGCAAAGGAATAATAATAATTAATTAATCAGCTGTGCAGACAAAAAAAATAAATAAGAAAGCAATTAGCACCAGGGCTGGAGCGCGACCGCGATCCGCGATGCGCGATACGCGATTCGCGGCATTTTTTTTTTTGCGCGATGCGCGGTCGCGGCCGCGGCAATTTGAATGCGCGATGCGCGGCCGCGGGATTTTTCTGTGCGCGCGCGCTCCACCCCTGATTAGCACAGAGACAGAAAAAGAGAAATTGTATCGCTTTTGTAAACTTTTTAAAGATACTTAACTAATTGGCATTATGTTCTAATGATTTTTTTTTCTTTTGCTTTTGCATTTTTCAGTTCAGAATTTGTTTTTCCTTCTTCATCTTTTAATTTGCTTTAAGAATCAAACATTTCGCTATAAAATGACATCATCGAGCAGCAGAAATGGCATCAAAAAAATTGCAATTCGTAAATTTCAACGTAATTTGTGCATTCTTTTTTTATTTCTTTCATAATATTTCAACCGTTTTCAGGTCGCAATGATCCGTCTGTATCTAATTTTGACACAAATTGGTCAGTTTTGGAGGACTCCGTTAAGAAAATTCAGGAGAGAGAAAGTGCTACGGTTACTTGCGTCGAATTGTACAATGTAAGTTATCATAAATTAAAGAAAAATTGCATATTTAAGTACCCTTAATATTTATTTGCTTTGTTTTTGCCAATTGCTGATATTTAACTCTTTCATTTTCAAAATCTCATTTGGTGGTTTCACAGATGGTCGAGCATTTGTGCCAAATGAATTATGCCGGTGAGATTTACGCCCGACTTCAATTGCTCATTGGAAAATTTGCCGAGGCCGAGTCGGCCAGCCTTTTGGACAACAGTCTGAATGTTTCCAACGAAGCCTTCTTGGCCGCACTCAATCGCCTTTGGGAGGCCTTCTGCCAGCAGTTGGTCCGTTTTTGGACGCATAAACTTCTGATTGTATTATTTTACCCTTCTCAGACTCTCACCAGAAGTGTGTTTCTGTATTTGGACCGGACTTATAGGGTCCAATCGACTTCATCCGTTTCAATTTGGTTGGTTTCGCTTTTGCCAACTTTTTACATTCAAAAGGTTCAGGGATGCGGGATTGGATGCATTTCGGAGGCATATTTTGGAGAGGTGTGGCATTTGTTCCAGGACAGTGAGTGGCATTTTACAACTCATCGAGCAGGACAGACGCGGAATTCAAGTCGAGTTTTAAATTAAAACAAAATTAGTTATTTTATTTCATTGTTTTCAGACAAATAACCAATTGCTTAAATCTCTGATTCGGATGTTCATGAACCTGCAGATGTACGACCGAGCATTTGAGCGCGAATTTCTGAAGACAACTGAACAATTTTATCGCAATGAAAGCGAACAGAAAATTCGCGATTTGGATGTAAATTCTAAATATACAATAATATATTTGTTTCATTTTCTTCCTGTTTAAAGCTTAGCCTTTACCTCCAACACGTCCAAAGGCGAATTGCGGAGGAGGAAGAGCGAGTGCATTTGTATTTGGAGTACGGCACCTTCAAAAAACTCGTCTCCATCGTGGAACGTTGCTTCATCTCGACATATTTGGACACAATCATTGCCAAGGGTATGTAAAATGGATTAAGTTTCAAAGAATGATTTTTGTTTACTAATTGTAAATCCTATTACGAAAAATGGTTATGATACACTTTCGTAATAAAGGCATGTAAAAATAACATAAAATATTTGGTCAGTAGAATAGAAAAGGAGTTTTAGTTTTTCATTTTGGTGTTTTCAGGGGTCGACCAACTTTTGTCCGAGCATCGTCTCGCCGATTTGTCCCTTTTGTTTCGATTGCTTTCGCGCGTCAAAGAGGGACTGCCAGCTCTTAGGAATGCTTTTGCCGATTACATTAAAGTAAATTTTTACCCTCAAAAGATAAATAAATTTTTATGCCATTGACTTTTTTTAAAAAAACGCCATTTTCTCATTTTAAAATAATTACTTTGATAAGTTTTTTTATGAACATTTTTTAGGGCTAAATCCAGGCTAATTGCAAAACCAAATCATATTAATAGCAAGGAGTTTAACCTTTGGAACCTAAAATTGTTTTCCCATTAATTTTGTAGAAAAAAGGAAAAGCGATGGTAATGGACTCGGACCGTGACAAAATATTGGTATCCGAATTGATGACTTTCAAAGGCGGACTGGACAAGGTGATCAGCGACTGTTTCAACTCAAATGAGAAGTTTCTGCACGCGCTCAAAGATTCCTTCGACTTTTTCATCAACACGAGGGCAAACAAAATTGCGGAACTGATTGGTCAGTGTAAAAGGGGAAGGACAAAAACCGAATGATTTAAAATGGTAATTTAGCAAAATTTATGGACTCGAAATTGCGCACCGGAAACAAAGAATGTTCGGAGGAGGAATTGGACGAGGTGATGGACCGCGTCATTGTCCTTTTCCGTTTTGTGCAAGGCAAAGACATTTTCGAGGCCTTTTATAAGAAGGACTTGGCCAAACGGTTGCTGCTGGGCCGAAGTGCGTCTGTGGACGCGGAGAAAGCGATGCTTTCCAAACTGAGGACAGGTGGGTATTTTAAAATAGTTTTTTCATTTCAGAAAATTTGCTTTTTCAGAGTGCGGTGCCGGCCTTACACAGAAATTGGAGGGAATGTTCAAAGACATGGATTTGTCCCGTGACTTTTGCAAGACGTTCAAACAAGTCGCAATCAAATGGATTTTGGGGATTTGTCTTTTGTTTTTCAGTTTCTCGAGGCAAACCACGCCAGAGATGGTGACTTTGGCAAATTGGAAGTGAACGTTTGCGTGCTGACCATGGGCAATTGGCCGAACTATCCGAAGATGGAGGTGAACATTCCGCCGCAGTTGGCCCAATTGCAGCAAATCTGTGCCAAATTTTACACGTCCAAACACAACGGACGCAAATTGCAGTGGCAATATTCGTTGACCAGCGGAGTGCTGAAGGCGCATTTTGCCCCAGGGGTTCGTTTTGGAGTGGGCCTGACAATTTTATGCCACTTAGTTATTTGATCATTCTCCAGTCAACTATTAATTAATTACCCTTTCATTAGGTCACTAAAGAATTGGAGGTGTCTCTGTTTCAAGCGATGGTTTTGCTGTTGTTCAACGACAAAACACAATGGAATTTTGAGGAGATTTTGGAGAATACTAAAATTGGTTGTGTTGTTTTCTCAACGCTTTTCATCGTATTTTTTGCCCCATTTTTGTTCAGAACGCGTTGAGCTGATGCGAACACTCCAATCGTTGGCCTGTGGGAAGTTTCGCGTGCTGCTCAAACAGCCCAAAGGGAAGGAAGTGACCGCGGGCGACCAATTCACACTGAACGAGGCGTTCAACGACCGTTTGTGTCGCATTCGAATTTCGCAAGTGCAAATGCGCGAAACGGTCAGTTGTTTTACTCGAAAACATTAAAAACCCCACGATTGAAGGAGCAAGAACACCAACAGACGGAGGAGCAAATCTTCCAGGACCGACAATACCAAATTGACGCGGCGGTGGTACGAATAATGAAGACACGGAAGAAGATCAGCCACAATCAGTTGATCGGAGAAGTGCTCGCCCAGCTCAGATTCCCCGTCAAAGCGGTGGATTTGAAAAAACGCGTCGAATCACTGATCGGTGAGTTATGGCGAAGCCATCGACACGGAAAAGAAACGGAACTTTTGCAGAGAGAGAATACATGAGCAGGGACAAAGAAGACGCCAACTTGTACAGTTACGTCGCATGAAACAAAAACGCCGCCCCGTTTAATGACAGATAAATCATTTTCGTAGTCATTGAACAGCTAAACAACAACAGTGAACCGATTTCTTCTTATTAAGCACTATGATTGTCAGGGACAGATATTTAAACTCAATTATTTGTGTATTATAAACTTGCTGAATCTTTTATTCGTAATTTGAAAAACCATTTATAGGGTGATAGTAAAAAAGGCAATCATTAAGAATTGGTGTCCCGACGAAAAAAAATGTTAAAAATGTGTCAGGTATTTTTTCTAGGCTTAAAAAATGCGCTGATCACGAATCTGAGCTCAGATTTTGAAAATCATTTGATTTTTGTCTAATATTTTTTGTCAACTACTTGATTTTTTTTCGATTTTTTAAATTATTTAAAAAAAGTTTAGCAATGAATTTGGGGTTAAAAAATACTCTGATCACGAATCTAAGCTCTGATTATGCATGAACCTTCATTTTGTCTATGATTTTCATCAAGTGTCATAAAAAAAATAAACCGCAGCCAAGCGGACTCGGACCCCAACCCCGTCTCATACGACCCCTAGGGATTAATAATTATATTTCAAAAAATCGTAAAAAATTGAAAACTTGACTTCTTCATACATTTAATAGCTCATTCGAAAGCTCTTTTTAGGCTCTACAACATACATGTGTATCAGTTTTATGTCCGTCTAATTTTCTTAAAATTTTGGAAAAAAATCAAGTAGTTGATGAAAAATCATAGATAAAAATCAAAGATTTTCAAAATCTGAGCTCAGATTCGTGATCAGCGCATTTTTTGAGCCTAGAAAAAATACATGACAAATTTTTAACAATTTTTTTCGTCGGGACACCAATTCTTAATGATTGCCGTAAAAAACATAA
This sequence comes from Heterodera schachtii, assembly GCA_023374025.1. Taxonomy (NCBI): domain Eukaryota; kingdom Metazoa; phylum Nematoda; class Chromadorea; order Rhabditida; family Heteroderidae; genus Heterodera; species Heterodera schachtii. Next base: position 115,608 of record SIJG01000055.1, read on the forward strand.
CTACCGAAAGTCCATTTCAGAAAAAAATCATTTATCGAATCAAAAAATTGTAGAAAATTATCCCAAGGATATGGTAACACTGTATAAATAGCAAAGGGATAAATAATCCAACAAAACCAAAATATAGAGACAACGAAAAGGATAAAAACAGCCGTATTTCCATTACTTTAAATCGCCAAAACAAAGGTAAGATGGAAAGAGATCGATGCAGATTAATCATTCGCGACCGGCACCCATTCCGAATGCTTTGCCCAGTTCCGAAAAGTGATCGTTATTGTATTGGCTCGAATTGAGCACCTTCAGCTCGAAATTGCTGCACAGCTCCATGATTGCCTTCTGCAGCTGAATCGCAGCGTTCGCATTGCGGGCGTGGATAGACTCCAACTTCAACGCGACGAGATTTCCTGAACGGTCGAATATTACAATTTTGGAAAAAGAGAATTAGTTGAATGGACTAACCGAAAACGACATTCTCGCGATTGTTCGCCGTCGTGTCGCCCTCTTGGAATGACAGCAATTGGTGCTGCTGCGGCTGCTGACGGCGTTGTTCTTCAGCCATTTGCTGATGGTTTACCAACATTTTGCTGTTCGACTGCGTTGGAGGTGTACACAAAAAAGCGTCATTGTTCGTCTTTTGCTGCATGGGAGGCGGCACACCCGGCACACCAACAGAATGGAGCGGTTGAAGACGCGAAGGGCGACTGATGTCCATGGAGCAAGACGCAGCATTGCGCAACGGGTCGTCCAACTCGTCGGTCCAATCGTCGCTCAACAGCAGCGGACGATGGGTCGACGGAGGCGGAGGGGCGGGCGCATTCGCAGACGAAAAATGCTGGGAATGGGACGGAGGAGGAGGGAAGGCCTGACCCGAACACACATCCTTAAGGGAAATGGGAATTCGAATTGAGAAAAGTGACAGTGTGCTCACATAGGACGACGATGCAAAAGCACCAGCAGAGGTGCCACCAATCGCAGAACCGACCATTGACGGGACGAGGGAATTTCGCCATGGCTAAAAAGGTGTGATTTATGGGTGGGCGGACACAGCGAGTCGAACAATGCGTTGCTGCATTCGGCCAATCGTTTCCGCGTCAGCGATTTCATTGAGTGACGTCGAGCCGTCGACCACCCAAAGAGTGCCCATCTTCTCAGCGATCCAATCTTTGTCAGCACTGATGCTGGAGAATTCGACAGTGATAATTTGGAGGTCCACAAAAAAACACCCCACCGTGCGACGTAACCGCTGTAACAAACGCCCGGTTTAAAGACCAATGCCTCGTCCAAAAGTGCAACTTTTCCCATTTCGACACTCCATCCGATCGCACGGCAGCCCAAAGACTAAAACTTGATTGTTTAAGGGGCAAAACGCCATAACAATGCCTTCGAAGCAGCGAGCTCATCGCGATAATGGTCGACCGAAGGCGGCGGAAAAGCGACGATCACTTTGATCCAAAAACAAATCACAGATTGAATGGCTTTTGACCGGGACCATTGCACTGACCAAAAACAGTGCCTCGTGTCCAATTGGGTAAGTGACTTCGATCTTCCGCAATCGTTCATTGTCCGGCTCCAATTTGCTGATGTTTCTCGGGTCTTGGACTTCTTCAACGGATTTGCTCGGCTCAATCCACACGATTTCGCCCCACTAAAAGGAAAAATATACACAAATTAAAGTTGATAACAAACATTGAACCAAACGGTGTATTCAGAGGCCCAGCGTGGAAATTTGTACTCTTTGAGGGGGGAACGTGAGTTCCAAACGCAAATGAGCGACTTAAATTGGAGGATTGTTATTTTCAAATGGAAATATATTCAGGACTTTTCCTGCTCCCAATTCCACGCCACGGGTGACAATTCCGACAATTTTCGATTTTTTATGTGAATTGGAATTGGAATCCATATCGAAGTTGAGATTTTAAATTAAAGCAACCAAAATAGAATTTCTGAACTTAACAAAATTTAGATGCTTTCAATTTTTGGGTTTGCCACATTATTTTCAGCAGTAAATGTGAACATTTTAAAATGATAATTTTGTGGTTTTCTTTCACCATAAAAATGTTTAACGCATTGAAATGAAAGAAGGGAAAATTGATTTGCAAAATAATTATTCTCTTTTTCATTTCCTTCTTTTTCCATAAATCGATCACAAATCACAAACAAAAGGTCAACAACTAGCAAAAACATTAATTCTGGTTTAGTTAATTTTATTCATTCTTTAGATGCTACTTGATTATCTATTTTAATTAAAAAATATCTTTTAATCTATTACTTGTAAACTATTTTCGGGTTTTTTATTTTTAGAACATAAAATCAAAAAATTTTGAAAAAAACTATTTTCAACTCTTAGCGTTTTGCCCAAAATTTGTTAACAAAAATTCACAAGAATTTTATATTTTAAAAATTAATGAATAAAATTGACACCATTCATTCTCATGTGTCTGTAATGCCTAGGAAAAATACTTCTGAGGTACGGAAATGACAAAAAAATGATTTTTGAACCGGTTCAAAATGCGGAAAATTGGATCAAGTGGGGCACTCCTAAATTTAAAAGGGTCAAATCCATACAAATTTGGTATCATTCGAAAGCTCTTGATGAGTTACGACGTCCGTGGCACCCAAGGACGAATTCGAAACCTGATTTTGACAAATTTTACAAACGGACAATCAAAGACAAACAAACAAAAAACATTGGTCGACGTGCGAATGAATTGAATGGGGAAGGGAAGGGAAAAGGGAAGTTCGATTGGATTTGGACGGGGGGGGGGGGGGAACGGAGAAAGGCCAATCGAATTCTCGGGGCTTTCCGTTTCTCGCGTACTTTACGAATGGCTTTCAAAAATCGCTCGTCGTCGATTGACTTGCATTTCGTCTCGCTATCCGTCGTGACCAATGGGGCGTTTGTTGAGCGATGTGGCGGACTGAGAATTATTCACTCTTTCGTTGAAAAGATGGGCCGCGTAAGCGGCGGGCGGTCGGTCCGACCCGAACAAATTTCGCGGGTCGTCGGTCCGTCACGGGTCATTTTTGTCTCGGCTTTTGCTCCGCTCGCTTTTGTCAGCCATTCTTTTGTTTTCAATGATTTCGTTGGCAAATTCGCTGAGAATCGTTCCCCACCACCGCCTGCTGCTTCTGCCGTTCCTCCACTTGCTCATGCTCACTTTTAACTGTTTTGTCCATGCCCAACATCCGTTCCATCAACGGCACCGCCACCCAATCGGCAATTTCTCCGTCCGTCCCCCGTCCAATCGTTCGTCCGTTTCGCTTCCGTTGCCCTCGTCCCACCGATCAGTTCCAATTTATTTGACTTTCCCATATGCCGGGCCATCCTCCTCGGCAACGAGTTCAGCAGCAGGTCATTACGCCTCGTCCCAACAACGTGCCGTTTATTACCCATGTGCCAGTCGATGCACTCACAATCAGCAAAACCAACAGTTTTACCGTTATCGATGGGTGGCAACGGGAAACGGTGGCGCATCATCGAGTGGGTCTTTTTAATTATGTTAATAAAATATCGCCTTTTTCCCCGCTTTAAAATTTCCCATAAAAATGCACTTAATTTGTGTCGCTTTCAAAAGGTGTGCCATCGCAACCTTCGCCTTGGCATCCGACTTCCTCTTCTTTGTCCGTCCAACAACCGCACAATGTTCGTGCCGCATTTGTCCAATTGATATTCCCTTCGATGACAACAAAAGCGGCGGTGACAACGACAACGGAAAAGTCAAAGGAAAATGGGACAAAAAAGGCTGTCCAAACGACGATTATCGAAAGCGAAAATGAAACAACGGCAACTGCGAGAGGGACGACGACGACGGCATTTTCCACAACAATGGCACAAGCGATGAAGACAATTGGGGGAATGAAAAGCACAGAAAACGCAGCGGCGATGAGTCACCGGACGACTGCGCATTATGCGCTGCCCACACCACCGCCGTACAGCCCCGAGCAGAACATCGCCACGGGTATGTAGAGCAACACTTTTGCTACAAAGAGTGCCATTGGAAACAATGCCATTCGGGGGGGGGGAGGACATTTCTTAATAAAATGGACTTTTCGGGTCTTCCCCACCCCAATATTTCACTTTCTGATCAAAGGCTCGATCACTTTGACTGATTAGCTCAATGATATAGGCGCAAATGTCATGTAATCGTGCAAAACAATGGTTATTTTCAGCGGGTGAGCTGATTGTGCGGCTGAATCCGTGCCCTCATGGTCAGCCGTTGGTCAACGAATTCCGCAATCCGATCACTTGCAATTTCGTGGTTCAGCCGAATGGAGCATGCCCTTCGGACTATTGGTGCCATACCGGCGAGTCAATCAATTAAAAGCACTTAGAATAATTGCCCAAATAATTGCCTAATTAAAGGCGCCTCTTATGAGACGACCACCTGTTGTCCTGTCAGCCAATTGAGTTTGTGCAATTCACAATTTGTTGTATAAAAAGGCAAATTTTCAGAGGACCGTTGTCAGTTGCCGCGTGCCAATGGCGAGGGGGGTTCGCTGATTCCGCGGTGGTATTTCGACAGCGGGTGAGTTCATTTTGAGAGCTAAATCTGAATATTTAAATTCACAATTTAATTATTTTTATTTGTTTTATTCTTTCATTTTGACAGTGATCGCAAATGCAAAAGGTTTCTTTACACGGGAATGCGCGGAAATGCCAACAATTTTGTGACCATAATGGAATGCATGGAGAGCTGTGAAATTGGTGAGAGAAGCAACGGCGGAAAATCTTTTAAATGTTTAAGGCTTCTTCTTTTAGCTGCTAATGCTGCGGTTGTGCGAAATCCCTGCGCCGGTGGTCCTCCGGCGCGTGACCTCAACGGGGAACAGTTTCTGTGCGGCTCTTCCGATTCGCGGTGCCCTGCGGGGTATTACTGCCATTTGGGCGACAATCCGTTGACCAATGTGTGCTGTGAGCTATCATCGGCAGGTAGTATTTAACAATATTTATTTTTTAACTCTTCTCTCTCTCTCTGTGCCTCCCACTTCTCCTCTGTCTCTCTTCCCTCGGTTCCTTCCCCCTCTCTCTCTTTTCCTCTCTTTCTTTTCTCTCGGTTCCCCCTCGCCCCTTTGCTCTTTCTCTTCCCTTCCCCCCCTCCATCCCCTCTGATCTCTCTCTCTCTCTCTCTTTTCCATGTTCCCTCCCTCTTTTTAAGCTTCCGATCGGTGCCATTTGGCACTTCGTCCGGGCGAAGGTTCGGCCCATCTTCGGCGCTTTTACTTCAACACTTTGACCCGTCGCTGTGTTCAGTTCGTTTACAGAGGCGCAAAAGGCAACGAAAATCAATTCGCTTCTTTGGTCGAATGTCGCAAGGAATGCGAAAGTGAAACGATCAGATTTTGCTAACAAATAAGCAATTAATTGTTGCTTTTTTGTCTTTGCCAGGACCTCCCAATCCTTGTCCGACTTCGTTTGATTTTGCAATGCGAAAGGAATGCCGAAGTGACAGCGACGGATGTGACAAGGGCGAGTGGTGCCATTTGGGGTCGAGCCGGGAGACGACCGCGTGCTGCCCCGGGGGTAAAAGGACCGACCGAGGCAAAACCGATTAACTAATTAATTGACCAATTAGCCGCCGACGACCCGTGCAAATTGCCACTTGACCTTGGCCAGGGATTGGAAAATTTGACGCGATGGTCATCCAAATAGCTCGGTTCATTTAACTGTTATTTTTAGGTATGCCATTCCCGCGGAGGATTCGTGCCAACGCGAGTGCCGTCCCTTTCAGTACAAAGGTGGGCCAATGAGAAAATGGGTGCCAAAGTTGCCACAATCTGTTCGACATTTCAGGGATGAAAGGCAATCAGAATAATTTTCGGACAAAGGCGAGCTGTGAAGCGAATTGCAAAGGTGCGTTTGGGTTGGCATTGGAACGGAACCCATTTTTAAATTAGTTTTAAATCATTTTTTAACTTTTCCATGCTTTACCCCCCCCCCCCTTTAGCCGACTGTCCCTTCACCCTCAACCCGTGCGCTGACGAGGAGCCGTTGTTGGACCCCGAGGGGCGACCGCAGCGGTGCAATGGGACGGGGGAGCAGTGCCCGGCGGACTATTGGTGCCATATCGGAGCGAACGCGGAGACCACCGTTTGCTGCAGCGGAGGTGGGAAAAGCTCGAAAGCACCGAGAAAACAATGGTTGTTCATCTGTGCAGGCACTCGCGTGTGCGCACTTCCGCTGGCCGAAGGCGTCGGCCACGCTTTGCTGTCGCGGTGGTATTTCAGCGCCAAAGACGGAAATTGCCACCGCTTCATTTACAAGGGCATCGGTGGCAATCAGGTGATGGTGATTAGAGCGGGAGGGCATCAGCCAACATTTTTTCGGCATTTGATAAATCCCTTACGGGGATGACTGATAGCTTAACCCTCCATGCGCATAATATTCTGCCCCTCTGTAGAACAACTACGTGGACTACGAGCAGTGCATGAACGCGTGTCCCGATGGCACTTTGTCTTCCGTCTCTTCCCCTCCCCTCTCAACGTCCCCTCTTCCATCGTCGCCTCCTCCGTCGTCCCTTCAGCCTTCGTCTCTTCTCTCACTCTCTCCGTCTCCCCCTCCGCCGTCGGTCAATCCCTGCGGCATTGGCACTCCGTTAACGGACAGCGAAGGACAAAAGCCGCGTGAATGTTCGCCTAATAATCGTTGCCCCATTTCACACTTTTGCCATATCGGTGGCGATCCTTTGGCATTGCCAAATGTTTGCTGTCCGAAAAGTGAGGCCCAGAAATACTAAATAATTAAAGTGATCAGCAGACCAAAATTTGGGTGGGAAATTGATAGATTTCAAAAATCATCCGTTCACAAATCATTGTTTGGGCGACGAGTTCAAAACTTACTGATGATATCCATGTTTTAAATAATCAGCAGATGGCGACCCGTGTGAACAGCCTTTGGCTGAAGGCATTGGCCATTTCAAATTGACGCGTTTCCATTTCGACGCTTCTTCGAGGCGATGCCACCCTTTCGTTTACCGTGGCATCAGGGGAAATGCCAACAATTTTCTGTCAGCGGAAGACTGTGAATTGGTGTGCCAAGCTGAGCCAAGTGGGTGTATGCCATTGCTATATATTTTCACAAAATGCCAATGCTTTTCAGCGATGCCGTCGTTCCGTGTGAATCCGTGCCCACGGGGAATTCCGTTGACGGACGACCAAAATGAGCCATTAGTCTGCGGCAACAGCTTGGCCGCGCCGGAGCTCTTTGGTCCCCTGACAGCCGCGCATCAGAACCAATTAGAGACGGGATGCCCAAGGTGGGGGAGGGGTCCGATTTGAGAGCGAAGGTCCCGAGGGAAGCGGGTTTATGGCATAATTGGTGGATGGGAACCTCAATCACGTCCAATTAACAGTGACTAATTGCTTTTTGAGTGGCTTCTGGTGCCATGTTGGCTCTTCTCCGGACACGACCAACTGCTGCCCTCAGCTTGCGGATGGTAATAATTAAGGCGACGTCTTTCCATTTTTTCCCCTTCATGTCATTTTCCCCGAAAGGTGGCAAAAGACCGTGCGATCTTCCGTTGGAATACGGTATACCGATGGAAATGGGTTACGGTGGCCAATCACTTCTCAAATTCTTTCCTTTTGCCTTAGGCACTGGCGAACAGAAATTGGACAGGTGGTACTTCGACATCGATTCGCAGATGTGTCGGCATTTTCGCTACTCCGGTGGGTTTTTCGCTTTTTTGGTCATTTCCTTCATTTTTCTTTCACCAAAGGAATCAAAGGCAATGCGAATAATTTCGTGTCGCGCGACCATTGCCAGCAGAAGTGCCCTTCCGACCCGGTCAATTTCGGCACTGACAGCGACCATCAGCAGCAGCAGAGACAGCGCACTTCGCCGCCGCCCTTTGCGGTCGATCGCTCGCGGTTTTCGTCCTCCTCTCCTCTCCCCTCCTCCTCCTCCTTTCCATCAACCCAAAGTCCGACTCCAACAACAACAAACTCATTGTCAGCAGTTGTGCCACTTCTTCCAAATCCGTGCCTTTTTGGCGATTTGTTGCGGGACGAAGACGGAAATGTGCTCAAATGTCAGCAAAACGAAGACAACGGATGTCCAGAGGACACTCACTTTTGCCACGTCGGCCACCGCCTCACTCAGAGCGGCTGCTGTCCACGGACAACGACAACAACAGGTGAAACAATGTGCAAAACGGCACACATTAAATGCTCTTCGTCTCTCATTTTGGTCAGACCCGTGTTTGTTGCCCGTCAGTCGCGGCATTGGCACAGTCGCGCACATTCGGTGGCATTTCAATGCCAACACAAAACACTGTGAGGCGTTTGACTACGCGGGACAAAAGGGCAACGAGAACAATTTTATGACGAAAAGACAATGCGAAGAACGATGCGACCAGCAGAAAAAGCTGAAGAAAAAGAAAAGTGGGGAAATTAAATGGAAAAAACACTCACAAATCAATGTTTTTTTTAGTTAATTTTTGCCCGCACGGAGAGCCGAAATGGGAGAGAAAAGCATGGGGACATGGACAGAAAAAGCCGCAAAAGTGTGGGCCAAACAACGAATGCCCCGAGGGATTCGTGTGCCATTTGAACAGTGACATTGGCATGGCATTGTGTTGTGAGGTGATTTTGATGATGGAGAATGCGTCGGCACATTATCTTTTCAGAACCCGGCACATTTTTGTCTGCAGTCGCGCGAGCGCGGCCCCTGCGGCGCGAGGGAATTGCGCTACGGGTACAATCCGCTGACGGACACGTGCGTACAGTTTCACTACGGAGGCTGCGGGGGGACGCTGAACAATTTCGAAAGCATCGATCGGTGCAGAGAAATTTGTTGTCGGCAATACCAAAGAAGGAATTGAAGGGAAGCGAACTCAATTCAAAGGACACATTGTTTTTGGGGAAGTGAGAGAGAAACGCTCGGATTCCTCGGGGACTTTTTCATTTCTCGGCGAATTTCGCATATCTCCGAAATGTATGTTTATTTATTTTCTTCCAAATTGCTTATTTGTATTTATTTCTTTTTTTGTTAAATAATGAATAAAAACGAAATCCTAAAAATTTGAATTTCCGAACCCCGGACCAGAATTTGAACAAAAAGAATCGTAAATTCAATTTCCAATATAAAACCATTTATGCATATCTATTTCAGATTCATCATGAAATAAAAATTGGCAATGATAATGAATGGGTAAAATTGTGAAGTATGTAAGAAAAAATTGCAAAAAGAAATGTGTGTGGTAACATCATCAGAAAGACCCCATTAAAAAGTGTTGCATTTGAGGGAGAAAGGACAATAAAAAACCCTTTTACCAATGTCCGAACAAAATGTCCTTTCGCTTTGCATAGCCTCGATTCCGTTGGACGGCCTCTTCATAATGGCGAATGGACAACGCTTTCGACGTGCGATCGTCCGTTCGTTTTTCCATAGTTCGGTGATTCTCTTCGTCGCGGCAAAACACCGCACTCTCCGTAATAATCGCCTGAAATTGTAAAAAATATTTATCTGTTTTTTCGGAGAAACCTGTTAAAAGTTCACTCAATTCTTAAAATTTTATTATTTTAAAAAAGGCATTTGCGCCTATTTCCAAAATCGGGAACAAAGACTAATTTATTTTTTCGAACTCAGATTCCTTAAACAATTTAAAAAAAGCGATAGAAAGAAATAATCAATAATTTGGTCATCAATAATTTTTTAAAAAATAATAAATTTCAAACAACAGAATTAAAATTATAAAATTTAAACTTTCGATTTTTTGTTTGAATTCGGGTCGGAAGTTCGGGATAGCCAAAATGGAAGCCGGATTCGTGATCAGCGACCTCGAAAACCCCAGGAAACTTGTTTATGACATAAGTTTTCAAATTTTTTTTTCAAAAAAATGGCAAGACAGAATCAGAATTATCGAAAGTACATCTTACATTCCTTCGCATAGGTGGACAAGGGTGGGGGGGGGTCAATTTCGTAAATCGTACGGGGTCCGAAGCAATTCCCTAAAAATTTCGGCCAAAATCAAAAAAGCACTGGTAAAGATGGGAAAATTTTACGAAATTGAAAAAAAAATATCAAAATTTTGTGCCAAAAACTCAAAATTTTTACGATTTTGAATTGCACTTCGTTAAATTTTTCATAAAATTCTATTTTGTCTTTTCCTATTCGTTAAAATTTTTACGAAATTGAATTTCGCTTTCCTATTTCGTAATTTTTTTTACGAAATTATACTTTTTTTAGCTAAAATATGTTAATAAAAATTCACGAATTCGTCTAAAAAGCGCAAAATTCGGTCGTTTTTTTTTTACAAAAATCTGTTATCAAAGTGCACTGAGATTCAAAAAATTTCCCCGACGGCGCCTATCGGCACTGCAGGACCCCCACCCCCCCCCCCCCCAAGTTCCCCAATTTTTTTTTTGGAAAAAAGTCGCAAAAAATGTGATTTGGAAATAAGAAAAAAAAGCGAAAAAGTAGTGTGAAAAAAAGGTCGTAGAAAAATTTTTGAGCGTTTTTTTCAATTTCGTAAAAATTTTGGCCTCAGGGGGGGGGGTATTTTGTATTTCGTAAAGGCAATTTCTGACCCCCCCCCCCTTCTCAATGTTCCTTCGTGTAGTTTCATAGTGTTTCAAAGATGAAATTAAATTATCCGAGGCGTGAGTGCATTATGTCAGTTTAATTCACCAAATGCCAACCTACCAGAATTTCAGTAGCGCAAAAGTTCAGTGCGTCCGCGACTCCTTCCGCCACGGGCGGTGCTTCAACCCATTGCAGAAATTTGGCCGCACTTTTTGCTGTCCTTCGGCCCGTCCAATTGCAAAAAGACGTCCGCCGCGCCTCGGCAAAACGTTCGTACACTTCGGCCTCCATTTGCCTCGTCCGCAATTCCATCCGTCGCATTCGCTCCATTTTCGTCGCGTTCAGCGACTGTTCGTCGATGTCAGCCAAAAGATGGTCCATCACATCAATGAGACGCACTGCAGCGATCACTTTGGAAGTGCTGAACGGAAAACCGACAAAGTAAAATGATAAACGGATAAATGCCACTCAAAGTCCGACCCATTCGAATTCGAAGAAAAAGGCGGAACATTTATTGTAAGGTACTTGTACTTTTTCTAAAACCTATGTCGGTACTTGTGGGTTTTGGGCCTACACCACAAAATTTGGTAATACTGACTTTTACTGGTCCCATAAAAAAGGAATAAAAAGGAGGTTTTTTAACAATTATTCGCTCTACTCGAGGGTTATCGGAAGCATATTAATCTATGCCATTTTCCCAAATATTTTTAAATTTTGCTACTTTTTTAATTTCATTAAGTCGTCCAATGAATTTTGCATGTTGAGAGACGATGAACTTGACAACGGCAGAATGTCTTCTGAATCATCAATTTTTTGTTCTTCTTCGCGAAACATCGCTGGCATAAGGTCAACCAGCTAAACGGAAAAACAAATAAATGAACCCAAAAAACTAATTAATACCCGCATGTATCCAATCAGTTTTCGGATCAGCAACGGATGGCGCCTTTCTTATGAAAAATGAATTTACCGAAATACCAAAAATGGCAAAACCTGAATGCGAACATAAACTCAGGAAAGCCGACAGAAGGGCTGCTAAAAGAGAGTTGAATTTTGGTAAAATATAATGAGAAAATCAAATAAATTGTAACTGTCGTTCAATCGAAAGTTTATGGGCCTTGTCGAGGAGCATTTTCAGTTGTTTGTAAAGCAAATCGAGCATAAATTCCTGACAAATGTTCAAAGGCTCGTCGGAATCGCCGTATACAAACATCATCCGACTAAAAAGGCATTGCTTAGGAAAAACAACAAAAAGAGACTCTTTTACCTGACAATCAAATGCAAAGGATAGTCCTCCTGCTGTTCTTTCCATTGTTGATTAAGCAAATCACTTGTTGAAGGGATTCCCATGTCCATTAAAGAAGGAAAAGAAAGCACACAAAAATGCTTAAATTTATTTTAGTAATTTTTTATAAATTTATTCACAATTAATTTTGTGCCAAAAGAAAAAGAAAAAAACGACGCAAAGAATCAATTCGCAAATTCATTTTCTGACCAAAGAATGGTTCCACAATTCTCGAGGCGATTATGGTGGATCACGCCATTCACTTTCCCTTAATGGGCACTCCCACCCATTCACTAATTTACTCATTGTGTCACCACATTTTTAGCCACAAGCATTCCAAATTTTGATTTATAAAAATACACAACAATTGGTCCATTTGTAAAACCTCCGCTTGGTTATTTTTAGTCATAAAATATTTGCACATTTTTGTCGCATTTAAATGTCTCTGTCAGTGTTGGACCAAATTAAGCAGCATTCGACCATTGTGGCCGACACTGGCGACTTCCACGGTCATACAATTGCCATTTATTGGAATTGGACATCCAGCCAAAAAAAAAACAAAACATTCCCTCCCTTTTTAGCCATCGAAGTGTTCAAACCGACGGATGCCACCACAAATCCTTCATTAATTCTCGCCGCTGCAAAAATTGAAAAATACAAGGAATTGATCGTAAAGGCAGTGAAATATGCGAAGGAAAGGGCGGCGGGGCAGTCGAAGGAGGCGGTGATAGAATTGGCGAGCAACAAACTTTTTGTGCTTTTCGGCAAGGAAATTCTGAACATTGTGCCGGGTCGAGTGAGCACAGAAGTCGACGCGCGGTTCGCCCATTAAAACGACAAAATTACCTAATTAATGTTCCCATTTTAATGCGCAGACTTTCTTTTGACAAAGACGGCTCAATAGCCAAAGCATTGAGTCTGATCAAACTTTACGAAGAGGAAGGCATTGGGAAGGAGCGCATTCTGATCAAACTCAGCTCAACTTGGGAGGGCATTGAGGCAGCGAAGTTGGTTCCATTGGAAATTGAAATTTTTAGTTAAATAATTAAAATTTAACATTTCCAAGGGTTCTCGAGTCCCAACACGGCATCCATTGCAACATGACTTTGCTGTTCAACTTTTACCAAGCCGTCGCTTGTGCTCAAGCTAAAGTCACGCTTATTTCGCCTTTTGTTGGTCTGTTTTTACACAATTATGTTGTTTTGGTAAAATTGGAAATTTAGGTCGTATTTTGGATTGGTTCGTTAAGAATTCCGACAAAAAAGAGTTCGACCGAATTACTGACCCCGGTGTGCAAAGTGTAAAGCGCATTTTCAATTATTACAAGAAATTCGGACACAAAACGCAAGTGATGGCCGCCTCATTTCGGAACACGGAGGAAATAAAGGGACTGGTCGGATGCGATCTTATGACGATAAGGTAAAAGTGGTGGACGACCCCAAAAATTTTTATATTTCTATTTTACCTTTCACGGAATTAGGCATTTTCGGCTCTAGTGCATTTAGGAGTCTAGTCGATTTTAGGTATCCAATCAAAGCTAATAGATCTAATTAATTTATCGTTTGTCATTGTTTTTTTAAGCCCCGCTTTGTTGGGTGAATTAGCCAAAGATTCTGAGGCGGTTGGACCGACGATGACCGTGGAAAATGCAAAGAAATGCGAATTGGAGCAGATTGAGGTGGACGAGAAAATATTCCGCTGGCAGATGAACGAAGACGCAATGGCGGACGAAAAGCTCGCGGACGGAATTCGCCGCTTTGCCGCCGATGCTATTAAACTCGAAGAGTTGATCCGATCGAACCTTTGAATTAAAAAGTATTTGTTGCCTCTTTTTTTACGAGTGAAGACCATTCCCAGCTCATTCAAATTGTTGAATTTATCCGAATTTATTTGTCAATTTAATACAAATTTATTAATTTTAAACTTAACACACAATAAATATATTTATTCTCGGTTTTCTTAATTATATGTATATAATTTTAATTGAACTATTCGATTAGGTATTTCCAAATCGTAATTTGTTAGTTCCCTTTGTTTATTTCGTCGATTAGCAATGAAAATTACTATGGACGCGTCTCTTTCAGTGCTTTCGCATGCGGATGGTTCGTGCGAAATTTGGGACAAGGGTCGTGGGCGAATTCTATGCGGCGTTACGGGGCCTGGCGATGTGTCGTCGTCTCGTCGCATTTTCGATCGTGCCAATGTGTTTTTTAACATAAACCGACTGACTACAAAGAACAGAGAAGGTGACCAAAATGAATGAATTGACGAGGAAAAATGGTTCGACCAGTAAATAATTGGCAATTCCTCCAGAGATTGTCGCCACTGTTCGCGTTCCATCGTCCGTTTCCTTCGCTTCTTCGTCTTCCTCTCCTCCGTCTCAGCCATTTGACCACTTCCTACGCTCTGTCATCGAAGGAGCCATTGATTTAAGTGCCTATCCTCGTTCGTGCATCCAAATATGCACGCAAGAATTGGAGATGGACGGCCCCGGAGACGCATTTCAACTAAACGGACTTTGCCTGGCACTGATCGACGCCGGCATCCGAATGCGGCACATTTTTGCCGCTGTAACTGTTGGCCTGTCATGTGATGACAATCAGCAGAAAATTTTGGTGGAACCAACAAGAACGGAAGCAGATGCGAGCAGCGCAATGTTTACTTTCGTGTTTAAACCCTCCGTGGCTTTGGCTGGCAAACTCATCGGAGCACATACGACAGGACAATTCACAATTGATGAATACAAAGTGAATCCCGCTATAATTATTAACTAATATAACAAATTCGAATTTAGAAGGCAGTTGAACTCGCTGAACGTCATTGCTTTTCTATCTTCGATTTTTATCGACGCAAAACACATGAAAAATTCATTTATTATTGGAGGACTATGCCCTAAGAGGAGCTATGCAACCAATCCGATCTTCGCGACGATCTGTTTGTTGAATGAGATTACGATCGAATTCCCCCCCCCCCGCCTTTGTCCGCTTAGTATTTCTATTCAAATAAAGAATTGTAACGCAATCTTTACATGAATTTCATAAAAGAAATATATGGTGAAAACATCAAAAAATATAGATGGGCATCATATGAGTCACAAAGTCAGCTCAATCAGTACTGAATGAATGGAGCACCACTGCCGGTCGGAATGCGCTGCAGAAAGTTCGGCGGCTCATACATCGGGTTATACTAAGAATGATCGAATTGGTTTAGAAGATAAAATCATTAGAAACAACTCACAATGGCCTGCTGCTGTTTTGGATTACGACGGTATGATTGCTGCGGTTTTCCACGAAATTGAGAACGCGTACCACGGGAAGGCTGTTGAACGATGACGTATTGGATAGAGGCAGGCTGCCGCCGCTGACGGCGGGGAGAAAATTTCTGAAGAGAAAATATTTGGTTGGGTACATCTCTACAAACTCGTACCATAAATTGAGGTCCTGCTTGCACGGGTTGGTCAAGAATGAATTGTTGTTTGCCTCGACTGCGATTTGGCACAACGGGAGTAGTGATGGTCTGCCGCCCTCGAAACTGCTGACGAATCGGTAGCTGCTGGTTAACAAATTGAGTCTGGAGCTGCTGCACAGTAGTCGCACGACGCAATGCATTGATGTGTTGACGAACACTCATCGATGAAAAAGACGGCAAACGGCGTTTCGGTGATTGATTCTGTACAAGTACGACAGGCTGTTGTTGTTGCATGGGATTGATGCGGAAACGTCGCTTCGGAACCCTAAACAAACAATGATTTAATTTAGTCAGTTTTATATTACTTTTTCACATGAACCCCTTTTCTTACATTTTCATCGTCTGAGGAACTATCGCAGCATCGGACGCATAACGAATTGGACCACGCCCACGGACAACTCGTTGAACAAAAACGGGCTGCTGTTGTGGTTGCACGGCAACAATTCGCTGGCGCTGACGAGTGATCACCCGAGAACGGGGACTGACTTTGTTGAGCATAATTGTGCGGACACGACGGGCAGAATTAACGATAAAACGCTGGAATGAAAATAAAAGATAAATAGGAAAAACGAACAAACCTTGCCACGGGGCGAAACATTCGATTTGTTGAGAGCTTTCTGAGAAATTGGATGTTGTTGATTTTTTTAACACAAAGTTGCTCTCTTCCCATACCATACCTTGACGAGTTTATTCACTAAATTCTTTGTAGCGGAAATAGCGGCTCGGTTCTTCGCAGTGAAATTTTTTCTCATGACAACAACACGGTTAGACTTTCTCAAAGGGCGACCACGGCGGACATTAATTCCAACGCGTTTAAATCCAAACTTCTTCCAAATAAAATTTAAGTAATGAATGACAGGAGGGTTAAAAACAAACCTTGGTCTGATTCTGCCCGTTGATTTGCTTTCGGACGAATGGCTTTCTCTTCGCAATATTGCCGCGAATCAATCGCTTTCCAGTCATTTGAGTCTTTCGCCCATTAATTGAAGCCTGGTTGGTCTTGCTCTTATTTGCTTTGATGATCTCGTCTTAAATGTGACATTTTGTAAGATACTTAAACGAAAAATTACCCAAGCTCATTTCCAACTTGCAAGCAGTGGCCATTATGTCCTAAAATGCGATGAAACATGACCACGATTCGAGCATGTGCGCTAGAGCCATTATTTGACGCGTATTGCGTTTCCGCTCGCCAGTAAGTGGCAAGCATTTGGAATGTTTCTGCTCTGGGTCTTCGCAGTTTTGAAAGCCATTTTGTTGTTGTCACATTCACCAACTGGCTTTGCGACATAATTAGCCGCACGAGATCAGAACCTCCCGCCCGAGCGACTTTTAAACATAAATCCTGAAAATCGACCGCCTCCCCATTTTGGCAGGATTCTGTCAAACATTAAGGTTAAAAGGAAACTATGGGTAAGCATTCAAACGGATGAATTGAAGACAAATGAATGTTGGAACCAAAACACCAAACAAAGGATTAATCTAACGACCCAAACGCTTACTGAACAAAAAAATCGATTTTTCAATTAGAAACTTAAATTGGAAAACTCGGTGACTTACCCTTTTTGTGTCAATCTTGTTGATGAAGACAACAGAATAAAGAATATTGTCGCAAGTATTTTATCTAAATATGTTTTAAAATAAGTTTTGTTACCGCTAATAGCTTTCGAAACCACACATAACAAAGGTTTAATCGATTCATTTGAAAAGAGAGAGAAATGGCAGTGGTTAATGAAGGAAATGGGAATGCAATGGAAGATTGGGAACCAAAGAGGTGCTGCCTGCCTGAATCAAAATGAGAAGATAGAAGAAAATGAGGGCGGTATTAGAAAGGCGATTTTTAATCAATAAAATGTATTCGCTTCGGAATTCTTTTGAGGCAAAATGCCAAAAACACATTATGCTATTCAAATTTGGCAGACAGACACGACGCTAACTGCTAAATGGCGAATTAGAAATGCAGTTTCTTTTGGATTAAACTACCTATCCAACGAAAAAAAACATTTAGTCCGCTTTTTAAAAGATTAATTAACCCCTAATCTTATTAATCACAGAAATACTGCAAGAATGACTCCAAAAGAGAAAGAGGTTGGAAAGGAATGGAGCTTTGCTCATTTTTTTTGGCATCTAATTAAAAAGGAAACACGCAATGAGAAAGAGGAACCAATTCGCGTTAACAAGTGGGACGGTTCGAATGTAAAGAATACCTTGGACGACACGGTCAGAAAGGTCTGCTCAATGAAAGGAAGTCAATTACTCGGTTAATTGTTTCTTTTTCCAGGTGATTAAAGATGATTTCGGCTGGGCGGAGAGACACATTTTGGCGAACGGACGATTGGCACTTTCGTTTTTGGCAGTTGCTTTTGCCGGATTTGCCCTTCTGTACGACTACTTTTTTCCATTTCCAAAGTCAAAAATTGTATGTATTGCTCTTTCCCTTTCATTTGTCCGAATTACTCTTATTGTCAGATTCTTGCGGTTTGCTCCATTAGCTATTTCGTCATGATTATGGTCCTCCAGGCGTACCAATGGTACGTTGAGAAGCTGACATTCTTTCAAGCGGAGGAGAAAACCACTGACAATGGCGAACCACGACATTGGTAAGAGACTCGACATTTGAGTGGTTCTCCATAAACCGATTCTTGGGATATAGATTTTGATATTGAAACAGACAGAAGTCAATAAGTGAATACAACTTTACCCAATTCATTTCCAACATTGCCTCATTTATGGACTCATTTTCATTTTTCAGGAAATGGTCGTCGGATATGAAACGGTGTTTTTTGAGATTATTTTATCCAATAAATATTTGCTTAAGCTATGATGACAAATACGTGTTGATCGCTGAGTACTCCCAAGGCACTCGTACTGGCTCAATGAAAGTGGTCAAATCGGTGGCTGCTTATATCACGGAGGATGGCGAGGTGCTCGTCCCGTTGATCAAGAGGGAAGTCGATCTGCTGATAAAGAATCTGCTCAAGGCCGACTGATTGAAGCTTTACAGGCGATTCTCGCATAAATTATTTATATTTTCTTTCCTGTCCTTCCTTTTGGCATCTGTGAAGAACTGTCCTTTTACCCCATTAAAAGCTTAGGCCGGTTTTTGGCACCTGAAATTACTAAGTCACGGAAACCAAATCAAAAATTGGCAAAAGTTTGTTCTCTTACTATCGTGTCTAAATCTGAAAATCCATGTAAATTTTCTTTTATACATTCACTCTCTTTTTCTGACTGATCATTGTTTATTTCATTTTTTGTTTGAATGATCATCTTTTCTCTCCGTGAACTATTGGATAAAGGAAGTTGTTGATTTGTTGAGAAATTCCGTTCGTGTAACGATTAAATATTCGCTTTCATGGGTTTCGTCTCATATAATTTCTTTTGAATGCCCAATGGATGTTGAGTGCCATGCTCCGACACCCTCTACTTCGGCCTCAAATGTGAATGAACCCGAAATACTAGCCAATTTGGCAGCTTTTGAATCCAATTTTGTTTCCGTAAGTTTGTCCAATTTAAACATGCGTTATTTGTGATTTCCTTAAATGTAATTGCTATGCTTCTGCAGTTCCTAAGTGCAATTTTCAGGTCATCTCTGAACAACTCGGCACGGACATTTTGCCATCCAGCAGCAGTGCCGTCGCTTTGCATGTCTCTTCCCTTATTCGTAACGTCCTGCGATTGGCTCGGAAGTTCCAACGGAGTGCCCGACGGAAATGGCTTTCTTCGGAGGACGTCGAGGCGGCGTTGGCTTATTACGGACACACCGTAATTTGATTCATTTGGCCAACCCTCTGAATTATCCATTAAAGTCACTTATCGGCTATGAAGGCGTTGATGACGTTAAATTTCGACATGTTGAGAAAATGGGCAGGGATTTCTTCGTTAGGGAAGACCCCGAGTTGGATTTGAACGCGGTGATAAACGCAGCGCCGCCTAAATTACCACTTGAGGTCACTGTCAAAGGTAAATGGAGGAAATGCTTTCCCATTCGATTAAAAAGGCGATAATTGTCCATTTAGCCCATTGGTTGGCCATCAACGGCGTTCAGCCTGCCGTACCCGAAAATCCGTTGCCACCAACGCCGAAGGATGCACTTCCGTTGGCTAATGAGGAGGACTCCGCGAGCACTTCCGCAGGGCCGACCAGCAGGACGCTGTTGCTGAACCAATACGCGAAGAGCATGCGCAAGACGGAGCAAGTGCAGATCAAGTCGACCACCACACACTCTCTGTCACTGGTCAGTGGCCATTAAATTCAGTTTTATTTTTCTCATCATCTGGAAGAGATGAAAAGGCACTGCAAATTTTGTAGCATTGTTTTTAATATTTCTCCACAATTCCAGGAGCAGCAAGTGTTCTTCCTCAAAATTATGGAGGCGATTATGGGCACAGATCAGCAGAAAAGAATTGTTCGATTGGGCGCGCTTTTCCATTTGCTTTAAAAATGTTCGCGTTTTTCTTCCTCAGGAGGCGTTGAATTGTCTGCGGACGGACTGTGGCCTTCGGACTTTGTTGCCGCGTTTTTCTGTGGCCATTACGGAGGGGGTTCGCACGAATTGCAAAGCACATAAACCCTAACAAAATTCAGGTCCGTTGCAACATCGTCGTCCACAATATGGCAATTCTCGTCTATTTGGTAATGATCGGCTTAATTTGACCCATTATTGGCTTTTTATTGGTCTACCCATTTTTAAATGTTATTACTTATCATTCTTCAACCAAATTTTCAGGTGCAAATGGTCCAGTCTCTCTCCCAAAATCCGACCCTCTCATTGGAGCCTTGCGTATGCCAATTCATTGACTTGTATTTTCTTAACCATTTCCCTCCCCCAACGGTCAGCTTCACGAACTGCTTCCCGCCATTCTCTCGTGTATTCTCAGCCGCCAAATCTCCGCCATTCAATTGGAAAAGAACACCCATTGTACACTCCGCGAATTTGCCGCCGATTTGCTCACTCAATTGTTGAGGTAAAACGAAGGAAACGAGTAACATGCAAAAAATAGGGGCCCAAAACCTATTTTTTCTTTAAAAATTAGCCCCAAATCTCAAAAGTTGGTCATTTTTAGGTCTGGGAGGGGGGGGGTCAGCGGCCAATTTTGCGAAGGGGTCCAGCCATGTAATTTGACGACCTTTTTTTTTTTTTTTTTTTTTTTTTTTTGCTTTTCCAAAGCATTTTTTTTGCGGCGGATTTTTTTCAAGAAACTTTCGCGAAAAGGGGGGCTGGCGGTGCCGGTAGGCGCCGCCGGGGAAAAGCTTTAAATTTTGAGTGCAACTTGTTAACAGATTTTCACCAAATTTTGCAACTGGACGACTTTTTTTGTTTATAAAAAAACGTTTTTTTTTTGCGGCGCGCTTTTAAAAAAACTTTTTGGGGACGGGGGGGGGTTCGGCGGCGCCGGTAGGCGCCGCCGGAAATTTTTTTGTAATTTTAATGCTATTTATTAGCTGATTTTGTCTAAAAAAATGACCAAATTTTGAGATTTTGGGCTACTTTTTTAAGAAAAAATAGGATTTTTGGGGGGCCGGCGGTGCCGGTAGGCGCCGCCGGGAAAAATTTTCAGAATTTTAATGAATTTTGTTAAGAAAATAGCCAAATTTTTCAAAAATTTCCCTCTTTTCCCCTTCGCCGGCGACCCCCCCCCCCCCCACCTCTTTTACACCCCCCCCCCCTCGATGCGAAGGGGTCCCCCATTTTGGGGCACTTTGCGGGCGAAGGGGGGGGGGGGGGGGGGGTCGACCCCCCCCTTTTTCATGTATGAGCCGGACTCTCCCCCATGTTCCCCAAAAAATTTTGGAAAAAGCGCGCCGCAAAAAAAAGCGTTTTTTAAAAATCGCCTGGCTAATTTGGCAGTTTTTGGTGAAAATATGTTGACAAATTGCACTAAATTTTTTAAAAAAAATTTCCGGCGGCGCCTAGCGGCACCGCCGGACCCCCCCCCCCCCCTGTTCCCAAAAATTTTTAAAAAAGCGCGCCACAAAAAATCTGATTAAAAAGCAAAAAAGAAAGGTCGTCAATTTCATGGCTGGACCATTTCGCAAAATTGGCCGCTGACCCCCCCCCCCCCCCCTTTTTTTTTAATGTATGAAGAGAAGGGACCAAAATGACCTATTAATTGTAACTAGAGCAGGGACTAGAAAACCAATATATTGTATAGGAAGTGATTTTTCAAGAAAATTGGGCAAATTTTTACAAAATTTTGCAAATGTTCTTATCAAATTCAATTAAAATTTCCAAAAATTTTCCCGGCTGCGCCTATCGGCACCGCCGGACCTCACTATATCATTATTTTTTGAAGGTTTGACCCCAAAGTGGCAAAAAGTGATTTTTTGCATAGAAACACTAAATTCCTGCTTTTTGGCCCGGCGCTTAAAATTTTGAAAACTAACACTGGAGAAAGAAATTTTTAAGCCCGAAGAGCAAAAAAAAAAAAAAAAAAAAAATTCTTCGCGTGCCCTCCGAAAATTTTTCTGGATACTGTTTATGCGGGGAGCAGCTCGTTTCCCCCCCGAGAAATTTTTTAAAAAAAAATTAGCTAACTTAGAAATTTTTCAAGAAAAAAATCTTAGAAAGTTTTTTCACAAGGAAATTCTAAGAAAAAAAATTTTTTAAGAAATTTTTATGGTGAATTACTAAGAATTTTCAAAAAATTTTCCAAAAAATCGCTGAAAATTTCTCAAAATTTTTTTTTCTTAGAATTTCCTTGTGAAAAAACTTTCTAAGATTTTTTTCTTGAAAAATTTCTAAGTTAGCTAATTTTTTTTAAAAAAATTTCTCGGGGGGAAACGATGCGGGGGGGAACCGAGCTGGGGGGGAACTGATACGGGGGGGAAACGGCGGGGGGGAACCGGCGGGGGGGAAACGTAGTGCACCCGTTTATGCGTTTGTCCCTTCTTTCAGGCGTTATCGTCTCCCCCACATTCACACTCGGGTCATCCGCGCACTTTCCCGCGCCTTCTCCGACACTTCATGTCCTTTGCCCACTTTGTACGGCTCCGCCTACGCCCTTTGTCAGCTTGGGATGGATGTGAGAGAAGCTTAGTGATGATTTTTGTGCCTTTTTTGTTGTCAGACCATACAACGGATTGTCCTTCCGAACATCGATTTCATTTGGCAAGCGATTGACCGAGTGAAAACCGACAAATTGTACAGCAGCGAACGGTCGTTGGCTTCTCACTTCAACATCAAAATGGTGGTCAGTTTTTTTGTTGCTTAATTTATATCAATAAATAAATTTATACTTTTTTGTCTTTTTTAAAGTTCCATCAATTTTTTGTCCAGGAAAAGTTGGTCGCCTTTGCCGCTGATTCGAACTGTGATTTGCGGTTGTCTTCTCGTCAAGACTTTTTGGACCATTTCGGTGGTTTCGGCGACGAGGTTTTTGCCACACTGCAACAGAAGCACAGCAACAACAGTTCGTCCTTTTGTAATAACAACAACAATAGCAGCGGAGGTGGCGGCGGAGTTCGGCAATGATCGAGCGAAAGGATTTGGCATTGGCGGTGAATACGCAGTTGGGAGACGACACTCGGCATTTTGTTTTATTGTAAATGTTACGATGACTCACTGTTTGTTTTTTTTCTTTTTGTTTATTTATTGGTCATCGGATTTGTTTTGCCTCTTTCCCTTTACAATTTATGCTCGTTTTGTTTTTTTCCATTATTGTGTTTCTCTTTTTCCCCCACTTCATTGTCTCTCAATGCCAGCCTAAACAAGCAGCAGCCGTACACTGTCTCCACAATCTCTCGTTTCTCTGCCTGTCTCCTCGCTCAACACTCTCTATCTCATATTGTATCTTCCTCTCTCTATACAATTGAAATTATCACTTTCGTTTTGTTACATTGAAAATTCTTGAAAAATAAAACTCAAATACAAAAAGATTTTTTCTTTGGCTGACCATTTTTGGACAAATGGTCTGAGTGATAAAAAGGGAAGGTTCTGGTCGGTTTTAATCCCATTCTCATTTTAAGTAAAATGCCATGCAATTTTGAGTTCCTTCTCCCTATAATCGCGAATGAGTTAAATTTGGCGCAAGTTGCAAATTGACAGTTTTTGAATTTTATCAAAAAGCAAATGGGGGACCCTTTTGTTTGTCTAGCCCTGTAAACTTTTCCTCGGGGTTTTAGGGGTCGCTGATCACGGACCTAACCTCTATCTCGACCAATTCGGAGTATTAACGGGGTTAGAAACGAAAATTCGAAAAATTAATTTTCGAACTTTGTTCGAGTTTGAGTTAGGGATTCGAAATTGGTTAAAATGGGTGAAGATTCGTGATCAACGACCCCTAAAACCCCGGAGAACAATAAAAGATCCGAGCGCCTAAATTACCATAGAAAAAAAATTACTAAAAATTGAGGGGGGGGGGGCACAAAAAGGAGGAGTACCAAAGTATTTGAAGATCATTTCATTAGCTTTTTTCTTTTTTGAGTGTGTCTCTTTCTTTGCCCTTTCTTCGCTTTGTTTGCCTTTGGCACAATCGGCGCATTCATTCGTCAATTAGCACTTTTTCCTCCGCTGTGCTTTTGCTGGCAAATGTTTTGTTCGCTTTGAGTGCCGTGACCGATCTTCGCCCCGCCAATTGCGCGTCCGGAAAACGAATTATTGGGCAGAGAGAGAGAGAGGGGGGGGTCGCCTTTTGTGCTAATTGCCCCGGGCACAATCGCCCGGTCAAATTGTCAAGTGCCCCCTTCCCCCGGGGGCCATTAATTTCCCCCAATTAATTTGGCCGAAGGGAAAGGGACAAAAGCCTTTCCGGAAGAAGTGCGAAGATGGGAAGTTCTGTGATCATCAGCAGAAGGACAATACAACAATGGCCCAGTGAATACTTTTTTGTCTGCTCTCGAATTCGCCCCCTCACTTTTCACTTTTCTCGACTATAAAAGCGAATGCGCTTCGACCGATGTTTGTCCCACTCAATCATATTCATTTGATCGTTCACTTCGGACTGAATTCGGAAGCTGAGTCACCAATCACTTTGGCACGGCACCATCGCAAATGGCGTCGTTCTCCCATCGGTCGCCGCTTGGCCTCCGCCGTTTGTTTCTTCCGCTGATTTTGCTAGTGCCTTTGGCCCATTCGTTTTCCCCGTTGGTTTTTGGAGTTGATTATTCGGCCCGGCCCTTTAGCTTTGCATTTCCAAATGCCCAGGCGTTTCTCCCGTGCCGCGCCGGGCCCTCCGCCCGACATGCCGCCACCGCCAATGTCGGCAGCTGTTGCGCCTGTTCTTCGGCCGCCCTCAGCTGCGTCCATGTGGGGTGCCATTCCGGATCCTCCCTCCGCTCCGCTTCCGCCGCCACGCAGCACTTTGCTCAGTGAGTTCGCTGTCGACGCGCGTGTTGGTGATCCGCCAGTACCTCCGCCGCCACCACCGCCACAGCCGGAGCCACCACCACCGCCAGAGCCACCACAGCCGGAACCGCCTCAACCGCCGCCTCCTCCGCCGCCTCCCCCTCCGCCACCGCCACCACCGCCACACCCGGGGTAGAAACTGCATGTGCAAGCAGTGATTCTCATCCAACAATCTTTTAGATTCTTCAAGAAAAAGTACGGCTACGGCTATCAGAAATTCGGAGGCCCTCCGCCATACGCTCTTCCGCCGCCTCCCCCGCCGCCGCCTCCTCCTCCGCCTCCTCCCCCTCCGCCACCGCCCCCTCCACCTCCGCCTCCCCCTCCTCCACCGCCGCCGCCTCCGCCTCCCCCTCCACCGCCGCCGCCTCCTCCTCCTCCCCCTCCGCCCCCTCCACCGCCGCCTCCACCGCCGGTACTACAATTCCTAGGCCCCCCTCCAGTTCCTCCACCTCCTCCCCCACCGCTTCCTCCCCTACCGCCTCCTCCTCCTCCACCGCCACCTCCGCCATACGCTGCAAAGCCCTATGCGATGAAAAAGAATTGGATTGAACAATCGGGCGAATTTTTGCCGGTGGATTTGCCGTGGCCTTCGAAATTCAATCGGTTTAACCGTCGGAGGGTGATTCCGATAAACCGAATTATTGTGTTGTGATCACTGATCAGTCGGACCTCATTTACATATTCACTACTTAGCCCATTGTACCATAATCTCACTTCAATTACACTTGCTTGGCTGATAAATACTCTCTCCTTTACTTTGCTTTTGATTTGGCACTTCCCTCCGGCGCTGAGTGTTCTCAAAGGTTTCGCCGCCGTTAATCGATGGGCTGCGCGACTTTCTCTGACTCTCTTCTTTTTCTGTCTCTTTTCTTTCTCTGTCTTCCCTTCCAACTCTCTCTCTTTTCTTTTTTCTCTCTGTTTCGCCTTTCTTCTGTTCATTTCTCTTTCTCATTCATCGCCAAATAAAGCACAAAATCGCTTGCGCGGCGATGCATTTGCTTTTTCTCTATTAGAATTGTTCCGGATTTTCTTTTTAATTTTGGCATTTCATTTCTTGCCAAATGAGTCCCTTTCCCGGCACTTTTCCTTTGCTTTTTAACGTATTCCCCCCGGCTACCCGACTTTTGGGGATTTGCAACTTGGGGACCCGACATTTGGGGACCCGACTTTTAGGGACCCGACATTTGGGGATCGAACGTCATTTGGGGATCCGACATTTGGGGAACCCGACATTTGGGGACCCGACATTTGGGGATTTAAAAAAACAAAAAAATATATTAAAAATTTAATTTATGTCCAAAATTAGACACAGCTAATCTGGAACTTTTTGAATGCCCTTAACGAATTTGTGTTCCCATTGGCCCTTGGGAAAGGCGTTTTAAAAAAAATTGTAAAGGGCTGTAATGTACATAAAAAATGTATTGTGATTTGTCTATTGTGTTGTGGTGGTTAGTATGGGCTCGAAATTATGCTACTTTCTTGCGGTGAGTCCGGAAACAGAGTTATTTTTAAAAATATTATTTTGTTTTTGTTGCAATGCAATGGAATTATCTGTGTCTAATTTTGGACATAAATTAAATTTTTTTAATATATTTTTTTGTTTTTTTAAATCCCCAAATGTCGGGTCCCCAAATGTCGGGTTCCCCAAATGTCGGATCCCCAAATGACGTTCGATCCCCAAATGTCGGGTTCCTAAAAGTCGGGTCCCCAAATGTCGGGTCCCCAAGTTGCAAATCCCCAAAAGTCGCACCACGTTCCCCCCACCCATTTTTCTCTCAAATATTTCGTCCCGTTTTTGCTGACTTTTCCATGTCTTTCGCCCCTTTCTTTTCTCCTTCTTAAGTGTCTCTCTCTCCGCTGCTTTTTCAAGTCTCCGTTTTATCCTCCCCCAATGTCTCCACTTAAGCTCAATTCTCAGCGACAAATTTCGGTGTGAAGCGGGCGAACTTTGTCCAATCCATCGACGGAAAGTTGACTCAGATTGGTGCAACAGCAGCAGATCCGCAAAAGCGCAATAATTGTCCTTAGTCATCATTGTTGTTACTCTGACCAAACGCGTCTTTGGGCCTCAGCGAAAGCCCCTCGGGGGGGGGGGGGGGGAGACTAATGGCCCCCAATGGTGCTTCGATAATAAGCATAATCCAATCAACTTTCTTTGCACACATCAGAAACATTTCCATCCCATAATTATCGCTTAATCCCCCATTTTAATTTGTTTATTTTTGTTGCAAAATATGGCCCCCGGTGGTCCGTTGGTGCCCCTTTCGTTGCTTCAAATTTTGGCACTTTCGCTTGGAGTGATTGGTGTTGTTCTTGGCTTCATCGCCGTTCTGACTCCCGCCTGGCAGGTGGTGTACGCGCGAGAGATTGAGCAATGGGTGCAGAGTGGCCTTTGGCTGAACTGCCAGACGAGGTGGGAGAGGGAGAGAGAGAGAGAGAAAAGGGAGAGAGAGAGAGAGAGGAGAGAGGGGAGAGAGAGAGGGGGGGAGAGAGAGGGGAGAGAGAGAGGGAGAGAGAGGGGGGAGAGAGAGGGGAGAGAGGGAGAGAGAGGGGGGGGGGAGAGAGGGAGAGAGAGAGAGAGGGGGGAGAGAGAGAGAGAGGGGGGGGGGGAGAGAGAGGGGAGAGAGAGAGAGGAGAGAGAGAGAGGGGGGTGGGAGAGAGGGGAGAGAGAGAGCGAGTGAGAGAGAGGGAGAGAGGGGAGCGGGGGAGCGGGGCGGACAAAAAACGATTAATGGGCAACGAAAATTGGCACAATTACAGGCCGAATGGCATGTACACTTGTGCCTATGTGTTCACCAACTCCGACTTCGACTTTTACACGTCGGCCGAGCTTCTGAACATGCGTGCCCCGCCCTTCTACGGTAATACCGTATTCATCGGCCTGAATAAATGCCTTTCTTCCCGGGTACTGTTCCTTTTTAGCCTCCCAAATTCGTCCCCGGTGCCCTTTTGTCCTTTGTCCCAATGAATGCCATGACCATTCATTTCCCTTCTCAGCTTGGCAACGGCATTTGTTGTTCGTCTATTTGGGTGCTCAGTTGGCCGTTTTCTTGGCACTTTTCTCCCTCTGTCTGTCCTTCCATTGGCCCTCTCGTCGTCTCTCCGCCTTTTCCTTCGTCGCTTTGATGGCCGTTGCTGGTGGGTCAATGAATCGGCGGTGTTTTGGCCGTGCCAATTCGCTTTTTCCTCCACAGTTTTGGCACATTGCGCCGCCACTGTCACTTTCGCCTTTCTTTCCCAAATGGTCGGAATAAATGCCAATAAATTAGTCAACTAAATGCCCCCGCTTCTCAGGTCGAATATCGTTTCTTCCACGTCAGCGTCAGCGGAATTTACGAGGTGTTTTTTCAATTATTCTGTTATGACTTTCCCCCGCCCTTTGATTTTCTCTTCCGTTTCTAATTTTGGCATTTTTTGTCTGTGCCAATGCCATTTTCATTTGTTCGCTTCAGAAACACCGCGGCTATTCCTTTTTCGTCGAATGTGCTGCCATCTTTGTGCTGTTCAGCTCGTTGATTCCTGCACTGCTCCATCTCCTCCGATTGGGCCGCGCCGATTCGCCCCCGGGCCAACAATTCCACTCCAAGTTACAGTACACCCGTGGGACCACCCCACCGACTCTTGTTACGGTATTTTAATTAATTATTTGAGCTGTTTAGTGTTTTCTATTCCAGCAAAGGGATCCAAGCGAAGAGCAGCAGCAGCAGTGGGAGGCGCGATTCGCCATGCGCGAGTTGCCGCCTCTGCCGCCCGTCGCGGGCTTTCGATGGGCCGACTGATCGAATGATCGACAAACATTGAACAATTTGATCGGGTGATGATCTCAATTCGATTGATGCCTTGAAGACAATTTAAAATTGCATTTATTCACATTCTTCGAAAAGTGAATCTTTTGAATATTTTCCATCAATTTTTCTTTTAATTTCTTCGTTTTGTCCTTTGGTTGAATTTTCATGCAAATTTCCCCCCCCCCCCCCCGCCAAGGACAATCGATAGGGTGGGCAACCAAACGGCGGATGAAAGGGGCAACCAACGGCGGATGAATGAATGCCCTCCTCCCCCCCCTGGCGGATGAATGCCCCCCCCCCCCTCCTCCCCTCCCTTTCCGCTCCCCCCGTTTCCCATGCGCACCTTTTCCTTTTTTATCCCCCCCTTTTTTCTTTTTTCTTTTTGCCCTTTCTCCGCTTCCCTTTTTCATCACTTCTTTTTTCATTGATTCCGATAACAAAATGATTGCTGGTGGCTGATGGTCTTTGTTTATTCAAATATTATCCCTAATTTTCGGTAAATCCTCCAACTTTTAACCGATCGTTTTAATTTCTTTGTCCTTTCGTTGGGAAATGCGCTGACTGCGGGGGGGGGGGGGGGGGGAAGGAGAAAGAAAGAAGCGGGAAAAGAACATTGGAATTTACCAGCCGAATTCATTTCCATTCCCTGCGGCGATTTAAATAATAAATATTTACTTTTAAAATAATTCCAAATCCTAAATTTCAATTCAATTAATTGCCAACCGAAAAGTTTCATCCTTTTTTATGATTCCCATAACAAAAACTCGTTTTCCTTACATTTCATTTCATTTTAATTCGATCGTTGGAAAAGAAGGAATTGCGAGAAAAGTTTTTTCAAATAAAAAAAAAAAGATTTTAAATATTTTTCAAGCAATAATATTTTTATCCGCTTTCGATGTTTGATCTCCGTTCGCGATTATCAAAAGTCCAATTAGGCCACTTTAGCATTGACAGGTAAAAAAGCGTAAATTTAAATTTTATTTTACTTTTGGGAGCGTTGGAACAATTCTCCCGCAGCAGAGAATTTGAATTATAGAAAATAAAAAGCAAATGTCTATTGAAATTAATATTGAGTAGGCTTTTAGTGCATTTAAATTTAATTTAATTTAAAATTTAATTTTATAAAATTTACAAAAAATGAATTTACTGATTAAAACTTAAACCAATGATTATAGTTATTTTTAGATGAGCGGATTTAGATAAATTTCGATTTGATTTTTCTAATATTTAAACTATTTAAAACAAAATTTCTATGAAAATTATTTTTTTAATGAGAAAAAAAATTTATTTTCTCACATTAACAATTGAGACAACAAATATTGAATTATTTAATATTTGTCTTCGTTAATTAAAATACTTTTCTCTCAAAAGTTTAATTGTTTCTAAAATTTTATCCGATTTTTGAGAAATTTTTGTATATAATTGATTTTTTATCTATTTTCATCGTTTTGTCCATATTTTGGAATTTTTTGTTACTACGCCTCCTGGTTATTATTTTTTTAAAGTGATGAAAAATAATTTTTTTAAATAAAATAAATTGATTAAAGCCCCCAAAATAAAATTCTCTGACGGATTGTCCACTGATCAATTGTCCATTCTGACGGATTGTCAGTCACAAATATTTACCCTACGATTGTCCGTCCGTCTCTTTCTGTCCCTTTTCCTTAATTTAGCTTTCGGCAACTTCCTTCTGTTCATTGCCACCCTTACGCCCTCTTGGCAGGTCAGTAAATCCAAATTCACCAAATTCGCCGTTTCTTTCACTTTTGCGCTTTTGGGTTGCCCAAGACACGGACATTGGCCGAAGCATTCAAAGCGGACTTTGGATTTATTGTCCGGGCCAAAGCCAATGTTGGTACATATTCAGCGACGATTTGATCAGTGCGTTTGCCGATTTGGCCTTCACCAATCATTTCCCCTTCAATCAGATTACTACGAAAGGGTGGACGTTTGTCGCTTTTTTCTGATCGGCGATTGCCGTAAAAAATTGCTACGGACACCGTACTTTTTCGGTGCCATTCTTTTCCAATTTATCAGTCCGCCCTCTCTCAACAAACCTTTTTTAGGATGGCATTATGCCGTGCTGATCATTTTGCTCATCACGATGACTTTGGCTGTTGGCGCAATGGCCGCCGTTGGCATTGGCATGGCGAAGCCGCGATGGGTGCGGATGAGCACGGCAAGCGATCCGCCGCTTTACGGCCAAACCGTGCCCTCCCCTTTTAGATTGTCATGGACGTCCTTTTGGCTTTCGCCTGTTCGTTTCGTTTCTTTATGCCCTCTTTTAATACTCTTTTTCTTGTCAGTTTTGCTTTGTTGCGTTGGTTTGGCCGTTTTTGTGATTAATGCCGAAATGTTGGAGTCGCGTTATTTGATCGGCGTGAAAAACACTTTCGAGAAGCAGTACGGCTACTCCTTTTTCTTGGCCTGTTTTGGCATGGCTGTGCTCCTTTTTGCACAAATGTACGAAAAGGACGGATGGAATTTGCCTTTGAAAGGGATTATCCGTTAAAGGATGGCAATATTTCTGACAAGCACTGTGTTCTTCATGAGGGAAGCTGACGCGGGAACGGCGGAACAAATCGACCATTTCGGACACGGACACCGGCACTTTTCACCGGTCGACAGTCGGATGAGCGATTTCGCGGCAATGCGCGTGGGCAATGCCTTTCCAATGGGAAGCGGCGACGGATACAGCAAAATGGTGAGTTTTTGTGATTTTTAGAGTAAAAAATAATAATTATTATATTTTTTAAGGAGCCGACGAAATTCTTGGATTACAGACCACAACAACAACAGCAAAATGTCCGCCAATTTGTTTATTCGCCAAGTGATGTGACCTCAATTCCATGAGATTGTTTAATGATTTTTCAAAATTATTTTTATTTTGCATAATAAAATATTTTTGGCAAATGATTGAATGACTCATAAAAATTCGACCGGCAATATAAAACCGACGAAAAATAAAAGACGAAATTTTTGGCCAAATTTTGAGAAATAAACTAGGCCCCTAATATGTATATATAATCAATAGAGACCACATATTGAGGCAATATGCCTTTTTTTCCTGCACACCAGTACCGATATATTAAGCATAAAAAACACATTTCCCACTTGGTTTGAGGCTTCTACGTTGGCTTTTATTATTCCTTTTTTTTTTTGTTGTCTTTTTTGGCATTTTGCCGTTTTGGTCCTTTTTGCGGAACCCGTCAGTTGGGCCCTCACGATTGGGCCCCCACGGTTGGGCCCTCACGTTTGGGCCCCACACGTTTGGGCCCCAGCATGTTTTTCCACTATAGCTTTTTTCTTTGGCATCCAAATCCAACATTCTTGGTATCATTCGAAAGCCCTTCACATGCTCTATTAGCCTTACAAAAAGCGAAAAGATTTTCAAGCCTGGAAAATATTTATTAAGAAAAAATTTCAAAAATTTTGACTTTTTTGCAATATTCAAGTATAACTTTTTTGGTAATTGTCTAATCGCGAAGCAATAGCTTAGAAAAAGCTTCTAAACATGTTAAGCTTTCGAATGATATCACGTTTATTGGATTTGGATGACAAAGAAAAAAGTTATAGAAAGTTATAATGGAAAAATATTCTGGGGCCCAACCGTGGGCGCCCAATCGTGAGGGCCCAACTGACGTAGACCGGCTTTTTGGCCTTTTTCCGAAAAATTCCATAAAAATGTATTAAAATTAGAGATCGGAATTTTGAGAAAATACGGATCGGGATTACGGACTAGGCACACATACGGATTACGGACTTACGGACCAAAAATCCGGAAAATCCGTAGTCCGTAAAACTCCGTATCCAGGAAAAATACGGATCCGTATACGGATACGGATTTTTTTTTAATTTCTTTCATATTCGATAAAAACTGATTTATAAAATACAAATTTTGAATATTTAAAGCTAAAAGATTTTATAATAAATTTATTATAAATTCTAGGCAATAAAATTCAAAAAATACCCAACTCGGAACAAATTGAAAGTGGGGAATTAAATATTTCAGTATTTTTAATAATCATACATGGACAAGGGGAAGGGAGGATTAGAAATATGTTTTATGAAATACGAAATAACCTCCACCTCTGGCGAGGCCAAATTTTTTTAGGAACCGGCGGTGCCTATAGGCGCCACCAGGAAAATTTTGAA
Organism: Heterodera schachtii; assembly: GCA_023374025.1. Taxonomy (NCBI): domain Eukaryota; kingdom Metazoa; phylum Nematoda; class Chromadorea; order Rhabditida; family Heteroderidae; genus Heterodera; species Heterodera schachtii. The sequence continues at coordinate 148,166 of SIJG01000055.1, forward strand.
AAATTTACAAAACCAAGTTCGTAAAAAATTTAAGAAATTGAAAAACGAAATTCATTCTTAAAAAATTAACAAATTGGAAAAAAAATGAAATAGAATTTCGTAAAAGTTCAATGAAATGCAATTCAAAACGTAAAGGTTTTGATTTTTTTGCACAAAAATTTTGCTTTTTTCCAAATTTTTTCGATTTTGCCAAAAATTTTACGAAATAGACCCGCCAATTCCAAAGTATTGGCGAATTGACTGCACAAGATTTCAAAATATAATCCATTTCACCTTAAAAACGCCAAAAAAAAATCCGTAATCCGTATCAAGAATTGTACGGATCGGGATCGGGATTACGGACTAGGCACCCATACGGATTTACGGATTAAAAATCCGTAAAATCCGTAGTCCGTAAAAAATCCGTATCGGCCGAAAAAAATACGGATTACGAACTACGGATCCGTAAAAATCCGTATACGGATCCTGTCCGTATCCGATCTCTAATTAAAATTTCAAAAAAAAATTTCCCTGTGTCGCCTATCGGCACCAGGGATGGGCGAAACTTCGAGCTTCGTGCTTCGAGCTTCGAAAACTTCGCGGTTTTTGGGCTTCGAACTTCGAGCTTCGGCTTCGGGTAATTTACCCGAAGTTTCGGGAAAAATACACCCCTAAAGATCGAGTTTTCAAAGCAAAAATACACCCATAATGTTGGCTTATGGTACATTTTAATTTAAATATCATTATTAACTTTTTGTTTTTTCTCATAATTACATGGGTGTCCAGTGGGTTATGCTCTTGGATCCGTTCGAATTTTTGCGTTGGATCAGTTCTCCTCCAAAAAAATATAAAAGATAGGCTCAAAATCGGAAAATTTTTATATTTTTTGCTTAAATTTGTTACCCAAAATCGCAAAATTTTATAATTTTTTAGTGAAAATCTCTTAGTAAATTGTATTCAAATTTTCAAAAATTTTCCCGCTCTTCACACCGCCAAAAAGCTTTTATTGATTTTTTTTAATTTGGAATAGAATTTTAAAAATAATGATTTTTGTTTTATGATTTTGACTATTAAAAAAGTTGTTGAAATTTTGGTAATTTTTCCTAGGCTAATTCTTGATGCTGATCACGAATCTGATGTTTATTTTTACCTACAACGTGTTTTACGTGAGTTACGTGAAAATTTACCTGTAAAATTTTAAATTTTCAAAAATTAATTTTTAAACATGTTCGTTGGTCTCTAATGTCTTATTTATGTTTAATCTGTGACTGTTCACTGTTTGTTGGTCTCTAGCGGAACCCATCGCCAAATGCTGGACAGTTACTTTTGCGAATTTTTATGGCGTCAAGATGTTAAAAGACGAAATATCGATGCATTTGATGAAATTTTACATGATATTGTGGAATTTATGCCCCCAGTTTAATTTTAGAAAATTTAAAATTTTACACGTAAATTTTCACGTAACTCACGTAAAACACGTTGTAGCTAAAAATAAACGTCAGATTCGTGATCAGCATCAAAAATAAGCCTAGGAAAAATTACTAAAAAAAAATTTCAGGGGGGGTGGCAAAACCCGGAAGAACCCAACTTTTTTCTTTGTTATCCAAATCCAACATTGTTGGTATCATTCGAAAGCTTAATGTATTTATAAACTTTTTCTAAGCTATTGCTTCGCGATTAGACAAATACCAAAAATGTTATACATGAAAATTGCGAAAAACTTGAAATTTTGAAGTTTTTTCTTAATAAAAATTTTTCCAGGCTAGAAAATCTTTTCTTTTTGAAAGACTAATAGAGCATGTTAATAGCTTTCGAATGATACCAAGATTGTTGGATTTGGATAACAAATAGAAAAAGCTATATTGGAAAAACCTGCTGGCGCCCAACCGTGGGCGCCCAACTGACGGGTTCCGGTATTTACATATTTTATATTGTTAAATTATTTGGCATTATGATTTTTAATTTTCAAATAAAATTTGTTAAGGATCCTCCGAGAAATTGGGACACAAAATTGCGTAGATTTTGACCTTTTGAAAAGCCTGGACCTGGATTCATGTTGACTTAGATTTGGATTCCTTGAAAGAAACCCATAAAATCTAAGTCCAGGAAATCTATACTTCTTAATCCACTTTATTAAATTACAATTTAAGATAAAAATATTATTTTGATGGATTTGGGGCCGCGCGACGACGAGGGAAGGCCGTGCAAGGCGTGCTTCAGCTTCGAGGACATGCTGCGGATGATGGGCAAAAAGAAGGCAGCCGATCGGCGGAACGGCGAAGCGCAAAACAAAACGGCGGGGGACGAACCGTCGACTTCGAGCAGTTCTTCGGCGGATGGGAGGAGGACGGACTGTCCATTGGACAAAGACGAATTGGGAAGGTGAGCCAACGGCGGACGGGCGAATAATTTCGGAATGTTTATACGAATTCGTTACAACGCCTAATTCTTTCAGGTCGACTTGGAATTTGATGCATTCCATGTCCGTTTACTACCCAAAAGAGCCGACAGAACAGCAAAAGACGGCAATGGGACAAACCATCGACGGAATTTCAAAGGTTTGTTGGAAATCCTTTCGAGTGCCCTTTTCAAAAATAAATGATTCTTTCTCACTCGGTTGGCTAAATTCGTTTTAGAGGATTCCCTTGGACAGAAATTTGAGGTCTCGTGGCCCGTCGAACAACCTTTTTCTTTTCTTTTTGCCTGCCACGGCTGACAGTTCATTTGTCTTTTTACATTTAGACTTATCCGTGCGACCATTGCGCCGCCGACTTTCGCGCCGATCTCCGCGCCCATCCGCCCCTTTTGAATTCTCGCGACGCATTCGCCCGTTGGATGTGCGAGGCGCACAACCGCGTCAATGTCAAGCTGGGCAAAGAGCGCTTCGACTGCTCGCGCGTGATGGAGCGGTGGCGCGACGGATGGCGGGACGGATCATGCGAAAATAATTAGGGGGGCAATGAGTGGCAAATGTTGGCATCAAATGATTACTTTTAGCTTTTTGGTTTTTTTGTTATCGTTTTTAAATTTTGAATATTTTTGTATAAAGAATCACTTTTTCTGTTTTTTCGATATTTTTTCGAAATTGCCCCTTAATTACCCTCTTAATGTGTTTGTTTTCTTCCATTATTTTTCCATTTTTTCGATGTCTCTTCAATTTGTTTTATTCAATTTCCCCCAATTTGTTCCTTTTCTTCCGAGTGCCAATGCCATCGTTTTTTTGCTTTCCCTCCCTTCCAAACATTGCGTGTTCGTTCGCCGGTGACCATTGTCCAAAATTCTCGCCATTGCTTAACCAAATGAGTGCGTTTCGTCGGTGTTGGCCATCCGTCCCCTCCCCCCCCCCCCCCTCTTTTTTTGTTTGTTTTTGGCAGTTCATTCATTTCTTTCAAATCCCTCCCCCTTATCTTTCCTGGTCAATCTCTCCCCCCTCCTCAAAATGAATTCATTCACGCCATGTCCCCCCCCCCCCCCCAGCGAAAGGGACAGACAATAGCGAAGAAATGCAATTAACGAGAGATTATCACCAGCAGAGAGAGGGGTGAAGGGTAAGGGGAGGGCATTCATTGCCCGGGGCATTTTGGGAGATGGTCAAATGATAAGCGAACTTCGGACGGATGAGTACCAGAACCTGAACATTTGTTGTCGGTCAGTCCGCAACAATTGCACCCGTTGACAGGGAGTGCCCCGGGATCAGGGCTGTGCGAAAATCACAAAAAAATTTTTTCGTATACGAAAACGAAACGAAAAAGTGCATTCGATACGAAAACGAAACACGAAACGAAAAAAATTTTTTTGAAAACCGAAAACGAAACACGAAACGAAAAAATTTTGACGGACGAAAACGAAACACGAAAACGAAAAAATAACCATTTTCGTACGAAACGAAACGAAAAAAACCGAAAATTTTTTGAACTTATTTCAATCATAATTAAGAAACATAAAACTTTAAAAATAAGATTTCGGGTCAAAAAAGGCAATCTTGCAAAATTGGTTCGAATCAGTTAATATATTTTTTTCGATAAAAAATGTATTAAAATGTTATGTTTTTCACATCCTATTATGGATTTTAACAATTTTTGGGGAAGAAATTAGCAAATCGTACATTTCGGTGAAACCGTGCTGAAAAAAAAAAAAGATTTTCAAACGTTTTTTTGCAGTGTTTTTTTTTTACAAGTTGATGAATGGGAAGTGGGTCCGGCGGCGCCGATAGGCGACGCCGGGAAAATTTTTGAAAATTTGAGTGCTATTTCATAGCAGATTTTCTATTAAAATCGGTAAAAACATGATTAAAAAATCGGTAAAATAAAGTGCGGTCATGCGGGATCGAACATTAATGCACAGCACAAAACAAACCTGCTGTTTTCACCACTAAACTAAAATACTTAAATAATAAAACTTATTATTTCTTACCAAAAAAGTCATTCTTAAGGGTGTAAATATTTTCGTCTTTTTCGTAAAATATTGCTCTGACGAAAACGAAAACGAAACGAAAATCCAAAATTTTAAAAACCGAAAACGAAACACGAAACGAAAAACAAAATTTTGAAAACCGAAACCGAAAACGAAACGAAAAAACTTTAGCGGACGAAAACGAAACACGAAAACGAAACTCAAAAAGTGCCGAAAATGTAGGACGAAACGAAAACGACACGAAATTTCGTCCAGCCCTGCCCGGGATTGGGCATTTTGGGGCTTGCGGGGTGATCAGCGGGGAGAAAATGATTTCAGCCCCGTTTTTTTGGTTCATTGCTTAGTCTCCTCCATTTCCTTTTCCTCCTCCCTTTTATTTTCATTCCTCCCCCCCCCCCCCCCCACATTCCCTCTTTTTTAAACTGTTTTTTGCAATGCTTTTCCTTTTCCTCCTCTAATTGTTTTTCCTCCTCCTCCCCCTCCCTCGTCCTTTCTCTCCTCCCTCTTCCATTCTCATCCTTTGCTATTCCTCCTCCTCCCCCTCCCTCGTCCTTTCTCTCCTCCCTCTTCCATTCTCATCCTTTGCTATTCCTCCTCCTCCCCCTCCCTCGTCCTTTCTCTCCTCCCTCTTCCATTCTCATCCTTTGCTATTCCTCCTCCTCCCCCTCCCTCGTCCTTTCTCTCCTCCCTCTTCCATTCTCATCTTTGCTATTCCTCCTCCTCCCCCTCCCTCGTCCTTTCTCTCCTCCCTCTTCCATTCTCATCCTTTGCTATTCCTCCTCCTCCCCCTCCCTCGTCCTTTCTCTCCTCCCTCTTCCATTCTCATCCTTTGCTATTCCTCCTCCTCCCCCTCCCTCGTCCTTTCTCTCCTCCCTCTTCCATTCTCATCCTTTGCTATTCCTCCTCCTCCCCCTCCCTCGTCCTTTCTCTCCTCCCTCTTCCATTCTCATCCTTTGCTATTCCTCCTCCTCCCCCTCCCTCGTCCTTTCTCTCCTCCCTCTTCCATTCTCATCTTTGCTATTCCTCCTCCTCCCCCTCCCTCGTCCTTTCTCTCCTCCCTCTTCCATTCTCATCCTTTGCTATTCCTCCTCCTCCCCCTCCCTCGTCCTTTCTCTCCTCCCTCTTCCATTCTCATCCTTTGTTATTCCTCCTCCTCCCCCTCCCTCGTCCTTTCTCTCCTCCCTCTTCCATTCTCATCCTTTGCTATTCCTCCTCCTCCCCCTCCCTCGTCCTTTCTCTCCTCCCTCTTCCATTCTCATCCTTTGCTATTCCTCCTCCTCCCCCTCCCTCGTCCTTTCTCTCCTCCCTCTTCCATTCTCATCCTTTGCTATTCCTCCTCCTCCCCCTCCCTCGTCCTTTCTCTCCTCCCTCTTCCATTCTCATCCTTTGCTATTCCTCCTCCTCCCCCTCCCTCGTCCTTTCTTTCCTCCCTCTTCCATTCTCATCCTTTGCTATTCCTCCTCCTCCCCCTCCCTCGTCCTTTCTCTCCTCCCTCTTCCATTCTCATCCTTTGCTATTCCTCCTCCTCCCCCTCCCTCGTCCTTTCTCTCCTCCCTCTTCCATTCTCATCCTTTGCTATTCCTCCTCCTCCCCCTCCCTCGTCCTTTTTCTCCTCCCTCTTCCATTCTCATCCTTTGCTATTCCTCCTCCTCCCCCTCCCTCGTCCTTTCTTTCCTCCCTCTTCCATTCTCATCCTTTGCTATTCCTCCTCCTCCCCCTCCCTCGTCCTTTTTCTCCTCCCTCTTCCATTCTCATCCTTTGCTATTCCTCCTCCTCGCCCTCCCTCGTCCTTTCTCTCCTCCCTCTTCCATTCTCATCCTTTGCTATTCCTCCTCCTCCCCCTCCCTCGTCCTTTCTCTCCTCCCTCTTCCATTCTCATCCTTTGCTATTCCTCCTCCTCCCCCTCCCTCGTCCTTTTTCTCCTCCCTCTTCCATTTCCTCCTTTCTCTTCTACGGTTTGTCCCGCCTCTTCTCCCGCTTCTTCTGTTCTTGCTGCCCCCAATGCGTTTGTCTTCTGTCTCTTCGCCCTTTTATGCCCTCCCCGTCATTTCCTCCCCCCCCCCCTTTTTCATCCCTTTGCCATTAATCGCCCCATAAACTTTCATCCGATTTTTACACACTTTGATGGAAGGGAAAGAGTGAATCATTTTATGACCGTCCAAAGGCACTTTCTTTGCGGGCATTTTGAAAAATGCGTAAAAAATTGGCGGGAAGGGCGACGATTCATTTGCCATTCATTCATTAGCCAAGAGACAAAATCAGAAGGATCGCTTCTTTTTTGATTATATAACTCTTATGCTCTTCCTTTATACAACGAAGCACCCACAGACAATCAGCTATTTTAATTAATGATAATCGACTAACAGAAGCGGTGGGACCGATCGGAGGCCGTCCCTGAAAGATTTACATTTTTTTTTGAAGGGTTCAGAAGAAAGTCCATAAAAATTTAAATGTTTATTTTTCTATTTAAATGTGCCTTTTGTCCTTTCCCCCCCCCCCTCCAATTATTACCTCATTTATTATTTTTCATTTCCTTCCTTTCCCCTTTACTAATCGTTTTGTAAACATTCCTTCTCCCTCCCCCCCCCCCAATTTCATTCTCAAAAAGGCGCCGTGCCGAAACGGACGGAAGTGAAAGTTTCGGCGCCAAACATTTGTGAGGTCATCCAACTCACTTTGCTGATCGCATTTCTCCTCTCCCTTTTCTCCTTTGTCATTTCCTCTCAAAATCCGCTGAATGTTTGTTCATCAATCAAAGAAAAAAGTAAAAAAAAAAAGTGCCAAAGGACCCGGAGGGATCTTCAATAGGAATGGAAGCAGCAGAACTCGGGACCAAGAGATGATTTCTCAAAAGCATCATATGACTGACCGGCGGGACCTGAACCAATCGTTAAGTTCCGACCGGGACTTTCCGAGTACCGACCAACCCCAATAAAGCCAAACGTCAGTTATCACTTCTTGAAATAACGTATCCTTTTTTCTTTCTACCGTAACTGCCCAAGAAAAAAGGGGAGGAGAAGAGAGTTGGAAAGTTTGACATTGTTTCGTGCCGATCGTTATCTTTTGGCGCCTTCGTGTAACCACCAGCAGAAGGCAGTGATTAATGGAAAGACAAACGAATTTTATCGAATCCAACGCAAAATGGGGCGCTATTTCAAACCGTAAAATAGGATACTGTAGAAAGTGTGAGCGAGGGTACTGTGTGAGCTTACGACAGGGCGCGGGGGGTGTTACAGTATATGAGGGAAGTGTTTCTCTCATCAGCAGGAGGGGATACTGTAAGGAACTTTTTCAAGGGTAGGGGGAGAATAGTCACAATAAATGAGTTGAGATTACCAAGATGAATGCCGGAAGCAATTCTCTTGTTTGGCTCTGTCCGTCAGTCTTCCCATTTTGCCATTTCTTTTCTGCTGTCATACTGTAATTCCAAAGCATTCACTCGGCAATCACTGTTTAATCGCCCCCTCCCCCATTCCTTCTAAGATTTGAAATTGTCATAAGTCGGGCCATCCTCCGGGAGGGACCCTCCGCCCCCCCCTCCGTCCCCATCAAATTGCTCCTCCGTTGGCACATCTGTTGCGCCAGACCGTTCAGCCAAAGGGCAATTACACGGGGGACCACACAGCAGCACACATCACGACCAACCCAACACATCATTCACCCACTCATTGTCAGTTGCACTGGGGTTGTGCAAGTCGCAACACCCCACGCCCCCCGGGGGACACGCCCCCACTGAACGGAAACAGCGGCGGAAGGACGAAGGACGACACTCACAAATACCACGGCATGGAACCAAATCAAATGAACAGAGCGACGCAGTGATCGCAGTGACCACCTATAACTCAATGCTCACTGTTTCCAATTGAATACTCATTTGTCCTTTCGCGCGAATTCTTAGAATTTCAAAATTTTCCTTAAAATAAATGGCCAATTCATTTCCATTTTCTCATTTTATTAACATGCATTTCGATCTAAGCATTGTATTCCCTTTCCGTTTTGCCTAATTACCTAATTATGCTGCCGTTGCCTTTCTCTTCCGCCTTCACTTCGGTTTCTTCCCCGTCCAATTGCCCGTCTTCCTCTTCATCTTCCTCTTCTTCTTCATCCTCTTCTGTTTCTTCCTCATCCGTCTCGTGCTTGCCGTCGCCCCATTTTGCTCCGTGGCCCCCGTGCCATCCCTCGCCGGCGTTTGACCCGTCTTTTTTCTGCTGGGACTTTTGCCAAATTGTGCCACACCAAATCCCGACAAATTCAATACCAAATTTGGCAGAAGGACAACATCATTGGTAAGACAGGCAATAAAAAGAGAAAAAGAATACATAAGTTCCGATTAAGTCAAAAAAAAGGGGGAAAATCCTTTCGGTACGCTTTTTAAATTTTTCCTCTCAAAATGCCAAAGTTTCAGCCCAAATTCGCCGTTCTCTTCAACTTCTTCTCTTTCTCCACCGATCAAAATTTGTGCATTTGCATCAGCGAAATATTGCCACACAAATTCAACTGAAAAAACAGCTAAAAAGAAGCAAAAAGGCGGGGAACACCGACGCTACAAAACACCAAGTCCACAACTGCTGAGGGTACGAAGAGAGGTGAGAGAAAAAAAAAAAAGGGAATGAGGGGAGAGAGAGAGTGAGAGAGAGAGAGAGAGAGATGAGGGGGAAAACAGAGAGGGAGAGACAGAGAGAAGGGGAAAGGAGGGAAGAAATAGAGAGAGAAAGAGGAGAGGGTAGATGGAGGTGGAGAGTGAGAGAGAGAGGGTGGGAAGAGAAAGTGGGAAATGAGAAGAGAGGGGGGGGGGGGGGGGGGGGGAGAAGAGAGATTTGGTTTGAAAAATAATAACTTTAAATTCCAAATTAAATCTTCTTCAGAATGCAAATGCCCGCGAAAGGAAAAGGATGCGTTTGCTGAACAAGGCTTACGAAAAGGCGAGTTTCCGCCTTCAATTTTAAAATATTTGCCACTCAATTATTTATTTATTTCTCTTTTCCTTTTTTAGCTTCGTGCCGTTTTGCCACCGAAGGGAAACGGCCAAAAATTGTCAAAATTCGAAGCACTGCAAAATGCGTACAATCACATCACAAATTTAACTAATGTTTTGGAAAACGAAGCGACGGCGGCGGACCGAAGCTGAGAAAGGCAAAACGGACAAAAGAACGAAAGAAAGAAGAACGGACATATTGTCAAATATCTTTCTATTTTATTTCTTTTGTTTCAAAGTGCCAATTTTACCTTTTTGTGCCTGCCAACTTTTTCTATGCAATTAAATCCCATTTTATCGCATTGTCATTTTGTGATTCGTTCGTTTTGGGTTTTTTACCGATCACTGATCAGTGATCATCATAGTCTTTCATTCCCCGGTCATTGCCCCCCCCATTTTCTTTGGCATTGCGCAACTTGCCCCTTCTGTCCGTGGTTGTTGCTAATGATGATGAATGGTGAAAGGATTGTTTTTGGCTGTTCCGCTCATATCAAAGGGCTGACCGCGTAAATTTATTCATTAACGCCGAAAGAATTGTCGGAGCGTAAAATGCCAATGTTTTACGGAATGTTTTATTCGGGAAAGAGTGGCCAATCGGTCACCGGGCATTAATTAATTAATTAATCGTCTCACATTTTATTTTTCGCTTAGTCAATCCTCGAGACTCTCGATTCGCTTATCCCCCGAAGGGATTCATTCGCCTTTCGTTTGTCCCTCCCTTTCCGTCCATTCCGCAATGTATCACCAGCAATCATTATTAATGGGACTCGTCATTTCCTTATTAGAGCACCGTTACGCAATTCGTCGCCGGACACTTTTTGAGTGAATGCCGCCCAAAATCCCGGGGAAGGCGTTGGAATGAATCCGACAATTAGCCCCTGGGGCATGGGAGTGCCCTCCCCCAGCGGCATTCCCTTCCAAATGGACAATTTGACCTTTTGCCCCCCCCCCCCATTAATAATAAATAATATTTGAACGGAAGAAGGGAGAAAGGGAGAAAGGGAAGAACATCTGTTGTAATGGGAAGATTAATGAGGGGGGGGGGGGAAGAAGGTGAAAAATAAGAGAACTGATCAGATCTGCTGTGATCAATAGCAAAAGTTTAAAACAATTAAATGAATAAAATATTTCAAAATGGCCTAAATTATAATGACTTTTCGGTCGAAAACAATGAAACGCATTCGACGGATCATTTGGAGAGAAAATGGCGCACCAATTCGACCGGAATCGGCACCTGAACAAACCTTTATTTTTTAATGCAAAAATAACGCAACAGAAAAAGCAGCAGAAGTAATCAATCACCAGTCATTTCCCCTCTTCCCGCCCCCCTCCTAATTGTCTCTTTCTTTCCCCCATTTTCCTCCTAATTGCCTCATTAGTCCTTCCGATGCTTCCCCCCCCCCCTCCTCGCCCCTCACAATTATTGTCGAGTTTTTCTCAGCCGCCACTGTGTTCAGTGTTTGCAAAAAGCGAAGTTGCAGAGCCGCGGGCGAATCCTCGAGCGTTGAAGCGGCCTTAAATATTTTAATAAATGCCAAAATATTTTTATTTTATTTTTTGCCTCTCTCAGCGAATTCGACGCGCGCTGTTCGCCCTCCGCAGCAATGACCTGAAAAGAGAAGGGAAATGAGAAAAGAAAGGCACAGAGAGAGAGAGAGAGAGAGAGAGAGAGAGAGAGAGGAGAGGAGAGAGAGAGAGAGAGAGAGAGAGAGAGGAGAGAGAGAGAGAGAGAGAGAGAGAGAGAGAGAGAGAGAGAGAGAGAGAGAGAGAGAGAGAGAGAGAGAGAGAGAGAGAGAGAGAGAGAGAGAGAGAGAGAGAGAGAGAGAGAGAGAGAGAGAGAGAGAGAGAGAGAGAGAGAGAGAGAGAGAGAGAGAGAGAGAGAGAGAGAGAGAGAGGAGAGAGAGAGAGAGGCAAATTTAAAAGGAAAAAAATAAATTAGAGAAAATTAAAAAAGGGGGGGGGCAAAGGGCGAGGGGACAGAGGAAAAGGAAAAGCCAAAGGAAGTGCCAAAAAAGGTCAAGAAAAGGAAAGCCAAAGGAAGTGCCAAAAAGGTCAAGAAAAGGAAAAGCCAAAGGAAGTGCCAAAAAAGGTCAAGAAAAGGAAAAGCCAAAGGAAGTGCCAAAAAAGGTCAAGAAAGGCAAAAGCCAAAGGACGTGCCAAAAAAGGTCAAGAAAAGGAAAAGCCAAAGGACGTGCCAAAAAAGGTCAAGAAAAGGAAAAGCCAAAGGAAGTGCCAAAAAGGGCAAAAGGGTGGGCCAATTTGGGCTATTCCCCGCGCACTTTCGCCCGCGCTTCGCGCGTCGCCTCCGCCTCGGCGGCCATCGCCCTTTGCAATTGCAGCGGAAGGCGCACATCTTTTCTGAACTTTCGCCTTGCTCTATAAAAGGCACCCATTGCCTTCCGTGCTCACATTTCGACCCTTTCCACTTTGATGCCCCACGAATCGGTCGCTTCGTCCAGCAGAGTTTGCATTGCCTAAGCGAATGAATGAAACTATAAAATTCTGTAATTTTCCAAATTTAAAAATAATCTGTTTTTGATTATTTGTGTTAAGCTTTCCCCATCCATTTTACTCATCATCCTCCCCATTTCCCCACTAATTAATTGGCTAATTGTTTTTATGACTAATTGCCCTTACTAATGCAATTGCGTCTCTGTCCGATAGAATTTCGGACAGTGTTCTCATGCCCAGCATATTTCTCATTGTCGTTTGTGCCAAAAGTCGCGTCGAATGGTGCGCATTTTCAACGTTCGCCACACTTTTGGAATTTGTTTGTTCAAATTGCCTCCGTTTCGTTCATTTGTCCGCTAATTGCTTCTCACCTTATCGTCGCGTTCAAAATTCGGTAGTAAACGACGGCGTCCACCGAAACAGTGACAGAATCCCTAAAATGGCACAACGAAATGCCAAAGATTGTTTTGGTCTATGCCTTGTCAGAATTTCTTGTGGCGGGACACTGAATGAGACGGTCCGAAGGTCGACACGTACAAACGACTCAATGCACGGCATCACCCAGAAAAGACCTTTGGGGCAATGACAGCAATTGGCGTGCATTTAATTTGGCATCCAACGCTTTGCCAAGTCCGATCACTTCCAATTGCTTACCCGGCCCTTTGGCGCCTCCGCCGATCAGTCGCCCCAATCGGAAGATCACAGCTCGTTCGTACTCCTTGACTATCTGTCAATTAATCGCTTATTTGCAAATGGAAATTAAACCGAAAATCCCCGGAAATTAAAAATGTTTTAAAAAGTGCCGAAAAAGAGCGGTGGCAAAAAACAGAGTATTAGAGTCAACAAAAGGCGCCATTTATTGGATTTGATTTTGAGTTCCAACTTTAATGCAAAAGCACACGGAGACGGGGAAAGTGAACAGAAGGAGAAGCCAAGAGAGAAGCCAAAACATCCATTGGCACACCATGCTGGAAGTGTCGTCGAAATCGGCTGCAAAAGGCGGGGGGGGGGAAGCGGTGCCAAAGTGGGAAAAGTGCCCACCATTTTTGGGGTAATAGGACAATTTCAGCTGTGCCAACGATTGGCGGCGCATTTCGCGTTCTTCCTGTGAAATTGAGACAATGCAATTAATTGTTAAAGCATTTCAAATTTCGAGGAATGGAAAAGCTTCCGTCCGCCCGTGGGCATTGATCGATTGGGCCGAGGGGTGCCCATGTCTTTGCCACTTTTGACAACACTTCGTCACTCATCCGCCGCTTCGTTTTGACAATTCCCCTCATAAATGTCATTCTTCCGCCCACCGCCTCACTTTGGCGAATATCAATGGGTTCAGCGTGAAACGGCGTCCCATTCGCGGCCGACCGCCGCCGCCGGATTGGCTGGGCCGCGGTGTGTTTAGTGCCGAACCGCTGATAATAATCGGAATGGCACCGCCCCCGGCCGACTCGGGGCCGAGCATTGCGACAGCCGCCGCTTCCTTAAAGGGTATGAACTATGACTTACCAACTCGATTGATCAGATTCAGTCTCGGAAAACTTTTCTCTTTTTTCCTCTCTGTCGTACATTATCTTTTCAATTATCAACTAATCTTTCCTCTGCCCCTCTTTCATCACTCTTTCTCCCTCTCCCACTTTCTTTGATCACTCTCCCCCCCTCTCTCTCTTTCTCTCTTTGACCATTATATCTCTCTGATCACTCTTCCCATCTCTCGCACTCTCTCTGATCACTCTTTGCGCTTCCTCTCTCGCTTTTTCTCTCCCTCTTTGCCACTCTCTCTTTTCCGCCTGATCACTTCGCCCTTCTCGTGCCCTTCCCCCATTTACGTGCTGTTGCTGGTAAAACATCAGTGGTGCCGTCTCTTCGGCCTCTTCCGCGCCTTCTTCCGCGTATTCCTTCGTTTTTGCACGGTACTGAGACGGCCTTTTGCTGGCAAATGGAGAGGAGGAGGGAGCAGAGAGTGATTCGGAAATGGAGGTGGAGGGCGAGGAACAGCTGGACAATGGGCCAATCGCAGCAGAGTCGGAGAGGGAGGGACGCGCGACTGAGGACTGTACTGAAATGGACGGACGGGGGAAGTGATCAGAATTGGAAAAAAGGAATAAAAGTGACCGTAGGAAGAAATGATCAGGAGTGATCGGAATTGGAAAAAAGGAACTAAAAGTGACCGTAGGAAGAAATGATCAGGAGTGATCAGAATTGGAAAAGTAAGTGACCAGAGGAAGAAATGATCGAAAAAGTGACAGAGGAGAAAAAAAAGTGACAGAAATGGAAAAGGGATTTTATGTGAATTGTAAGAAAAGAAAGAAAAAATGGCGGTTTGTATTTTGTGTCATTAACTCATTAAATCCTCAAAAAGTTATGCCGCTTTTTTAGCCGTACTCAATTAGTGCCCTTCCCAACATTTGAGCCCCTTGCGCTGTGCCACCCGTCGCCCTTACCGCCCTCAGGGAAATGCCCTCGGTAAAAAAGTGCGGCAGAACGGCTCTGCCTGATGAGCACGGGTCCGTGGCTTGTGCCGACGATGCGGAGTGGGCCTGCTGCTCTCTCCGCTTCTTGGCCACGGAGTGGATCCATTTTCGAGTGGTCCTTTTTTGTTGCCCCAAGTCGGTGGTCGGTCTTCCGTGCTCGGCAGTGAGTTTAAGTAAAAGATGGGTGCCCGCCGGGCTTTTCCGGGAAGGACGGGGGCATTTTGATAAAGTCTTTCGGCAATTTCGCCGTCCATTGGATGCCCTTTTCTCTCGGCCAAGTCCGTCCTGCTGCCGTAGGTCCCATTCTCACAAACAGAGGGGGTGGGGAAGGGGGTGCCGTTCCAGCTGCCCCCGGGGGGGGGGGGGGGAGGGGGGACGGACTTGGCAAGGCAAAGCGTTGGACCCCGCGGACCATCGGCGGAGACGGGGGCAGCCGCCCCCCCCCCCCCCCCCCCCCACCAGCTCTCAATCTCTTCCGCCCTTCTTCATCTCTCGAGAGACCAAATTCATTCCGCTCGCCATTAACTCCCGCCAACGGCCCACTCCCTCTATTATATTCAGCCCAAACTTTCCCGGGAAAAACCCCCGGGGGACATTCCCTAAGGCACAAATGAATGAGAGGGCACTTTGAGTTGGTATTCCATTTCAGCACTTTTCATTACCTATTCTGCCACAGTGTTTATTTTGGGGGGAACAAATCGAAGGAAACCTCGGCGAAAGTCCCTTTAAAATTTCTTAAATTTGAAGCTTTTAGTGGAACAATTTGACATGAGTTATGAAGGAAAGAGATTAATGAGAAAGAAAAGTTAATACAAAAGAAATGAAATTAAAGGGAAAATCAACGAAAAAAAATATTTAATAAAAGAAAATGACGAAAAGAAAACAATAGAGAATTGGCAAAAGAGAGAAAAACAGTGAAAAAGCAGCGAAATTTGCCAATTTGTTGAAAATGGAAATTGGAAGAAATTATTTGGTCCAAAGAATGGATGGAAATGACATTCGCCGGAAGGAAAATGATGGGACAAAGAGGGGGGGGGGGGGGGGGGGGAGACGTCCAGGGCCGGTGCCGAAGGCGGTGGCACTCATCAATTTCTTGGCCGTCGTCCATTTTCACTTGCATTTTGGTCCAATTGTCGTCGGTCGGCATACCAAATTGATACTTTGTGAGCAAATCGAATTAATTTAATCCCCGGGGATGGCATAAAAAAGCGACGGGGGGGGGAAAGGACACGCGACAACGGCAGAGGAAAGGACGGCACGCGCCACTCATTAATTACCAATTGGCGAGATATAACCCACTCAAATGGTGCCTAATTAAGCCTCAATTGGAAAGTTTATTAGTCCGTCCACCAGCGAATGGCACTTTTCTCAGTTTTTCATTGACACTTTTCCCTTTGCTTCTTTCCACTTGCCTTCCTCGCCTTCCGTCAACTGAATTCGCACGTGTTGGTGGCGTCGCTTATGCGCTTTTTTTGCCGCTTCTGTCCCAAATTCGTCCATTCCCTTCGTCCGATTCGCTTTTGACAATCGCTTCTTCCTTTGATGGCTTTTCCTTCAATAATTTTTGACCGAAAAATTGAAAATAAATAAATAATCGAATTAATTAGTGGATAATTAAAATCAATTCATTAATCATTTGTAAAATACCATATGCTTCCGCATTTGGCAGATCATTTGAAAAGCATCCAAAAATGCTTTTGATTTTTTAAATTTAAATTTCAATTTTTAAACACTGCCCCAATAAAAGGAGAAAGAA
The DNA here is from genome assembly GCA_023374025.1 of Heterodera schachtii. Taxonomy (NCBI): domain Eukaryota; kingdom Metazoa; phylum Nematoda; class Chromadorea; order Rhabditida; family Heteroderidae; genus Heterodera; species Heterodera schachtii. The sequence continues at coordinate 164,208 of SIJG01000055.1, forward strand.
ATGTTGAGGCGGATAGAGAAGTGCAAAGGTTGGGGGAATATGGCCAAGGGCACCGTTAAATTTGAGGGTTTTTAACGGGCGAAATGGCAAACCAAAAATGCCCTCCCCCCCCCCCCCCCCTCTCTTCCATTTTGGCACACAAAAGGGCAATTTTCTTACGATTTGACTCAAAAAGGCACCCAAAACACAAACAATTAAGTTAAAGTGAATATTTAATTTAACAAAATAATTTAATTTTGCCATTTGCTTGCTCTTTCTGAGGGTGTGGCGATATAAGCTCTAAAATTTTCGACAGGAAGGACCTCAATTTTGAAGAAATGCTTCTCGGCCCATCAGTGACAATTCTCTCACCCGGCGGGGGGGGGGGGGAAGAATTATGCCCCGGGGGGAGAAGAATTATGCCTTCCCCCCCCCCCCCCGCCAATAATGTCACCAGAGGCCAATGTGGCGACAAATGAAAGGTCCCGTCACCAGCACATCAAATTGGCCAATGGTGAGGCGACAATTGAATTAGGCCAAAGACGGCGGGAGGGGGGGGGGGGGGGGGCGAAGCCCAACAAATCGCACTTAAAAAAGAAATTGCACAATTGGCCGAGTTGGAGAACTTCACACCTATCTGCTCTTTATCGAGAAGAAAAACCGCAGAAAACTAAACAATTGACATAAATCGAAGACTTAGCGAAAAACTCCGTTGCGGCTGATTTGAGAGGGAAGGAAAAAGGAAATGGGTGATCAAAAAGCGACAAAATTATAAGTGATACTTTAGGGAGTACTCTTTCGCCTCTCCCATCGCCGGCTTTAGCTTTGTCAGCAATGTTTGACCAATTTTCGCCATATTTTGTGTTTAGCCCCCTTTTTATCGGCTTTTAAATTGCCACTATTTCTCTCATTTACTAATAAGAAAAAGCATTCGCCGGACATTAATCGTTTCCAGCCGCCGATCAGCAGAACATTTCACCTGAAAATACAGAATGTTTCGAGTCGATGGCGTCACCCCCAGAGGACAATGTCACTTTTTTGGCACAATCTCTTAAATTCGCTTTCCCTTCCCAATTACCGTATTCATTGAATTAGAGCCCCCGCCGGTGGAGGTTCAATTTCTATGTAACTCCTCGAAAAAAGGGGGGGGGGGGTGTTCCAATCCAGCAAAAGCGGTATTTCTCTCCTTTTTCCCTCTTTTTCTCATTCGAATGACTTTTTCGGATGGAAATAACAAACAAATAATAAATTGGGATGGATTTGTTTTTGTTTTCATCGCTTTTGCTTTGCCTCTGTTTTCTGTTTGTGTTTATTGGGGCGGGGCGGACGGAATTTTCCGAAAACCAAAAATCTCTTCGCCGCGGGCAAATAAAAAGGGCAAAGGCGCACAAAAACGACAACAACGCAAAGCCGCGCTTTCCTTTTCACTTTATTCATTCATTTTGCTTTTCTTTCCTTTTTTACCTCTCAAATTTAAGCGATTAAAATTGCATTTTTTTAGTTTAAATTAAAATTTTATCGAAACCGTTAAATCGCAACGACAAAATGCCGGCCCAATCGCCATTCTTTCTTTGGTGGCTTTGCATCCGCCGGTTGAATTTATGAATTGGCATTTTAGGATGAATGAGAACAGGGAGAGATTCTACGAGCCGGGAATGACTCAAGCGGACGTGGCGAAGGCCGCAGGTCACCATTTACCGTTACAGTATTATTATGCTGTACAGTAGCCCAGAAAAGGGAAGGCAAAAGCCATTTATTTTAGTCTTAATTCTTGGTTCCGATTCCCTTATAAATCGTTTTTTGGATTAACAAATGCCATTTCGGGAGGATTGCCATGGGCGTATTTTCCTCAAATAGTAAAACATTTTCCAGGCGAGGAATGGCGCCGTTTGCCCGAGTCAGAGAAGGCCAAGTGGGGACAGAGATCGGCGGAGGAACGAGGACGTCAAGGGGGGCAAGGCGAGAGAAGAAAAAGGGCACGGATTTGGGATGATTGAAACTGTGCCATTTTCAGATGTGGAGGAAGAGGAGCAATAAAACGGAGGACGAAGGGAGTGAGGGGGAAAAACAAAGAGAAAACGAAGGGGAGGGAAAGAGGAAGAAACCCCCACTTTGATCACTCTAATCTGATGACACTGCAACACATTCTCATGGGCATTTCAGCCTTTCTTCTTAAAGAAGACCGAAGAATAAAGCAATAAAGTCGGAAAAAAGTTTATTCGGTTTTTGAATTCGCAATGTTAACAAAAAAGAAAAAAATTGATTGTACTAGTAAAGCAGCACAGATATTAACGTTGTCCCAAGGCTCTGTTTCCGATTTACATACAAAAATAAAACAAAGAATATTTATGGAAGTAAAGAAAAATGAGTAAAGGTTCATAATAAACGCGAAGGAAATAACCAATGGAAAAAGAATTTTAAAATTTCCTTTTTAATTTCTAAAAAATGAATTTTGAAAATATGGAATAAATTCAAAGAATTTTACAATTTCCTTTTTAATATCTAAAAAATGAATTTTGAAAATATGGAATAAATTCAAAGAATTTTAAAATTTCCTTTTTAATATCTAAAAAATGAATTTTGAAAATATGGAATAAATTCTCAAATTCTCCACGTGTGTTTGGCTACGCCCTTTTGCAGAGAAACAAGCGATGAGTGATAAGGGAGGGGGAAATACAAAGTTGAACTCCATCTCTTCATTCATCCGAAATTACAAACAAATTATGGTTAGTTTGTTGGATGGGGCAACAAAATTGAAAATTCAAAATGTCTTACGGTGAATTCTCCCGGTTTCCATTATGTTTTGGTCATTTGGCTGGTGGTGCTGTGCCGTCTTCCGTGCTTTTTGTCGCCTTCGCAATGGACGCTTCGGCGCCGAATTCCTTCACGCACAGATGGCAACTCCAATCCGTCTCGGGTGCTTCTTTCAGCGGGGGCTTCAAGCAGTACAAATGGAAGCCACGGTCGCAGTCGTCACTTTAGGAGGAGAATAAAAGGGAAGAAATGCGGAATTTTACCAGAATAAAAGTTGGTCATCATTTTCGGATGTTCCGCAAATTGCACAACTTTTGCATTCGATGCACTGCCAACCGTAACTGAAAGAGCGGAGAAATGCAATGGAATTTTGTGATAGTCACGGAAAAAGCATAGAACCATCAAATTTTGACCAAGATAAAATTACCGTTTTGTGGAGACGAGCATATTTTTAGTGAATTTGAGGCAGGTCGGATGTCCAGATCGACCACAATCTGAATAAAAAATATATTTAAAAAACTATTTTTATTTTTCGAATTACCATGGCACGAAATGAGCGGCTCCGCTTCGCCCTCCGCGTTTTGCAAATTCGTACCCAGGCAAAAGTCACAATATTCAGACACTTGCACCTTCGGCGAGATTACTGTAGGAAAACAGAATTGACAGTTTCTATCGAAGGAATGAATGCCAAGGCTAAGGATGGAATTTTATTTCGAAATTTGTTACAAAGGAAAGGCCTTTGGGATGGACAAGCGCACCCTTCCCACTTATCTCATAAGCAATCTGTCAATTCTGTACTAATACAAAAGTGAGTGAAACTGTGCAAAACAAAACAAATGGTGACAAAATGCGATTGGATATTTGTAATAAAATAGCGATCGAATTGAGAGACTGCTTATCGGAGAAATGCGTTGGGCTGTGCACTTGGCCAAAAAATCAAATTTATTATCAAATTCATGTGTTAAAATTAAATTATAAGAAAAGACTAATTGTCATTGTTCACTGGTGTAATTTTGGGCATGGAATTGAGGGATGGAAAAATCAAAAGGGAGCAAAAGGTAATAAATAGGAAAATTGCGCTAATTTTGGAGGGCAATTCGACTAAAATTAGTAGAAAGAGGAAAGGTTCGTACTCGGACTTTTCGGCGTCTCATTGTTCGAGTCCGATTGATGAACGTGCAATTTGTGGTAGGCGAGCCCAGGCCTCGATTTGTATTTGGCGCCGCACACTAAATATTTATGCCAAGATAGGAAGCGTGTAATAATCCAATTTGTCATTTTTCCGAATTTTTTTTTCGAAAAATTCGCGCAAACACACACCATTCCTGTGGGTTTAGGTTTAATATTCGGGATCCATTTAGACCAATTCCGAATCACGGAGTGAATTCATTTCAAAAAATTCGCACTAATCGTCTAAACGACCCAAATGCATAATATGTTTTAGTGATTTTTTAATTTTACTTTCTCGAAAATGGGAAGGGCAGGAATATTTGTTCTATGACGGGTTAATTCTCCTCTCACATTGGCAAACGTAAGGGCGCGTTTCCGTGGCTGTCGTTGCGACCCCCGCGCCGCCGCCGATTGCATTTGCTGCAGCAGGCGTTCCCCCATTTGACCCATTGTCAGTCGGCTGCTCCTTTTTGGCGGTCGCAGACGAAATATTTGACGGTACTTTTCGCGCAGTTCGGCCCGGTACATTTCCACCAAGACCTGGCCCCGTCTTCTTGCGTTTTTTTCGACTGGCTCCCCAATCTTCCTCGTCCGACTGATCGTTGGTTTCCAACTCATCGAGGTCGTACTCAGCCAAGTCCAATTCATTCTCCTTAAATATATCTATCAAATTATAAGACAAAAAGTACAGAAATATCATACAAAAAAGCCAGTCTTTGAAAGCACTTACAATGTAAGACTTTGTGCCACTTCCGCCGGTGGCACTTCGCACTGACGGAACATTGGTGCCGATTTGTTGTTGTGCCTCTGCGATTTGTTGCTCTCCGCTTGGGGCGTTTTGCGGCTGTTCAACACTTGATGATATTGCGCTTTTCAGTGAAGGATTCGCACGCATAAAATAATTAATTTCGATGCCGGCCGAGGGATTATTTTTGGGTTTAACCCATCGGACAGGCGGATAAGTGAAGACCTGAATTAAACAGAAGTATTGTAATATGAAGAAGTGCAATGACCTGCATCGGATTTTGAGCCCGACAGCGTTCGGAGGGGTGGCGAAACAAATGCTCGGTTGGTCTTAAAGAAAGACGTTCAGACAACCGGACAATATTTAGTGTTTTAAATTTATTATTTTAACTTATTATTAGTAATAAAGCAAGTCAGATAATCTGCTAGTTCCATAATACAAATTGTGAGCGACAAAACCAATAAATTAGACAAAATCAAAAACCAACCAATTACCTGTGCACAATTCCGGTTTGTTGATCGAAAACAGCCGTTTGTGACCGAGTTCTACCACCCATTGTTCGGCTATTCCATTTTGAGCAGTTTTTCATGATTTCGATGTACGCCGAGTCCGGAATCATTTTAAAGATAAAGCTGAAAAACCAAAGAAAATTCTGGTGTAAGAACAGTTTCGCCTTCATTGGACGCTAAAGCAAAGGAGACTGGAAATCACAAACTAATGAATCTACAAACCGGACCGGGAATCAAGGCAAAACCCCGACAGGGCCACAAACATGCATTTCACATCTTTTGCTGTGTAAAGACATTTTTTTTGAAATTTTGAATTGGCATAAAAAAAATTTTGAATTTGAATTTAAATTTGCTTAACGGTGTGAGAGTTCGGAACTGTAACTGCTGATTTTGCTTGCCAAATTACCTACTCTTTGATTTTGTCAAATTTTAATTTTCTTAAATTATATAGTTAGATTATTTAAAATGATGAATGAAACTGGCAATGAGGACTGGTTTGATAACGTTGAGAATTTACGTCCGATTCGTGGAGGGAGACGGGCAGATACTTTGAATGATATTGCAACTGGGAAAGCAAAGGTTTTCATAACATTTTTTGCTCTACTAAAAGGCTCTTTGTTTCAAGATTTCCATTGAAAGAGCTGAGCAAAAATTTCTCACTGAATTCGCAAATGCATCCAAAGGGTCCGACCCATTGGAGCCGATGTACCGCTTCACAACTTGGTTCGAGGAACATTTCCCAAGCGGAAAACAGAAACATTTTTGTCAATTTCTTTATAAAATTTGCACAACTTATTGCTTGGTGGATGCCTACAAAAATGATGATCGCCTGATGAAACTGTGGCTAAAATTGACAGAAAATTTTCCCGAGAGTGGCTTCGCTATAATGGAATTCGCATTTTCCAAGGGGTCTTGTCGCCAATTGGCCAAGTTCTACATACATTGGAGCACCATGTATCAGTCCATTAGTACGTTTCAGCAGAGTACTTGGAATTGAGGAATTGAACTGCATTTACAGGTTGGTGGAACAAAGCACGGGATAAGTTGCAGCTGGGCCAAAAAATGTGTGCAATGCCATTGGATTTGTTGCATCGGGCGGTTGACGAATTGGAAGCTTCAGTGATGAAAGTGACGCGAAGCGGGGAGAACAGCGAAGAGACTGAAGCGGACGAGGTGGCGAAAAAGGGGTTAAAATACGCATTTTTCCATTGGACAATTTAAGGGGAGAGGGGGAGGAATGGGTCTTTGATTGGGTTCCTTTTAAATTGCCAGTCCCATCAGATGGTTGCTGTCTCTTTGGAGCAGTCACGCGAAACTCTCGGCAAACTCCGTGGCCTTGGACGGCGCCATTTCGCTCCAATCATTCGCACTGCGCAAGGCCCTCCCGGAACTCTTTCCACCAGCAAAAGAAACAAATCGTCAAAAAATGCCAAAAACAACGAACACTTTGAAATTCTTGCCGATGAATTCACGGAATGTGTTTCTTTGAAAGGTGTATTGAAAATTCCATTCCAAACGCCAATCGGAACGCGAATGGGAAAGAAGTCTTTTGTGGCGGAATCGCTTCGTTTTGACCAGGACTACCAAGTCAATAAAAAGGGGATAAATGAATCAAAAAAAAACAAATATTCAACAAATTAAGACTCTCTTCGGCACTTTCGACACCAATGAAAAAGTCGACCTTCAAATTACAAACGAAGAAAATGAACTGAACCCTAACGAAGCGTCCAAAAGTCGACTTCCGAACATTGCGGCACATACACCGGCACAACCAATTTTTGAGATATTTCGCGAGGAAGGAGACGAAGATGACGAACAGCCGAGGAAAACGACAAAAAGCAAATTGAAGCTTCGGAAGGAGCTGATCAAAACAATGTCCATTGAAGAAGGATTTGCACAAAGAATTTCCAATGACGAAGCAAATTAAATTTTGCGGAAAATGGGAAAACCGAAATAAATCCAATCAAAATGACAATGATTTCATATGTAAATATTTTTTGAATTTTAGCATTGATTGCATATTTTAGAATCTCCTTTTTTGTATTTGAGGAAGGCCCAGAAATTCATTTCTGCTTTATTTTTTATAACTAAAGCTGAATAAAATATCGAAAATTTTGTAGGAACCAAGCAAAATAAATGGAGTTTATCCTTTATGACAAAAGAAGGAATGAACGAACGACAAAATTCGAATTAGACAATGAGATATATTAGAAGGATTACAATGTAACGGGACTATATCATAAATTTAGTAAAAATAGGGGAGTGGGAGCGGAATTACACTCCAAAAATGGCAATTCTTGCTCTTGAGAATTCCTCCCTTTCACCCGCCCTGTCCTTTCATTATTTACTTAAGGTATTTCTGAATAAATGGCAAACAAAACCCCGCCTTTTCAATGCACACGTTTTACAGAACAAAATGGAAATGTACAAAAGAATGGTTAAAAAGGCACTTTGGTTGAGTTTAAAGTAATACAGGCAAAATAAATAGAATACTATTATATTAACACTTTCATCGACACGTGCCCATCGGAATTAAATTTTCAGGAATAAAACCATCAAATCACCGAAACAAATTCAAAAATCTATAGCCCATTCGTTTTCCTGAACAAAATGGTCAACAACCTCCTTCATGGAAAAATTTGGGATTAATTGGTCGGCAGTGAGGCTTAAATAAATTGGTTCTTAGGACAAGTAATCAAATGATTGCGAAACTTACGGGACCCGGGTGACGGGGTCGAAATGTCCGACTCGGTGCAAATGGGTGAGAATGTCCTGTCGGTCGTAAGTGATCCCGGAAGGAGTGATTACAGGGTCTTTGAGCAGCTCGAAACTGATTTTGCCACACAAATAGTCCGGGAGGTCGCGCTTCCGTCTACGATCGTCAACCTAAAATTAGCGTCACAAAAGATTTTGAAGTCATAAAAAATGTTTCCGTGGGTTTTGATTGTCGCTGAATATGAAAACTGACATCCACTTTGATCAATTCGTACCCAGGACCCGAATTCAAATAAAAGTTGAAAATACAAGTTTTTTGAAATTAATATTTGTTTCGAACTTTTCGAATACGGAAACAAACAGAAAACCGGCAACCCTACAATAAAAGATCAATTAAACCATTTTTAAACGAAAAATTCGAAATTCGGGAATTGAATTTTTGTTCGAATTCGGGTCCTGGGTATGGAATTAGTCGAAATGGATGTCAGATTCGCGTTGACTCGAAAAGAGAGGAGGGACACCACCGAAATTATTACCAAAATTTGGGGAGGCATCAACGGACGAAAGACAATTTTTTTGTGCTTAAAATGTAATTTTCATGGAAAATGCTTCGGGAGAAAAAACTATTTTTAACAGGTTTCTTGTAAAAATTTTAAATAGTTATAGGAATTAGTCGTCCGGCGGTGCCGCCGCCGACAGTGACGTCGGGTGAACTTTTTCAAATTTGAATGAAACCTGCTAAAATTGGTGTATTGTAAATTTAAAAAATGCATTTTTTTGCAAAATACCGACAAGAAATAACCAACCTTTCTTTTTACCCAACCACAAAAAAAGGTACCGATTTTCAATTCTCCTTTTTTTACCTGAGCAAAGAGATTGTTCAGCTGTTTTTTGAAGGTGTCCCCCTGTGTCTTCAGTTCTTCCGCCTTTTCTTCAACGTCATTTTCCTTTTTGTCCTCCAATTGGTTCACTTTTTTGGCGATGTCGTCGTCAATTAATTGGTTTAAATAACTTTGAAGTTCAATCTCCTGAGTTATGCGTTTGTCTTCTTCTTGACGGAACCTAAAAACAAAGTTTAAATGAATTACTATTAAAATAATGAAAAAACTCAATTTTCTCTGCGTGCTAACCGTAGCAATTGGGTTATTTCGTCGCCATATGTTTGCTTAAGATTGAGAACGCCTTCATGAGCCCGTGACAGCACTTTGATAGCCTAAAAATAAATGGAACGTATAGCCTTTGAATTTCCATAAAATTTGACTATTTATAAAATTAGGTAACAATTTGTTCCCAATTTTCACACCTCATCAAACTGTCCCTGGTGTACGTACACCTTCCCCAGGTAGTAATTCGCCTTCACATTCTTTCTGTCCATGTCAAGCGCTTTTCTGCAGTCGTCCGCTGCGGAGTCCCATTTTTTAAGATTTAAATTGCAAAGTGCTCTATTTGTAAAGTAAGTCGGATCATTCGGATTCTTTATAATAGCGCGGGTGTAGTGAGAAAGGGCCTCCTTAACAAACAAACAAAAACAATTCGCTTTTATTTTCCAAAAAATAACTTATTTACCTAATCCGTATTTATTTAAGAGCTGGGAATACCTCATATTTTCCTGCTTGATAATAACGATTTCCTCGTTCTTTGTGTTCGGAAGCAGATAATTGCGGTACTGAAGACATACAGATTTAAAAAATAAATTGCCGAGATCAAAATTCATCAATAAATTATTGCAATTGTTGAGAATATTGTTTCGTATTTTTTTAGGTAATTATTTTTAGGGGTAATCTGAGTCGCTTATTGTGAGCTCTAGGGATGATATTTTCAAGCTCTAAAAACCCCCCAAAAATAGGCACTAAAAATGGAAAATAGGTTTTAGAAAATTACAAGCTATTCAAAAAAAAAAAAAATTAGCCCAATTTAGTATTGAGATAAATAATGTTAAATCAAAAATTCTTGTCGAAAAAATAAAAATTGGAGATGAATGAGAATTTTTCATTTCTTAGGGGTGTATTTTGATTTTCGAGCTGATTCTCAGGGGTGCAAATTTTTTTAGGTCGATTTCAGGGGTGTATTTTTCGTTTTTAATGCATTTTTGTTAATACTATTGGCAAAATGCCAAAATAGATCAAACGGATTTTTTCAAAATTTTAGATTTTTAGGCTCTAAAAATGAAAACCTAAAAAAAGGGTACTAATAGGTAACTTCAAAAGTATCTTCATAACCACTAAAAACAAAATGTTTTTCGAATAAAAATAGGCTAAAATCTAAATTAAAAATCAGTCCGTGTGTGAAATGTAAGAAAATCTTTGTTCTATAATTCAAAATTTAGACAATTTATTATTTTTTGGCTGTAATTAACCACTTTTACTGTTTTCTTTATGATCTCATCTGTGAAGTTAGAAATGCCTCTCGGCGAGTGCGGCGGTTATTTGATTGGCGAAAAAACTGATGAGGACGATGAAGAAGAAGAAAAAACCATTACTCCGTTGCTAAAACGAACTGAAAACACCGTTCCATCGTCAACGCAGTCGAATTTTCGGAAGAGAAAACTTAAGTTTGTGTGAAAAGCGGTCGCTTTTATTTGTTTTTTTCCGTTCCGTTAATTAAGGAACTTCGATTCGTCAATGATTTCAGAGGAAGCCAAAGAAGCACAGAGACTTGAAAAAGAACGATTGGATCGGATAGAAAAGAACAAAAAAGTGTGTCCACAGAAAGATGGCATCTTGATTTTGTGAGTTTAAGGAGTTGGATGCTGCTGCTTATGCCCCGGTTAAAACGGGAGTAAAATCAGTCAATTTGGATGATCATTCGTTTGATGAATTGGTCCAACTGGACGATGACGATGAAATCGAAGAGATAGGCTCATCGGTTAAAGCCGAGATTGATCTGATCGAACTCGGGAGCAGTGACGATGAGATTGAGGTGGACCACCCTTCGACATCTGCAGGTTCACCTCCCGTGTTTATGTTTCATTATTAAATTATTTGTTTAAGCAAATTCACACGGTTACGTTGCTTTTCAGGTGGGGTTTTTTAAAAAAAATCAAATTTGGTGTATTCGAAAATTGGTAGTCGGCTTTATTCTAAAAATCGAGTTTACGAGCTTCATCTCACCTGAATTATGAGTAAAAACAGTATTACTCCCCATGTACATCACTTTTAACAAAATTTTAATTAAAAAAGAAAGATATTCCTCTGGGTCATTATTGCTGTCTATCCATTCCGGTCGAAACTGAAAAAATAAACCAATTTCGGGCATATTTTCAAGTCGGTGCCTATGCCTTCGAGCGAAATAATTTGCTTTTCTTAACAAAAAAAAACTTGCAAACACTGATTAATTATAACACGACATTGTTTCATTTATTTAGCAAAGCATTTACGGTCAATTATGTAATTCCGAACGGTTCCGATTTCGCCGTAGGCGCCGTTCGGTCGATTACGACACGACAGAGACGGGGGCGGATGGTCGCCTTTTGATTAATGCGGGAAAGCCCGACTCGGACCCGGAAGTCTTTGTGGCAGAACATCTCACAAATGTTCTTCAGCCTCATCAAATTGGCGGTGTCAAGTTTATGTAAGGGGTTGAGAGAAAAGGCACAGAACTATGTGGCATTTAAAGCGAGTCAGCGTTTGCTTTCTTAACCAAAACCAAGGTTTACCAAAAAATCGTTACTCGATTCGGCACTTTTGCTGTTTAGGGCCCCGAAAAAAGTCCAAAGGACCGACCCTTTTGTAGGGATTTGGAATTGGTTGAAATAGCGGTACTTATCCCTTTTGTGACACCCTCTAAATTTTTTTTCTACGATAATTATAGGCTCTGAAAAGGTATCTGATGCATGCATTTTACGTGAGAACATGAAAATGCGTGTTAATTTAAAATAAACTTGTTCGTTTTCAGCGCAAAAAATTACCTTAGAAAAATTTAAAAAAAAAAACTTTCGAAAGGGATTCTTGTTTTTATTTTTGTTGTTAGAAGCAAAGGCTTTTCTGAAATTGGTTCTCGTTAGGTACGACAACATCATCGAATCGCTTGAAACGTTCCACAAGTCTGCAGGGTTCGGATGCATTTTGGCCCATAGTATGGGTCTCGGCAAATCAATCCAAGCGATCACTTTTCTCGAAATTTTGTTTGTTGAAGGACCTAAACCTTCGATATATATTTTTTTGTTTTAGCATTCGAATTACTGGCAAAAGGCGCGTGTTGCTTATTTGTCCAGTGAACGTTCTGCAAAATTGGCACAACGAATTCAACCGATGGATGCCAGAAACTGACGCGGAGACGGCGCGGCCCATTCGACACTTTGAACTGTTTGTCATTGGTGACTCAGTGAAAACATTGGAAAACAGAGCGCAAATGATCGGTGCGTAGGAAAATAAATAACATTCATTTAAAATTATTTATTCAGAGAATTGGTATCAGTCGGGGGGCGTCCTTCTGCTGGGCTATGAAATGTTTCGTCTTCTCGTCCACCAATGTGAACTTTTGGGCGAAAAGAGTGCGCAACGGAAAAAGGCATCCAAAAAGCAACCGTTGCGGACGGTGTACGATTTGGCGGACGATTTGGGCAAAATCAACGAGCAGGAAAAGGCACAAATGACGCAGAAGGACGAATTGCAGAGGAACATCCGCCAGGCTTTGCTAAGCCCGGGCCCCGACTTGGTCATTTGCGACGAGGGACACCGTATCAAAAACCTGAACACTGAAGTGTCATGTGCACTCTCCGCAATCAACACAAAGTACCAGGAAAGGGCATTTTTGAGGAATTAAACCAAACACAAAAGGCGCCGCATTGTGCTGACGGGCTACCCAATCCAAAACAATCTGACGGAATACTTTTGCATGGTCGAATTCGTCCGTCCCTCCTATTTGGGAAGCAAAAAGGACTTCCAACTGATGTTCGATAAGCCAATTCGTAACGGAAGCTGCACAGACTCGGCCAAGTCGGACGTCAAATTGGCCAAGCAGCGCATCCACGTGCTCTGTGACATGCTCAGGGGATTTGTGCAGCGGTACTTTAGGAAACGAACATTTAGTCAATTTTGTTGAATAACTTGTCAAGGCGTTCTCAACATTTGCTCAAGAAAATTTTGCCCGAAAACCGCGAATTCGTTGTCCTTTTGCGCAAGTCCGAACTCCAACACTCGCTTTACCGCGCTTTTCACCACTTTGCAAGTGAACAAATCAGTGTCGGCGAAAGTTCATTCAACCCATTGAAAGCATTTGCAATTTGTTTGAAGGTATTGCTGATGCTTTTATATTTTCTGTTTCTTAATTTAGATTGCCAATCATCCGGACATGCTTTATGCCGCCTTGAAAAAGCACCAGATGAAGTGCCAAAATCGTACGATTGGTTGTGATTCAAATAAAACGGGTCTATGCCATGCGTCGACTTCTGTCCAATTGTCGTCCGACCATTGCCCTTCGGTAACTTCTTGAAAAATCAGTTATCATTCTAACATTAAGCCTTTATTCAACAGGCGCCTATTCATCGACAGTCTAAAAACCCTTCTCCTCCAATTGGCGATGTTCACCAATCTTTTGTCAATGGCTTTGCGTCATCCTCTCTGAATGGACCAAACTTTGGCTCTTCTGTTGACTATTGGCAACCAAATTCGGACCAGTATTTCCCCACTCATCCAACGCCAATCCATCAGTCTCAACATCGTCCTCCTAATCAGCAGTCTCTTTATTTTCCCCAGCATACTTTTGGGCAACAACACTTTGAACCAAATGCGCAGCAATATAATTTTTTTCCACGGCCTTCGCCAGTTCAGTGCTACCCTTATCAGTACCAACAGTCACCGCAACAGCAGCAGCAACAGTGTCAGGGCACTTCACAATTCTTTCCTCCACCTCCGCCGTTCATTCCTCCTCCAACCCATCAACAGCCACAATATCGGCATCAGTTCTTCACCATGGACTACGATTACTCGACCTTTGGCCGTTTCAATCAGCAGCAGCCTCGTTGGTATTATCCGTCGAACGGTGCCGGGAATGGCAATTCAATGGTAGCAAATGGATACCAACAACAACTGCAGCAGCAGCCAAATAATCTTATCAACAATTCCTTTTATCAGCAGACCGAATTTGCAATGCCAACTCAGACAAAAAGAGAAATGGAGACACCAAATGAGCAGCAACAGCAGAATTGTAATGAAGCGATTGAACTTCCGTGTGTAAATGAAAAGGGAGGCCAAAGAAATGGCAGTGAACGGCCAAAGCAAACGATAAAACGAAAGCCGCAACAAATGGCCAAGGGGGAGGAGTGCGATTTGTTGTCCGACGAATTCCTTTTTGAGAATGGCAATTCCATCGACTTGGAATGGGTGAGGGAGGAACCATCATCAACCCTTATGAGAAGGTCTCAATTTGTCAGGCTGAACCAATTTTGCGTGACCATGTGACGGGTTTGGTTGAGCACAGTTCGAAAATGTTTGTTGCCATGGCCATCATTTCGGAGACCATTAGACGGGGAGAAAAAATTTTACTGTTCAGGTTGATCGAAATTTTACTGGATTTTTGTTTAATTGGAGATGACGTTTTCAGCCAAAGTGTCGTCACGCTCAATTTGATTGAGCAATTTCTGAAGAAACACAGCGGTGAGCCGATTGGGCCCGATGGTGCGCCGGTGCACTTTGTGCGGAACGAAACGTACTGTCGTTTGGATGGGTCTACGTCGAGTTCGGACCGCGAAAAGCTGATCAACAAGTGATAACCCTTTTTTGTATTTTGCAAAAGTTTTATTCCTTCTTTTTGTCAGATTTAATCAGAATTCCGCCCTTTTGCTTTTTCTCATTTCCACTCGCGCCGGCGGATTGGGCGTTAATTTGGCGAGTTTTATTTATACTCTAATTTATTTTTTAAATTGATCCATAGTCTCGTTTACAGGTGTCTGCTAATCGGGTGATCATCTTTGATGTGTCATGGAACCCAGTGCACGATGCTCAAGCAGTGTGCCGAATCTATCGCTACGGACAGCGACGACGCACTTACATTTACAGACTGGTCTCAATTTGAAATTTGCAAGCATTTCCCAAAAAAGACTTCCCTTTGTTTCATTGTTGTTTTTCTGGGTGCATCCCAAAATCACGCCGCCGAAATCACGCCGCCAGAAATTTTTAAAAAAATTTTCAAACAGAATTTTTTCAAGAAAAAATTCTTAGACATTTTTTATAAGAAAATTGGTAATAGTTCAGTTTGTCCCCCCCCCCTTTTTTCGAAAAAATTTTTTATGTTTTCAAAAGTAATGAAAACATATTTTCAAGGGGTTTCCTGGTCGCTGATCACGAATCCGGCATCCATTTCAACCAATTCCTAATCCCGGACCCGAATTCAAACAAAAAGTCGAAAATTCAAATTTTCGATTTTCACATTCTTGGTTCAAACTTTGTTTAAATCACTGAAAAGAACTGAAATTCATCAATGCTTCAATAAAAGATCATTTAAACCATTTTGAGACTAAAAATGAAAATCTAAAAAATTTGAATTTTCGACTTTTTGTTCGAATTCGGACCCGGCGTTCGGAATCGTTCGAAATGGATGCCGGATTCGTGATCAGCGACCCCAAAAACCCCATAAAAAGTGTTTTCATGACTTTTGAAAACATAAAAAAAATTTTCGAAAAAGGGGGGGGGGGACAAACTGAACTATTACCAGAAAATTTTCTAAGATTTTTTCTTGAAAAAATTCTAGGGTTGAAAATTTTTAAAAAAATTTCTAGCGGCGGGATTTTGTTCTGTTCCCGTTTTCTCTATATTTTAAGCTACATATTCTTAAGAAATTGGGAATAACTCACAATTCGCTAAAATCATAAATATTTCGGCATTGATTAACAAAATTAATTGCTTTGAGTTTTATGATGTAATGACCGATTAAGATAATGAGCAACTGTATGGAGAAGCAGGTGTTCAACCGGCAGTTGTCCAAGCACGGCCTTCAAAGTACGGACGGAGACATTTGGCCATGAAATTCGAATTTCACTTCAGAACGAATTGTTGATGAGCAGCTAATTGAGGCTAATGTGACCACCAAAGAAGTGGAAAATTTGTTGGCTTATGACGAATCGTTGGACGTTCTTTTGGCAGCCGACCAATTCAAAAAAGAAATGAAAGAAGAGGCGAATGAGTTGGACGACGACCTTCTCAAAATGCTCCTCCTCGAATTTCCTCATAAATTTTTTGAGGTGTTTTCAATCTCCCAATTCTTTTTTAAATTTTGTGCTTTTAGCTGCCATTTTTGCATGAATCGATGATGGTCGAGCAAGAGGAGGATTTGAGTGCCGAGGAAAAGTTGGAGGCACAATTGCTGTACGAGCGCGAGAAGCGCGGCATCAATTTCCCACCGCAGCAGTCGTATGGTGCAGGACAGCCGGATCTGTTCGGCACGAATTTGCCACCTCCGTCGCTTTATGATCGACGGCATTTTCTGCAAAATTTTGGGTACTTTTCTATATGACAAATGGGAAATTTTGAGTAATGCCACTGTTTTTTCCAGCAATCCCTTCATGGCGCCACACTTCCAACGACCATGGCATTCGACACCTTTGCCCAAGCGCATTGAGTTCGCAACAGTAACCAATCAACCACCGCGCAAACACCAGCAGCCCACCGCATCTCCCGTGATGGTCATAAATGAACCGATGCTACTGCCAAAAGTGATCCCCACAAAGGGGGAACAGAAAATGCACACGCTAAAAGCGGGCGATCAGATCACAATGTCAGTTTTGGAATCGGAATAGGTACTTGTTAAGTTTACCGGGTACTTTTAAAACACACATTTTCAGATACCTATAAATGTGTTTTAGAAATTAATGAAAATAAGTTTTATGAGGTTTTTAGGGTCGCTGATCACGAATACAGCACCCATTTTTGCCAATTTCGAACCCCTGACCCGAACTCGAGCAAAAATAAAATTTGCATGGATGATATCCGCATTGGCATCTGCCGATGAGGATAACTTTGTTACAGGAAGCATAAAAGTCGAAATTTGTATGGATGGTATCCTCATGGGCATCTTGCCAATGAGGGTACCCTTGGTACAGGAAGCCTATCAATACTTTGTCCCTGTACAGCTCATGTAGTGAACGGTAACGCTGGTCTGAGCCCGGATTCGTGATCAGCGACCTCGAAAACTTATTAAATCTTATAGGTAATTATGTTTTGTAATAATTTTAGGTTCCGCTCAAATTTTGGTGTTTACTTCCGTACGATTGATGGCGTAATTTTGGACGCAACTGACACACAATACGGCAGAATTCTGATGCAACAGTCCAATGGTAAAAAATTTATTTTTTTAATTTCAAAAAGACGGTTGTTTTTATCTATGTTTTTTTTTTTGATTTAGTTAATTTTTAATTGCATTTCCAAGGTGTTCCCCCTCCTCCTCCGTTTGTTCGGCGTCCGTCTGACCCTGGTGAAATTATTCAGATAGATGACTGAATGTTTTTTGATCGACTGAACATTCCAAGCAAAAAAACAAATGGCTTTATAAGTATTTTTGTAAAATCATTATTCCCAGAATTTTTAATTCTTTCTTTTCTGAATTTGATAGTCCTTTTGAATTTTATTACATTTGCATTTGGCATCTCTCTTCTGTAATTTTTATCAAAAGCGAAATAAATTGTTCTGAATCGTTTAATCGGTTGCTTTTGCTTCTTTTGGCACGTCCAATTGTGCGCCGTACATTTGTCCATCATGTGCCACATTCGAAGTGCCGTCTCTTTCCTTGGCGACTGTTGTGGGCTCAACCACTGCAAAAGTGCCATCATTCCTTCCTTTTCTTTTTTCATTTTTATTCCCTCAATTCGGTGCCTCAATTTCGGATGCTTTGAGTTTAATTTTGGCCAATTTCTCCCTTTTCTCAGTTTCTTTTACAAACCGTTAATTCTGATGTCGGCCGCTTCGTCCTCCAACAGAATTTCCCTTAGGCATGCGCAACAGCCGCCCATTGGCCAGCGAAATGACCGGCAAAAAAGCGAATGGATTTATTAATGATGAGGAAATGGATTAGATTAAAAATAAGGGGGGGGGGGAATGGCACTCATCTTCAAACAATGGCAAACCATCGCTATGGGAACGAAGACACACAAAGAAAGCATTCATTGCACCATTTTTATTGGACAACATTCAAAGGAGGGGGGGGGGGGGGGGGGGGGATCCGGTAATACTAAGACTGCCCCCCCCCCCCCGCCATTTTTCGAGAATTTTTTTTTTTTTTTTCAAATAGTTAAAATGATCTTTTATTGAACCAGTGTTGACTTTCACTTGGGTACATGTCAACTCGCCGACGGACTAATCTTTTGTTCGTAACTTTTTTCCTTTTCTACCAATTTTTATAAAATTAATGTTATTCGGAAGCCCTAAGTGTTTAGAAACTATCATTAAGCAGATGTTAAGCGATTAAATAATTCTCCAAAGAGTTATAATTTTTATTATGCAAAAAATTGAAAAAGATGTGAATTTCATGAGTTTTATTTTCTAACTCTTTGGAGAATTATTTAATCGCTTAACATCTGCTTAATGATAGTTTCTAAACACTTAGGGCTTCCGAATAACATTAATTTTATAAAAATTGGTAGAAAAAGAAAAAAGTTACGAACAAAAGATTATTCCATCGGCGAGTCGTGCGTCGGCGAGTTGAACTGTTCCCCTTTCACTTCGTTTACGTGTATTTAAACAAAATTGAACAAAATGTTAAATTCAAAGATTTAATTTTCGACTTTTTGTTCAAATTCGAGTCCGAGGTTCCGAATTGGTCGAAATGGATGCTGGATTCATGATCAACGACCCCGAAAACCCTTGGGAACATTAAAAATGGAGGGGTTGGACCGGCTCCACTATTACCGAAGGTTCGGCAATCCTGAAGAATGGGGGTTTCTATTTTCAAAAAAAATTTTAATTTCTGCTAAAAATCAGTTTCCAGTGGTTTTCGAGGGCGCTGGTCACGAATCTGAACTCGGATTTGACCAATTCAGAACCCCTGACCCGAATTCGAACAAAAAACTTGAAATTTTTTCAAAAGATACAGTTTTTCTGGGCAAAAGCTTCGAATTAATTTGACAACTATTTATTGTGATGCAAAACAATGCTTCATTTATTTACACAGCGGCCCAATTTTGGGCTCCCAGTGCAAATAAGTTTATTATTTATTTAGTAATCAGAACGCCAAAACTTTGCAAAACTTAAATTTTTTGGGGATTTTCCCTTGTAAAAATAGAAGAGCCGATCTCGAGTTAAAAACTTAACTTTCACAAAATAAACTTAGAATCGATAGAGGAGGTCAAAATATGGGCCTATGCAAAATTTTAAGGAAATCTGACCCTAGGAAAAAAATTTTGACCCTAGTGTAAATTTTTATTAAATATCTATCACTTTTCAGCTAAAACTGAGCGGCGACCATGGCCAGAGTTGTACGAAGATTACCGTCTCATTCAGCCAGGCTGCTCGGTCAAATTCTCCATCAAACAATTTCGTTTGTGCCGTTTTCCCCGCCAAGGATAGCCGAGAAAACTTGGAGCGCTATGGAAGCACACTTTGGGAACAAATTGACGGAATTGGCACATTGGCGGGCAAACGAGTAAAGTGGTAAATTTTAAATTTTGTTTTTTTTCTCCATTTTTTAAATTCAAAAGGTTTATGGGCGGAGACGTCAGTTTTATTTGGTCAATGATCGGGCATTGTGGTTCTGCAGTGACAACATTTCCGTCTCCAATTTGCAGTTGCAGAAGTGATCGTTTGGTGCAGGAGGGCGAAATTTGTGAACTTCGGACAATTGATCAGACTATGCAGTTCGCGGAGCAATTTACCAGGGCCATGGTGAATGGCGAAAAGGCAAACGCAGCGGTCAGATCGGCGATGATGGGGATCACGAAACCACCGCTACTTCTGTCCATTGGATTTGACCGGATCATCCTTTCGGAGATTCGGCGCGCGGAGGGAACAATTCCGAAAACGAGACATGACTGGGAATTCAATTAGAAAAATCCTTGTCCATGCTTCTGAAATGGAACACCTTTTTTCGACGGACTGGCCAATAGCAATTTGCAGAACCCTTGTGCACCTCGGGAAAATCCAAAAATTTTCAAAAGTCCCTTTTTTCTTCTTTCTCAAACTAAATTTGAAATTTAGGCAGAGCCATTGTCAAATTCCTTGGCCTTTTAGATGAACAGGGTTTGGGAAAAGCTGTTTTCTATAACATTAAGCTGAATTTAAAGGTGATGAAGCGCTCCATTCCGTTTGGCGCCGACTTGAGCAACTGTGGAAGTGTATGCCGGACGCAGACCAAATTTTGCAGCAATTGGAGCACCATTTTGTCAACAATTGGCTCCTCGACACGGGCAAAATTGATGAAATGAAGCAGGTCTGTGTGTTTGGAGGGGGTGTTTGCGTTAAACTTGTTTTATTTTAAAATTTATAGATAATAATTCAGAGACAAAGTGATCAGAGGGAAGAGCATGATGAGTTCGATCAATCTGATGAAGAAACTGACGAATTTCGCTTATCAATGTCATTGATTGATGGTGGTTTAGCAAAAAGAAATTGGTGATCGACGGGAGACGGACGAAGAAATCAATGGAGAAGAAGAGCAATTCGATTTTGAATAGACACAGTTCGATAAAAGGTTTTTCTTCGTTTTTACAGGAAATAAAATTTTTTAAATTTTTGAGCTTCATTAAAAACTGTGTTATCATTTCACTTGTATTATTTGCTTTAAAAACCTCAAAATACAGTTACAGCATGCATGGGACTCGAACCTGAGACCCCCCTTTTGGTGACTAACTCACAGACCACTAAGACGAAAAAACCAACTTAATTGTACTTGGAGCCCAAAATTGGGCCGCTGTGTTTATTGAGTAGAAAACACGGTTCTTATCCCTTTTGTCACCCCCCCTGAAATTCTTTTTTAAATAATTTTTTCTAGACTAATTTTATGCGCTGAACGCGAATCTAACATTAGTTTTGGCCGATTCCGAATCCCGGACCCGAACTCGGACAAAAAGTCGAAATTCAAATTTTTAAAAATTTACTTTTATGTCAGAATCTTACAGAATAACCAGTATTGATGTTTTTCAATGAATTATTACTAATTTATATCTAGTATTAATCAATTTTCGAGCAATGGTGAAAAATTAAATAAAATTTGAATTTCAACTTTTTCTTCGAATTCGGGTTCGGAATTAATGTGAATGGGTGTCAGATTCGTGATCAGCGACCTCGAAAACTCCCAGGGAAGGTGTTTTCACGATTTTTTAAATTTTTATTATTTTTTTGGAAAAATGGGAAGGACAAAGCACATTATTACCGACAAATAATAGTCAAAAAATTTCACGTAACACACGTAAAGAGCATAAGAGCTAAAAATAAACATCATATATGTGTTCAGCGCATAAAATTACCCTAGAAAAAATTATTTTAAAAAAAATTTCAGGGGGGGTGACAAAGGGATAAGAACCGAAAACACGCAATTTTCGCGAAAATTGGTTGCTTTTAACGTGTATTTTTCAAAAAAAAAAATCATTTTTTTTTGTTCAAATTCGGGTTCGGGGTTCGAAATTGGGGAAATCCAAGTTCAGATTCGTAATCAGCACCCCCCGATAACCCCCAGAAACTAATTTTGAGTACAAAATAAATAAGTTAAATTAGAAACCCCCATTCTTCAGGATTGCCGAAGGTTCTTAGACATTGTATAAGTGTTTTACTTTCAGGTTCAGTCACTCCCTTATGAAATTTGCCAATTCCCAAACACGATTGTTTTTTGTTTTTCCTCACATATGAAAATTGTTTTCCTACAGACTAAAGTAAATATTCTGATTTATCAAAAATTGTTAAAGGCGCAAAAAACAAAAGCAATAAAAATACAACAGAAAGATTATGTTGATGAGAACGGAGCAAATATTACAGCCAAGTCAACTTTGTTGTGTGTTTCCGCTTGCCTTTGCCGGTAAACCGATGGGTCCAAACCTAACAAAAAGTTGAAAATTCGTTCCGAACAATTTATTAGCTACAAAGCTGAAGGAGATGCAAAAAAACAAAGATTATGTAACCTAAAATTATTTATAGTTTAGAAATTTATTTATAGAAACCAGCCCAATTTTGTTGATTTTAATTTCAAATCAACAAATAAATTAAAACAAATATGTTACCAATTATTTCTGCAATTTGACATGCATCGATTTCCTCGATTGGCTCGCAAAGGCGACTGACTACGGGATGGATTTGGTGGGCCAAGTAATAATGAATATCTGAATTAGTGAAGCCAACAAACAACTAATTGGTTATGTGCGTCCAAATTTTTCACTGACCGACGCTTAAATTTTCGTCCGCCAAAATCTCGGAAGGATGATAAGCACGCTGAGTTGCCGGATTGACAGTGCCATCCTTAACAAAAAGGTACATAAATAAGGAAGAAATGAACACAGCCGCACACCTTGCAAATGACGTAATTCACAACATCGCCTTGTCTCAGACGGAACTTTTTGGATTCGTTCAAGCGAATTGCGACCAAAGCGTGGGGCTGCGCTTTTGTGTCTTTGTATTCGGACGGATTCCGCGTTAACTGCTTCAGAATCTCGAATTTGTCCAGCGCGACTCTGCCCGCCTCGATGTCCGCGCGACGTTCGGCCAAAGTCGCCCGAATCCGTTCGATGAGAGTGTCACGGTCAACCGAAGAAAGGATGAGGTTGACCACATCCCTGACCGGAATGTTGGTTGGATCACAAGAGATTACCGTATCAATCGACGTGATTTAAAATACGTGGAATGGCACTCACTCGCCAATTTCCTTGGCCAATTGAGACCAATCGCGTCGCACAATGTCCAACCCCTTCAGTTCCTGCGTGACCACATTTTCATCGTTCAAATCAACAGCCAACGCGGCGTATTTCTTCTTTTTGAGCAAAAGTAAACGTTTGTAAATGCCGTCGATGTCCAACTCGAGCAAAGAATAGTTGCGATTCACTGCTTGTTTTAACTGAAATTGGGTGCAAATTTTGATAAGTCCTAAAGAATTGCCATTCCGCCTGACTTTTTGTGCAATTTGCTTGGCCTGCTCGAAATCTGTGGAATTTGTATTGACCATAATCGAGTCGGTGTCTCCGTAAATGACAGAAAAGTTCTCATTTTCCACGATTGATTTTGCATGCAACAATAACTGTGAAGGAACAAAACGCTTAAAAACAAATTGAATTTTCCATTTGCTCACTTCGCGCCCTTTTGCCGTTACCATCGCCGCCAAAGTTTTTGCACAAAAGCGAGAATTTTGGAAGCCCAAACAGCCGTACATGCTATTCGCAGTGAGTTTGAGACCCAATTGTCGGATGTTATACTGACAATGGGAAAGACAATTTTAAGGAGGTACAAAGTTAGTTAATACCCCCAGAAAAAATTGAATTTTTATTGGGGGGGGGGTAGTAAAAACAAACTTCGATTAAACCCTTTGCCCCCCCCCCCTCCGTCCGAGTGCACTTAATTTTCCCCTGGATCATTTCTCACCAAAAAAAAAGAAAAACAAAAATGTTTCAAAAAGATTATTTCTCGATTCTTATGAAAGAATTTTCGGGGGAAACGACTGTTCCGCCTCCGTCCCTTGTTTATTTGTTAGCTTTTCCGCCCTCTTCTCCTCTCCTTCTCCTCCACCTGTTTGTATTTGTCAGTGCCCACTCTCTCTCTGCTCATCCATTCCTTCACTTCCCTCCGTCGGTTGACCAATTTCCGAATTTCCGTCTTCAAAAGTCCGTCTGGTCGGCTTGAACCCGGCGGTGTTGGCAATTCCGTCTCAAGCTTAAAAAGCAAAAGAAATGTTTGGCCATCCACCGAATTCAGTCAGTCGCCCACCAAATCGTCAAAAGCACTGTCGACGGTGGTGAAGCAAATGTTGAACTCCTGAATGATGGTGGGGTAAAGGCTGTTGAAGTCCAACAGCACAACGAACGTTTCGTAAAGGCCTGAACAAAAGACATTTCCAATGTTGTGATGAATATAATTATTTCTATTAATTCCATTTTTTCAATTTTTTTGCCCGCCTTTCATCGGCTCCAACACAAGTCCCCCCGTGTATTGTGGCCCCTTTTTGCTCTGTTTTGGCCCTTTTTTGTGCTTTTCCTCCTCCGTTTTGGGCTGTTGCTCCTCAATTTCCTCCACTTCCATTTCATTGTTTCCATTTTCCTCCTCTTCGCCTCCTTTTTCAGCGATTATTTCATCAATTTCAATGGGTTCCTTCGTGTCATTTTTCGAGTCTTTGCTTGGTTTTTGAAGTTTAGTGGCTGAAATAGGAAGGCCCTTTTGGGTATTGCCATTAAGCAAAGCATTAATTACCTGCTTTGGCTGCGCTGAAAGAACGCTTATCGGGCGGCACATAATTACTCTTGAAGCAGGCGTGCAACAGCAAATACTCATTGCGCTCGGCACGTCCACCCATAAGCGTACGGGACTAAATCAAAAGGGAATTTGAAATAAACAAATTGAGTAAGCATTTGAATAATAAACAATTGTTAAAAGACAAAATCACCATTACACCGCCAACAATTTGAGTGATTTGCACAAAAAGGGGAATGGCATTCAAATGCTCCACAATTTTCATCGCGAAAAAGTTCTCGTTCCAATTCCATTTGATCAATTCAATCAATTTTACTTTTGGATTCGTTTCCCTAAAGTAGGAAAAAAGGTTAAATTAATACTTTTTTTTTTAAATAACTCACAAAAAGGGCTCAGAAATTTGTTCAATGGAAAGATTGCCGCGGTTTCCAACTTTGAGCAGACGCGCGACTAATTCCTCCATTCCGTAGCTCCGTGCACGGACCAATTCCATCGCCGCTGTTCTGAAAAGGGGTGACAAAATTGGTCAAATTTCCTCTCATTAGTCCATCAATTACTTTGAGTCCAGACAAAGTCTTCCCGTGGTCAGATCCCAACTCGCCGACTTGAAATGGCCCACTCTTTGGATGTGATTTCTGCGCTTCAGCCGGCCAAGTCGGTCCCAACGTTGCAATTTGTGCCGTTCAATCGCCCCTTGGATCAGCACCAACTGAGCATTCAGATCATGACCCTGACAATTTGAAGGCGATTCTCTCGATACTGTCCATCACCTCTTTTTATAAGCCCACCAAAATCAAATCCGGGTTAATCTCCTCCATTTTCATGAGGAAAATATTCAACAGCGAAATTTCGTTGCCGACTTTGCGCACCAATTTGTCAATTCCGTTGGCCTTTAATTGGCTGTCCAAATCGAATGGCAATGTCAGCCCCTTTTTAAGCTTCGCGACCACACAAAAGCGTTTGTTCAGCATCATTTTTGCGTCGAAATTGGTGCTCTTTTCCAAGTTACAATTGTGCTCAATGAGAGAAACCATTACGATCTGAAATTGGTGGAAAATTGACCAAAAAAAAAACTCCAAAATGGGACGACCGACTTGACTCTCTTTGGTGTCCGGGTTCAATGCCGTCAAAACATTCACAGAAATAATGCTTATTGGAGGGAGCGGATCGGCACAGTTCAGTGCCATTGAGATTGACTTCATTTCGCTCATGTCGACATTGTATTCCAATGGACAGTACGAAACTGGCGACTCAGCGAGAACTTAGAAGCGGAACTTTTGTTCAATAAGCCCAACCAATTTGAATGTTTGTTTATACCCGCGTTTCTTACGCTAAGCCAACATGGTCCGTATATTTCACATTCGACCATCAGTCGTTCGAGTGCCGTTGCCGTCGTGTTCATCACATGACTAAAGCAATCGCCGGAAAGGTCGGACGGAATTCGTTCGGTGTTCCACTGAAATGGCCAAACATTCGATTTTTGCACACATTTAAATTGTTTGCTCACATTTACACAAACTTCCATCGTTTGGCACTCTTTGGACACAGATTCATCAGCGCAAATAAATTTCTTGGTGATTAGCTAAACAAATCGACAAATATTATTGAGAAATGTATTTTATGTCCATCATTTACTTCCGGTTTGCATTTGATGTTGCGAATTCCGAATTTCGTCTTCAACACCATTCGCACTTCGTTTTCCAAGTCTTCCACCGTCGCCGGAATACCCGAGGAAAGAATCTTACAATTAATGGGAAAAGACAATTAGCACAAAGCAAAGGAATAGGCGACCTTTTCCCGTTTAATGAAAAACAATTTCCGTGAAATGTCTTTGAGCGCCAAACAGCAACTGGAGAAAGTGCCGCTGGGCTCCTCCTTCGCCCGACCAAACAAATAAACTTTGCCTGTAAAAAGGGACAGATAATTCGAAAACTTAGGCAAATTCGTGCCCGGATTTCTGAAGGCATCCTCATAAGCGTCGATGAAAAAAAATTTGAGTACATCGGGCGACTCCACTCGCGCCATTTTCGCGCGTCGACTTTCCAACCCTTCGGGCGAATGGACGTCGGCGTCCTTTCTTTTCTGTTGTTGTGGCGGTGAAGCGGGCGGAGAAGGGGAAAGAGGCCGAAGGGGCGGCGACGGAATTGGAAGCGATGGCCTCGGCAGGACATTCTCTTCGGGGGACGGTGTCGCCGCTGCAATCACCGGGGCAGAGACATCCTCGTCAAGTCCGACTGTCGTTGGAGAGGGCACTCGGAATCTGTTTAGCACTGCGCAAAAAAAAAGGAAAAATAAATATTTCTGCGGTAATTCCAGGAAAATCTATCTTCGTAACGGACATTTTTTTAATTTTCCCACAACCCTTTTTAACAAAAGTAGTTAAAAATAAAGAACTTTTCGGGTGGGTTTCGAGTTTCTGATCATGGATTAATGTCCATTTGGGTCAATTGCAAGCCACAAACCAAAATTGAAACTAAAAGTAAAAGTCTATCATTTGAACTTTTTGAAATTCACATTTATATTCAAAACGAGTTTTAATGAGCATTTATTGTATATTTTTTGAAAAATTTTAACAAATAAAGTCGTGTAAAGCCATTTGTTGGGTTTTTAACGTGACTAGCAATTTTCCTTACCTTTGGGCGACGAAATATTCACATTTTGAACGGTAAAAGAATTGGACGAAGTTGGCAACTCGGAAATGAATGGGTCGACTGAAAATTGTAAGGCTCCAATGTTTGAAAATTGTCCCATTACACGAATCACTCGGCGCGGCAACGCCCGTCCCAATGATATCGGCCAAACACTCCTTCAAAATGTCATCATCGTCAACTCGTAAAGAATGCTGAAAGGTCATGTTTTAAAAGCAAAAGGCACTTTTACAAGAAGTCACCTCGTCCTGTGCTTTCTGTTTGTTGGTTACCACTTGAAAATGGTGCTTAATTGTGCCCGCTTTCGGCTTTTCTTTAAATTTTTTCTTCTTCCTTTTGCTGATCAATCCGAAATTAATTACCCTTTTTGCTTTTTTTCGACTTTTTAGAACGCTCCTCCTCTTCAAATTCGTCCTCAGAATCATCCTCCTCATCGTAATAATGACTATCTTAATTATAAAAGCTAAATTATAACGCAAAACAAATGAAAAACCATCATTTTCAACAAAGGAACGGTGCTCGCGTTTTTTGGCTTCATATTCGGCTTCATCAACTTCCATGTAAAGGTCCTCAACCAAATCATCCACCTAACCAAAGGGTATTTATTCATTGATCTTTGCCAAATTGAATTGTTTCCCATTTTAACATTATTTCGCTCATTTTTGCGCTTTTTTTGTTCACATACTCTTTTCCGATAGGCTTTGCCTGTTGCGCGCGCCTGCTTTAGTTCTTCCAAAACATTCTGTTGTCGCTTTTTTGACACATTCGATCTTCTCGAACGGCGCATTTCGGCAAATTCATCGTCTTCAACTTCTGGCATTTTTAATTGTTAGTTTCCTGTGTGAACTTAACCAACGAAATAAACGAGTAGAAGAACAATGAAAACAAAATTTAGGGAAAAAGGCTTACATTCTTGGACAAATCCTTTTGTCTCATTTTTGACTTTTTCATCGAACCATGAAAATTTAAATTTAAAATTGGCGCCTAAATAAAATACCATTCAATAAATTTAGGTAATTTTATTCGAAAGATCTTAATAGGCTTCTTTTTTGCTCAACGAAATCATCTCAGTTCAGTAATGTAAGTTTTAAATTTTTCTATGTTGAACAAATCTAATAAACTGTAGTTTTTTGATAATTATCTTTATATTTATTAGTAAATAAGCCATAAGATGATCAGAAACACTACGAGTATTTATTAAAAAATTACGAATAAATTTAAGGAAACATATAAATAGAACTGTAAATTTAACAATTTGAGAAGGATTGTTCGCACACTTTTAACTCATTCTGAATAAGCACATTCATTTGGAAAAGTGCAGCCAATTTGTTGAATAATTGTACGAGCAGCAAAATTACCAGCACGGACGCAAAGATCCAAAGAGCGGCCGGTGGAAAATGCAGCCAAAAAGCCTCAAGGAAAAATAGGGGATCAAATGTAGTCAATTTATCCACAACTTAATGCATTCACTGTTACAATACCTCCACAAAATGCATCGCCCGCCCCATTGGTGTCCACAATTTGGTCCTCCGAAATTGGCTCCACTGGAAACTGAGTGAGTTTGCCGTCATGGGCCACCAAAACCGGCAAATGGCCCTGTGTTATCACAACTATCCGTTTCTTCTCACCGTTCACCTAAATAATGCAGTAAGTCCTCCACTATGAATCATGTACGACTTTCTCCTTTTCACTCAAATACAATGCGATGTCCCCAACGTCCGTTTTTCCGATTTCTCGAGTTTTTGCGTAAGCCAATGCTTCTTGTTTATTGCCAAACAAAATGTCAACGTAGGGGAGCACTTTTTCAAGTCGGTCGGAAAAAAACTGACAAATGTATTCGGCACTCAAATTGAGAGCGAAATGTTTGGGCCGAGTGGAAGAGATGACATGCGTTGCCAGAAAAAGAATCGATTCCAAAGAGACGGTTAGAAAGTATCCCTAAAAAGAAAAAGATTAAAAATGGCGAAACAGTCAGATCACCTCGACGTAAAAATTGCTAATCTTTTCAATCAGTGATTGGTTGGCCTCAATGTTAAGATGGACAGGGGTGAAATGTTCAGCGGCGCCAAGATGAGCAACCAAAGACCGAAAAATGGGAGGAATCCGAAGAATGGAAGTGAAGCGTGTCGAAAACCTCTTATTGCCGAACACCAAAACCGCACAGGTACCCGTCTTTTCGGTTGGCACTTCCTGGTAACGCACTTCGATGTTTGCAGCCTGGGCCTTCTCGTGTAAAATTTGACCATATTTGTCCTTGCCAACGGCGCCAAAAAAGTAGCAGGACTTCTGAAAAAAATATTCTGTTCAATCGTGTCAAGGGTTAGAAATTAATCAAATATTTATAAATCATTTGAAATGACAAATTCACAATATTTAAGAATTTTGATTTAATTACGAGGTTTACGCCGAATGCTTTGACCATCCATTGACAAACTCGGACCGTGTTTTGTGCCGAACCGCCGGGTACAAATTCAATCTTATTACCAAGAGTGGAAATATCGTCAAAACTAAACAAAAAAATAAAATAAAAATTACAATAATTGGTCTTCACATTGGCAAAAGTGAGGCACTATTTTCACTATTGATTAGGTCCGCGCCGTCCTCTGCAAGTCCATACTTTGCATGAATTTGTGTGTCCAAAGTTGCGACCTGCAGGTCTAAAACAATAGCAATTTAAAATGTTTTAAAATTATGTACGTTGAACCAACCCAACAATGGATTTCCCATTCCAAGCAATAAAAACTCATTGTTGTTTTTATTTCCTATATTTTTATCCATATTTTAGTTGTTATTTTATTAAGATAAAAAAATTTAAATTATTTTGGAAAACTAAAATAAATTCGGTTTTAATGGTTTAATTTAACGTTCAAATAATTCAAATAAATGTTTAAATCAATTTATGAACAAGTCCGAGCAACAAAAATGAACATTTATTTCATTTGTGTGCTTGCTGTCCTTCGGTTATCTTATCTAAGTTTTTATCTTTCCATGCATTCTTCGCAATTTGTTAATGGTACTCAAAAAAAAAGTAAGAAGCGGTGTTTCCTTTATATTGAGCACAGAAAATCGATTTTACTGCATTTTTCTTAATGGGCAAGAATAAAGGAGACCAGCGAAAATTTTTATAAATCAAACACAGGTCCAAAAAATCAGAAATTTTGCAAAATTAGGTACGCTATTTTTAAAATTTTCAATCAAAAATGTAATAAACGTATTTTTCGCCTCCCACTTTCGATTTAATATGGAGAAGTAATAATCAAATCGTGTTTTTCGTGGCAATTGAGATCAATTTTCCAACAAAAATTTAGGAATGGGGGGGGGGGGCATGGACGGTAATAAAACGAAGTGTCTAACTGTGGGCAATCATGTCTTTTACTGGTCCCGAAAAAATTGTTTTTTAAAGTATTCAGAAAAACCTAATAACATATTTCTAAGGGTGTTTTGACGCGCTGAGTACGAATCCGGCCTCCTTTTTGGCGAATTCCTAACCCGAATTCGAATATTTTTCGAAAAATTTTTTTTTGGTAACTTAAGTCTAAAATTGGTTTAAATAATCTTTTTATTGAAGCATTGATGGATAACATTCAATTGTTTCCATATTTTAATCATTTTTAGACTAAAAGATGAAATTCGGAGGATTTGAATTTTCAATTTTTTATTCCAATTCTGGTCCGGGGTTCGGAATTGTTCGAAATGTATGCTAGATTCGTGATCAGTGGCCCCGAAAACCCTTGGAAATATGTTTTCATGGCTTTCGAAAACAAAAATTTTTTTGAAAAATGTTCGAATTCGGGTTCGGGGTTGGGAATTCGCCAAAAAGGAGGCCGGATTCGTACTCAGCGCGTCAAAACACCCCTAGAAATATGTTATTAGGTTTTTGTGAAAACTTTAAAAAACAATTTTTTTCGGGACCAGTAAGACATGATTGCCTTTGATGGAATGTTCTTAACAAAGTGCCATAAGTTAAAAGCGGTCAAATTTTGGCACAAATTGCGCATTGACCCTGTATTCAATATTTGCCACATTTATTAACCAGGTTTATTACACACATTGAACAATGAATACACAAACACTGTACATACACACAAATAACGAATATGAAGCAGCAGCACATTAATGGATATTATACATACATACATATTTTGATCACATTAGGAAGGTCGCTCTGATCACATGGAATATGTACAAATATGGGGAACGGACTTCACACAAACAACAGCAGCAGTAGGGGGGGGGGGGACTGATCGTGAAGGGAGGTCGTCGTGCACCGTCGTCGTTCTCATCGCTGGCTATTCGTCCGCTTGGGTCGTCTCCGCTGTGCTCTGTTCTCCGGCGTTAGCGGCTGGCTCGGCGGCGTCCTTCTTCTTGTCCTTTTTGTCCTTCTTCCCGTGCTTGTCCTTCTTGGAACGGCGGTTGCTGTCGTCGCTCTTCCCCTCCTTTGATTTGTGTTTGTCCTTGCGCTTCTCCTCCTTCTTGTCCGCCGCAGCTGCGCCGTCGCCTTTCTTGTCCTTCTTCTTTGCCTTCTCCTCCGCGTCGCCGCCGGTCGTGACTTCTTCCTTCTTGGGCGCTTCTTTGTCGTCTTCGCTCTTCGCTTTCTCCATGTACGTCTTCGCGTAGTACTGAAAATTTCAGAAAAATTTGTTTTGAGATGTAAAAATTTGGAGCGAAAAAAAAAACTTACGATTCCCGCCCCGAAGGCTGCAGCGCCGACGAGGAAGTGAGAAGTCATTGTGTTGTTGTTGGACGCACTGAAGTCGTTCGTTCGTTGATTGGGTGTTGTGTCAGCAGCAAATGTGTAAATGGACGAAAGTTCGCCCCTTTTATATGCATTTTCTGTTGCACTGTTTTTCAGTGGGAAATTTGAATATAAAAGGGCGTGAAATTGAGAGAAATTTCATTCTCGTCACATTCTTAATTCTATTCTCTGCACTATTACATCTAATTCCTGCTGCTCACCGACTCCATCGACAACGACACGCGATGGAAGAACTCGTGGCGCTCTCCCCTGGAATCCGCGTCGGCCGCTGGACGATCACAAAGAAGCTGGGCGCCGGAGCATTCGGAGCCGTCTACCTGTGCGTGAACGACCAAGGAGAGCAGGCCGCGCTGAAGACGGAGCCGGTCAACACGCCACATCCGCTGCTCGTCATGGAGGTAGGGGGGAGGAGGGGTGGAAAATCGGCAATACAATTTAAAAATTTTTTTCACAACTCAGGCTCACGTGATGACCAAGCTGGACAACCTTCGAGACGGAGACGGGAAGCACTTCTGCCGCTGCTTGGACCTCGGGCGCGATGAGCAAAAGGACCAACAATCGGGACAAATGAAGAAGTTCAACTACATCGTCATGTCACTCGTCGGTCGTGGCCTGGACGGAGTCGTCAAGGATGCCGGTGGCCGCCTCAGCCTTGGAAGCGCAGTCGGCGTCTCGATCCAGATGCTCGCCGGTCTCAGAGGACTCCACACCGTCGGCTACCTCCACCGCGACATCAAGCCGGGCAACTCGACCATCGGACGTCCGGAATCAAACGAAATCCGCCTGCTCTACCTGATCGACTTCGGCATGGCGCGCAAATACACCAAGGACGACGTGAGTTTGAGTGAAGCGCTTTGAAAAAACCAAAATAATTTTTTCCCTTTCCCCTTTTTCAGGGGAGCCAACACCGCCCGCGCGCTGCCACCAACTTCCGCGGAAGCCCCCGTTACGCTGCGATCAGCGCTCATCTCGGACGCGAATACAGCCGCAAGGACGACATCGAATCGTGGTTCTACTGCATGATCGAGCTCTTCAAAGGCGCACTTCCATGGTCCAACGTGGGGGAAATGAAAGCGGTGAGCGAATGGGGGGGAGGGATAATCAGAATTCTGATTTCATTGTTCCTTTTTTTCAGATCGGCGAGGCAAAGGTCAAACGCCAGAAGAAACAACCGGAAGCCGTTCGACGCCAGGCAATCGCCGACTTGCTCTCCGGATGCCCAAACGAGTTCGGCCAGGTCCTCAAATACATCGTGAGTTTGTTCGTTCGTTTTTTCCAAAATTAACAAAAAAAAATTTGCAGGACGACATGAAGTACACCGACAAGCCCGACTACGACTGGATCATCGCGACATTGCGCAGCAGCCTCAGCAACGCCGGCGTCCAGGAATTCCCCTACGACTGGGAGACGGGCAAGCGCAACGCGGCACCGGGCGCTGGAGGCGGAGGAGGAGGGGGAGGAGACAGCTACTTCAACTGATGAGCCGTGCAGCAGCAGAAGAATCGCCAAGAAGCGTCACCGTGCAGAATTGATCATATGACCACTATTACTGTATTGTATGTATTATTTTGTGTCCATGCTGCCATCCCCGATATACACATGTATTGTATTGTTGACATATGTATTGATTGAAATTGTTGTTCATAACTGTGTTTGTACATATATGACTTTTGGCGAAATAAAGGACATTTTGTTTGTTTCCTCGAGTTCATTTTCTTGAAAATATAGCATAGGCCATAGGTATTTTGATCCCACTTATAGGAGAATAAGACAATTTAAAAAGCGAATGGGGAGGAAAAACGGGAGCAAATTCAAATCGAAATGGGCAAAATAAAAATGCCAATGATTGCACAAAACGCCGAATAAAATGCCGAAAAGAATGATCCCTTTTGTGTAAAAAACCTTGGGACGCATAAAAAATTATGGGACGCGTAAAAACCATGGGACGCTTAAAAGTTCATGGGACGCGTAAAAGTCTGATATTTGCATTGTCAAAAACATTTGTTGCGTTTTGACGGGAATTTGGTCTATAAAAGGGAGGCAATTTGTCATTTCCAATCATTTCAATCGTTCCCTTTATTCTCATTTGCCATTCTTCCCTCCACTTCTTCGACTACAACCCATTTCAAGTGCACAACAGCGTGGACGCATGACGGACGCATTGGTGGAGCTCAGCCCGGGAGCGCTCGTCTCCGGCCGTTGGACTGTCATCAAGAAGCTTGGAGCGGGCGCGTTCGGTGCCGTCTACTTGTGCCAAGACCAAGATGGGATCACAAAGGGAGCACTGAAAACCGAGCCAATCAACGCGCCATTCCCACTTCTCGCGCTGGAGGTAGAGTTTGAGGGGGGGGGACACAGAAAATTTGGTGTAATTTCCCCCCCCCCCCCTTTTTTCAGGCCACCGTGTTGCGCAGCTTTGACACACTTCGAGCGAGCAGTGGAAAGCATTTTTGCCGTTGCATGGACCTTGGACGCGACCAACAGCCGGACCCTGCTTCTGGACGTACGCTGGAGTTCAACTTCATTGTGTGAGTTTTGACAGGGCCGAATGTGTGGGGTACATAAATTTTTGTCCCCCCTCCCCCCCCCCCCATTTTCAGCATGTCCCTGGTTGGCCGCGCATTCGACAAGCTTTTGCCAGAAGCCGGCGACTGCTTCAGCCCCGGCACTGCCATCGGCGCCGCACTCCAACTGCTCAAAGCGCTCCAGGCCCTGCACAAAGTTGGCTATCTTCACCGTGACATCAAACCAGCAAATTTGGCCATCGGACTGCCGGAGACGAACGAGCAGCGGCTTCTCTACCTCCTCGACTTCGGCATGGCGCGCAAATACCTCAAAGACGACGTGAGGAATTTCACTGCTGCTTTTTGTTTTTGAATTTTTCAAAAACTGTATCCCCCGCTTTTTCAGGGCACTATACGACGCCAACGGGCCACAGCCAACTTCCGTGGAACACCAATCTACGCGCCGATCTCCGCCCACATCAAACGCGACTACAGCCGTGGGGATGACATCGAATCATGGTTCTACGTGCTCATCAAATTCTACAAAGGCGCCGTCCCCTGGAAGTTCATCAAGGACATCAACGAGGTGAGTTTTGCGGTCGATGAGAATTTAATGATCATTAATTGCTTTTAATTGGTCCCATTTTTCAGATTGGCCAGTACAAATGTCGCCGCCTGAAGGACGAGCCGGCCAAAGTGCGTAAAGAGGCCATCGAGGAGCTGACCGGAGGATGTCCGCCCGAGTTCAACAAAATCCTAGCGCACATTGTGAGTTTTCTCCGTCTCACATCCAACCCATTTTTTCCTGTTTTAACGCTTTGCATTTTTCAGGATGGTTTGGAGCCGGAAGACTGGCCCGACTACGAGATGATCGAGAAGACACTGCGCGGCTGCCTCAAGAAGTTGGACGTCCGGGAGCATCCATACGACTGGGAGATCGGGCGACAGAACGTGCCACCCCAACAACGGCAGGCGAGCAGCGACCAGGACAAGAAGAAGAAGGGCGGTTCGTCGGATAAGAAGAGCGGTTCGTCGGACAAGAAGAGCGCTTCGTCGCACAAGAAGAAGAAGAGCAACTCGGCGGAAGAGAAGAAGAAGAAGAGCCAAGCGCCGCAGAAGAAGAGGAAGAGCAACTCGGAGGAAGACAAGAAGAAGAAGAGCCAAGCGCCGCAGAAGAAGAGGAAGAGCAACTCGGAAGAGAGGAAGAAGTCGTCCAAGAAGAAGTGAGCGCAGCGGGAACGGCACGGCACCATTCTGATCACCAATTTCTCACCATTGTGCATATATATATATATTCTTTTTTTGTGAGCGGCGGAGCCCATTTGATCCCCAATTGCTCATCATTGTACATATTTTGTGAGTGGCCCCATTTGATCACCAATTGCTCATCATTGTACATACATATTCCAGTGATCAAAATTGCCTGTAATATGTACACATAATTATTTGCTCACCAATATTGTAATCATTTCCATGTGCAATAAAACTGACTTGGTGTGATTACAAATTGTGTCTTGATTTGATAACATCAAAAATGAAAATGGAAAATTAAGCTTTTGATCCGTACTTTGAATTTGATGGGACAATCATGTCTTTTACTGGTCCCGAAAAAATTGTTTTTTAAAGTATTCAGAAAAACCTAATAATCGGAATTGTTCGAAATGTATGCTAGATTCGTGATCAGTGGCCCCGAAAACCCTTGGAAATATGTTTTCATGGCTTTCGAAAACAAAAATTTTTTTGAAAAATGTTCGAATTCGGGTTCGGGGTTGGGAATTCGCCAAAAAGGAGGCCGGATTCGTACTCAGCGCGTCAAAACACCCCTAGAAATATGTTATTAGGTTTTTGTGAAAACTTTAAAAAACAATTTTTTTCGGGACCAGTAAGACATGATTGCCTTTGATGGAATGTTCTTAACAAAGTGCCATAAGTTAAAAGCGGTCAAATTTTGGCACAAATTGCGCATTGACCCTGTATTCAATATTTGCCACATTTATTAACCAGGTTTATTACACACATTGAACAATGAATACACAAACACTGTACATACACACAAATAACGAATATGAAGCAGCAGCACATTAATGGATATTATACATACATACATATTTTGATCACATTAGGAAGGTCGCTCTGATCACATGGAATATGTACAAATATGGGGAACGGACTTCACACAAACAACAGCAGCAGTAGGGGGGGGGGACTGATCGTGAAGGGAGGTCGTCGTGCACCGTCGTCGTTCTCATCGCTGGCTATTCGTCCGCTTGGGTCGTCTCCGCTGTGCTCTGTTCTCCGGCGTTAGCGGCTGGCTCGGCGGCGTCCTTCTTCTTGTCCTTTTTGTCCTTCTTCCCGTGCTTGTCCTTCTTGGAACGGCGGTTGCTGTCGTCGCTCTTCCCCTCCTTTGATTTGTGTTTGTCCTTGCGCTTCTCCTCCTTCTTGTCCGCCGCAGCTGCGCCGTCGCCTTTCTTGTCCTTCTTCTTTGCCTTCTCCTCCGCGTCGCCGCCGGTCGTGACTTCTTCCTTCTTGGGCGCTTCTTTGTCGTCTTCGCTCTTCGCTTTCTCCATGTACGTCTTCGCGTAGTACTGAAAATTTCAGAAAAATTTGTTTTGAGATGTAAAAATTTGGAGCGAAAAAAAAAACTTACGATTCCCGCCCCGAAGGCTGCAGCGCCGACGAGGAAGTGAGAAGTCATTGTGTTGTTGTTGGACGCACTGAAGTCGTTCGTTCGTTGATTGGGTGTTGTGTCAGCAGCAAATGTGTAAATGGACGAAAGTTCGCCCCTTTTATATGCATTTTCTGTTGCACTGTTTTTCAGTGGGAAATTTGAATATAAAAGGGCGTGAAATTGAGAGAAATTTCATTCTCGTCACATTCTTAATTCTATTCTCTGCACTATTACATCTAATTCCTGCTGCTCACCGACTCCATCGACAACGACACGCGATGGAAGAACTCGTGGCGCTCTCCCCTGGAATCCGCGTCGGCCGCTGGACGATCACAAAGAAGCTGGGCGCCGGAGCATTCGGAGCCGTCTACCTGTGCGTGAACGACCAAGGAGAGCAGGCCGCGCTGAAGACGGAGCCGGTCAACACGCCACATCCGCTGCTCGTCATGGAGGTAGGGGGGAGGAGGGGTGGAAAATCGGCAATACAATTTAAAAATTTTTTTCACAACTCAGGCTCACGTGATGACCAAGCTGGACAACCTTCGAGACGGAGACGGGAAGCACTTCTGCCGCTGCTTGGACCTCGGGCGCGATGAGCAAAAGGACCAACAATCGGGACAAATGAAGAAGTTCAACTACATCGTCATGTCACTCGTCGGTCGTGGCCTGGACGGAGTCGTCAAGGATGCCGGTGGCCGCCTCAGCCTTGGAAGCGCAGTCGGCGTCTCGATCCAGATGCTCGCCGGTCTCAGAGGACTCCACACCGTCGGCTACCTCCACCGCGACATCAAGCCGGGCAACTCGACCATCGGACGTCCGGAATCAAACGAAATCCGCCTGCTCTACCTGATCGACTTCGGCATGGCGCGCAAATACACCAAGGACGACGTGAGTTTGAGTGAAGCGCTTTGAAAAAACCAAAATAATTTTTTCCCTTTCCCCTTTTTCAGGGGAGCCAACACCGCCCGCGCGCTGCCACCAACTTCCGCGGAAGCCCCCGTTACGCTGCGATCAGCGCTCATCTCGGACGCGAATACAGCCGCAAGGACGACATCGAATCGTGGTTCTACTGCATGATCGAGCTCTTCAAAGGCGCACTTCCATGGTCCAACCTGGGGGAAATGAAAGCGGTGAGCGAATGGGGGGGGAGGGATAATCAGAATTCTGATTTCATTGTTCCTTTTTTTCAGATCGGCGAGGCAAAGGTCAAACGCCAGAAGAAACAACCGGAAGCCGTTCGACGCCAGGCAATCGCCGACTTGCTCTCCGGATGCCCAAACGAGTTCGGCCAGGTCCTCAATGTACACATAATTATTTGCTCACCAATGTTGTAATCATTTCCATGTGCAATAAAACTGACTTGGTGTGATTACAAATTGTGTCTTGATTTGATAACATCAAAAATGAAAATGGAAAATTAAGCTTTTGATCCGTACTTTGAATTTGATGGGGCAATCATGTCTTTTACTGGTCCCGAAAAAATTGTTTTTTAAAGTATTCAGAAAAACCTAATAACATATTTCTAAGGGTGTTTTGACGCGCTGAGTACGAATCCGGCCTCCTTTTTGGCGAATTCCGAACCCGAATTCGAATATTTTTCGAAAAATTTTTTTTTGGTAACTTTTAAGTCTAAAATTGGTTTAAATAATCTTTTAATTGAAGCATTGATGGATAACATTCAATTGTTTCCATATTTTAATCATTTTTAGACTAAAAGATGAAATTCAGAGGATTTGAATTTTCAATTTTTTATTCCAATTCTGGTCAGGGGTTCGGAATTGTTCGAAATGTATGCTAGATTCGTGATCAGTGGCCCCGAAAACCCTTGGAAATATGTTTTCATGGCTTTCGAAAACAAAAATTTTTTTGAAAAATGTTCGAATTCGGGTTCGGGGTTGGGAATTCGCCAAAAAGGAGGCCGGATTAAAGACATGATTGCCCTAACTGTGATCAAATTATGCAATTTTTAGGTTTTAGTCTATTTTTTCTTGATTTGTGAGCTCCCAGTGACCTGAAAGGCATGAAGACATTTTTTTTCGGTTGTTGTTAAGCTACATAGTTTTCGAGTTTTTATTAACTATTCTAGTTTTTTATTTTTAGCACCTAAAATCCTAAAATTTTTTTTTCAAAAATACACTCCAATAATCAGCCCGAAAATTTTCAAAAATACACGGACTAACGGGACTAAATTTCAGCAGTGAAATTGTCCCAAATTTGAAAATTTTAATTATTTTGGCGAAATGCCTTTTTAAATTTCGAACTTAATGGGTTTTTGGAAATTTGTACAATTTCAACTGTTAAAAGTTCCCAAAATATACATAAAATATTCAAAATTTGATTTAAAATTTGCATTTTTTTAGAAAATCTCTTAAAATGAATGAAAAATCTACAAAACTTCCCCACACCGGCCCCAAAATCCTTATTCTCTTAGAAAAATTGGCTCAGAATCCCAAAATTTTGGTCTTTTTGAACTAAATCTGTTAACAAATCGCATTAAAAATTACAAAATTTTTCCCGGCGACGCCTATCGGCACCGCCGGGCTCCCCCCCCTTTGTTGCCAAAAATATTTTTGAAAAAAGCGCGCCCTAATCTTTGCATTGCTGGCCTATTCCCACGCTAAAATAGAAGATTACCAATTTTTTTTAAATTTTATTATCAAAATTGCACAAATTTTGAAAAAGTCCCGGTCCCGGCGGGGCCCCGGGCCCAAAAATGGGACCGGGACCGGGAGTCCCGGAAAAACGGGACTTCCGGTACCGGGATCCCGCCGCGGTCCATTTTCCATGTCCCGGCCTCGGTCCCGGCAATTTCAAATTCCGGACTCTACTATTTTCGTGCTTTTTCGATTTGTATTGTTACAATTATCCAGGAAACATTCTTGATAAATTTTTTCTTTATTGTTTAGAAAGCAAAAACAAAATATCCGACGCCAACAGAATCACTCAACAAAAGGATGAGTTGTCCGATTTGTTTGCATGTTTGGAATGACCCGACAGTTCTGGACAATTGTCAACACATTTTTTGTTTCGAATGCATTACGGAATGGACAAGGTAATTTTTGGGAAGGTATGGTAAACTGAGCATTTCTATGGCAAAGGTTTGCCAAAATAGTGAACTAATGTTTGCAGGTATTTATGCTCTACAAGACAGGGACAGTCCCAGGATTTCGCCTTAGGGGGGCGGGGGGGGGGGAGTACCCCACAACCGACGACCTTTTTTTTGCTTTTCAGTACCATTTTGTGGCGTGTTAAATTTTTTTTAAATTATTGTTGTTAAAGGTGGTCCGGCGGTGCCGATAGACGCCTCCTGGAAAATTTATAGATTTTCCTCCGCTTTTTAATTTATTTCACCAAAGAACTGGTTATTTTGTGGATTTCGGGAAATTTTGGCTGGGTTGGTTACAAGACTTGTATTATTTTTTAAAAGGGGTCCCACTTGTTATTAAAAAAATAAAACATTAATTTCATGTTCAAAGAAGAAACCTTGTAAACGGGCAACACTCAATGCTATTGAAGTGCCGTTAAACAGGTTTTTATTTGAAGGTTGAAACCCGAGTGTCCTTTGTGCAAATGCGGACTGCTTTCTCTGAAACACCGACTTCTTTTCCCCGAAGGGGAAACGCCGACTTGGAAATCGGAGGGAAAAGAGTAAGTGGAGAGCCTTTCTTTGCTAATTGGAATGAGCCATCGCTTCTTCAGGGAGAGTATCGTCAGTCTGCGAAGTGAATACGAATTCGAACAGATTCTGACCCGCACTTCGTACCCAGCGGATGTCGAACAACATCAGGTGGAATTGGTCGTTAAACATTTGATTGTTGAAATCGGCGCTTTGAGAACGATTTCGATGAGGGGAGCCTTGGCAAGGTGTTTTTCCTGTACATTTTTTTACCACCAACAAATCTTCAGCCAATCGATTTATCGTACAGCGATTTGTGGGGTCGAAAATGAGCTGAAAGAATACAAAATGTTGCTGAACAAATTTAACAGTGGTGCTACTCGGTAAGTTTTGTTATTTTTAGGTTTCATTTGCTTTACTTTATTGTGCTTTTCCTTTTCGCTTAAGTGCGCAACTTTTCAATGAACACGCTTTTCGTCGTGTCGTTTACCTTAACAATTTAACTCCTCGGGCCATTTGCCCTTCGATATTTAACGTTGTATTCAATGCCGAATATGTTGCCGGGAATAGGGTAAATTCTTCCGAAAAGATAACCCTCTTATTTTTTATTTAGAAAATTGTTCGCGCTCAGATCATGCATTTTGTTATTCGTGAGGTTGTGGCATTGACGAGAAATGTGTGTTTTTTCGAATCACAATGTTTTATTACAATATTTTCGAATTTTAGACTTGCGTTGACATCGATATTTATTTGGATACTTTGTTGGATTATTTGTCTTCTAAAATCAACCGAACGGAAATTGTGATTTTCCTTAAACAGCGGAGCATTCAAAACCCGCATCATTTTTTGAATAACTTAACCCATTTCGCTTCAACGGGCCAAACATTGGAAGTTTATGACCAAAATTCGGAGTACAGGTAAACAAGTAGTTCTCTTTAATCTCCTTTACTTTAATCTGACTGTTTCAGCTCACGTCGCTCTGGCATTTTGATGGGCGATGACGACGACGTTTTGGTGTTGAACGACGGCGGAGCGGGCGGCGATGTCGAAGTGGTCGGCGAACGACGGCGACGCTTAGCTCGGCCAAGTGTACATGAAAGGGGAGAACGCGTTGAACACGGGCATGGACGGGAACAGCACAATACACAGGACAGACAATCGAGGTTTTATGTTGACCCGACCCTGCAAATATCCGCTATATCCTGTTGGCTGTTTGTTATAATGTACACCGATAAATTACGGGGTCACAGATTGGTTTTGCGAGGTGCGAATTATCCCCCCCCCCCCTCCTCAGAGGCTAAACTACCCAATTTTTTAGCTATTTTATTTTATGCGTGTTTTAGCATGTTAGAACGTCTCTACACTTATTTCTACACGCCCATCTTTCCTGTGTCGCGGGATGAGCAGCAAAGGAATCAGTTGGACTTGCCTTCTTGGGTAAATTCGCCGCGAATGGGAGGAGAAGCCGAGGCGAATGGGCCGAGCGTACAAAGTGCCAGCAATGCCGCGCAACTCCGACAGTCTTCTTCGTCCCATGTGGGCACCTTCGCCCACCCACCGGGGCCATCATCAAATGCACAAGCGACTGCTTCCTCGATGGTCACTTTGGAGGACGACTCCGACGACGACGAGGCGGGGGACGCGGTGGAATTTTTGCAAGAGATAAAACGTAAGAAAAATGAACTGTTAGAGGATTTCCATTCCAAAATTACAAATGGTTTAGGACCCAAAAGCTTGCATAATCTTGAGGAGGAAGAGTCGGAAGACGACGAAGAAATGGACATAGAGAATGGTCATGGGAATGACAGTGATGACGAAGATGATGATAATAATGACGAAATTGTCGACACGGTCGATGCTAGGGATGTATGAATTTAATGCAAATAAATCGCTTGAGACTGCTTTTGTCAACACAATTATCTCCATAATTTGTTGAATCGTTTATCTTCGTCGTGCTTTCTGTCTAAATTTGCTGCTGCCCATTCACTGCATTTGGCAAAATGAACGGAGTCCGTTTTCTGCAGCGTTTCGTCAACAACAATCCGCGCAATTTGGAAAGAGTGCGCCTCCAGCGGAAGCCCAGCGGATGGGAATTTGAGAAAAATCGGGCGCAACACAACTTCATTTACAGGTGAAGATGGTTGCATAGTGTCGATGTTCGGGTTTCTTTTCGCATTTGCAAGAAAAGACTAACACAGGGTCGACTTTTGTCCGACAAAAAATGCAATTGCTGCCCGAGTCGTCCATTACGAAGATGGAATTGTGATCGAAGCGTCAACTCGTGAGAAGACTGTCCAAAGTCAACTACACAGGTCATTCATTGTCAAGGGGTCCGGTGACACTTGAAATTGGATGGCACGGCATTGTTCCAAGGACGGTCTCAGGATTTCGGCTTGGCTTCTATTTGCCTTAAAATGCGGAAGAGTGGGCGAGGGGGGGGGGCCTTGGGATCGTTCCTCCGTTGTTTTCCCGTGTCATTTCACAAAGTAACCACTCGAAAGAACCCTTAACGAAAGGCAAGAGTTACGATGCCGGTTAAATACCCAATTTTTGTTGTCAATTAAAATATGTGTCCCCTTCAGTCAGACGGATGTCTCCGCCGCTTATAACATTGGTCGGCTGTTGGCTCATCGATGCAAAATGGCGGGGATTGAGCATTGCATGTCGAGTTTGACGGAGAATGAATTGGAGGGCAGCAAAAAGGTGGACGGGTGCAGTCAGCAGAAATGATTCTTATAAAAAAAATCTGAATTTCTGCGGCGAGCTTTTGGGAAACAATCGTTTAAACACCACCCTTAAATTTAAATGAAAATGTAAATGATCCTTGTCACTTTATTTAGTATCTGATAATACATTCACCATACCTGTGCAAGGGGGTAGTCAAGGGGGGGGGGGGGGTCATGACGTCGAACGTAAGGGGTCAGCGGGTGTCGAACGTAAGAAATCGGGGGGGGGGGGAGAAAAAAATAAGAAAGAGGAAAAGGGAGAGAAAAAAGAAAAAGAGGAAGGAAAAAGGAGAAAAAGCGAAAAAAGGGGGCGTAGAAATCAAGGAAAGTGCCGTGAATTACGTTCGATTAACCCTTAGGCGTGGGATTTTCGAACGTAAAAAAAATGGAGACTTGAAACTTAACTAATTTCGCTAAAAGTTTCCAATTCTGCTACATTCAACACTTTCCTTACGTTCGACGAATTCTGCTGAAATAAGATTCGTCGAACGTAAGAGGAGAGGCTGAAAAATTCCTAAAATTTTGCTTTAAAAAAAAATATTCATTAAAATTTAAAAAAAGTTGGCTTGTAATCGCAAAAGTCTAAAATTTTTTGGTAAAAATCTGGTAACACTTGTCAAAAATTTTCCCGGCGGCGCCTATCGACACCGCCGGACCTCCCTCCTGGTCCCCAAAAAATTTTTTGAGAAAAGCAAAAAAAAAAAAAGGTCTTCACTGGGAAAATTTACAAAAAATGGTCGGACGTAGGAAAATTTGGCTCTGACCCCCCATGGGTGGGTCAAAGTCGAACGTAAGACCCCGTCACTGACCACCCCCTTGCACAGGTATGACATTCACTAAGCTATCTAATACTTCAAAAATGATCATAATCCTTAGTCTGTCTATAA
The DNA here is from genome assembly GCA_023374025.1 of Heterodera schachtii. NCBI lineage: Eukaryota > Metazoa > Nematoda > Chromadorea > Rhabditida > Heteroderidae > Heterodera > Heterodera schachtii. The sequence continues at coordinate 208,192 of SIJG01000055.1, forward strand.
GGAAGTAATTAACCAAAAAATTGCACCCCTGAAAAAACAGTGGTCATATGTTTAAGCCCAAATGTTAAAACTTCAAAACTATATTTATGACCCAGATTTAAAAAAAAATTTCTGCTAACATAAGCTAACTTTTTATGCTGATCAAAAAATCTTTTTTTTTTACGAAATTTTCCTTGGGGTGTCCAGATCATCATGGAGGAGTGATCTGATCAAGCTGATGAAAAGGACTTTTTTGATTAGCATAAAAGTTAGCTTACAATTATCAGGAATTTTTTAAAAATCTTTTGCCCATAAATATTTAGTTTTTTGAATTTGTAATCTTTGGTTTTAAACACATGACCACCTAAAAACGAAGTTGTGACTTTTTCGACAAGGCTGCTTCGAGGCAAAGCTTATTCAAGTTAATTAATGGAACCGTTGGAAAGCCCACAAAAATGCAATAAAAAACTAAGGACGTATTTTATAGGGTACACTTCATTTCCCCCCCCCCCCCCCCGCATCGTTTCCCCCCCCCCCCCCGAGAAATTTTTTTAAAGAAATTTGCTAATTTAGAAAATTTTCAAGAAAAAAATCTTAGAAAGTTTTTTCATAAGAAAATTCTAAGGAAAAAAATTTTTGAGAAATTTTCAGCGATTTTTTGGAAATTTTTTTGAAAAATCTTAGTAATTCACGATAAAAATTTCTCAAAAAATTTTTTTTCTTAGAATTTTCCTATGAAAAACTTTCTATGATTTTTTTCTTGAAAAATTTCTAAGTTAGCAAATTTTTTAAAAAAAAATTTCTCGGGGGGGAACCGGCGGGGGGGAAACGAGCTGCTCCCATTTTATATCACTATTTAAAATCAACAATCATTAAGTGGTGTTAAACATATGACTACAATGACTGTATGTTAATTATTATTGTTATAGCGAGAGGCCTTTCTGAGGGCACTGAACGAAAGCGGACTTTTGCTGGAGGAGCCCGAGGCCATCCCCCACACGCACCTTAACGACCCCAATTTGGTATGGGAAACGTTTCCAATTCAGCACAACCGAGCTGACAAATTGGACGAGTTGGACTTGAGTCTGGAACCGGGCAAAGGCGTTTGCTGATGGCACAAATAAACCTTTTTTTTTGTCTTGTTTCCATTTTGTTTCTATGTGAAAGATGGCAAATGAAATTTTGCGGACGATTTCGGTCATTTTTTTTGATTTTTCATTCGTTCTTCTCAATTTTATGGCTTTTCGTTCGTTCGTTCTCAATTTTATGGCCAAGAGACGGATAACAGACAGCCTATGTTTTTTTTTCTTCGCACATTTGACCTTTCTAATCTCTTTTTGGTTTGGATTTGTTGGGAAATTGCAAGGAGACGCTTCTCGAATTAATTCTGTCACTGGGTCAAAAAATCAAAACAAAAGAGGGAAAAGCATAGTGAAATTGTCATCATTGTGCCGATGCCGCCACTTCCCTCCGTCGTTCTCCTCCCCCCGCTGTTTCTCTCCGTGTGCTCTTCCGTTTCGGTCCATTGCCACCATTTTCCCATGGGTTCGTGCCATTGATAATCGTCCTCCGTTCGTTTGGCATCGACGGCATTGGCCACGTCCTTTAAATTCAACAAAATCAAATGACTTTGAGTTGCTTTGCCTCTTCTCGGTTTTGTCCGTTGTCTTCGTCGGAATTCGCTGTCTCTGCCCGTTCCGTGCCCTTTTTTCCCGTGTCACTGCCCATTCCATTGGCAATTCGCACTCTTTTGGCAATTGCCTCCATTTGCAGCATTTCTCGCGTTGGAGTGGCTAAATGTTAGACTGGGATTGGCCAACTGTCTCAAGTCCGACTAATTAAATGCTGTTAATTGGTCAATTAGTCCTAATGAGTGTTTGCCGTTGTTTCCCTTCGTCTCCAATTGGCTAACCTTTCTTTTTGTGCTTTTGCCGCTGCTCTTCCCCTTTCTTTTGTTCTTCGCCTCCTCCGTCCCAACACTTTCTCCCCCTCCCTCGAACATTTTCCGCTCCGATTTCGCCTTCTTCGCAAATCATTCGACCCATTCCTTGCCAAAATCCCTTCAAACGCAGCAACTGAACGAAGCGAAAGGAGGGAAAAACCCGGACAAATCAAAGCAATTAATTATTTATTGTTGCCATTTTTGTTTATTCATTTGGTCGCTTTTTTTCCCTTCCCACTGACTCTGTCCGTAAAAAGGTCAATGGAACGGCGCAGGGAAAGAACAGAAACGAGCAAAGGAGCGGAGGAATGGGCGGGGGGAGAAGCGGGCGAAGGGAAAGCGTCGCCAGTGCCGACGTCGCCCTTTACACTCTCCACTTGTTGTTGTCCTTCCTCCTCCTCTTCCTTTTCCTCCTCCTCTTCCTTTTCTTCCTCCTCTTCTTCCTTTTCCTCCTCTTCTTCCTTTTCCTCCTCCTCTTCCTTTTTCTCCTCTTCCTTTTCCTCCTCCTCTTCTTCTTCCACCTCCTCATTGCTTCTCTCTTCTTCTTCCACCTTCTTTTCCTCCTCCAAATTCTCTTTTGTTTCTGCCTCCAATTTTCTTTTCCTCCTCCTCATTTTCATTTGTCCATCAGTCGCAATTTTCTTAAGGTCATCCCCAAAGCAACGAAACAAAATCTGATTTATTTGAATTGAATTGTTTTTCCTTTTGAATATTTTTAAACATTTTACCCTTCCCGAAAGTATTTTGGCGTTCTCCTGAAAGTGCATAATGGCTTCGGAAAGTTGAAAAGGGAAAGGGGCCAATGAAAAGTGGGGGTTGTGGACGGAGGCGAGGGAAGGGCCAAGCCGAACCAGCGAATCTAAAAAAGTGAGCAAAAAGTGAAATAATCGAAAAAGAGGAAAAGCTGATCACCGATTAATCCCTCCCAATGGTGACTAATTGCGGACAAATTGCGAAGACAGCGGTCAAAGACATTCTGACAAAGGGCAGGGCACGGCCGAAGCTGCGGAGAATGGCCGAGGCAAATCGGACAGAAACGCAAGCGAACGACGGAACGGACGCAATGGGAGGACAGAGAGAGAGACTAATTAATGGGGAGGGGAAAAGCATGAAATTAATTAGGAGGGGGGGGGGCAGTGCCCCCCCCCCGCCCCCGCCTCCTTCTCCGCCGCCTCTCTCTGCGCGTCGCTTACCCTTCCCAACGATTGCACCGCTTCCCCGGCACTGCCCAATGCGTCGATGAACGATGTCCACGCGGCAAAAGTGCGCCCGTGAAGAGCGACGATAGAATCGGGGACAGAACCAAAGGGGGCGAAGGCGGGGAAAAAGTTGAGCAAACACTGCTCATGGGAAGACAAACCGGACGATCGCTAAAAAGGAGGCAATTAACACAAATGACATAATTAAACTAAATTTAAAAAGACAACGAGTGGAAAATACCAAAAAAAAAAAAAACCCCGGCGCTTTTCCTTACCATTGGGTTGAGCAGTGCGAATTCGGCCAGAAAAATACGATGGAGCAAAAGACGGAAGGCATCGCCGAAAGAGGAGGAGGAAAAGGAGGCCGAAGAGGAGGGGAAAAGAAGCGAACGAATTTGGGAGAAGAAGGAGTCGAAAATCTGTTGGGGGGGGGGACACATCAGAGCAAATAATAGGAAAAAGCCATTGGCACGAAATATACGAAGCGGGAATTTAGAGAAATTCCGAATTATTCGAGAAATACGGCATTATTCCGTAAAAGGGACACGATGATTGGAGAATTCTCGTTTTTGTTCGAGACCAATGCAGATTATCATGTCAAATCACCTCAATGTTTTGAGTGAAAAAATGTCCGTACGTCCGTTGAAAAAAGTGCCGTAATGTCCGCTCCGTTCTATTCAAAGCCTTCGAAAATTCCGCTGAAATTTTTGAACATTTTTAGATTTGTTTAATTAATTTCTTTACTCCTAAAAATTGTGGACCAATCGTTGAAAAAGTTGTGAATGAGTCCAATCTCGGCACTGACTGCGGAGAGCAGCTGTTCTCGCGCGAACTGCTCGAACTTCGCCTCCATTTGACGGGTGCAGCAACTGACGGCGGAAGGCCGCCGAAGGAAAGGGCGGCAAAGGGAAAGGTCGTCGGCTGCGAACAGAACATTAAGTTGACAATTCATTTAATTACCAAACCCACCAATTTTGGGTTCGTCGGGAGTGTCGCCGACTAAAAAATGGGCAAAGTCGGCACGGACAAAGGCACAAGTTGCCTGGGGGCGAATTGGCGGCACGAAATTGGCCAATAGAAGCAAAAGGAAGAGCAATGGGAAAATGGATGAGAAAATGGCCAAATCACATGGCCAAATGGGCATTTGCTGGAGGGCAAACGGAACGGAGGCAAAAAACAACAAAAAGCATCAATTGGCACAAGCAAAAGAAGAAGGAATTGGCAAAACAACTTAACAGAGGGGGGAAAGACATAATGGATGAGGGGAAATTGACTAAATTTGGATAAAAATGACCAATTGGAAATGAAAAGCGAAAACATTTGGAAATTTACATAAAAAAAACATGTGGGAATATGTACAGGAGAGAAAAAAAGTGAATTGAAAGCATTCGATGGATTGTGAGCAGAGGGGGGGGGGGGAGCAAACAATGGGAAAAAGGACAAAAGGACAGTGGGGAAAAGGGGAGGAAAGGGCATGGGAAGGGATGGGGGAAGAATGGGGGGGGGGGAAGGGACGGGTCATTTTGTGTGTTCGGTGGATTATAAAGGGAGGGAGGGAATGGACGGAGGTCAATGCCGGCACATGGCACACCTTTTACCGACCCTTTTACTAACAAATACCGTTTCTTCTTCATCAAAGCAAATCCTAAAAAGGCTCGTTCAATTTAAATGCTTAAGGGGCGAAGCGATGCCAAACGAATTTTGACGCCAATTGTTTTGCCTAAGCGACAACGGCAAAAATATTTCTCATGGAAAGAGGAAAGGAAAGGAAGGAAAGGAAGCGTTTGATCTTTGGCGGAACGCCGCCATGGAAAGGAAAAGGCGGGGGAAAGGGAAGGCGGAAGAGAGAATGGAAGAGAAGGAGAGAAGAGGGGGAAGAGGGGGGGGGGGGGGGAAGGGGAGGGCAGAGGGGGGAGCGTCGCTTTTGCCTTTTGCTCATTACTTTTCATATTGGACAGACCTTTAGTTGGTGGGACAGGGCGCGCGAGGGGGGGGGGGGGGGGGGGGACGCAATACCCCATGCCCCTCCTCCCCCAACTCCTTCCCCCTCCTCCCCCCCCCTCCCCCTCCCCCTCTCTTCCCCTCTCCCACTCCCTCCCTCCCTTTTTCTTCCCTTTCTCTCCCACAGTTTGGCGGTGTGAACAAAAACAAAAATCCCTTAGGGGGGGGGGGCAAATTTTGGTGGTTAAAATTTAGCGGCGGCGGAAGGTATTAAAAGAGAAAGGGAGCAGCAACAGATGGAAGGATCAGCGAATTTGGCATCAAATTGTGCCGAAGAAAATTCATTGAAAAGGGAGAAAAAAAAGGATGAAAGACAATTGGACAGACAGTCAGAGTAAATCAGAGACAAAAACAGAAGAAAAAGTGACGGATGGCATAATTTGCTTAATCAATGCCTAAATCAGTCGGACATTCTTCAGAAACCAAATTGGCATTGTTTTGATCATTAAAATTCCATTTTTCTCTCCCCCCCCCTTTTCTCCTTTCATTTTTCCATTCCCATTTTTCTCATTTCTTTTCCCGACTTATTGTCTCCCTTTTAAGCGTCCACTTTCCGTTTTCCACAATATGCCCACCAGTGCAACTTTTCGCTTCTCCCCCGAGGGATTCGCTTCGTCCGCCACTCATTCGGCACGGATGAAGCGCCCCCCCCCCCCCCCCCCTCCCCCGAAGTGCCATCCAAAGGCCCCACTTTTGCGGAAGAAGAAGAAGCACAATTTCATTTTTCACACTTTTTAACGGACTTTGCCAAAACTGGGTTTTCATTTATTTTAATACTTTTTCTTTGAATTATTAACAATTTTTATACTTACAAAAAAGGAAAAAAGGAATAAAACGAAACAAAACGAAATTTGCGTCGAATTTGGCCAAATGTCTCTGTACGTGCCGCAAGAGCTGAACACTTCTTCCGTCCCGCCCATTTTAATTCCTTTCGCGGGCGGAATGACGCGACAAAATTTGATGAGTCGCATTCGAATGCACAATTTGCATGTGCCCGGGCAGAAGAACAGTCACGGGGGAGTGGCAGGCGGCAAATTGGTAAGTCAAAAGGGGCGGGTAATTAAGGTAGTAATTAGGGTGGAAAGGGAAGTGATTGATAATTGGGGACGGATGAAAAGAATTTGGATATTCTCCAATTTACAATTTGGGTGGTTTCTTTCCTTCCGCTGCTTTTTGTCCCTTCCGTTCGTTCGTTTGAATGGCTTTTGCTTCCCTCTCTCTCTTCTCTCTCTCTCTCTCTTTTTCTCTTCCTCTCTCTCGTTCGCTCTCTCTCTCTCTCTCTCTTTTTCTCTCGCTCTCGCTCTCTCTCTCTCTCTCTCCCTCTCTCTCTCTCTCTCTCTTTTTTTCTCTTCCTCTCTCTCTCTCTCTCTCATTTTTTGTCCCCCAAATTGGCCCATCACTCATTTTATCACCCCATTATAATTATTTTTTCTTATTTATCCCCCCGCCGTCACTTTACGCCCCCCCCCAACTGTTGTTTTTTGTCCACCATTAAAATATCGCCCGGGGCGGGGAAACTCTCCCACCGAAGGCGCCTGGCGAAGCGGACAATTTGGCGGATTTATGGCCAGGCTTTACGGCCAATCATATGTCATAAAGCTGCCCCCAGCCCACCCATTTATTCTTCGCCCTCCGTTGGGCCGCCGTTTTTCTCTCTAATCGACCGCCCATTAAATTACAAAAAATCACCGGAACATTTTAATAAAATTATACTAAAAACATTTCTGACAACAATAATTTTTTTTTAATTAATTGCCGAGCGGCCGGCGAGATCAAAGCGAAGGGAAGTGGGCACGAAAAATTGAGAATTTTGCCGCGTGAAAGAGCCCACGGCACAGGCAATGAATGCCAATCGCAGCGCAACGAAACAATTGTTGAAAGTGTCGTCCGAAGCGCAGCAGCACACAATGCGGCACAGAATCAGCTTCGACCCGACCATTCAGGTCGATCGCCAAATAGTCAAAGAAAGAATCAAATGAATTACTCTTTTTTATTTTTCCAAAAATTAAAATTACAAAGCCATGGACTCTTTCCAATTTTTGGTATTTCATTGCGTGGACAGTTGCCGCATTTATCTCCAAATCAATTTGAACCAAAAAGTGATCCATTAGTCAAAAGCAGCAGCAGTGTTCTTGTTCAAAATCTTTTGGGATTATTCGATCGATCGGCGGAGAAAATTCAGTGCCTTTTGTTGCATTATTTGTTCGTCAATGTTTATTGGTTTCAGGCTTGGCAAAATCCTTATCTGCTTAATCCGGGTTTTCTCTAATCTTCGTCTTTTTTGTTTCAAATTTTGCAATTTGTCCATTGCAAATTTGGCCATTTGTCCTTTCCAATCCATCAATTTGATCATTTGTCCATTTCATTTCCTCCAATTTGGCCATTTGTCCGTTTCAATTTGTCTCTTCCATCCCAATTTCAAATTTGGCCGCGTCGTTCTTCTTCTTCCGCCTGCCATGTCATTCCGTAGTGCCCCTCCGTCCCGCCGCCCGTCGTTGTCGCCGTACGCTCCGTTCGACCGCCAGCGCTTTTCAATGCGCCGCTGTCGTGCGGTCGATTCTCACGAAGACGGACAAATGGCAAGCGCAAGCGAAAGTTTTCGTCACGCGCCGCTGCTGGCAACACGTCGGACGCCAGCAGAAGCATTTGCGCCGCCGGTGCTTTTCCGCGCCAGCACTCCGCAGCTGCCGAACACGACGAAGCGGCGAATGACGCAATTTCAATTGGACACGAGCAAATTGGCACCGCCAAATTTACACAAATTGGGAATTACGGACGGAGAAGGGCCTCCTCAAAGGAAGGCAAAGAACAGTTTGGCATTATTAGGGCTTAATGTTTATTGGTAATTAGCCAACGGATATTGTTTAAATGTTTTTGGTGGGCGTGTGTCCCTTCCTTTGTCGGCATCCTTCGCTTTTTGCTCATTTCGCCTATTTCCCACCCCTAATTGGTCCCATTAGTATGGATTCGCTCCCCCCCCCCCTTCCCCCTCTCATTCTCTCATTTCATTTCCATTATTTCCCTCCCCCTGGCGATGTTTCGCTTTCCAAGCGTATTTATTCTCTTATTCTCTCCCCCCCCCCATTTATTTATTTATTTATTCTCTCCCCTTTCATTAGTCCTTTCATTTTCCCTTCTCTTAACCCCCAACCCTTTTAATGGTAATTTTCTTCCGTTTATTTTTGCTTTTCCTATTTTTCCTTTTCAGGACACCGTCGAGAAGATTCCGATCCGCGCCCGTTCTCAGAGTTGGCTGATCCGAACTCGCCATTTGCTCGACGATGAAAAGGTCGGCACTTTCGCTCCTTCCGATTACTTTAGCGCCTTTCTCTTTTCTCAGCTCAATCGCCAAGTGCCGATCATCTCCAAGTGTCTGTTCCTTCTCTCTGTCCTCCTTTTGCTGATCACTTTTCCCTTTTGTATTCCCTTTTGCCTTAGGGTGTCAAAGTTTGGACAAATGCAAAAAACAAACTTCAAAATGCCAATTTAGAGAATATGAACGGGCGGTGGTATTCCGACTCGGCCGACTGATCAAACGGGGGACCAAAGGGCCCGGGGTTAGTCAATTAATTCAAATGTTAATTCGGATGAAATGGGGGTATTAGGATATTAATTAGCCGTTATTAGCAGTGCCATTCTAAAAAGGCATTTGTCCATTAACTCTCCCCCTAAGATGTTCTTCATTATGCCCTGCATCGACACTTATAAAATGGTCGACCTTCGCGTGCTCTCTTTCGACGTGCCTTCTCAGGTGTTTTTGATTGGCCAATTAATTCAATCAAATCAATTAGTCAACTAATTATTAACAAGTCTCCCAAAATTGCCCTAGGAAATTCTTTCCCGTGATTCGGTTACCGTTTCGGTCGAAGCTGTCATTTACTTTCGGATTTCCAACCCCGTCATTTCAGTCACAAAGTAGGCCGACAAAAAGATTTTTTCCGCATTAATTTGTGCCGTTTCAGTGTTAACGATGCCCAGTTCAGTACCAAATTATTGGCCCAAACGTGAGCATATTTTACCAATTTCTCTTTCACCTTCCCCCAAAAAGGACTTTGCGCAATGTTCTCGGCACAAAAACACTCAGCGAAATTCTGCAGGAACGTGACGTCATCTCTAGTGTGAGGAGAGAGATTAATGGGATTGAGATTAACGGATAAAATAAGTAGTTCATATTATGGAGTTTTAAAGTTCAGATAACGGAAAAGGTGTTGGACGACGGGACGGACCCGTGGGGCGTGGTAAGGGAAAGGGGCGGAGGGACCAAAGCGCAATATAATTAATTAATTGACCAATTAAACAGAAAGTGGAGCGGGTGGAGATAAAGGTAAGTTCAATGAAGAAGAAAGCGGCCTAATGAACTGCTATCATTTCCCCTCAAGGACATTCGTCTGCCGCAAATGCTGATGAAAGTGAGCGAGCGGAGAGAAAAGGGGCAAAATTCGTGGAATCGCCCGCCCCCCAATTTAAAATTAGCAATGGCATTCCCTTCCATAAATGCCATTGATTGGATTCGCACGAGCATTAATCAGCACGAGTGCTACTGCTTATCAAAGACAATTTCAGTCGATGGCCGCTGAGGCAGAAGCAGCGCGAGACGCACGGGCGAAAATTATCGCGGCGGATGGAGAACGAAGCGCGAGCAGGTCAAAAGGAATTCACAACTGGGCATCCATTTGCTTGAATACATTCTTGTGTCAAAAAATGCACGGATTGTCCCTAATGAATTCGGCAATTTGGTTACTGTAAGTCCAACATTTGTCAGGTCAATGGTCCAAGCGGCTGATGTCATTCGTGGCAATAAGGTCAGTGCAGTTAGCTAATTGTCAATTGATCACTAAATGGCATTCTCCGGATTGACCAATTGTCCATTGGCCCGACATTTTTAAAACCTCTAAAAATGGTCCTAATTGTTTACAATTGTCCCATTTCCTCCCCCCCCCCCCCCCATTAAAAGGTGTCCCTCCATCTTCGCTACCTCCAAACACTGATTCGAATCGCAGCAGTGCACAACCACACTTATGTGAGTTAATCAAACAAATAAATATTCTAATGAGTGATTGACCCCAAATAACAAAACAAAAGGTTGTGCCCGTCCCATTGGAAATTGTCAAAAAAATAATGCAAAGACTGAGGAGGAAAAGCTGAGTGTTATGAATTTCCATTCAGCAGAACAGAATCTGTGAACAATTAACTCTGATTATTTGTGAATGTCGCAATGACTCATTTTTTACAATTTGTTTAACAAATTATTAATAAAATTGAAAAAATAATGATGGCGGTGATTAAGTGGCTTTTGCCTAATTACGACAAACGCAATAATTAATAAAAAGTCGCAAGAAAGTGGAAGAAAAGAGAAGGGGAAAAAGTGACAATAAAAGGAACGGATGGAAGGGGGGGGGGAGCGAATGATGGCAACGACTCGGAAAAGCGAAAAAAAGAATAACTGAGCAAAAGCCAAAAACAGTGAGTCAGTGCTTTTCAGGGACAGAAGCGACAAAACGAAATGAACAACAATATTCATTCTGATCATTCAAAAATTATCAATTCGTAAATCAATCAATCAATCAATCGTCGGTGGGGTGACCATTTCCAATTCTTCGGATGAGGAAAAACACTGAGACGAAAGCAAAGGCGAAACAGTACGAGCGAGCGCCTTCGGCACCTCCGACTGCGGCGAAGCGTCCAGAAAAAGATCGGCGACAACGGACGACGACGGCGGTCGGAGAGTGTCGGACTCGCAGACAGCCAAAACGGTCGTTTTGTCCACGGGTTGGAAGAGCGTCGACGGAGAGGACGAAGAGACGGCGACACAATGCTGAGGAAGAGGAGGAGGAACAGTGCGAGAGGAAGCGGAGGAAACGGAGCAGCAGCCGGAGGAGGAGGGGGACGAACGACGGGCCAACTAAACGGACACAACAAATGGCACCATTGGAAGGAGAAAAGGAAAGGGGAGAGAGAAAAAAAGAGGGAGAAAAGAAAGAGAGAAGGAGCAAAAGGTAAGGGAAAGAAATGATTAGGGAGGGGAAAGGATATTGAGAGGAAAAGGAAAGAAAGAAGTAGAAAGAGAGAAAGGAAGGGGGGAAGAGGAGTGAAGGAAAATCAAAAAGGGAATAAGGAGAAAAGGGAGAGGGAAGAATAGCGAGAGAAAAACGAGAGAGAGAGAAGAGAGAGGGGAGAGAGAGAAAGGAAAAAGGTAAGGGAAAGAAAGAAACAAAAATAGTCATTATGAAGAGGAAGAAAAAAGTGAGGACGACGGGGACTTAGAAAAGGGAAGCCCAAAAACGTACAAAAGGGAAGCGAAAGACACGGCATGGCATTGCCTCCAACCATTTGCTTTTTTGTCCCAAAACAGAAATGCCATAGAAAACAATGATTGGAATGCAAAATTGTTTTTGGCTTTGCTTTCAAAACCTCATTTGCTTAATTCACTGACAATTTTCTTCACTCGCGCCAATGTGCCGACGGAGGAAGCGCGCGAGTCGATACATTCGACGCCATTTTCATCGAACGGTGCGGTGACCACGACACATTTGAGCACTGAACAGTCGCAATAAGTCAACAAACCGACCAAATAATCTTCCGTCATTCCTTCCGTCCGTTCGCTTACCTTTGATACTTTCCCCGTCCCAAACGACGTCGTCGAATCTGATTTTGTATTTTTTAAATTAATGTCAAAACCTAAGCGAAGTCCATTTGCTTTGCTCTCTCTCTCTCACATTCTCTTCAGTTCGATAAATGTGCGTTTCGCCGCTTCGCTCGGCGTTTTATCCACCCAAAGTTGGCTCAGTCGCTGCTCCGCTTTGACCAACCGATCGCGGGCGGTCGCCGGAGAGTCCGTTGGGACATGGCAAATGCCATCAAAATTGGACGGAGGGGATGAAAGTTTCTTCAGCTAAACGGGAGAAATGGACAAAAAATGGGAAAAGCAATCGAAAAAGGACTAGAGATTTATTTTAAAAATGACTCTTGTGGAGTTTAAGCCCCATACGCAAAAATTTTTACATTTCAGAATAAAAGAAGCCAAACTATAGGTTTTCGGGGTCGCTGATCGCGAATCCGGCTTCCATTTCGACCAATTCCAAATCCCGGACCCGAATTCGAACAAAAACTCGAAGAATTAAATTTTTCGATTCTACATTTTTAGTGTAAAAATGGTTTAAATGATTTTTAATTGAAGCACTGATGACTTTCAGTTCGTTTCCGTGTATTTAAACAATGTTGACCAATAATCTGAAACCCGAAAAATTTAATTTTCGACTTTTTGTTCGAATTCGGGTCCGGGATTTGGAATTGGACAAAATGGATGCCGGATTCGTGATCAGCGACTATAAAAACCTATACATTGGCTTCTTTTATTCTGAAATAAAAAAAATATATATTAGTGTATGGGGCAAGAGCCTAAAAAATTTTTCACAATTTTCTTCACATTTTTTTTTTCTTTTCAAAGTTCTGACAAAACAAAATTAACAAACGCACCGATTGAAGCTCAGCAAAACGGATAAAATGAATGTTAAACTGTCGCTCATTGCCTTTCCTTTCGCGCAACACAAAAATTCCCTCGCGGCGGTCGACCAAAAGCAATTCGCCGGAAAACTTCTGCATTCGAGTGGAACACTGAAGGCGATCGCCGTTCTGCAATTCGTCGATTGTTGTGGCCGAAGAAGTGGCCAATTCGCAATGATTCATCTTTTGAGAGAAGCCTTTTAAGCAAGAATTGTTTGGCTAAATGAATTAATTGTGAACTAAGAATTTGTTAAGTTATTCGACAAAGACGCATAAAATCGACCATTTGCCATGGGCAAAAAATCCAATTAAATTTTGTTGGCCAAAACAAAACGCCATTTTGAATTTAATTTTAAAAAAATATCCAACTTTACGGGATCGAGCCAATTCCCTACCGCCAATTCCCTACCAGCCAATTCCCTACCGGCCGATTCCCTACCGCCAATTCCCTACCGCCAATTCCCTACCGCCAATTCCCTACCAAGGCATTTGGGCCATTTCCATACCAAAAGTGTTGAATATTGAAAACATTGAGATTGAAACACACAAGAAAACTTATTCACTGCTTTTTAGACTTAGCTCGTCAAGAGCTTTCTGATGATACCAAATTTATCAAGATTCGATCGTTTTAAAAAAAGTTAGAAGTGTTAAATCTCTGAATTTTTCAAATTTAGAACCGACCCAAAAATAGGTTTAAACCCAATTCCGCAACTTTCGGGGAACTCGAAACCGGGCTCAAGATCCCGGAGCTTTAGGGACTTCGGATTCGTAAAGTAACTGCTTGTATGAAATTTGAATAATTAAACCCCGGCCTTTCTTCCTAATTTTCGGGCCCCTGGAAGTCCTACAAAGCGATTTGAAATCAATTGTAAATTCGAAAAAAATTCATGATCCAATTTAAGAATCCGGGGACCGGATAAAGCTGCTAAAATAGACAAAACACTATTTTAAAATTTTTTACTTCGACTTGTGAAAAAGTATGAATGGTCATTGTTTTGAAGCTTTGTACGGTTCTTTTTTTGTTAGAAGTATTTCCATTTTCTTCTCTGCAACATTAAACAAAAAATTTATTGTCTTATAATTCACGAGAAACATCAAAATGTTGAAAAGCCTCTTTCTGTTTTTGAAATTTTGCCGAAAAATTTGGCTGGTAGGGAATTGGCGCTAGGGAATTGGCGGTAGAGAATTGACCCAAACCCAAACTTTACAGTATCATGCAAAATTAGTGATGTGATTGTTCTGTTCGTGGTGAGCCGAAGTGACAAAAGTGCAAATGTGTGGTGATCAGAAGAGGCGAGTGAAAAAATGATTTTTAATAAATTAATTTACATAATTAACTTCATTATTAATTATATCAATTGGCGTTTTTATTACAGTTTAGTGGACCCGACATTTTTTTCTTTAAAAATTCCGATAAAAGGCATAAAAAATAACATTGACTTTTGTCGGAGGTTTTCAGGGTCGCTGTTCACAAATTTGACATTCATTTTAGCCAATTTCGAATTTCGCACCCGAATTCAAACAAAAAGTCAAAATTCTTTAAATTTCATATTTATATTCAAATCTGCATAGAATGACCATTTTGACGTTGTAAGGCATTTTTTTTAGTTTTGCCAAAAACCGGGAAAATCATCAAAAATTTCAGTAGACTAATCAATGATGAATTTTGTTTTTTTTCTTAATAAAATACTAATTGATTTTTCGTTTTTCATATTATATCCATAAATTTATCTTCGACGACTAATTGCTATAATTATAGTCAATAAATTTAAGAATAAACATTCTCTCTCTGCCAAATCATTTTAAATTTTTATTATCTTTTTTTTTTATTTCATCGATAATCTGACAATTAATTTTTTTAATCATTTTTATTTTTTAAATTGATATTAAATTTCCCCTTTTCATTGTGATAAATGGTGCCGTTTGTCATTTGTTCTGAGTTCGCTGTCATCTTTCTTTTGTTTTCCTCTGCTAAATTCCATTCATTTGAAATTGGTAAAAATAAAATAATTAAAAATATATAAAATATTAAAATTTTTCTAAAATATTTTTTAAATATTTTTGCTTTATATTAATAAAATTATTTTGTTTAGAGAAAGTGAACAAAGAAATTGACCATTTATACACAAATTTATTTCAACTCCAAAGTCAGCAAACCTCAGAAAATTATGAGAAAAATAGCGAAAACATTCTGTTGGAAATTGAATCGAAATTGTTGGACAATTCGATTTGTTGGATTTTGGAGTCGGCGGAAATGCCAAAAATAGCGAAAAATGAAAAGGAAAAATTGGAGAAAACTTTTGAGAAAATTTTGGAGAATTATAAAAAAATAGCAGCAGAAACTAATAATTCTGTGCGAAAAAATTGCGAATTTTGGAAATTTTGGCGAAAAGCGGCAAAAAATTTCGGTTTATTATTTTTATTTAATTTACACAAAATTTAAAATAAAATAAAATTAAGGAAAAAATATAAAAATAGCAAATGAAAAAGGAAATTTCGAATGTGAGAACAAAAAAATAAATCGAAGCTTCGAAAGTGCCGTCGATGATGCATTAGCCGAAGACATTTTAATGGGACATTTAAACGCACTTTCGAATTTATTGAAGCCAAAAAAAGGCGAGGAAAAGCCAATTCAAATGGGAAAAGCAATGGAACAGCAGAAAGACGGCACAAATAATTGGTGTAAATAAAAAGATTTAAATGGAAATAAATTTACATTTTAAGGAATTTCGACGGATTTTTTTGTAAGGAAAAAATGAAAAACGAATCGAATTTTGCGCATTTTTTACGCAAAAAACGCATTGATAATAATGTAAATGGAATAATTGAAATAAAGAGAAAAATTACACGTCATTTTGGAAATGAATTTTTGGAGAAAATGGAACATTTGCGACCGATTGAAATGGCATTTGGTAATTAGGGAAAATAAACTTAATTAGTGTTTTAATTACATAGACATAATTGACGACCAAAGATTGGCCGATACTTATGCAAAAATTCTGCAACAAAGTGCGACTTTGGCAGAACAAAACGAAGCCAATTTGACAAAGCGAATGCTTTTTGGCCAAATCATTCGCATTTTTTCAATGGCAAATTCATTAGGGAAAATGAAAATTAAAAAGCGAAAGGACAGCGAAAAAATGAATAAAATAATGTCGGAAATTGAAGAATTTTGGAGAGAAAAAATGGACGAAATTCGAGCAGAGATCGGAAAGGGAGGGAATTCGGTGAAGAAAACTTACAAAATATGGCACAAATTGGCCAATTTGTTCAACAAAATTCCCATTTCGAAGTCGCAGCAAAAAATTGGCATAATTTACGACGAATTTGGCCAAACGAAGACGGAATTTTTGTGGAAGGCGAAGGACCAAATGATGGAAGAACACGCGAAAAATGTGGCCAAATTGGCAGGGAACGGACAGAACGAACTCAGCCGAACTTTGGCCAATTCAATTGGCCAAATGAGAGGGGCCAAACATCGGCTCAAAAGCTTTTTCACCTCCAAATTCAAAGGCACCGAAATTTTGGAAAAATTAATGGGAGAAAATGCGAATTTTGCGGCAGTGTTTCGTTCAGGTGAAAGTTAAAAATATTAAAATTAATTTGTCTATTTCCCATTTTTCACAGATTTAACTTCAAATGAAATAAAGGAATTACAAATAAAATTTTATTTAAAATTTTTGGACAGTGAAAGCGAAACTGACGAATATTTGAGGGCAAAATTAATTGTGGACAATTTGGCATTTTATCAATGGTAAATAAAAACCATTGGCGTTAATTTTTATTTGTTTTTTAATTTTTCAATTTTAGGTTCAAAAATAGGCGACAAAAACTGCCAAAGAGTGGGCAATCTCTTCTCGAACAACATCTCCTCCAAATCGAACTTCGCTTGGATTCCATGGCCCAAATCGAAACTTCGGAGGGAACGGAATTGGCACACGAAGCGAAAATGATGGCACTGAAAATGGCAAAAGACAAACTTTTCCCAGAAGAAAAGCCAACGGAAGTGAAAACATTTGGCAAAGCTATGAAAAGTGAGGCAAACAATGTGAAGAAGACTCTGTTGATGATGGAAATGCATTGTAAAACCATCGAAGAATTGGCGGAAAAGGAGCAGAAATTTATGGACGGAGTTAAAAGTGGGAAAAACTAATTTATTTATTTATTTATTAGTGTGATTTAGTCAATGAAATAATTAGTTCTAATTAATTAATAATTGTAATAAATTAATTAATTAGTGATTTGATTTAGAAATTGTTCTTGACAGTGAACGCTTGCACAAAATGATACCACGACTCAGCAAAACATGCCAAATTTTAAAGGAAAATGCCAAAGGGGAGACAAACGGAAGAAAGAAAAGCAATGGGAAAAATGAGACGGAAAAGCGGGCGGAAGCAGAAAAAGGAGAAGCAAACGGACAAAGGGGCGGAGAATGCGTCGATTCGGACGGTAAGGAAAAATTAATGGGCAGTAATTAGTGTTAATTATCGTTAACTGTTTTGCCTTTGATCACTGAAGAGGAATCCGACCTGATCAGCTGCTATCGCCATTTAATGTGTGCTGATCAGCCAATTTTAAAATCTGACAAAACTTTTCTGATGGTCAATTCGCTTTATTTCCATCTGAAATTAGTGATAAACGAACTTTTATTAGTCACAAAGAAAATCAAAAACGACGGACGGAAAAATGAAAAAAAAAGAAGAAAAGCAATTGAAATTGAAGTGGAAGTCCAAAAGAGGCAACTTTTGGCAAAAACGGAAAATTTGGAGCAAAAAATTGCCAAAATTTGCTATTTGACAATTATTTGGGAGGAAAGCATTTCGAATGAATTTTTTGTGAAAAAGGCAAAATTTGGAGAACATTTTTGGATGTCAAATTCAATAAAAAAGGTAAATGAATTAATTTATATAAAAAATTAACTCTTTTAATATTTATTCATTTAATTAATTTATTTTTAATTAATTTTTTAACAGAAAGTGTCTTTTTCTTCCCCCGCCGAAAGTGACGAAAATTTTGACTTTTCTTTTTGTGATGAAAGTGAAAATGCCCTTAAGCTTTCACAACATCTGATGAATGCGCAATCATTTGAAGTAACG
Organism: Heterodera schachtii; assembly: GCA_023374025.1. Classification (NCBI taxonomy): domain Eukaryota; kingdom Metazoa; phylum Nematoda; class Chromadorea; order Rhabditida; family Heteroderidae; genus Heterodera; species Heterodera schachtii. The sequence goes on from SIJG01000055.1 coordinate 225,912, forward strand.
CAGGAAATTGTGCTGAACCATTTGCTGAGAAAGGACAGAGAATTCGCTAATTTTGTGTGTTTCAATCGAAACGAAATGCCAATGTTAAGAAAATGCGGTAATTTTCGGCGGGGGGGGGGACGGACAGACTCTCCCCCCCCCCCCCCCGTCGGCTTGGCCACAAAAATGTGCCAATAATGCATTTGTTCATCCTTTTCCGTCTCACTTTTTCAGCAGAATTTGATGACTCCGATCAGATGCACCGTTTGTATTTGGCTTTGTTTACCTCCGATGATTCTGAGTTGGCTTTTCGAAATGAGACGACCCTCGCCATTAAACTGATGGATTCGATCATTGCCAAAGGCGAGGAAACGGCGCTCACTTTTGGCAATTACACAGAAATTGCGGTGGCACGGGCCGAAGTGATGGCCATGGCGGCGGTGCATTTGCACTTTTTGAAGGAGGAGGACCAATTTCGCATCATTTGTCGCCAGTTTGCCAATCTGAACTTCTTAAGCCGAAAGATGGTCGATCCGTCCGTCTTTTGGCTTTTGCCCATTGATTGTTCGGCCATTAGTCGCGAGGAGACTTTTCGCTTGCAACGTGCCGTCCTCAAAATGTCTCATTGGGATTTTCTGCACAACCATTTTGAGAAGAGCCCAACAGAGGATGGCATTTTGAGAACAGTGCGGCAAAAGCGCGGGGCATTCGCTTTGGTGGCCAAACTGATCGGAGGGGAAAAGCTGTTGGAACTGTGGGAGGACAAAGGGATCCGAGCGAAGCTAATGGACACGAATTGTAAGTGAAAAACAGAAACGGAGAGAAACCAAAACACTTTTGCATACTGTACACCGCCTTACCATAACCATTTTTTCATTTTTCAACGACAAAAACCGACTCTTGGACCATTACGTCGGCGCTTTGCTTGCGGCCGACACGGCGGCAAATTGCGTCGATCGAATGCGCGAAATAAAAGCGAATGATTTAATCGTATGGACGCAATGGTTCCAAGCGAAGTACGGAGAAAAAGCGGAAGACATTCAGAAGCAAATGGATTTCATTTGGCTGTATTTGCGCATTACGTACGAATCGTACGAAAGCGAATCGGACGAAATATTCGAAAAAATTGCCGAAAATATGGAAATAACACGGAGAAGTAATTAATTAAAATGGGTGGGCCAATTGACAATTAACAAACAAACAGAACTCATCCAAATGCTTTCTTCGGAGCGTCGGAATTCATCGAATGGCACTTTGGGTGAATCATTGAAAAATTGGCGCGACATAATTAGGAGGGCGTACGACGCGTGGAATTCGGCGGAATGGGACGAATCGGAGGGAAAGGGGCGGAAAAAGCGGATCGACGATGAATTTGTACAGAAGATGCACTTCGAAGTGATCAGAGACCTTTGCGAGAACATTCATAAAACCGATGAGATGGTTCAGCAGAAATTTGCAAAAATTATAAAAGGTAAAAAAATAAAATTGGAATTTTATTTGAAAAGTGCCGCTTTTCAACAAAATGCCGTCCTTTCCCCCCCCCCCCCGTCCCTTTTTGGCATTTTATAAGTAATTTAAGGGCTAACTGAGAGCAAAGAATGTCGGCAGAATTTGACTTCATTTTTGAAAAAGGAACAAATCAAAAAGATTTTCGAAGTGATTGAAATTCCATTTGAAGAAAAAGACTTTGAAAGCCCTGAACAAAAAATGGAATTTTCATCAGACCGATCGAAAGAAAAAGGCAAAGAAACGCAGAAAAAGGGGAGGAAAAATCGACGGAATAAAAATGGGCAAAAAACGGAAAATGAAAATGAAGAAAAATGGGAAAGTGAAAAAGAAAGTGGCGAAAAATGGACAAAAAATGAGGAAGAAAAAGAAAGCCAAAAAATGCCAAAGGAAGAAAAAGAAAGCCAAAAAGTGGCAAAGGAAGAAAAAGAAAGCCAAAAAGTGCCAAAGGAAGAAAAAGAAAGCCAAAAAGTGCCAAAGGAAGAAAAAGAAAGCCAAAAAGTGGCAAAGGAAGAAAAAGAAAGCCAAAAAATGCCAATTGGAGAAGAAAAGGAAAGCCAAAAAATGCCAATTGGAGAAGAAAAAAGTGAATCCGTCCCAGAAGAAGAAGCAGAAGAACTTCTTAACACAAAAGGTGAATTTAATTAAAGTGTTAATTAATTCATTTGATTAAGAATTTTGCGATGAAAATTTTATTTTTGGAGTTTATAAAAAATATTTTATGGAAACGGAAAAAACGGAGGCGGAAAAAACAATCATTTGGGTGGACATAATGACAATAGGCAATGAAATAGAAGGACAATTAAAAGGCATTGAAGAAATGAAAAAATTAAATTTTATAAATTATTTTTATTTTATGGACGGAAAATTATTGGAAAATTTAAAAGAAAAATGGCAAAAAATTGCAAAAACAAAAACTGAAAAAAGAAATTACGAAAAATTAATTTTATTAAAAGAAAAAATGCTCGAAATTTTAAATGAAATTTTAACACTTTCCGAATTGAGAGAAAAAAATGGACAGAAAAGTGAAGCAAATGCAGAGAAAAACCAAAACGAACATTTATTGTGCAAAATCCATCGAAAAAATTTAACAAATGCCATCAAAATGGGCGAATTTGAAGAAAAATGGAACGGCACGGCAAAGGACGAAAAATTAATGAATTTATTCAAAAACAATTATTTAATTGCCTCAAAATTAGGCAAATTTAAAAACGATGCGAAAAAAATGACGAAACAAATTGAAATTGGTAGTGAAATATTAAAAAGAAAACAAAATAATAATTTATAAAAATAAAATATTATTATTAATTTCAGAGCAAATTTTATTCGATCGAATGATGGCCAAAGAATCGGGAAAAGAATTGGCCAATTGCTTAAGCCCATCCTTCGCCAAAGTGACGCAGCAATTAATTAGCGAAGAATTGGACGAACAAAACTCACAAAAGGTAATTAGCGCTAATTAGCAGGTTAATAAATGAATTTTACGGAAGTTAGCTTGAGCAATTTGTGGAGGAAAGGGCAATTAATGGCCAAAAGGCCGAGGGAAAGTCGCGGAAAAAGCGCGAAAAACGAATCAAAGTGGCGATAAACAAAGTGAAAGGAATGGTGGGCGAATGGGTGAGAAAAGGGAAATGAAAAAAGAAAATCGAATTAATATTTTTAATTTAATTAAATTAATAAATTAATTTAAATTAATAATTAATTCGATTTTCAGTTTTAATTCCATCTTTCAGTCAAACCATCAGGCCAAACTTTTGATTTCGGGCTCCTTTCTGCTCGGACTGAACACAACCGATTCGGACATCGATTTGATTTGCGTTGTGCCGGAAAAAGCGATCGAAAAAGAACACTTTTTTGGAGAGCCAAACGAAATTTGTGTTGAGAGGGAATGTGAAAAGGGCGGCGGACAAAAGGACACTTTGGCACAATCATTTTATTGCCAATTGTGTGGGGTAATTAATTAATTAATTAATTGAATAATTAATTTATTATTATTAATTTGTAAAACATTCGAACTTAAAATGATTTTTCACAAATGCATCAGAATGGAAAGGTCGGCGATCTTATAAAGATCACCAAAGGTCAAATAGCGATGATCAAATTCACTTTCGATGGCATCGATTTTGACATTTCATTGGTGGAAATTCCCGAAATGGAAACATTGGCACAGCGAATAACGGACACAACATTAAAGCATTATGTAAACAAATTTGACACTGAAAATTTTGAACACCGACAGATGCTTCGCGTTTTATCGAGTAATTAAAAAACCAAAAAATAATTTTAATTATGTGTAATTAATTATTCAATTAATTAATTAGCTATAATTGATTTAGGTTATCTCTCAAATGTTCACATTGTCAAATTATTTGACGAGAGTCAGAAAAAGATATTTATTCTGAACGACGATATTTCCGATGAAAAAATAAGACAAAATGGCAGAAATTATGAAAATTTGCGTTTTTTGACTTTGGCATTGAAATTGTGGGCAAAAGGTATTAAATTAAATTGTCCTTTTTCAATTTGCAAATTATTTTTGACTTTTTCCAGCCAATTTCATTTACTCCAACAAATTTGGCTTTTTGAATGGCGTCATTTTGACAATTATGGCATCAAAAATCGTGCTTCTTTACCCGAATTCGTCGTTGCGCTTTTTACTTCTCAAGTTTTTCTTAATTTACGCGGCAAGGTAAAAAAGAAATTAAAAAAGAAATGGAAAAAGAATGAAAAAAAAAATTAATTAAAAATTAATTAATTTAATTTTTGAAAATAAAAAAGAGAGAGAGAAAGAGAGAGCCAATGGATAATTAATTAACCAAATAATAAATATTTAATTATTCATTTGGTAAAATCAAATGAATTGAAAGTTTAGAACTGATGGAATGCCAATTCAACTCGAACAAATCGAAGAAAAGTCAAAAATGAGCCCATTTTTGACTAAAAATCTCATGGAAAATGAAATGAAAATTTACACGACGATTTTCCCGGAGCAAAACGCCGCGCGATTGATCACTTATGTAAACGCAAAAATAATCAGAAAAGCAATGATCGAAGGCAAAATAATTAATTAATTAATTACTTAATTAATTAAATTATCATTGCATTTTAGCGCTGAACAAAATGATAAATTCGGATGATTGGCCAACAATTTTAGCGACAAATTCAATGGATTTTGTTGAAAAAGTGAGAGAATTTTCCAAAATTTTCAATTTACAAATAATTTATTGCCCTTTTCAGTACAAAACTTTTATCGCAATTAATTGTCTTGGTCAAAACGGAGTTTTCGTCCACAATTTTTGCCAATTTGTCGAAGGTCGAATTCGTCTTCAGATGGCTTATGACATTGGCCACAGAGGGGCGACGACGAATTGGCACATTTACCCGGCACTATTCCAAGAAACATGCCAAATCACACACAAATTGGAGCAAATTCCAGCAAAATTTCGGTAGAATTCGTAAAAAGGCTGACAATTTAAATGGGAAATTGAATTATATTTATTAAATTCCCCTTTTTCCGTCCAGCTCAAATTACCATCAATGCAAAGTTTGGCTGATTGGCTCTGATCAGTCGCTGAATGGCACTGATCAGCGGATGATCAATGGGCAGCTGCGCAACTTCGACTGGGCCATAAAAAGGGACTTCCTCAAATTCAACGGCAAACTGTCGAACAAAGCCGGAGGGGATGACATTGACGGGGAATGCCAACGGATGGGCGTCACTTTGAAGTCCGTTTTTGTGGAAGACTTGGCACAATTGTTGAGCAGCAGCAATTAGCACGGAAAGGGAAGCACAACCGAAAGAAAGACAGAACAAAGCCTTTTTTAATTGGCTAATTAATAATACCACGAAATGTCACAATATAAATAAAATAAATGTGTCATAATAATTAACAATTCGAACAAATTAAATGGTTGATGAGAAGCGAAAAGGGACTGATTGACTGCTGCTGGACGGGGATGGGCCCGGGGATGGGTCAGTGACAATTGGACAATGATTAAATTGATAAAACTTAAATAAATTTTATGTTATTTTAAATATAAAGCGATGAAAAAAGGATTTTTTTAAAATAAAAGAATTTCTGAAGAAGAAAAATTTGAAATTATTAAAAAACATTTCCTTGGAATTTCACTCGACGCAAAATTTTTGCGAAATTTTTTGATTAATTTTCCAAAAAATATAATGACGTTTTGTCCATTGACAGATTGTCTGCTGGGCATCATAAACTCACGTAGTCCATTTTTCAATATAAAAATTCAGGAATTAGATAATCGGGAATTTATTGGAATTTAATTGTTCCATTTTTTAAATAATTTTTTGTGCTATGAAAAATCTATGCAATTAAAACACAGATTTGCAAAAATGCAAATGCTTTTGCTAATTAGCCCATTTTTATTCAATTTAATTTTTCTCTACTCAATCCTTCGCCATTAATTCCCCTGGCCATTAGCTTCTAATGGACGTTTTGTTCCATCTTATGATTAAATCCATCATTTGCCCATCATAAACTGAATGAGTGTGGTCGATGAGCGATGATAATCCGGCAAAATGATGCCATCCTTAATTTGATGGTCAAAGATCATCAAAATTAATTAGGGCAGCTTTCATTTTAACAAACTTTGCTTTGTATTGCAATGGCATACTTTAAAGAGATCATAGGTACCTACTTACTTATACATAATTAAAATAAATATATATTTGTGATTTTTATTCGCTTCCTTCTGCTGTTTAACAATGCTTCCGTTCCCCCCCCCACCCAAATTCGCATTAATTACCTTTTTAATTTTTGTTTTTCCCCTAAATTTGCAATTTTTATTGATACTTTCCTGTTTTGGGGCCGCACCCAAAAATTTTAAAAAATCAACAAAAGAGCGCGCAAATTCACATTCTCACCGCATAAATTAACCATTCGAAAAACGCCGTGGTTTTGGGCCAAATCATTTCACCTCCACATCCATACCAAAATGTTCCTTAATTTTATTTCCCTCATCAAAATCACACCTTTTAAATTTTTGGGTGCGGCCCCAAAACAGGAAAGTACCTTTTTATTTTTCCCTAATTTGCATTAATTACCTTTTTAATTCTTTTTTCCCCTAATTCGCTTTAATTACTTTTCCCTTTTCCCGCGTTTCTTTCTCTCCCCGTCACTTCCAACAAAGAATCTGCTGCTGCTGGTCACATTTTTCTGTTGTTATTCCGAATCGATAAACGAAACAGACGGACGGACAGATGAATGAATGGAAAAATTGGCGAATACTTTCGGCAAATTTAATTTTCAATTTTAAATCATTTAAATTCGGCGGAAATTAAAAATTTAAGTGCCTCGGGGCTTACTGAGGAGTGAATGTTTTATAAATGTTTAGAATATGTTTTAAAATCAGTGCCAATTAAATGTTTTCTCCCCCTCCGTCCGTCCTTTTCTTCCTCTGATCATTTGAATAAATCTTTTGCTTTGTTTTTCGAATTCATTTTCCATTGTCTTATTTATTCCAATTAGTTTTTCATTACTTTTTACTTTTTATACTTTGTGATTAATGTCTTTTCAACAATTGCTAATTATTAATTACATAATTAATTATCGCTTCTGCTTAATCAATGGGAACAACTCTTTCTTAACCAATTAACGACAAATGTTTTACTCATTATCATTTTTAATTTTTCGATTGCTCAGCGAATAATTTGTTCATTTGTTCTTTAAATATTAAATGATGTAAATAAATAAATAAATTATTTATTTATTTTTAAATTAAAATTATTCATTTTTTCCTTTGCATTTCGACTCGATCCGCTGATTATTTTTCTCTTTTTTCCGAATTTGTCTTCTCCGATTGGTTCCATCTGATCTGATCTGATCTGATCAACTCATTACTCCCAAATCGGTTTTATTTGTTCCCGTCACTTTCTTTTCTTTTCATTTTCCTTTTTCTTCCGCCCATTTTAAAGTGCAATTTGGCGAGACACCGCCACACATTTTGTTGTTATTTATTATCAGTCGAAGGCGAAAGAATCAGCGCTTTTCAAATATTAAATAATTAAAAAACGCACTTTAATGGCTTTATAAAAATAAAAATAAAATATTTTCCATTCTTTCGCTATTTGTTCGATCGATGGTTCAGTCGCCCAAAAAACCAAACGCCAAACAAAAAAAGGAATCGCAATTCGAAGAGATTTCATTGGACTCGCGCAAAGGCAGAAAAGAGAAGACGGATGAGGGGGAGAGCAGCAGAGAAAGAAGCGAAAGGAAAAGGAAAAGCAGGTGGACAAAGGGACGACAGAAGGGACAAATGGACAAAGGGACGACAGAAGGGACAAATGGACAAAGGGACGACAGAAGGGACAAAGGGACGACAGAAGGGACAAATGGACAAAGGGACGACAGAAGGGACAAAGGGACGACAAAAGGGACAAAAGAGACAAAGGGGAAAAGCCAACCGATCATTTCATTGATCATTGTCGGAACTTCCTATCTTTTTCACATTTATTAATTAATGTCAATCGGCTTTTCTGTTCGTCCCTTTCTCTCCCCAAATGTGCCAATGCAAATGTTTCTTCCCCGCTATTCATTCGATTAGCCAATCAATCTCTTTTTCTTTCTTTCTTTTCTTTTTTTCCCTTTAATCCATTTTAATTTATTTTTAATTAATTTTCAGTTCGCTTTTCTTTTTCGGCATGGATCGTTCAAAGTTAATTTGCGTTTTTGTCCTTTTCGCCATTAATTTGCTCAATTACATGGACCGTTTTACCATTGCGGGTAAATTTTACTTCAAATAAATAAATAAAAAATAATAATTTTAAAAAAATAAATAATTAATAATTTTTAGGAGTTTTGAATGACGTCCAAAAATTTTATCACATTGATGATAAAAGTGCGGGTTTTCTGCAGACAGTTTTTATCATTTTCTTCATGACAATTGCCCCAATTTGCGGCTTTTTGGGAGATCGGTAAATGCACAAATTAATTTATTGTCCCATACATTGGCAAATGCCCATTTTGTTGTCCCATTTCAGTTTCAATCGGAAGCGCATTTTGCTCGTCGGTCTCTCCGTTTGGGTCGGCGCCGTTTTCGCTTCTTCGTTTATCAGTGAAAATGTAAAACAACAAAATAAATTAATTATTAATTTGAAAATAAACAGTTAATTATTTTTAAGCACTTTTGGGCTTTTTTGCTCCTCCGCGGCGTCGTCGGAATTGGCGAGGCTTCTTACGCAGTGATTGCGCCCACAATAATCGCCGATTTATTCGTCGGCCAAATGCGCAGCCGAATTTTGATGTTCTTTTACTTTGCCATCCCCGTGGGAAGGTAAAGGCAAATAAACAAACAATTAATTCTGATTGATTGATTGGCCCGGGGAGAAAGCCAATTAACGTTGTTGACCCACTCCCTAATTGCTTTGTCATTTCCCTAATTACTCCATTCCTTCTAATTACGTGATTGTCCTCCCATTTGCCCCAGTGGCCTTGGTTATGTGATCGGTTCTTCCGCCACTTCGTTGGCCAAAAGTGCGCTTGGCTCCGTCGACTGTCCCTTCTGTTGGCAGTGGGGAATTCGCGTCACTCCGTTGCTCGGCTTCTTCTGCATAATCACTTTGCTGCTTTTTGTCAAAGAACCGGTCAATTAATTAATTAATTAAATGGAAAACAATTCAAAGAAAGCAATTAAAATATTAATTAATTAAATCGCAGGTGAGGGGACAATCCGAACAAAGTGTGGCACAACCGATGCCAACAAATTACGAAACGTATTGAAAAAGGAAAATTTAAAAAGAGAAAATAAAATTTAAAAACAGCGGAACGATCAGTCCAAGTTCAAGGCGAACAGTGGCATCAGCAGAAGCAGAAGCACCGAATGAGAACATTTGGAAGGAGTATTACCATCGGATACGCACTCACACCAAAAGTTATTGCGCAGACATTGGCCATTTAATTGCAAAGTAATTGAACAGCCAATTAATTCATTAACAGCCAATTAATTTATTAATTAGGCCATTTTATGCAAAATAATGGGACAATCAATTATTATTACATAAATTAATTGGTACTAACATTTGCTTGCTTCGTGCTTTAGCCGTACCTTCGTGTGGTCAACTTTGGCCTACACCGCCGTGGTTTTTGTCACCGGAACTTTGTCATGGTAAAATTTCCTAATTTCTTTTTTATTTATTCTTTTATTTTTGGTGGGGTCCCACCGCCATGGAACACGCCAAAGCGATGGACGAACATTTGAACGACACCTCAAAATTGAGACCTGCCGAAAAGAATCAAATTGCGCTAATTTTTGGTGCAAATTATTCCCCTTCAATTTTACGGCGTATAATTAACTCTTAATTTGCCAGGAGTGATCACTTGCGTTGCCGGAATTTTTGGCGTTTCGTTGGGCAGTTTAATTGCGCAGGTGGCACGGATTGAAAAAGCAGAAAAATGCCAAATTAAATTCAGCATTGGAAGACGGGCAAATTCTGTTTTGCGCACCGCCGCTCGGAAAGGGCCGATCCGATCGTTTCCGCGGTCGGTTCGTTCGTCGCCGCTCCGCTGATGTTCGTCGCGTTCTCTTTGATCACCACTGATCAGCTTCTGTCATGGGTGCCTTTTACGTTACATTCACTCATTTAGCAAAAAAAAAAAGTCAAAAGAAAAAAATTTAAAGGGACAGTAAATAATTAAGGGGGACAATTACGGTATCAAAGAGGGGCAACTACTGTATTTTATATTTCGAATGCAATTAATTAATTTTTAATATCATTCACCTAATGTTTCTGTTCAATTTCCATTCAGTTCGTCGTTTTCCTCACCATTTTGTGTCTCTGTTTGAATTGGGCCATTAACAGTGGACATGCTAATGTAAGTAATTAGTCAGCTAATTAGTCAATTAAGACTAACTAGTTATTACACCCAGTTTAAATGCTTGCTTTCCCTTTTTTCAGGAGTATAATCGTCCCCGAAAGGCGTAGCATTGCCAGTGCCATTCAGATTCTCTTTTCCCATTTGTTCGGCGATGCCTCCGGCCCCTATTTGGTTGGTGCCATCTCCGACTTCGTCCGCGGCTCTTCCGATTTGCCAGCCGATCGTTTCCATTCACTGATTGTCGCTTTTTATCTGCCCAATGCTTTGCTTTTTCTCAGCGGCGCGGCATTTCTCGGCGCCGCTTATTCACTTCCCGCGGATTTGAAACGAATGGAAGCGGAAAAAGCTGCGGCAGAGAGTGAGCGGCGGGAGAGAAGTAAAAATTAAAGTGGCGGGGAGAGAAAGAGAGGGGCGGGGGAGAGAGGTAATGAGAGAAAGGATGAGGAAGAGCGAGGAGAGGTAAAGCGAGAGGGGAGGGAAAAGGAATGAGGGAGAGAAGGGATGAGAGAGAGCGGTGAGAGAGAGGGGAGGGAAGAGAGAGAATGTAAAGTTGGAGAGGGGATAATTAAGGGAACTATTTAATTTTGTCTTTTAGGAATTTATTCGCTTATTTTAGGCCCAAAACCCACAACTTCGGCCACCATTGGCCCTTCGTCCGCTAACATTGGTCCGCAAGGGCGGCAAAACGAAGCTTTTGAATGAGAGGGAAAAGCAACTGATAATGGGTCATCATCATCTCTGCGTTTCATAATCATTCTGTGATCGAATTCTCACATTTTACTTTTTTTTAATTCTATTTATTTTATTTTATTTTTTTCTATTTTTTTATTTTATGGCATTGGCATTTTTCTATATAAATTTTATTGTACCTTTTTTGTTCGTCTCCCATTTTAATTTGTTTGGATTTTTCCCGCTTCAAGGGCGAATATTTACTATGGTTTTAATGCAATTTGTGCAATTCCCTTCCACCCCCTCCCCACAATTTCCCCTCCCAATTTATTCAATACCCTACTCCTCCATTTATTTACCCATCGATTCGGCACTTTATCCGTCTTTCTTGGCACATAATCCTTTCCTTTCAAAAAATGCGCCTTTTTCCATGTTTTCCCTCTCTCCCACTCCTTTCTCTCTTCTCCTTTCCCTCTCTCTCATCTCTCTCTCCACCCCCTCTTTCTCCGTCCCTCTCCCTCCCTCTCTCTCTATCCGTCTTTTTCTCTCCCTCTCTCTCTCTCTCTCTCTCTCTCTCGCCTCACTTTCAACAACCATTTCAGTTTTGTTGAGGCGTTTCGCTTACAAATACAAATGGTATCGTATAGAGTCATTGGAAATTGACTGGAAAAGGGGAGGGGGGGGGGGGGGGTAAAAGCATTACTTCGAGTGGGAATTTTTTCGTCGGAGGGGGGGGGGGGCGTAATATCGGCGGCGAGCGGCGCCAACAATGAGAAACAAAACGCACTTTTTCTCCTTTGGGCTCAATGCTTTCTGTTGGACATTTGGCCAGAAATATCCCATTTTTCTCCTTTTCCTTTTATTTGTTTTGTTTTCCCTCAAATATTTTCTTCAATTCAATGGTTTAAGCTGATTAAACAATAAAAGTGAACAAGCATAAGCCCAACAATCGCTTCTTCCCATTTTCCTTTGGCTTTTCCTTTGGCTTTTCCTCTCTTTTCCCTTTTTCCCATTTTCCAATTGCCCCCAAAATGCGCTTTTTCTCTCTTCGCTTGTCTTTCCCCCAAATTTCTCTTCCTTTTTCCGATTTTCTTCCCTTTCATTTGCTTTTCGTCTTTTCTTTCTTCCATTTTCCACCATATTCAGGTCCTTCCCCTCCTTTTTGTCCATAATTTCCCATTTTTCTTCTTTCAGTCGCTCTTTCCGACTTGGCAAATTCGCGCGATTCTCTGCCCTTGGCCAATTGGGTTTTGTTGGCCGAGGGTAATCAGACGGCGCTAACAGTCGACGCGTTTAGACAGGCGAAATTGGCTGATCAGAAAACGCAGGCGAAAGTGGAGCGCATCGAACGAATGATGAATGTGGGACAAATTGGGGGGGGGGGGGGGAATTGGGGAAATCATGGCATGGCACGGGCCATTGGGTGGCATGACTATGGAACAGAAAATGTGTAAAATGTGCCATTAATTTTCGTAAATATTTTATTTGTGAAAGCCCAAAATATTTTTGTTCTTAACTATGAATATTAACATTAAAATTAAATATTTCAACTAAAAATGAAGTTTTTCGTGCATTTCTCATCAAAACAAAGCTGCACAAGAAAACAATAATAATTACTTTTCCTTCTCTTTCTCAGAGTTCCATCAAACACAACGAACAAATTTTAAAGAACGGAGTGAACGCATTGCAAAGATTGGCAAAAGACGAAAAAAGGACAAATGGGGCGAAAGGAGGGAAAAGCACTGGGAAAACAGCGATTGCAATGGCAATGCTTTTATTTGTGTTGGCTTTGCCCTTTCATTTGGGGGCTTTTGCCCGGTGAAAGTCAAATAAAGTTGCTAAAAGGATGTGTCAAAATGAATGCTTTCATTGTTGGTTTGTAAAAGATGTAAAATAAATAAAATTAAAAAATGAAAATTTGAATAATTCTGTCCCGTAATCATCGGAAATCGGCGCTTTCTCCTTGGCATCAAAATCACAGCCAATCACAACAGAATGACGTCCTCTTCTTCTTCCTCTTCCCCGCTCATTTTATTCTCTTCGCCGAGGGTCTCCAGCCAAACCCTCCGTTGTTGGCTTCTCGTCCTTGGCATTATCATCACGAGAATGGCATTGGCATTGCCATTTTCGTTGTCTCCCAAATCACTGTTGTTGGCATTTTGTTGTTGAACGTAATCGCTCTGCTGATCAAAATGAATTTGAGCATCCAAAGGGTGACAGATGGTCGACCTGAATGAACTGTTACAAAATTGAATTTACAAATTCGCTTTTGCTAATGTTACAGTATCTACCGTAGCCCACCCGTCCCATATCCTACCGTCTCGTTGCTGTGCTCCTCCACTCTGTCACCAGGTCACTGCCTCTGCCACTGATTTTCGCCTTCGTTGTCCCAGCAATGTGTTCCGAGTGGTGCGGTTTACCGTGTTCCCGCCAGCTGTCCACCGTAATCCCCGATGCTGATCGTCTTTTTGGCCCTTCGCCGTTTGGCGTTTGAATCCCGGAGATCAATTGTTGCGGTGTTGCGGTACGACGAATGGCCGAAATGTTGCCGAGAGACGCGGAAAGAGGAATCGCTTCACAGCAGCAGAAACGGCCCAAAGTGCGACGGAATGCCACGCGGAAGCGTTCTGACAGTAAACCTGTGAATGGGGAAGGAATGACAAATTATACGGTAAAAAAAAAGGGATGGTACCGTACCGTAAAGGATGGGATTGACACAACTGTTAGCGTAGGCCAACGTTTGAGCAATGGACTGGACGAAGAGGAGGCTGAAACATTGGGAATTGCTGCTGAACGGCAGCTGGATGACCCCCCAAAATGCCAATTTGTACGAATTTCCCCCGCCCCCCAGTCAAATTTGGCTTTACGTTTTCTCGTCGCGCTCCCAAAAGCTCGCCTCCGGGTAATTAAGGCCTTGTAAAAAGAAACGCAAATTCTGCGGGAGCCAACAAGCGCCGAAGGTGAGAATGACAACGAAAACCATTCGGGTGGCATGTCGCTTCATTCTGATGGACAAATTGATGAAAATGTTTATTTAATGTTTATTTTTCAATGGCTCATTTATCATTTTGATGGCTTAATCCCTATTTCTTAGAACGGCTTTTCCCCTGTCACTTCTTTTTTTCCTCACTTTTGCGATGATTTTGTTTGGACAAGCTTTTGACGCCATATTTCCTTGACGAGCAAAAAGTAAAAAGCACAGGAAGTGGCCAAGGGCAGCTGAAATCACAAATAAATTAAAAGGGAAAGGAAAAGAAAAAGCCATGCCAACTGACCAAATACGCGCCGAAGTTGAAGCCCCAGTAAAAGAGGCGAGTCTGAGACAGTGAAGCGCGCATCAATGCAACTTCAAGCGAATCGACACAAGCTGAGCCGAGAGTGCCCTGGGGAAAGAGGGGGGGGGGGGTAATTAAGAAGCGCTAATTAATGAAAATGACTCGAGTGAATGTAATATAAGGATAACAACAATGACTAATACTAGTATTTAATCATTTACTCTTTTTCTTTAAACGGTAATCATCGGTTTTACTGGTCCCATAAAGAGGCAAAAGGTGCGTTTTGAGCTGTTTTGTGGTGCTTTGGGGGGTTTTGGGGGGCGCTGATCGCGAATATAACATTAATTTCGGCCCATTTCGAATTCCTGACCGGATTCGAACCAAAATTCGAAAATAATTTTTCGATAATTTTAAATTATACAACAAAATGCAGGCAATAAAATGGAGAACACGATTCTGAAGGCAAGAGATAGTATCTCGTGCATTTGAACTGGTTTTGTTGCTTAATTTGATTTTGCCGAAAATCAAATTTTCTGAATTTTAGAATTCGGGTCAGGGTTTCGTAATTGATATCAGAATCAAGTTCTCCGACCCCGAATTGAATTTTCTAAAAAACCGAACTAAAAAAAGAAATAAAAATTAATTAATGGCAAACATCTAATTAATATGTCCCACAAATTACCAAGAATACATAAATTTGATTCTTAATTGCTAAAGAAATACATAGAAATTCACAAAAATCCCTTTTCAATTAAAAAATGCCATTTTTATCAATGGCTTTTTGCGACTTGCGCACTTTCCCTCTCTCTGCTCACATTATACTCAAAGCGCAGCACGCCCACGTGGCGCAGCTGAAGCGAATTCAGCGCCAACACAGCGCACCAAACGGCCAAACAAATCCAAAAGACGGCACGCGAACGCTTCAAACTGCGATTTGCCAGGGGCGAAGTGATGGACTAAAGAGATTAGCAAAGATTATTAAGGCTCAATTTGGAAAAGAAAAAACAATTTTAAAAAGACGCACTAATAGGGAGGAAAATTATGGAAAAGAAAGCAAAAACAGACAACAAATCGGTCGTGTGCCAGCAGAACCAAAGTCCACACGCTGACGTAACAAGTGACGTATTGCAAAGTGACAGTGACGAAGCACAACTGATCAGGGAAGGGCCACGAGTTGGACACGTAAGAGAAGGCGGTCAACGGAACGCAGAAGGCCAGGAACAGCAGGTCGGCAAGTGCCAAATTGCAAATGAACAACGAAGTGCTGAAGGGAGGGGGGGGGGGGGGAGTATTGACGGAGGAGCAGAGAAGGGCATGGGGGAAAAGCCAAATGGGGAGGAAAAGCCAAATGGGGAGTATGAAACCCTTGGATGATCAGGGAATGGCATGGAGCAAAAGCCAAGTGGGGAAGAAGAACCTTCCCTCGGGTGAGTGTGTGTGTAATGATTTGATATTTATTTAATTTACCTTTCGTGCATTTGTTTGTTCAATGCGATCACTGTCAAAACGAGCACATTGCCGACCAATCCGACCACAGTGATCAGCACAAATGCCAATGCAATTGCGAACATCAAAATGAAAATTGGCCACGTTTTTTCTTGGACGGTTTTTCAATTTTTTTTTTTAATTTTTTGTTGCAATTTTCCAAAATATTGATGGAATGTGTAAATAAATTATTCTGCTAATTGGAGAGGGGGGGGGGATGGCATTTTTTGGGGAGAAAATGATATTATGATAATGGGAGGGAGGGGGGGGGGGGAAGGAGGGGGGGGTGGAAATGAAATGGCCATCCGCCGGGGGGTGAGAAAAACCACAAAAGGACCGAAGATTTGAAAAAAAGGAAAAGTGCATTCGGCGGATGGACGAAACACCTCAGCGGGCGAACGAATGTTGTGCCATTTCTGTGGACTGTTTGCTGTTGCCAAAAGAACCCTAAGAAGTGCCCTTGGGAGAATGAAATCCGAGCTTTTAAGGGGGTGGAGGGGGATGAAAGCATCAGACGGAGGGGGAAAAGCGGGGGAAGGGGGATAAGCCGTTTCCGGGGGCTATTTCCCACTCGGAAGACGCTTTTTGGCTTCGGTAAGACGTTTAATCCCCCCCCCCCCCCCCCCGGTTTTCTTAACAGATAAAATGCATTTAAAGGCATCACTAGGGAAGCAACTTTTAGTGAAAAAACTTTTTTTTGTTCAATTGTTTTGAAGAAAGGAGCTCAAAAAACGCATTTCTGCATTAAAAATTTTCGATTCTGATGTCACTATTGGTCACTAGAAATCACTATTTTGGCGTTTTGTCACTATTTTTTCACTATTACGGCATTTTTTAGAAAATTCCTTAACAAAAATGCAATAAAACCAAAAAATACACCCCTAAGAACCGACCTAAATTTTTTTTTCAAAAATACACCCCCCTAAGAATCGACTTAAAATTTTTCAAAATGTGCCCCTAAGAACTGAAAAATTTTTTCAAAAATTCATCCCCCAAATTTTTTTTTCTTGGCAAAATTTTTGGTTTGGAAAATGTCAATTTTTGCTGAGAAAATATTAGAAAGGAAATGTACCTCATTTGCAACTGCAATCAGTGAATAAAAATTATTTTTGCTCAATTTTGGCTGAAAATTATGTCACTATTCGTCACTATTTCAGACTTTTTGTCACTATTTCTTCACTATTTTGGGATTTTTACTCACTATTTTAGTTAACTATTTTGGAATTTTTCGTCACTAAAAGTTGCTTCCCTAGGCATCACTCATTCAGTAATAAAAATAAAGAAAAAAAGAAACCAAAAAGTAAAGATAAATGAAAAAGTTGGATTTTTGGGGGAGAAAAGAGATAAGAATAGTGAAAATGAATGAATGGAAGAAATATGGGGAAATGCACTTACGGGGAAAATAAAATTGGGAAAAGAACGGAGAAAAAATGAAAGGAAAAGCCAAAGGAAAAGAAAAAGAGAAAGAGAAAGAAAGAGAAAGAGAAAAAAAAGAGAAAGAGAAAGAGAAAAAAAAGAGAAAGATAAGAAAGAAAAAGAGAAAGAGAAAAAAAAAGAGAAAAAAAGAGAAAGAGAAAGAGATAAGGAATAGAATCGTGAAAATGAATGAATGAAGAAATATGGGGGAAAATGCACTTACGGGGAAAATAAAATTGGGAAAAGAACGGAGAAAAAATGAAGGAAAAGCCAAAGGAAAAGAAAAAGAGAAAAGAGAAAGAAAAGACTGAATTGTCAAAATGAGAAATAAAAAAAACGGAAAATACAAAGAGCCACCAGAGCAGGTGAAAGGGTTTAATTGGTAAGGGAAAAGCCGCAGGTGAAGAAGCGAAAGGGGAAAAGGAGGGGGGAAACGGGGAAAGACGAATGAGACGGAATTTAAGGGAGGAAGAAAATCGCAATCAGAAACAAACAAACAAACGAGAAAGCGAGTTGGGAATGGCATGAAGCATGGAGTGTTGCCACAGCAAGCAAGGTGCATTGGACTGGCTTGGCTTTCCCACCGAAGGGAATGAATGAAAATGATTCGGCCACGGACGGGCGACGGGTCATTGACACCGAAAGAATGTCTTTCCTTTGCATTGGCCTCTCTCCCCCGGGCATAATGGCGAACTCTCCGAGGGATATTTGACGTGGCACTATTAATTGGGAGGAGGCGGGCAAAACGCACACAAACACTCAAAAGGGGGGGGGGCAATGGCATGCCAAACCGATATTTATATGTTTTTTTGTTGGGATGGGCGGACGGAAATGCAATTTCCTCAGGGAACAATCCCGAGGGCAATGAATGGCTAATAAGGAAAAGTACGGATTTAAGAAGAGATGGGAGGAGGAAGAATGAGCAAAAAGCACTTTGGAGAAGTTGCGAAAAGCAATGGACGAAATTCAATTAAAAAAGGTTCAAAAAAACAGAAGAAAAAGGAAATGAAAAAAGTGCCATTGCCAATGGCAAATGCCAACATCGACCGAACGTCGCCTCGCGATTGTTGGAGTTCTGCTGTTAGCGCGTATTATCGTCAAATCCGTCCTTCCTCATCACCTTGCAATTATGAGAGAAAAGGCAGGCAAAAGTGCCCATTAAAAGAGGAAAAGGGTAACAATTGAAATTTGAAAGGCAATGCCAACAATTGGGGAAAAGCGTCGATAATAAATTTGAAAAGTGTCAATTGGTATTTGAAAGTTTTAAAAGAAGAAGTTACGCAGAAAATGAATAAATTGCAATTAGCAAAAGCGAAATTTGCAATGAAATGAAGTGCAAAAGCAAAAGAGAGGAAAATCATTTAATTTTTGAATTGATTCGTTTGGATTTCAATTTACGCTTCCGGCACAAAATTAATTATCGAACCATCGAATACATTTTCAATTTCAAAGCATTTTGGAGGAGAAACGAAAAAACAGCACTTTTCCCACAAATTTATGAGACAAAAAAAATGCAAGTGAACGGGCGACGAATGAAAAAGAATTCCCACGGACAGAGAAGAAAATTCGAAAAAGTTGCCAAAAGGAAACAATTCCAAGAAATTTACAAATGCCAAGAAAATGACCACGGAAAATTCTGATGAATATTCGAGAAATGGGCAATTAATGGAAATAAACGGTCACCAATTTCGCCTAAAACATTTGAAGGGCAAAATAATTATTATAATTGCTATGTATTTAAAATGCCAAAAAGCAGCTTAAAGCGTTGAGAACTTTGAAAATGTTTAGACATTTAAATGTTTCGGGGCCATTGGCCGACAAATTGGGAAATAATTTTAAAGGAAACAAAGAAAAACAAAGGACGAAAAGGAGCGACCAAATCGCAGCAGCATAAAAGGACACAATTAAGAAGAAAAGCGCCAAAATTGCGGGGGAATCGCCGCCCCCCGCGGCGTTTTTTTTGTCATTTCCATTCGCTTTTCATTTGCCGCCCATTCTCTGTGTTCCTGTTGCTTTTCTGCTGTTGCTTCTTCTTCTGCTTTGTTCACCTCAGTCGTTCACTTCCAATTCCTCCTCTCATTATTCCTCCGATTATCTTTTATTTTCTTCCATTTCCAAATTCTCCTTTCTATATCCTCTTCCTTGTTTTCTTCTTCCTCCTACTTATCCCCCTTCCTCCTCCTCGTCTCTTGCTTGTTCCCTCTCGTTGTCTCCCTTTCCTCCCTTTATCCTCCTCCTCTTTGCTCCTCTCTTCTCCTCCTCCTCCAGCTCTTTTCCTCTTCCTCTTTCCTTCCTTTCCTTCTTTCTCTCTCCTCTCCTCTTCCGTCTCGCTTTTGTCTCTCTTTCTTCCTTTCCTTCCCTTTCCTCCTCTCCTCCTCCTCTTTTCTTCCTCCTCATTGGTTGCCATCGCCGTCGTCGCCTTCTTCCTCATGCTCAATCAGGCCAATAATCGAATTGTCTTCAACTCGAACTTTTGAGTCGGCGCGTACCTCAACGATGCCCTGGGGGCCAATTATTGAATAATTGAACAAATAAAAACAAAGAAAACCAAAAAGCGAAAATGGCATTGTGACGCGAATGAAATTTAATAATGCGAATGGGGTGGCAAAAATGGTAAAATGCCAAACCATGGGAATAAATTTCATTATTTTAAATTCTCTAAATGGGGAACGGATTTTGTTTAACTTAAAAAACTTTTCATTAACAACGCACCAATTTAATCCGTTATATATTGGTCGGTTTGCAAATGTGAGATTAATAATTGGCAATTAACTATTAAATACCCTCATCGTTATGCCTTTGCCCAGCCAAACATCGCCCTCCAAACGGACGCTTTTCACTTTTTCCATTTTTGGAATTTGAGGAATTCTCCGTTCAAAGTCTATAAGTGAAGAGAAGTGATCAGAAAGGCACACATTTGGCAGCAGAGAGACACGCTGTCGCAGCACAAAAGAGTCGGCACAGAATTCGAATAAATCAGAAGAACGGACGCGGAACAAATCGCGAGTGGATTTGACCTGATCAGAGGGAGACAAAGGGATTGACTGATCAGAAGACGGATTGATTGGGGGGAGAGAGGGAGAGAGAGAGGGAGAGAGAGAGGGAGAGAGAGAGGGAGAGAGAGAGAGAGAGAGAGAGAGAGAGTTAGGGCAGGGAAAGAGAATGATCAGCAGAAGACGAATTGATCAGAGAAGGGGTTCAAAGGAAAATCAGCATGAATTAGGGAGGGATTCAATATGAACACAAAGTAACAGACTGATAAAAGATAAGCTTTTCGTAAATTAAAAAGACCGGTAAAAAGCGTTGTCGTGAAACGCAAATTGCCCATGCGCGGCCGGGAAAGTTTCGAATGGCACCGCCAATGGACTGCTCCAATTGCACGACGCATTGGCCGTCTGATAAACGCTAAAATATTCAATTTGATAATTTAGAACATTGTCAAATTAATGGCCGTTTGGCTTGGCCAAATAAATGCCTTTTCATTGGCGAGAATTTCCATTTTGAATTTGTCCAATCGCTTTTTGACCACGCGAAGATTCACCCAAATGTTGTTAGTGTTGAACATCCTTTGAAAATGGCAGCCATTTGAAGCTTCGTGTTCATTTTGTTACTTGAACGTCCGCAGGGAACAGAATTCGTCCAACCGATCCGACGGCACTTGCGGACATTCCAAATGCATCAGACGCTTTCCCCCATCCAATTCCACCAATGTGCCACCCTTTTGATAGGCATTTTTATTTTTTCACCCCCTTTTTGCCCTCCCCCCCCCCCCCCGCTTTTTATTTTTTCCCCCCCTTTTTGCCCCCCCCCCCCCCCCCCCCCCCGCCTCTTTTGTCCCTCCTCCCTCCCCCTTTTTTTGCAATCCTCCAATTTCTCCGCGTTCCCGCTCATTTGCCCTTCCCCGCCTGTCCCTGTCTCTCCCTCCCTCTTTTGTCCGTCTCTCCCCCTTTCTTTCCCTGTACCTCTCCCCCTCGCCTTCTCTCTCTCTCTCTCTCTCTCTCTCTCTCTCTCTCTCTCTCTCTCTCTCTCTCTCTCTCTCTCTGTCTCTCTCTCCGTCTCTCCTCTCCTCCCTTTTCCTTTTGCTCCCCCTCCCCTCCCCCTGCTGTTCCTCTGCTGGTCCACCTTCACGTCCGCTTGTGTCCGTTCCGTCATTTCCATCACATAATCGGCCTTTCCGTCCGCAATTACTTTCGCAATTCGTTCGTCAACAATGGCACCTTTTCGGCAAAAGACTGGCCAGAATTAGTTGGTTGTTTTGGTTGTTCTACTTGTGTTGTCAATGTTGGCGAAAAATGCCAAGTCCCTTCCGTCCGCCAAAAGTTCGTCGAGTATTCCGCACTGATCCAAAGCATGGAAAGCATTGCCATGGCCAGGCGGGTACCAACTGAGAAAAACCAAAATCGTCAAAACAAAGGAAAGCAACGAGCAGAGCGACCGACCCTTCTTCGGCACGGTCATCCCACGAGTTGGGCACCGGGCGGAGAGAGTCGGCAAATATTCGGGGACACTTCGACTGGCAAAAGCATTTGACAGCAGCGACAGAATTGGCATTTTGTGCCCGGAGGAAGGCTTTGGTTTGCGCATCGGTGTTGAAAGAGTTCATCAACAGAAGTGGAACGGGGGAGCGCAAGTCGGCGCAGTTCAACAGAATGCGGTGCTGCTGCAGGGCGAAGTCCAAAAAGGTGAGTCCGTCACGCAGTTGGACCAGCGATTTGGGCCCGGAACAGCCCATTGTAGTGCCTGCCAAAGCCATCACTGTCCGATCACTTCCCTTGTCATCCTTTGATTTTCCCTTTTCCGATCACTTTTCCCACTTTTCTCTGTCCATTTACTCATTCTGCTGATCATTCTCGCCCTCCCCCCGCCCTTTGCTTGCATCCGATCATTCGCTTCTCCTTTTGTCCCCCTTCGCTTACCCAATCCTCCGTTCAGTTTTATCACCACAATTCGTTCCAAAATTGCCCTTCTCTCCTCCGATCCCTCCACCTTCGGCAAATGTTCGTATGGCATCTGCTTTTCCTTTGCCATTGGTTGTATTTCCTGCCAATTCACTTTGTGCGGATCCTCCAAAAATTGGCGGAAAAGTTGCCGAAACAATGCCAAATCCTTCTCACTTTGGCACTGATTAATTTAGACCAATTCAACAATTGCTAAGCTTTTTGAAGAAAACCTCGGAAGGATTGACCAGCGAAGGGATGGCACTGTCCAATTGATCCATTAAATGCGCACTTCGACTTTCATTTTCCATCGTTGGCACTGATCGGTCAGTGGTGATCAATCCGACGGAGGAAAAATGAGTGGAGACTTTAATTGGTGAACGAAGAGGCCAAAGAGACAGAGACAGACAGACAACACAAATGGAGTTAATTCACTTGCCCAACTGATCAGAGTTTGTCCCGCCCACTTTCCCATTTTCTCTCTCTCCCCTCTCGCTCTCTCTCTTTTCACTCGCTCTCTCTTCTCTTTTATCTTTTTCTTTCTTTTTCTCCCACTCTCTTTGTTTTCCTTCACAATTGCCCAATATTTCTGTCCTTCCGATCAAGGTCATCTCCCCTCTTCTCACCCGCCTTTTCCCTCTAATGAATGAATGAATCTGTGATGAATGGATTGAATGGATGACCTTTTCTCGTCATCGCAATATTGGCTTATTTTTGTTTGTTGCTGCGGTTCATACGCAATTAAAATTTGGAAATTAAAAAGCAAAATCATTGGGAAAATATATGCCTATTTTAAAATAAAAAAAGAAGAAGATGATTTAAAGGGGGTAAAGAAAGAAATTCTGAATAATAAAATAAATACACTGCTGGGGGGGATTCGAACTTTCCTCTCTCTCCCTCCTTCCCTCTCTCTCTTTTCTTGTCTCTCTCTCTCTCTCCGTCTCTTTCTCTCATCTCTCTCTGTCCCTCTCTCTATGTTTTGATTGGTTTTCCAAAATCCCCTCATAAGTGCTCATCTCTCCCCCTTTTCCTCTTCCCTCCCCTTTGGGTGCTTTTGCTTCTTCTTCGTGCTTTTCGTCGTGCTGTGCTTGGCGCGACGTGAAAGAGTGAGGGAAGAGAAGAGAAGGGCAAGGTCATGGACCCGGGGGGAGAGGGGGGGGGGGGGAGGGATTGAATTGCACCTTTGCAGCATTTGAAAAGTGCGCGGCATCTTGAGGAGGAGGGGGGGGGGGGATATGGACCTTTTTGAAGTTTAAATTGTGGGACGACCAGCGACTGATGCGAGCAGTGCGTCCGCTTTGCTTCTGTTTGGTCGTGAATCTCTTAATCTTTTCTTTTAATTATAAAAGCGATGAGAAATTCTTCCGGCCATTCCCAAATTTATTATCCAAAATCGTTTAATTAGAGGGGGCGGGGGGGGGGGAGAGAACCGCCGTATTCGTCCCTTTGATG
Organism: Heterodera schachtii; assembly: GCA_023374025.1. Lineage (NCBI taxonomy): Eukaryota > Metazoa > Nematoda > Chromadorea > Rhabditida > Heteroderidae > Heterodera > Heterodera schachtii. The sequence goes on from SIJG01000055.1 coordinate 249,471, forward strand.
ACAATTTTATTCGCTGACCCATCCACCATTTTTGGCACTTCACCTTTGCCCCTTTTGCTGTGCCATTGGATGTGCTTTTCCCCAATGCTTTTTTTCTTTGTTTTACCGCCGTTGGCAATTGGCCAAATGAATGTTCAAACATTTCCGGTTCGCCTGGTTGAGTTTTGTGCTCCCAAACTTTGTTTCCTGCTGTCCTCTTTCTCTCTGCTGACTTTTGTCCCTCTTTTTCTGTCCGTTCTCCGCCGGTGCTCTCCAATCGTTGCCCCGGGGGCATTCTCTCCCCAATAATAAATCATTTTATGGCTCAATCTTCGCATTGTCTCTTTCCCATTGCCCATGGCTTTTCCCTCTGACTTTCTCTCGATGGATTGTCAGCTTCCGCCGCCCATTCGTTTGTTCATTCGTCCGTCCCATTTCGCATATTCCAACATTTAATGTTATGAATTGTCCCCCCCCCCCTTTTTCTCATCGTAAAAGTGAATGAATTCGGCGAAGTCCCCAAAAGTCCGTCTCGACTTTAACTTTGTTGCGCAAATAGCCTTCCTCCCTTCCGCTGAAGCATCTTCCGCTTTAAATGCGGCTTTTTCCTCCCCTCGCCGAACATTCCGCCGGCCATTGGAATTCCTTCCGCAGGCCGAAGACAAATCTTCGGAATTGAATTGTTTCCGCATCCCCAGCCAAATAACCACAGCATTGTCCGATCGGAATTTTCTTCCCAACTGTCCCAATGATCGACTATTTCCCCCGCCCCCTCGCTCCCGCCCCAATCTCTTCGGACTGTCCGTCGATGCCTTTTCCGCCCCCCCCCCTTTTCCTATGCAAATCCCTCCTCTCACTCCCCCCCCCCAATCGCTTTGTTTGTTTTCCTGCGCGTTGATCTCTTTCAAATGGCCAATTTGCCAGCTCGTCCCTAGGCGCAAACAACCTCAAAGACAAAGTGAGCAAAAACCACAAACATTATCACTTCTCTCTCCTCTCTTTTCTTCTCCCTCTTTCTCTCTTTCTCTCTCTCTCTCTCTCTTTTCTTCTCTCTCTCTCTCTCGCTCTCTCTCCTCTCTTTTCTTCTCTCTCTCTCTCTCCTCTCCTCTCTTGTCTCTCTCTCTCTCTCTCTTCTCTCTCTCTCCTCTCTCCTCTCCTCTTCTTGTCTCTCCCTCCTCTCTCTCCTCTCCTCTCTTGTCTCTCTCTCTCTCTCCTCTCCTCTCTTGTCTCTCTCTCTCTCCTCTCCTCTCTTGTCTCTCCCTCTCTCTCTCTCCTCTCCTCTCTTGTCTCTCTCTCTCTCTCCTCTCCTCTCTTGTCTCTCTCTCTCTCTCTCTCTCTCTCTCTCTCTCTCCCTCTCTCTCTCTCTCTCTCTCTCTCTCTCTCTCGCTCTCTCTCTCTCTCTCTCTCTCTCTCTCTCTCTCTCCTCTCCTCTCTTGTCTTTTCTTCTCTCTCTTTCTCTCTCTGTTTCTTTCTTTCTTCTTTTCTCTTTCTTTCCCTCTTTTGTCTGTCTTTCCCGTCCATTTTGTAGCACTTTCACTGACCATTCACCCGGCAAACAGAATATTTAAATGTATATATTTCCATCCATTCGTATAAAAAAGAAAAAAATGGACCCGGAAGTCCCGGTAAAATCCCACTAGGGCCCGATCAATAGTCAAATTTAAGTTATAAATAAGGGACGGACGACCCGATCGTTTTTTCAGTATTTTTTTTCGTAAATATGCATTTATTCATCAAGGTTAATTAGATGTAATTGGTCATTTTGCGCTTGTTCCACTCTCTCTTCCCCTTCTCTGTCTCTCATTTTCCTCCTCTTTTCTCCCTCTCGTTTCACTTCTTCCATTCTCTCCCATTTTCCTTTCCTTTTTCTATGTCCCTCCTCCTCCTCTCTTCGCCTTTCATTTCTTCCTTTTCTCTTCCTCGTCTACCTTCCTCTTCATTACCCACTACTCCTTTCTTCCTCATCCCCCTTCTCTCCTCCCTTCCCCCGCTCCTTTCCTCTTCCTCTCTTCTTTCCCTCTTCAGGGGGATGATCACCAAAACTGACACTGTGTGAATATTTTTCCGATATTTAAATGGTCCAATTCAGAAAAAAACGATGAATGGGAGGGATCTGAGGAAGGGATGAGAAAATATGAGTGGAGGACGGACGGACGGACCGACCGAAGAGATTGTCCCCCACCACCGCTCGTTTCCTTTTCTCACAGCTCACGCCCCGGCACTCTATGGAAGTGCAAATTGGGAATATGCACTTCCCGCTCTCCGGAGATGATGATGATGACCCCATCATTCGACGTCCGGGGCCGTTGTTTGCGTTGGGGGAGGGGGAAGAGCCGCTGAGGGCGGGGAGGACACACAAAACAGCCCCTGGGGCGGGGGGGGGGGAGGGGAAGCCGAGTGATTTACGACGAGAAACGGAACGGTCATCCCACATCCATCCATCTTCATCTCGTCACTCATCGTCATGACAATGTCATGTCCATCTCACATCACTTCCTCCTCCTCCTCTGATCACTTAATTAATTCATTTGCCTTGACCTTTCGTTCTTTTTATATAAAAATTCAATTGCCTTCGATTGGCTTACCAACAAAAAGCAAAAGTCCGGCGGAGATTCCTTTTGGAGTTCATTAAGCAATTCGCTGTGCTTTCTTTGGTGGTCGCAGTCCATCCGATCATCTCACATTTCAGCAGCCTCCTCTTCTGCGCTCGATCCCTTCTCATAATAACAGGATCATTTCACAATTATTTCACTCCCTCCGGCGCTTGCATTAGCCAAAAAGGGAGGGGGGGGGGGGACACAATCAATCCGGCAAAAAAAAAAACAATCATTTGACTGCTTGCCGAATGATGAATGACCAATAATGGACACCCTCCCCTTCCCCCTCCCCTCCTCCTCCACCCCCTTTCCTTCCCTTTTTCTGACCGCACCTGTCCAAGTGCCCAGAATCATTGCTCCTCTTTTTGTGCCAATGGTCGTCCCCCGCCCGGGCACATCCGCCGCAGCTGTACAGCCCAATTAGCCACGGGGGGGGGGGGTAACAGAAGGAGTGATTGGACGAATGAATGATTGTGTTGTGTTATGGGTGTTTGGCAGAATCCGATTACATTGTTAGCAGTGCCATTATCCCCGTTAATCCGTTCGTCAAACATTCGAATGGAAAATTCTTTTTATTTATTCTTTGGCGCTGGGCCGCCCGAGGCACAAATAAATAAGCAAATCCACGCCCTGGGCATTTCCCATTCGCTTTGATTTGCGCTTTTATTCTCATCGTCTTTTTACTATTTTTCTAATTCATTTATAGCAAAATGCGGCCCATTTTTCGGCATTTCGCTTCAGTTGCGGCATTTTTATTCGCCATGCTTAATCAGGTGATTATTTAATAAGGCGGAAAGGAATAATTATGCCTAAATGAATTTTATTTTTTATGCGCTTGGTTGGTTCAAATCCAAATGATATTTGGCCCTTTCTTAAATATTGCCATTTCCGACAAAAAACCGTAACTTTTCTTAGAAGAAATAAATTAAAACATTTCTGGCATTATTTATTAGTTAAATATTTTAAATGTGTTTACAAAATTCAAAAAATGAAATTATTTCTGCTAATTGCGTATAATTTAATTTTTGATAATGTTTTAGTCGTCCGACGGTGCCTTTGAGTTGGACAACGCTTTGCTCGGCCAGCCGACCATCAGCTGTCACCCGGACACCATCGAAATGCGTTTCCGCACCCAACGACCGTTCACCGGCAAAATTTACGTGCAGGGACACTACGCCAACCCCGACTGCCGCGTCGATTTCTCCGAGGCGGGCGGCGCGGACCACGACGGACGGGGCGGCATCCGACTGCACCACGGGTCATGCGACATGGACAGAAAACGAATGGTGGGCCCGGAGGGCGGCACCGGCATGGAATTCTCCACGGTTTTGGTCATCTCTTTCCATCCGGTGAGCCAAGAGGGAGATTAATAAACGAACGAATTACAATTTGTTAATTGCGTAATCATTGGCAGTTATTTGTCACCAAAACTGACCGTGCCTTTCACATCAACTGCCTTTACAAGGAGGCCGATCGGAATGTCGGCGTGGACATAAACGTTGGGTGAGAGAAGGGATAGGTCGACTCTGTTCTCTGCTGAGGGAAAAGGGGCATAATTTGAGGGGAATGGGGGAGGGGTAATTTGGCAGTTTTTATTTGGGGGGGGGGGGGGTAATTAGGCGGACCATTCTCCCAATCATTGCCATTTCGTCCATTTTTCGTGCCCATTTGCCCCCCCCCCCCACTGTTCCAATTGTCCGTTTGACCATTGTTTTGTTTTTCGTCTCCATGGAATATGACGAACGATGGACATGAATCTGTTGCCATGGGCTTTTTCCATTCTTTGGCTGGTCATTTGCCGTCCCAATGGCCTTTCCGCCTTTTGCCCTCCGCCGTTTCCTCCCTCTTTCCCTTCTCTTCGCCCATTTCTCCCCTTTCCCTTTCCCCAAAAGTGACGTCACCCCGGCCAACATCCAAAATGACATGCCAATCCCCCAATGTAAATACACAATTCGCAAAGACGAGCTGAACGGCGAGGTTTTGAAGTTTGCGAGAGTTGGCGATTTGATTGTTCACCGGTGGGAATGCGAAAGCGGTGAAAAAGCCAATCAATTGGGCGTAATTAGGCATTAAACTCACGGCAGATCAATTCGGCATGTTAGTGCACAGCTGTTTTGTGGAGGACGTCCAGGGGGAGAGAGTGCCGGTGATCGACGAGCGCGGGTCAGTCAGTGCGATCGTTCCTTTTAAAATTGTGTGCCAAACTCCGCTCTGATCAGGTGCCACAAAGACCAGAATCTGCTTGGAGATCCCACCTATTCGGAAGCGCTGAATTTGGCATATCGCGAATCATACGTATTCAAGGTGAACCAAAAGGGGCATAAAACGGGGTAAGAGATGAGCCAGGGATAAAGCCGGATAAATTAATGGGACACTCAGCCAAAAGGGATTAACGAATTAACGGGATTCCGAGGGGACAAAGCCGGGCTTGGCAGTTGCACTAAGTTATAATGGTTGATCCCCAAAAGTTCCGCGATCGCGTCGGAGTGCGCTTCTCCTGCGAAATTAAACTTTGCATGAAGGCGGAGGACGGATGTGCTGACATTACCGTAACCAAAGAGCACAACGCTACAGTGTGTTCTAATACAGTAAATCCCCTGCACAGCCTCCGAACTGCCAGGAAAGCAGCAGCAAAAGTTACCCGGCAGAACATTACAAACACTCGCGAGACGATCCATTGGGGGGAGCGGCCAATCGGACGAAAGGAACGGCACAGAAAAGGGTTAGCGGAATTGGCATCGAACAGCGATTGGAAAATGATTGATCCCTCCCCTCCTCGGACAGAGCCGCCGATCGATCAGGACGGTCGATGCCGATTTGATTTCGCAATATGTGTTCGTTCTGGACGAACCCGTTGAGGGTGAAGAAGACGACGACGACGGAGAGCGCAACGGCGCCGTTGGGGCGGCAAAAGCGGGCGGTGGCACAACGCCTGGGAAATTGCGCGGTGAGTGTTTTGTTGGAGCATTCTTTGGTCGCCTTTTGTCGAATGTTTTTTTAACACATCCCCCAATTCTCAGGTCGAACAATAAACAATGAGTTGAGTTCCTCCATTTGCATCAACTTCGCCCTGTTCGTCGCCGTTCTGTTCGTTGTGCTCGTCTCTTTCGGCTTGGCCATTGCCGTCGTTGGCCATTCGTTGTTCCAACGCTCCAAGTCTGTCTTTGTCCATTTGTCTGTCTGTCTCTGTCCATTTGTCTGTCTGTCTTTGTCCATTTGTCTGTCTGTCTCTGTCCATTTGTCTGTCTGTCTTTGTCCATTTGTCTCTCTCCTCCCTCTCTCTCTCTTTGGACATTTCGCCATTTATTCTTTTAAATCTCTTTTTTCTTTTTAACAGATGTGGCACCGTTTTGCGTGAACCTTTCCAGCGTTCGTCCGCTTCCTCTTCTCCGTCCGTCCTTTCCGCTTCTCTCTCCGTCCGTTCCTCCGATGGCTCCCCAAATCCGTCGATGGTTCGTCTTCCCCAATCGCTTTTGTTCAACAAACGATGAAAAGCATTTAATGCAAAACAATTTCATTTTTTTCTCTCCATCGGCTGCCTTTTTTCGGGTGCCCCCCCCCCAAAAAAAATTCGTTCACTTTTCTTTCGCTTTTCCAAATTGACGAATCTCTCCCTGAATTGCTTTACTCATTTTTGTTAATTGTTCGCAAGTGCTTTAACTCTTCGATGCTTTCAGTCATTTAAAATTTATACAATAATTTTAATTTTCGTAATTTAAATATAACAATTTCTTTTGTTTTTTTTGCATAATAAATAACTCTATTTTTGTTCATCATCATCATAAATTACCATCTTTGGGTTGTATTTTGTTGGGTTTGATTTCTTTGCTTCTGTGGTTTCAATGCTGGCGAATGTTCACTGTCCCCCCTCTCCCTCTCCCCCTCAATCCTTCCCCTTGGCCAGTCTCTTCCATCCGAGTGATCACTCTTCCCTTTTGCTCCCTTCCCCTTGGCCTGTCTCTCTCATCCGGGTGATCACTCTTCCCTTTCTCTCCCTTCCCCTTCGCATGTCTTCTTCATCTCTCCCCTCTCTCCTCTTCATTGGCATTCGTCAGGCACACAGCTCACTAGTTGTCCGTCCGTCCGCCAATGTCCGCCTTCCCAATGAGCACCCGCGCACCATTCCCTTTGCCGTTTCAATTGGGCAACACTTTTTCGTCTCGTCGCACTTTTCCGCCGCCGTTTTGGCGTTGTGCCCATATTCTGAATGGGATCAACTTTTGGAGTTTACTTTTCTCTGATCAATCGGTGCCTTCGCTGCTTCGTTCTGTGCGTTCTGTGGCGCGGTGGGGCGGTCCGAAGAAAGTGATCGCTTTCTTCTGCTGATGGTCATAATCCCGCTGCTCGCCACTAAATGATAAAATTCCACAATCATTTGCAAGGCCTTTTATCGGCTGATTATCCTAAGCTTTTGCCTGTCTTCCTCCGATGCCATCGCTGGGCCGTTAAAGCGTTTGGCCACTTCGAAATTGGGCGCGACTGCCTTGGCCACGTCCTCCGTCGTTGGGTATGGTGCCTCTTTTTGCCCGTCGTCCCCGTCCCCGCGTTTTCCCTTCCCCGCTTCGTCTTTGCCGCATAACTCTCTCTCAATCTCCACACACTCTTCCCCGTCCCCTTCATCCTCTTCCGCTCCATTTTCCGTGCAGTTTTTCTTCCTCCACCGCTCTCCGCCGATGCATTGACTCCACGCCAAAACATTGGGCGACTCCGTCGGCACGTCAGTGAAGCCGAACGCGAGCTGAGGAGCACAAAACGATGCAAAATTGGAAGAGGAACACTAATTACCCGGCAGTTGGAAGCATGGCGGCATTTCCATATAATCGACCATTTCGCGCCTCTCCGCCGCGTACAAATTCGGACGAGAGAGACGCGTGAAGCGACTCAGAAAACAGTTTTGGGAAGTCCAGTCGAAGAAGAAGCTGGCAGAAGCGCAGTTAAAGCCCAGTTCGTTCTGTTGATTACGTATACATATAATTGTATTTTTTAGTTTGAGTACCGTAGAAGAATTATCTGGTACAGTACCCACTTTTACCTTTGCCCTTATGCATTTCCTCACACATTCCAGCTGACTGTTCGCCGTTTGTACCGTGCCGCCGTCAGTAGCCCGGCGCGGGTCCAAATGGTGTTGAGGGATACGGTGGATGACGTCATCACAGCCCAGGGCCAATTCATTGCCTAATTAATTAATTAGGTTTGAGTTTGATGAACAAAAAAACACTGACGAGGAATGCAAATTTTCTCGAAGTAAAGCGAATCCGGATTGGGCACGTATTGAAGGGCGCCGTTTGGAGAGATGGAGTCCGAGAGAAATTCACAGCGACCGTTTTGACGATGGAAAGTGGCGGAACGGCACGGGGACGGCAGACGACGCCCATCCAAAAACTAAAAAGGGGGCGAAGGGGGAAATAATGGCAAAATTAATTTTAAAAAGAAAAAAATAATAATTTAAATGACAAAAAATGAAAAGGGAATTGCATTTAAAATTATCAAATTATTAAAAAATCACCGCATTTTGTTGACAAATGTGCAGACAAACATCCGCCGAGTCGACTTTCGCTCTTCCGCTTGGCCTTTGTCCGTTCACTGCGATTCCGTCGATCAGTTGCACGTGCGCACGCGCTCCGTCCGCGGGACAGTCCGAATTTTGATCAGTTGCAATTCCAATGGCGCCGGCGGGGGACAACTGGATTGGCTAATTAATTGGTCAAAGGACCCTACTAATTGGTCAATTTTGCCGATTACCGTTGTTTCCCTTTCGGCCATTGCGTTTCCCACCGTTTTCTCTCCTCGGCTGCTACCGTAGTTGCCTTTTCCACCGTGCTTATGACCCGACGACAATACTGTAGAGGAGTGGAAGGGCTCCAATGATTCGCCCGACCATTTTCGGGTGGGCGTCGGCGCAGTGGGCGGAGGCGGCGGAGGCGGAAGCGGCGCCGGCAATTGGTTGTCCTCCGCAGCAGAAGCCGAAGTTGGGTCGGCTGTCTCCTCACTTTGGTCATCGGCCGACAAAAACGGATCGGACGAAGGCGACGAAGAAGCGGCCGAAGAAAAAGCGCAAGCGGAGTCAAAGCCAACGAAAACAGAGCCGGAAAAGGGCTCAAGGGATGGCACGCAAGCGGAGGCAAAAACGGGCGAATGGGGTGCCATTCTGAGCACAAAACATAAACAGGAGAAGCGGCGGGGGGCATACTGTGCCAAAGTGTTCACGCCAGCGGCCATTGTCTGACTTTGGTGGTCCAAAGGGACGCCGCTCTGCAAAAAGAAACGCTTGCGGCGTCGGCGTTGGCTTTTGCCTTTCGCTGCGCTTTTCCCCCGCCGTTTTGCCACTTTTTGGTTCCATTGCTCTGCTGTTAAATTGGATTTGTTTACGCCAAAAGTCAATTCATAACAGAACCTTCCGCGTAATTTTGGCCTCTGTTTGGACTCAACGAATGTTCGAATAAATCGCAAACACTGCCAGACGAGTCGAATTGGAAGCTGCGACAACGCGGCCTCGCATTTGAACAGTGCCTAAACCGACTTTGGCATTTTCACTTTTTTCTTTTAATCGCCTTGCCTTTGGCATTCGCTTTCGTCGCTTGGCGTTCTCCGCTCAAAAGGAAATGCGCAACTGAGGCGTGTGTCCGCGTAGCGCCTCGTGCAAGACGAGTCCGAATTGGCGGAAGCAGCTGTATGGGTGGCGGACGAGGCCATGGCCATTGAGCGCGCCTTCGCCGCGTAAGGGACGGCGGGTTGGGCAGGGTAAGAGGGGTAAACGTAGGCAGGGGAAGAAGGTGGGGCAAAGGGTACGGCACCGCCGCCATCGCCACACCCTCCGGGCATGCAGCAGCCGCCACCGCCACAACCCCCGCCGGGGGACATTAACGGAAAGCAGCCTTAGGGGAGGGTGAGGGGGGAAAACATGCTTAATAGCAGCAAAAAGTGGAACGGAATGGCACCTTTGACGACGGAAGCAAAAAGCAATGCCAACGCGGCAAAACGCGACTGAATGCCAAAGAGGGCGTTCAAAGAATGGAATGCCATTCAGAAAAATGAAAAGGCAAATGAATGGTGGACAAAACGAAAAAGCCTAAAAGGCATTTAAAATTTTGAAATTAAATTTAAAATAATTTAAAAAACTGTTGGGGAGAAAGTTTGTGCGCTTATTAACGAGGGAATGAGAATGGACGGACGACACAGTCGAAGGCGCAAAAGGGTCGCCGCCCGGGGGATTTGCGCGAAAGAGAAATTCCGCGGGCGATGCCGAAGGGATTTACTGGTGGTTCGAATCGGCAACCGCTGCCGCCCAACCGGCCACTCCCCCGCCCTTTTCATTTGTCCACCGATCAGTCCCTCCCCCCCCCCCCCCTACAATTCCCCAATCTGTGATCTTCCACCTGTCCGGTTCTGTTTGCCATTCTCGTCCGGCTGACTCAAATCCCCAAATCCTTTCCAATCTCCGCCGGACATTCGAATTGATACGAAGCAAAGGCAAAGCAAATGAATGGGCGATGGCATTATCTGTTCGTTTATTCACATTCTGTTGCCCAAATTCAATTCAGCTGACAATGAATGAATGAGCAGTGAATGAAACAAATCGGCGGAAGTGCGAAAAATGGGAAAAAAAGGGGAGGAAAAGGAAAAGGAAGGAATGGCATTCAGTGAAGGGGGGACAAATAAAAATAAAATAAAATAAAAAGTGCGGTGGAAAATGAAATAAATGTGAGGGGGGGGGGGGGGGGGGAATTACACGTTTTTTGGCCGAACTCAAAAATTCGATTTGGCGGTAACTTTCACAGAAGTTCAATAAATATTTTTTTGTGCTAATCTTTGTCCTCATTTCACTTCGTTTCTGCTCGAAATTCGCTGTCCCTTCCGCGCCGTTTCTTCCGCGTGTTGCATTTCCCTGTGGGCACGCAACGCTTCCGCGGTGGTGAAGCCGGCGTCGCAGTCGACGCAAACGTGCGGACGGGCCAACTGCGCCACGTGCTGCTGCAGCCAATGGGTCTGAACGGGCGGGGGAGCGGTGGGAGGCAATTCGAAAGCGAAGCGAAAGCCGCGCTTTGGCATTTGGAAATTTAATCATTGACCGACTGACTTGGAGAGCTTGGACATCCGCCAACTGAGCACCGCAAAACTGGCAATTCAGAAGAGAAGGGACGGACGAAGAAGACAAAGTGTTGGCGGAAGGAGGGGACACTTTGTCAGCAGCAGAAGCCTAAATGTGCCGGAAGAAAAACATTATGCACAAAAAACAATGGGAAAAACATTTTTGGCACTTTGCCAAGCAAACGCCGCCGACCGGTCGCCGCCATTATTCACAACGAACTTTCAGTCCCACCTTCGCTCCCTCCCTTCCTCTTCTCCCACCTGTTGTTGTTGTTGCTGCTGCTCCTTGGCCATGCCCCGCGGCCCTTTTTGCGTTGTGCCAATGCCTCCGCCCGTCCCGACGCCATTTCCACCGCTAACAAAACAGACGGACGCCACCGACGGTGGCGATGAGTGTGACTGCAGTGCGTCGTGATGGATCAGCTGCTCCATGGTGTGCGACTCTTCCGGCACGCCCGGACTTTGCGCGCAGGGCGGAGGAGCGGACGGAGCGGGCGGATGCCGAGGACGGACGGAAATCGACGGAGAGGCGGGGCACGAGGCGGCACAAAGGACAGTCTTTGGGAAAAGCATTGGAATTGCTTGTCCACACCTTTCGGTTTCACCTGGAATTGCTCTTCGCCGCGTCCGTTCCCTGCGCCGCCCGAATGTCCGGGCGTTGCGCCCCCTCCGAAAAAATGCGCGTGGATATGCGCACGCAGCGATTCCCTCGACGGAAACACTTTTTCGCAGTTGCGACGCGAACAGCGAAAGTCGCGGCCGTGTCGCATCACCACGTGGTCGGCGTGGAAATGAACCGCGAGTTCGGACGGAGAGTCAAACTGAAAGCGGAGAAAGGCAATTAACGAGTAATTAAAATTATCATGGTTTTTCATGTGTTTTTTTAAATTAGTCTGAAGGAATTCCGTCCCTTTGCCCTTTTCTCTACGTTTTGATCACAAAGTTGACAACGCGTGGCGGCCACCGCTTGCGCAAAGCCGAGAAGCGGCTGCTGGGCGTTGCTGCGCTGCACGGGCGTGGATGACTCACTGCGCGTGCCGGTCGACTCGCTGGTCTCTTCGGCACTTCTGTTGGACAGCAAAGCTGCAATTGGGCGGAAAGATTTTTATCTCCTCCTGATTGTTGTCTTATCACTTGCCATCCATTCTATACCTTTTCTCTCTCTCGTCACTCTCATGTTATCACTCTCTTTCTCCATCTCTTTCTTTCTCTCCTCGTTCCCCACACTGTCTCTCGCCCCCCCCCCCCCCTCTCTGTGTGTCTTTTCGTTTCATTATTGTCTCTCTTTACTATCTCCCTCTCTCTCCTCGTTCCCCACACTGCCTTCTCTCCCTCTCTCTATCTATCTCTCTCCCCCCACTGTATCTATCTCCCGCTCTCCCTCTCTCTCTCTCTTCGTTGCCCCCACTGTCTCTCTCACTCACTTCCCAATCTGTCCGTGCTGCTGTTGCTGCTACTGCTGCCTCCGTTCTGTCCGTTATGTAAGTCGGGTGTGCTCGACTTGCGACAGTCGCCCGTCATTGGCTCTGTCAATTGTTCCAACTTTGGCGGTACCCAAACATTCGCGGCACAATTTGTGCTCGGCTTTTGTTGGGGCTCTGCCGAATTTGGCGGAGGAACGGTCGAAGGACAAACGGCGGAAGTGTGCGACGGAATGGCGGACGACGAATCGCCGGCCGAAGCGACAGCAGCCGCCGCAGCGGCGGCCACTTCGACGGCGACCTGGGCCAAAGAATGGAGCGGCGACTCGGCCTGAAAAAGCATCCGATTGGAGGCGAACACGAAACCCAATCCTTAATTACTTGGCTGATTTGCTCTTCTCGACTGATTTTGGCACGAGAAGGCAAAGGCGAAGAAAAGGCGTCGCGGCGGAGCGCCGAATTTGGGAACAAAGCGAACTCATCAAGCACCAAACTGATCAAGAAGGAAGCAAATGATCAGAAAAACGAAAGATTAGCAAATGAAAATGGATCAGATTCGGCTTTTCAATGGTCAACCATTTCCGACCCTCTTACCCCCGCTCCCAACATTCGAAATTCTCCCCACTCTCCCGATACTCTGAACATTCCCCGAACTCTCCGACATTCACCTCACTCTCTCGACACTCTCGACATTCTCCCCGACTTTCGACCGTCTGTCTCTCCTCCCATTCCCCCCCCCCCTCCCAATGCAAACGTCGCTTCGTCGTTTTTGCGCTTCAATCCGTGCGGCAGTGATTCCACCGCAGCTGTGCGCTTTTGCGCACTGATGCTGTTGCTGATGCGCAGTTTCGCGTGCGAAGTGCCTGTTGCTGCTGCTGCTGTTACGGCATTGTTTTGCTGAAATTGCATTGTTTCAGCGACAGGGCCAACGGCGAAATGGTCGAGAAAAGCGTTGGCGGTGGCATTTGTGGTCGGAGTGGGCGGCAAAATGGTTGGACTTGGCATCGCCGCGGGATAATCAGTCGCCGTGGGGTGGGAGGAGACACTCGCCGCGGATGAACAACCGCTGATGGACGTTGTCGTCGACACTGTGCCAGCAGTGGCCGTCTCAAGTCCAAGCTGTTCCCGCATTTTTGCCAGCAATTCTGCAACTAGGTGGGATTGGTTTCCACAATTTCCTAATTATCCTTCCTAATTGCTTTTATTTTCCTCCGATTCCCCCATTGATTTTGCCATTACGCTTTGTGGAGTGCAGCGCCTTCTCACAGTCCCCGGCATCGATGCTGCCCAATGCTTTGGAGTGCTCCTTGGCCAACAGATGGTTTGCCTCCTCCGGCAATTTGCCAAGGCTGACCAGTGTTTTGACGTGGTTTTTTGAGCGCAAATGTTTGGCCAAAACGCCGTGCGATCGGAAGCCCAAATTGCAATCGGTGCACAGAAAGTTGCGGTGGTGGGCGTGCGCGGGCGCGGAACCGCCAGGGGCGGCAGTGGCGACGGAAGGAGGGAGCATAAGCGAAGCGGAAGGGGACGCGGTGGAGCAAAGGAACAGCTGAGGGATCCGCCGTTTGTGAGTTGGCCACGGATGGGGCCAAATGGGGCTGAAGGGGCGGCACACGGCACGGCACTGCGCTCACTGTAAAGCATAATGCCAATAATGTTGTCCTGTCACCGGCAGCACTCGCCTTCGTCCGATGCGACAGCCTTTACCCCGTGGACACTCTCCGAATGCCGTGCCAAAAGTGCCTTCGATCGCACGACGGCAGAGCAATCGCCGCATTGAAAGGCGCCGCCCGCGCCCTTTTGACGCGCCACCGCCGCATTTTGTTCGATCAAATGCGTTTGCTTGTGCAGAGACAGTTCCGACTCTTTGCGGAATTTACGACCGCACAAAGAACACAAAAATTGTTGCGCATCAGTGGCCAAAAAAGCGCCGAGGGTCGACTGACCGCGAAGCAACGAATCTTTGGGAATGAATCGGTTAATTAGGCAATTAACGAGCAAATTGCCTAACCGTAATTAGAAAAGGGTAAAATACGGAGATGAAAAAGCTCAAAAGAATCACCATTTGCAACAAAAGCATTGTTCGCTGCTTCCATCAATGTCGTCGTTGTGCCGTGCCCCGCCAGTCCGACACTCACAGCCGAGTCCAGCAGAAGAGAAGCGGATGCCAAAGTCGGAGGTGCAAATGCCGAAGTATGTTGGTGATGTTCCAAGGGGGAGAACATTAGCTGTTGCTGTTGTTGTCCGAATTGGTCCACAACATTCGCGTGTGCGTTGTCCGTGTTCTGCTGCTGCACAATGTTGGCATTGCCGCCAGCGATGCCGTAGGGATATGCGACTCCGATGGGCATTCCTTGCTGATGATGATGGAAGGGTGCGGAGGCCAACAGTCCGACCGCAAGCTGGGCAGCCAGCGAGGGCTGCTGCTGCAGCTGCTGGTGGTGCGGTTCCGCAACATGCGGTTGCATTTGCGGAATGAAATTGGCCAGCGGAGGGGGAGGGCTTTGCGGCTGTTTCCGTTGCGCGTCCGCCGCTTCCGTTAGAGCTTCTGCATCAATCTCCCGCTGCTTCTGCTGCATTCGCTTTAGCACTTTCGCTTGATGGTTGCGTCTTCGCCTCGCGCGCGAATGGTCCGGCGAGCAAAGGGCGGCCGGCGGCGCGGAATGGCAGCCCCTCTCGCGCACCGCCTCGTCCGGCTCAGGCCATCCCCTGAGTTGCATGATGGCCACACCGGACCGCTTCTTGTTGCCCGCGCGTTCCCAGTCAGTTGAGCCATCTTCGTCCTCCCGTTGCACCTTCTCGTCAGAATCCGTTGGCACTTTTCCCGCGTCACTGCCAGATGGACACCCGTTGCCTCCCCATTCTCTCTGTTCCGGACAAAGTGTCCACAAAGTCGGCGGTGTGTGCGTCTCACGCTCAACCAAAACGTTCTGGAATGAATGGGGGAAAAGCATAACGGTGATGGTCCCCAATTCTCTCTCCTCCCCCTTTCCACCTCCTGCCCGAAGCGTCGGTAGCTGAGCGTGCCGGGGGGCGGGGGCGGCACTTCGCCGTTGGGGCTGCCAGTCCTCGTCCTCCTCGTCGTCGTCCGCCTCCTCCTCGTCGTCGTCATCGTCATCGTCCCAATCGTCCACGCGGTCCCACCGTTCCATGCGTCTTCTGTGCTTCTTCTCCTCTTCGTCGTCCTCCTCCTCCGCCACCACCAGTCGTCCTTCGCCCTCCTCTTCCTCGTCTTCCGCGTCGCCGCCTCTCTTCCGCCCGCCTCTGTCCGTCGACGACCTTCGCATTCCGTCGTCCGTGTCCATCACTTTGCGTCGGTGCGCTTTGGACACCAAATGTTTGGTGAGATTGCCTAAAAAGGACAAATGGACGAATAAAAATGGACAATTCATCCAACAAAATATCAATGAATTATTGAGTTGTTACCCTTGGTTTTGAAGGAGAAATTGCAAGTCAAACAGGCGAACGGGCGAATGTTTGTGTGAGAACTGAAAAGGGACGAAGGAAAAACATACGGACAATCGGAGAGAGAGACGGAATGCCAAAGCCAAAGCTAATGGAATGCCATGCCAAGGAAAGCTTACCGTAGGTGCTTCTTCAGCATGGACGGCTTTTTGCAACGAATGCCGCACCGCTCGCACACGTACCGCCCCCGGCCTCTGCCGCGGATGTAAACCTCGAATAAAATTGGCATTTATTGTGCTATAGGATTTAAGTTTTTAAGCCATGTTTTCCAAGGGAAAGGGATTCGGCGGAATTAAAAAAAAATTGGGTTTTTCCTTTCTTCCCCTTGGGGGTTCTTGGGCCTCTTACGAAGAGGAGGGGGGGGGGGGGGGGGGTGATGGTGTGCCGTTGCCGAGAATGCCCTCGTTCATTTTGTGTTCCTTTCCTTTCCCTCCCCCACAAAACTCACTTCCATTTCCTCATTGTGCGAACTCTTCGGGATGGTCAAGCTGTTCAGTTCGAATTTGCTTCTGTACGATTTCCTTTCCGCCTTTGGCACCAAAGGCGTCGTCGCTTTCCTCGGCACTTCGTTGTTCACTTTCAATGCGTTTGTTATGCTGCTGCCGCTGCTGTTCTCCTTGTTATCGATGCCCATTCTGAAAATTGACAATTGCTTTTGGCATTTTGTTGGATTTGTTTGGCATTGTGCAACCGTTCACTCCCCCCTTGGCATTTCGTCATCCTTTCCCCCATGACTCACTCCTTCTTTACAATTGCCATTCCATCATCATCATCATCGTCATCAGTGTTCTGTTGCTGCTTCGCTGCCATTGACTCTGTCCGTGCCAATACTTTCGTCGTCCCATTTCCCTGCTGTTGCTTATTGTTCTGCTGCTGTTCGCTGCTTACGTCTGACAGTGTCGGCTCCCTTTTTGGCGTTTCGTCCTTTTCGACGACTTCCATTGCCAATTGTTGCTGCGGCAGCGGATTGTCGCGCTGCTGGGCATGATGCTGCTGTTGTGCCTATGAATTGGTCATTGAATTACCCACTAATTGACCGATAAATCAAATAATAATTAGCCAATCAATATCGATTGATTGGCCAATAAATGATCAATGGGAATGATTGATCATCCCAATTGCTCGCTCGTTCTCACTCACTTTGAGTTGCTGCTGTTGTTGTGTCCAAAATGACGAGTGAGTGGTGCGCAATTGCGTGCTCGCGGGACTGGCCGCCAGCGTGTAATCGCCGTACAGCGAGTCCTGCCGAACGCGCGCCGTCGTGCGAGTGCAGAGGAACAGTTGGGCGAGCAGTCGCTCCTCCGCCAATGGGTCCGAAGGCGGAGGGGGCCAACCGAAACTGTACGAGGAACAATTGTCCCGCTGCTCGGAAGCCCTGGGACGGAGCTTGTTCAGGCAAACAAAAGTCTCTGAAAAGTCAGAATGACATGCCAAAGAAACCAAATGCCGAGCGATCACTTTTCAATTTGGTCGTTTTCCCTGTGCCTTTTGCCCCGTGCCAACAACACCCACCGCTTGTGATGTTGCGAGTGCGCCCCCGCAAATGTACGGTGGCCGCTCCTCCAGCGGCCAAATCGGCGCCCGTCTCTAACTCGGCAGCTGTCAGCGTGAGAAAGTAGGGCATTTTGATGCCGGGTCGTAAGTCGGTGCTGTAAGTGATGGCGAAGATGACCGCGTCGCGCATGGTCAGCACCGGCTGATTCTGCTGCTGCTGCGGGTGGTGCTGCTCCACGCCCACTTTGTGCTGCTGCTGCTGTGGTGCTACATTTCTCCCCGCCTCGTCCTGCTGCTGCTGAACGTGCCGTTGTGTTTCTTGGCTGCCACTCCGTTGCCGAAAGATCTGCGCGTGGTGTTGAAACAGAGCACCGACCGATGAGAAGGAATGCTGGCGAAGCACATCCGCAGAAGCAGCGGCAGAAGGAGGACTGATCGAACACTCCTGGGAAAGGACGGGGCAATGAACGATCAGCCAAAGGGAAAAGGCCCCTGAGGGATAAATAAAGATGGGGACGAAAAAACGTAAGGAAGGAAGAGAAAGAGGACAGAGTAAGAGAGGAAACGAGGGATTGTGAAAGTGAGTGAGGGGGGGAAAGACGGAAGAGAGTGAGTGCAGAAGGACGAGCGAATTACAGGAAAAGAAAAAGACGGAAAAAGAAAAGTGCCAGAGAAAAAAAGAGGGGGGGGGGGAAACGGCGACGAAGAACAAGCACAAAACAAAGACAAAACGAACGGAAGTGGAGAGGAATGGCACAAAACGCGTACAGTCAGCACATACCTAGAGCAGAGCGCCGAGGAGGTCAGTGGGGCCGGACCGACCGATCGGACCGGCGACGTGGAACAACGGATGGAGGGTGATTGACTGACTGATCAAGGATGGGAGGGAGGGAGGGAGGGAGGAGAAGGAATGCCCTTTCGACCGATTTGGATTTGGGGAGAAGCAAGTGCTAATCATGCAACAAAAAAAAGTCAAAATGCTTTATTTATCATGGCATGATGGGTCGCGGCGCTGCTCTAGGCATAAAGCAGAGGAAAACAGAGAGGGAAAAGGGAGGGGAGGAGAGATCGAGGGAGAAAAACAAAACTGAGAGATCACTGAAAAAGAGAGGGACCGGGGGAGAAAAAGCATCACAAAGAGAGGCAAAAAGAAAGAAAAAGGGGGAACACGCAAAACAATGGAAAAGCCAAGAAAAGAGAAGTTAAAGCAGAAAATTAGGGGAGAAACGGCAGAATCAGCGGGAAAACAAATCTAAGCAGAGACATTCCGAGTAAATTGATCGAACTGATTGATGAGACGGTGATTAGTGATTGGATGGATGTGACAATTAAAGGGGAGACTGTGATCAGACGGATTGGGTGGGCGAGGGACTGCCCCGCCGACTGACAATGCGTGCCATTTTGCTCGACTCGGCCAGGCCCGGTTCCGCCGCACCGCCTCTTGTCACATCGACCGTCAATTCCGCTGAGCCGCCGCTCCCGGCGCTGTCAGTGTGCGAGTCCTCCGCCGCCAGTCCGCGCTTTTTCAGCCGCGAGTCCGAATTGGACTGGCCCAGAAGGTGGAGCTGCCGCGAGGACTGTTGCGTACGGACGGCGGTGGTGGCAGCGGCGCCATTATTGCCCGAAGGGACCTTAAAAAGGCAATTACAATGAAACAAAATGACCGCCAAAGGCACGCACCGACGCTCGTCCGCCCGCGCCTCCGTTGATGATCAAATCGCGCGCCACGCCCTTTCCGCCGCCGACCAGCGCCGCAATGGTCGACTGATGCTCCAACTGCTGGTGCAGCTGCTGCTGGAACTGCTGCTGTTGCGAGGGCAGCTTCAGCTGCGGTTGGCTCTGCTGTTTCTGCAGCGGTTGCTGCTGCTGCGGCACGTACTTTTTGGAGCAGCGCGGCTCGTGTGCCTCGAGGCCCGCCTCGTTAGGGAACTTCAGCTGGCAGAAATTGCACGTCAAAGAGGCGGCGTACGCGTTGCGATTGATGGGCTGTCCCGAGGTTAAAGAGCCGCCGCCAAAACGGAGGAAGCCCGCCTCGTGCAGGGAAAAGCTGCGAGTGGTAGCCGGGTGCACTTTGGGCGTGGCACCGACGACGCCCGGGGAACGGACGCCGGGCGAACACCGCTGGGAAGTGCCTGCGGGGGAGGGCGGTAAAATAATTTTAAAAAATGCCAAAAACCAACCGGCAGTTTCCGAAGTTTGGGAAGTCATCGAATTGGAAGTCCCTTGGCGTTGGTACGGTCTTCGCTTCAACAGAACGGGGTTCGGCTCAACGATTGCCTCATTTTCACTGATCAGGCTGCGAAAATGTGGAAAGCCTTCACCAGAGACCGGGCCAACGTTTTGCTCTTACCGCGATATTCTGTCCTGCAACGCCTCGGATGTGAGCAGCCGTTCGTTGGGGGTCGCCTGCCGTTGTTGCTGTTGCGGCTGTGCCCCCGCGGTGTTTCCCGTCGTCTGTTGTTGCTCCCTGAGGGCGTTGCCGTTCGTCTGTTGTGATTGCTGTTGTTGTTGATGGAATTGCTCATTTTGTTGCTGCTGCTGCTGTTGCTCCATGGCAATTGCCGTCGCCGTTTTTTGCTGCTGTTGTTGCATTTGTTCCTGCGCCGATGCAAATGCCGCCACCGCTGTTGCCGTCATCGTCGGCGACTGTTCGAGCTGCGGCACTTGCGGCTCCGAAGAGATGGCACCGACCGCAGCGGCGTTGAACCTGCCCAACTGCTGCTGCAGCATTTGTTGCTGCTTCAGCTGCTGCTCACGTTCTCTCTAAAAAGCCGAAATCACCGTTCTCCCTCTATTTCTCACATCTCTTTTTCTTTCCTCATTATTTCCCCCATAGTCCACACACTTTTTCTATCCCTTAAAGGGTTGCTCCCCGACCCCTCGGGGGGCAAAATGTCGGGGGCCGGGGACCTCGGGGGGTGACATGTCGGGGGTCGGGGCGGGGAGGAGCTCAATTGTCGGGGGTCGGGGAAGATCGGGGAATGACCAAATTTTTTTAACCCAAAAAAAAACGTTTTTTCTTTTTAAATGCTCGTAAATCTTCTTTTTTTCACTTTAAGCATCTGATTTCGTTAGCGCCACTAAGAGTGAGTCCAAACTGGCCTTTAAACCAGGGGCTTCCATTTGTTCTTATTTATAAGAATGTTCTGATTTTGGGGTAGCGACTAAAATTATTCTGATTTCTTAAATATACTTATAATTTTGAAAAAATGTTGCAAAATGTTCATATTTTGATACTAAAATCTTATTTTTCGGGCTTGTTAATTAGAGCCCGTCGGGATCGGCTCCCGCGAGATTTTTACGGGATTCCCGTTCGGGACTCCCGTCCCGGAAAATTTTGAACTCCCGATCCCGCTCCAGCTCCCAGAAAATTTACCCAAAAAACGTGAGTAAAATGCACTGGTATGAATTGAGTTTTTTTTGGCAAAATTAATAATCTTTTATTGAAAATCTGTTAAATATATAGCCAAAATTTCAAAAATTCGAAATTGATTTTTATGCGGCGCTTTTTCCAAAAAACTTTTGGAGAACAATGGGGGCCGGCGTGCCGACAGGCACCGCCGAGAAAAAATTTGTAATTTTTAATGCGATTTGTTAACTGATTTGTCCACAAAAATGACCAAATTTTGCGATTTTGAGCAAATTTCTAAGAAAATAAAGGAGTTTTGTGGGGCCGGCGGTGCCGATAGGTGCCGCCGAAAAGTTTTTCGGAATTTTTAATTAATTAATATTAAGAATTCAAAATTTCATAAATTTTAAACCTTTCCCCCCTTTGTTGTTGAATTAACTTTTTAAAACGCTCGGAGTCCCCAATTCCCCGAATTAGTGTCGGGGAGTCGGGGGGCAAAAAGTCGGGGGCCGGGGACCTCGGGGAGCGACATGTCGGGGGTCGGGGCGGGGAATAGGCCCAAAAAAGTCGGGGATCGGGGTCGGGGACCGGGGAGCTCGGGGACACCCTAATCCCTTTCTCTCTCTTTATCATGTAAGTCTTTCCTTCTTTGTTTCTTCCCCTCTCCCACACTCTTTCTCCCCTCTGCTTCTCTACTTGCTGCTGTTGTTGTTGGTCTCTGCCCTGTTGCTGTTGTCTGATAAGCTGCTCCAATAAAATGCGTGTTTCTTCTTGTTGCGTTGGCTGTTGCTGCTGTTGTTGCGGTTGCGCCGCCTGTTGCACTGCCAAGGCGGCCAACAAATTCTGTTGCTGTCCTCCGCCGGGGAAAGCGCTCAGCGCCGAATGGAGACCGCTGCCAATTGCAGAAACACCGCAGTTTCCGGCGGTGCCGGTGGAAACGCCTCCGCCGGCGAGCAATTGGGCGAGAAGTTGGAGCTGTATAATGTTAGGGCATTAATCAACTGATCGAGTTCAATTGTACATTTTGCCAATCCCTCCGCCCCTTTAGCTTTTCCCCCTTTCTTTGCCTGTCCGACCGACGCTGCCGCTGGTGCGGGTGTTTGCGGTTGCTGCTGGTGTTGCTGCAAATAGCTTTGGTAGGCGTACAAAGTGGCGGTTGCCGGGTTCAGCATTTGCAGCAAAGCGGCGGTCAAATGATTGGCTGATGGCTGCACAATTTGCTGTTGCTGCTGCTGCTGGGGCAGCAAAAGTTGGGTGGCCAACGCGGTCAGAAGCGCATTGCCGGTGCCGCCTGTTGGCGCTGAAGCGCAGCACAAAGGGAAAACGCATTAGAAATTGGCCAAACGGCCGAACGAACCCCCGGGGGTCGGTGCCGTTGCACCCGCCCCTCCAGCGAGCAGCGAAAGCGAGTGGAGCAGGGATGGGTTGGAGCCGACCAACCCACCGAGCAACACGTTCAGTCCGGCATGGGGGGCGCCGGAGGGCGCGGGCGCCAATTGCTGCGGAAGGACGGAGGAGGCGGGGGAATTTTGCTGAAGAAATTATCACTTAAATTTTTGATTTTTCAAAAATTTTCGATTTTTTTTTAATTGACAATTATCTTCTCTCTTTTTGTTTTGCTTTTCTTCGCCAATTTCCCATTTCCCTTTTCAATTCCATTTTCATTTTTCTCATCTTTTCTTTTCCCTTTTTATTTTTACTTTTCCATTCATTAAATTTTTGTTTTAATTTGTCCAAAAGTCACAAATTGCACTCCCATCAAACTTTGTTGGTGTTTTTTTCCTTTTCTCAACCCCAATTTTCATTTTCATCATTTTTTAGAGGGAGCAAAGTTTATTCCCCCCGTTTCCCCTCTCCCCGTGTTGCCCTGTCTTCGTTTCTTCGTCTTCGTTTTGTTCATGGTCATCGTCCAATTCATCCCATCCCTTCCCATCCATCCATTTCACTCTTGACAATTGAGCAATGGACGGATGATCGAGAAAGGAAAGACGGTGCAGCAGCAGTGAGCGATAAGCCGACCAACGGCAGCCCTTTCCCCCCCCCCCCCCTTCGCCGGACTCAGCCCACCACAGCCCCTCCCCCCCCCCCTCCATCCCCCCCCCCACATTTCACTCATCACAATTGCTTTTTTTGTGCTGAAAGAATACGAACAAATTCCCGGCCGACTGGTCGCCGGCAGAGAAAAGACCAAAGATCGTTTATGTTGTGAAATGGCGGGGGGGGGGGGGGGGAAAAGAGGGGAAAAGGGGGGAAGAGGGAGTCGGGGGATGATTTAACTTCAAAAACAAGCCGCAAAAGGAAAGTGGTGAATTTGTTTCATGGTTTTTGTGATTTCCGGCATGTTCCAATGTATTAGTACAAATTTGAAATTTTGACTCTCTGCTGTTGGCAACTTGCCAAGTGAAGAGCTGTGTTGAATTGTTGCGGCAGCGTGGCCACTGCCGGTGTTGCGGCTGCACTTGCGCTGCCGCTGGCACCGCCTGCACCTCCGCCGTGCTGTTGCTGCTGCTGGGCTTGTTGAAGTGCGAGCAGCTGCTGGTAAAAGCCGACCGTTGCGGCAGACAATTGCGTCGAGGCGGAAGGCAAAGCGCCCGCGGGGGCACCGCCGGGCACGCCGGAGGCGTTGGAACTTTGCGCGGTCCCTTCCAGCAAATGCTGCTGATGGGGCAGAAAAGCGGAAGACAACTGCGACGCCTGCTGCTGCTGGTGGTGTTGGTGGACATTTTGCTGCGCTGTTTGATGTGCCGCGTGCGCATGGGCAGCGGGCGGTTGTTGGGGTTGTGACTGCATAAGGGCGGTGAATTGTTGCTGCAACTGAAGCGAACGGAGGTCCTTAAGGGGAAACGGTCGAGAAAATGAACAACAAACAATTAGCAACATTAGGAGGGTAATTAAGAGGTACTAATGAATTGAATTGAAATGTGAATGGGATTGAATAGAAGGGGAAGGGGGGGGGGGGGGGGGGGGGGAAAGCATTTCATTATTCATCCACCCCATGGCTCAATTAAACACTACGAAACATTTCGCCACAATGCTTTTGAACATATGTCTTCAATTTAAACCAAAAAAGCCGTTTTCCCAAATGAACTAACTGCAAATGTCCGAGAGAATAAAACAATTTTATGAATCCCAAAGATAAAAGGTTTAATTGGGTTAAACAATTCAATCCCCAGCGTCCATTACAAAACGATGGTTCGTCAAAAATTGGATGGGCGGGGGGGGGGGGGGGCAACTCCGTCTTAGCCAACTTTGAGTCAATCACAACAATCTGATAGCATATCGAAAGCTCTTCACAAGCTCTGTGAGCCTATTAATAATTACAGAGAATTTCGAACTGTAAAAAAAGACAGAGATAAAAAAGCTTCGAAAATTCTGCGTTTTGCACTACTCTTTTGTTAACTGCTTAATCACTTTTCTAACATTTAAAGCTTTGGTCAATAAAGAAAAAAGTTATAAGCTTTTTTTTTTTACTTTGGTAAGACGAGTTGACCCCTACCGGCGGGTGACCGATTGCTTTTTACGACGGTCTCGTGAAGAATTTCCAAAGTCTGACAAAATGAAATGAAAATTGTATAAAAGGATTTCATGGCCAATAGCAGAGACGCATTCATTCATTCTGCTGATTCATTTGTTTTTGTATAAATTTAATTTTATTTTATTTTTCATTTTCTCTCATTTTATGTATTTTTTTCTCACCAATTAATAGGCAAATAATTTTCCCATTTTAAACAATATTTTTGTCAGAAAAGAATAGGGAAAAGACTATAAAAAAGTGTCGTCGTTTGATTTTCGTTTGTCCCGAAATGGAAAAGTGACGGAGGAAAAAGTCATTCGGCCAACGGAGGAGGAAAGGAAGAGGATGAAGGTGATGGTGAAAAAGGGGTGAAGGAATGATGATGGACTGACTGATGCTCATATTCACAATGCTAACTATCCGCAGATAATTCGCTAGCTGCAGATAAATCCATATTCACAATGATAGGGATAAGGTATCCGTATTCTGAACTAGCAAATTAATCCCCATCTCTAACTCTATCCTCATTGCATATTCACAATGCTAAGGATAGGGTATCGGCTAGGATATCTGCAGATGAAAATCCTTAGCCTCCTCCCGAGGAGGATATTTGGTTAAAAGTGCCCTCTAAAAACAAAATTTATTTATTAAATTCTTCAAAATTAATTTCAAATAATATAATTTTAATTTCTAAAGTATTATTCTGACCTCCAAATAAATTTTGGAGTATGTTTAAAATTTAAAATTTTTTATTGAAACTTCAAAACCTTTTATGAAAATAGTTTGATTTTTTATTTTTAAATAACTGATTTTCCTTACAAACCAATAATTAATTAAAATCTTTTAAAATATGAAACTAATCTACACCTGTATTCGGTGCTATGTTGACATATAAAACCATCAATGAAAATTTCTGACAAAATATTACCCACCTTTGCTCCAAAGCAATAAAATTTTTAAAGATTTTTAATTACCAGCCCTACTTATAATACTTTTTAGGAAACAAAACACGTTAATTTTGGTTTATTACAATTATAAATGCAATTATAAAAAATTTTTTTGAATAAGCAAATTTTAAATAAAACTTTTTCAAGAAAAAATTATATTTTAGGAATATATTTTTGAGAAAATTTTTTTCAATTCTTAGAGGTGCATAATATTGTTAAAAAACTAACAAACTATATTAGCCCCTAAAGGATCCGAACCCACAGACGCTTTTTTGTCCAAAGCACAAGCCACTAGACAAAGAATACACTAACAAAGGGAAAAGTAGCGGCTTATCCGTATCATTTGGATAGGTAGCTGGGGATCGAACTATCCCCTGCCGTATTCCGAGTTCGGAATACGGATTTTGAGCTGTAGATTAATCGATCTGCAGCTACCCTAGCTATAGCTAGGGATATGCGGATTTTTATCCTTAGCATTGTGAATATGAGCATGAATGACAGTCTTTGGGGTGGCAAACCGTCCAAACACATCCATCCCCAAATTACCACGGACAAATCAAAATCAGTCCCTCCCTCTCTTCTTTCTTCGATTCGTTATCGCGGTGTTTTTGGGGCCAAATAGTCGAAGGAGGTGGGGGGGGGGGGGAGGAGAAAGAGGGGTAAGTGAGAGAAGAGAGGGGGAGGGGGGGTTGAGAGAGAGAGAGAGAGAGAGAGAAGAGAAAGATGGGGAGGGAAGGTTAGAGGAAGGGAGAGGTGTAGTAAAAGGGGAGAAGTAAGAGAGAGGGGAGATAGAGGGAGCGAAGGGAAAGAGAGGGAGAAGAGAAAGGAGGGAGAGAGAGGAGGAAGACAGAGGGGCGGGGGGGGGGGGGGGGGACCGCTATCCCTCCCCGTGTCCTCCATTTCCTCAATTCCTAGTCGAGAAATGGGGAAAATGCAGCGGGAAGGGTGGTTGGGAGTGGGAATGAGAGAATAACATAACACAGCGACGGGGGGGGGGGGGGGGAAGGCCCCCGAAGGGACGGCCAATGGATGGAAGTGGAAGGAGTGATTAATGATGATGATGCTGGGATCGGGGGGACGATGACGCGTTGCTCATCGCTCTCTGAGCAGTGGGAGTCAGTGGGTGCTGTGTTCACCGTTCCCACCCCCTCCCCTCCCCTCCGCCTCCCCCTCTTCCCTCTCCCCCCTTCCCCCCCCCCCCCCCCCCGGTGAACTCCAAACAAACACCGATGGTATTTGTCCCTGTTTATCACTTCCACCCTTCCCCATTTCTTCTTGAAAAAGTCTTTCTTTTTCACTGCTCTTTTATCAGATTCTTTCCGCTGTGTGTGACTTATGCGATCGATCAGCCTATATTTTTGGCCTTTACCAGTGAAGGGAATGAATCACGAGGGATTTTGGAGGATTTGAATTTGGAAATGAAATGGGAAGGGGGGGGGGGGGGGGAAGGGTTGCAAACACCGACGAGTGATGAGACTAAATTTCAATTTTTTATCTGTTTTAAATCAAAAATGATAAACCGGATATGTCAATTCTGTAAAACAAAAATTTTTAATTGTAAGTGTAAAATGGTCGTGGGAAGGGACCCCCCCCCCCCCTCCCAGCAAAACAAACAAAAGACAAAAGTCATTTCTTCGGCCCAACAGAAAGCAGGGAGGGGGGGGGGGGGGAGTTCCCTCTCTTTCTCTCTCTCTCTCTCTACCTCTCTCTCTCTACCTCTCTCTCTCTTTCTCTCTCTCTCTCTCTCTACCTCTCTCTCTCTACCTCTCTCTCTCTTTCTCTCTCTCTCTCTCTCTTTCTCTCATCTCTCTCCCTCTCCCTATCTCTCCGTTTCTTTCTCTCTCTCCGTCTCTTTCTTCTTTCTCTCTCCCTTTCTCTTACATTCTCTTCTTCCCACTTAATTCTTTCGCCTTCTTTTTCTCTTCCATTATTTTCCAACAATTTTAATTGATTTGATTTAATTGCCCTCATTTCCTTTCTTCGTCGGCGGAAAAGGGAAATGTCATTTTTGCGCATTCCCTTCTGCTGCTGCTCTGCTGTCCGTTTCTCTTCCCTTCCCACTGTCTTTTTGTGTGTTTTCGTCAAAAAACGCAGTGCCAATTCACCACCAATACAAATGTGCGTTCATTTGCACTATTAATTTTTTAATTTGTGCCTTCGCTGTGAATTTCTTTCGGCCGATTGAATGTTTACACAAAGGGAGGGAGGGCATTTGTTCATTGCTATCCATGAGCTTTTCCTCCGCTGGGATTTAGGGACGCTTAACATTTGCGGACTCTTTTCGTCCTCCCCCGCGTCAAAAGTGACAAATTATCCGATCCTTTGCTAATTGGTCGGTTGTCGAAGGTGGGCAATTAGGCGCAATTCTGCCAACCCAACCAATAAAAGTGTAAAGTAAATGGAAGTTAAAAAACAAAAGCCAAAACCAAACTGAAGAGTATAATTGATTGGTCGTTTTTCCATGTGTTCAGTCTGTCACTCCCCCCCCCCCTCCCTACGGTCTGTTGCAGTTGCTGCTCCATCCCCTGCAGTACGTTCGGTGTGTTCGTGCCCGATTGTTGCTGCTGTTGAACCAAAGCAGCCGCCAAAGACAGCGTTTGTTGACCTCTGGACGGAGTCGTCACAGGCGATTGGACATTGCTGGAAGAATGGCCACCGGGGAAAGGGGCGGCCATTGCACGACTGAAGGGGCAGAGAATGGACGGGTTGCGATTGGCCCACTGCTCCCTTCCCCCCCCCCCCCTCCCGCCCTTAAACTCTCCCGTTTTGGGGTTCTCCCGGACATCTTCTCTCCTCCCTCCCCTCTCTACTTTTCCCTCTCTCCTCCCTCCTCTTCCATCTCTCCTTTTCTCTCTTCTATCCCCCCTTCCTTTCCCTCCCATTCTCTCTCCTCCCTCCCTCTCCGCCCTTTCGGCATCATCATATTCATCCTCCTTCTAACGGTTGGTTGGTTGTTCAGGAGACGAACACTCATTCCTCCCGGACGATAATTGACCGAGGCACTTTTGTTTTTGCTCCCCTCCCCTCCCCAACATTCCCTCCCCCGGCGCTTCACCCCGTCACTCACTTCGATTTGTGCCAACTGTCAAAAGGGAAGGATTAATGCCGCGCAACGGAAAAGCACAAAGCAGCAGCGTCGATGGGCATCGCTAGAGAATCACGTTTGGAAAGCAAAGGGAATAATGGCACAAACGAAGGAATGAATGAATGAATAAATTTTGTGCCAAACTGTCGGGGCACTGTTTTATTGCCGATTATTTTTTAAATAAAAATTGATAAATAATGCTTAATAATAAAAAATAAAAAATACGGTAAGCAACAGAAATGCCAAAAAAGGAGAGGGAAACGTCAAAGAATTTTCATTTTGCAGTTTCAATGGGAAAATTGGGACGGATATTGGACTATGTGTGGGAGAATGAATATGCAAACAAAATGTGTGAATATATATGACGAAAATTATTATTACCTACCTATGTGGTTTTGGCAGACCAATATTTGGGCAAAATGAGAGAATTAATTGGGAAAAAGGGGGGAAAGGGGGGGGGGATTGACCTTTTAGACAAATAAATAATGGTGGATTCAGCAGAAGAAACAGTGGAAATGATGTGATGTTTAAATAACAAACAGAAGAAGTCACCGCCTTTTAGGGGATTCATTCGAATTGTGAGAAATTCATTTGCAAATGTTGTGCAAGTACTCATTTAGAACAGAGTCAGACAAAATGTCCGATAAATAAACGAACGATTTTTTAAGATCGAAGAATGATGTGATGGTGACGGTGGAGAAAAACGGAGGTGGGGGGGGGAAGGAGGGGGAGGAGGGGATCGGACGGACGGACGACGACGACGATGAGGTAGGGAAGGGGAGGGGCCCCCCCCCCCCCCCCCCCCTTCACCCATCTCCCGTCGTCCTTCCCCCCCCCCCCCCCAAGTTCACCACATCCATTTTCCCCTCCCCCATTTATCACGGGAAAATACTGCTTTCTGTGCATTGAATCTGCTGATGATGGAAAGATGGAATGGGAAAGGAGTAAGAGAGGAAAAAGAGCGACGGAAGGGAGAAAAGAAAAAGGCAAATGAGGAAGAGGAGAAAGAGAGAAGAAGTGAACACAGTCCGAAGAAATAGAAAGAAAAAGGGATGAACAGGGGAGGAAGGAGAAAAGGAAAATGGAAATGAGGAGGAGGAGGAGGAAGAAAAAGGGAAGAAGAAAAATGCATGAACAGGGCAGGAAGTTGAAAGGGAAATTCTCATCATTGGTTGGGAGGAGATTTCCTTTCTTCCCTTTCCCCTCTTCCCTTCCTCTTCCCTTTCCCCTCTTCCCTTTCCCCCCTTCTCTCCTTTCCCCTCTTCCCTTCCTCTTCCCTTTCCCCCCTTCTCTCCTTTCCCCTCTTCCCTTCCTCTTCCCTTTCCCCCCTTCTCTTCTCTTCCTCCTCCCCTCCGCCGTGCACCATATCGTCAGAAATGATTGCTTCGCTGTTGACGGTAGTGAGCTCATTCTCATCCATCCCATTGCTACTCTCTCTCTCTCTCTCTCTCTCTTAACACAGACGAAGCGGGGGATGCCTTAGTGTGCGGGAAAGAGAGCTTTGAGCCCCTGCAGGGACCAAAATTCAGCGTTGGCTCAGGCCAACGGAGCGAGGAAATGGGCGTGGGATGGGGGAGAGATGCCGGAGGGAATGAATTGGAAACCAAAGATAAATGGGAGTGAAGCGGAGAACGTTTTGGGACGGAGTGGAGAATGTCCAATGCCGGACAGAGAGCGAAGCCGAGAGCACAACGACACCGCCCGCTATGTGTGTACATCGTCTTTTATCCCCGCCCCAGGGGTCTTTTCCTGCTCAATCCCTGCAGCAGCAGTTGCCCACCGCTTCCATTGGAAGGGCGGAGAGCGGCGGAGTACGATTGAAGGTTGAGGGCGATGGGGCGGTGGGCTGTTTGTGTGTGTGTGTGTGTATCTGACAATGAGCAAGGCGAAAGCAGAGCAGCAGAGGGCGGAGGAAGGGGGGGGGGAAAGGAGGAGGGGAGGATGGGGAGGGAAGGGGAAGGGGGGGGGGGAGGGGAAGGGACTGACTGTGCACTGCCAGTGACGTTGCGAATGGGGGGCCGACCATCGCCCGGACGAAATGTTTGCGTCGGTGGTGCGTCGACTGCGACGAAGCGGAAGATGGATGATGAGGGGGGGGGGGGGAAGAGGGGGAGGGGAGGGGGCAGCAGGGAATTCTCCCCTCCCCCACCCTTTCCCATTCCCACCATTGCCCCTTCACATTTTCCCAGGGCAAGCAGCCATCGCTGACAGAACCATAAACACATGCACTCTCTCGGCATGTCTCTGCTTCTTTTAAAGCATACTCTCTCTCCGCTTTGCTTCTTTTTCCCCTTCCAAATCCTTTTTCTTTCCATCGGATGCAAAATGTTCATCCTCTCTCTCCTCCCTTCCTCCCTCTCTCTGTGCGCCATTATTTTTCCCTCCCATTAAAACGGTCTCTTCTCTCATTTGGTTTGAGCCATCGAATCTTCGTCATCCCCTGAAGCATTTGCAACTCAAAAAGAAAGCATAGAGAACAAAAGCAAACAAAATGAATTTCAATTAAAAAGAAATTTTTTTTTATAATGAACGTGGCTTAAAAAATATGCTGGTCAAATAAAATCATTAATTTGCCCTTAGTTAATCTCTCAGGGTTCAGCAAGTTCCTTAATTTAATTTAACAAATAATCATTGAAGTATTGAGAGTCATACTTCAATAAATGATTATTTAACACAGTGATTCAGTTTTGGGCTCCTAGTGTAAATAAGTTTGATTATTTGTCTCAATGGTCTGTGAGTTATTCACCAAGAAGGGGGTCTCAGGTTCAAGTCTTCCTTGTGTTTGTGTGTAAATTTCAATTTTTTAAAGCAATAAAATGAAATAATAATAAATACAGAACACCAAAAGAACAAAAAATATAAGAAGTAATTTTGACCCACTCTAGTGATTTTTAAGTTATTTTGTGAAAACTAAATTTTAGTTAGCTCGAGATCGGTTCTTTCATTTTTACAAGGGAAAAGCCCAAAAAAATTTTGTTTTGCAAAGTTTTGGCGTTCTGTTAACAATTAAAAAAATACACTGGGAGCCCAAAATTGACTCGCTGTGTTAAACCAATTTAAATCAAAATGCAGGATTATTTTTGTTGATCTGGGATTTGGAATTTGTCGAATGGATACTGGATTCGTAACAGCGACCCCGATAGCCCTAGGAACAAAACAAAGCTGCAGGAAGAAATTTAAAAATAAAAGTCTATTTTTATAAGATTGCTTAAAAGTCGTGTAAAATGCGCCTTTGTTGTCGACTGTCTTTCTGTTTCTCTCCGTCACTGCAAAGTTCAAAAACTGGTTGGGGAAGTTATCGCCTTCACAGAAAAAGTGAACATTTTGTGGGAACGGAGCCAAGCTTGGTCAAATACCATGACGTACGTCAAATTTACAATAATTGATTTGAACTGATCTTTTAGATTCCCGATAAAAAGCCTTCGCAACCCTACGGCCTCCAGGGGACCAATCATCTTCTTCCCGGCTTCGGCAAAATTGCCTCAAAATTGCCGACTAAAACAATTTTGAAAAAAGACAAAGTGATAAGGGGGGGGGGGGAATTCATCAAAGGGTATAAGAATGGCATTTAGGTCTATGCCTGGTGCAATTGTGGATATTCACACAGTCAACCGCTATGCGATGGAACTCATCTCAGCGTTCGCACGCCAGCCTGGGCCGGAAAACTCAGACCGGTCCGATATATTCCTGGTAATTCGGGCTGCAATTTTCGACTCTACTGCAGTTTTCCGTCCACTCGGTTTTTTAATGTCATAAATTTCAGAAATCTGTAAACCTTCATTGATATCAAAAATGTATGCTTTGATTAAGTAAGAAAAGTTACTGCCTTTGAAACTGAGGATGATCATTGTTTGGACGCGTAAAAGTCCCTTGGACTCGTAAACTGCAGTAGAGCCCTATTTAGGGGTTATGGATGAAAATTGATAGCTCAAACCTTAACATTCATACTTTATCATCCGAGAAATTAAACCATTTTAAATAACTTCATTAAAATTAATCGTTTTCCTAAGACAAAGACATGGAAGTTTGGCTCTGCAATTGCAAACAGACAAAGAATCGGCCATTTTGTGATGGTTCGCACAAAAAATTTATTGAACAAGAGAAAAAGGATGTATTGGCAGATGATTATTGACTTTTCTGATAGTTTTGTTTATTTTTTTTTTGTTTAATTTTTAGTTTGATAAAGTTCTTCGTTTTTTTTTGGGTTTTGCATTTCCTAACAAATGTTAATTGTTCAACCATTTTCTTGTAAGTTTGGTTTCATGAATTTGTTTTTTCTTTACCATTTTTGAGCATCTGAAAATAAAGGTGAGAGATGCAATTTTTGTCCATAAAAATTGAGAGTGAAGAGGCGGCGCGCCGTTTCGTCAATTCTCTGTGTTCTTCAACGGACTGTGACTCAGACGAACAATTCGTCGATTCTTTGATCGCCGAACTTTCTGTTCCCGCTGCCGCTTCGGAAGTCGTCACTTTTATCACAAAAGCAACCAATAAAACGGCGTTGAAGTCACTTTGCGGCCGACTGAATTTGGTCGTTGATCGGTACCATCGAATGGAAGTGAAGGAAAACTTGAATAAAACCAATTTTAAGGAATTCGGACGTTAATACTTCTGCAAATAACAACGAACTCAGTTGGCGTGTCATTTTGCTCATTTCTCTGTTGGCTTCCATTCCGACTTTGCGCTTATCGACCGACGAAAGTCGGAAATGGATCGCATTTCTCGCCAAGCCGACCTTCGTAGACACTATTTCTCTGAAGACTTCGTTGGCAACTATTCTCGCTTGTCCCAATTTGATGCCGTATGTTTTGGTGCCTATCATTTCTCGATAAATTAATTTTTTTGCTTGGGTGGTTCAATTTTTGTTTTTGGTAGAGGCGGAATTTTGGCTCACATTTAATTGATGATTTGGTTCAAACCCACGAACCGCAAAAATAAAAAAAAAATTGTTGAGTTGATCCTGACCAAAAAAGACCTGAACTTGGGCCCTTTAAAATCTTATTGAAAAAAAAAAATTTTTTTTTTTTTGCGGAGACTTTGGAGTGCACCGCCTGCAGTGCAATTAGGCGTCGCCTGGAATTTTACAAAAATATCCTCAATAAATAATTGCCCTAAATTTTGAAATTCCATTTTATAAAAATTAAAATTCGTTTTTTAATTTACAATCAGTGACCAAACTTCGTTTAAAATGGACGAACGCATGGAACGGTCTTTGGTTGGTTTCTTCGAGCACATTCATTCGCTCATCCAATCGACCGAGTACAGTTCGCTTAGCAACTTAATGATCCTCATTTACGTGCACATTATCACCGAAAATGGGGTGGATTTGGCCGCTTTGCTTTCGAATGTTCTTGGAAGAAAGGTAAAACAAACAAAACAAGGCCTTCAATTAGTCATTGTTTTGCATTGGTTATTCTTGCCTTCAATTGTTTGTTTGGGATGGCGTTCGGTTGCGGACAATACGAAAAACTTCTTCGTTTTCGTTTGTATTCCGTTCATTTTTCTCATTTCTCCGTTCCATTTTTCTTTTTTTTCCTTTTAGGTGCCTAAAACGCTGCACAAACAGTCGCTGGTTAAAAGTCTTTACGTTACCCGCGCACTGCTCGAGAAGGACGTGGCGGAGAAGGCGGCCAGCATCAGTGTGACGCGCGACCTTTGCGCACACAGCAGCGGCTATTTGCCGGTCCATTGCATTACCCACCTCCTCCATTGGCAATCGTTTGCCAAAAACGGCACGCAAATTCAGGTGTTTGACCAGGGGCGTATCTAGAAAAAATTTTCGGGGGGGGGGGACCCGACCTGAAGTTTTTTATTTGCTCCTCTTCAACTGAAGACCTTTTTTTTTTTTTTTTTTGCTATTAACCCAATAAAAAAATATATTTTTTCCCCGCTGCTGGGTAAAAACTGCACTTTTTCACTAAAAATGATCCAATTTTGGCCGTTTTAAGGCAAAAAACTTGTAAAAATAGTGGAAAATGAAGGTCCGGCGGTGCCGATAGGCGCCGCCGGGAAAATTTTTCAAAATTTGAGTGCTGTTTGTTACGAAAATTGCCTATAAAATTTTTAAATTTTGGTTTGGGGGGGGGAATTCGAAAATTTTTTCCATTATTTGCTGGAAAATTTAAAAAAATTTTCATTTCGGGGGGGGGGGGGAATTCCCCCCCTTTCCCCCCCCCCTAGATACGCCCTTGTGTTTGACATTCTTTTTTTTCGCTTTTGCGTTTTCAAAAAAATTAGAACAGCGGGGCCGGCGGTGCCGATAGGCGCCGTCGGGGAAAATTTTTTGAAAATTTAAGTGCAATTTGTTATTTCATTTTGTCTAAAAAACGACCAAATTTTGAAATTAATTTCCCTCTTTTCCCCTTCGCTACGACCTCTCCCCACCTCTTTTACAGCGACCCCCCCCCCCTTGCGAAATGGTCCCACATTTTGGGCTTTTGCGGGTGAGGGGGGGGGGGCGGTGGGTCGACCCCCCTCCCCTTTTCCATGTATGTTTTTGTCACCAAAAAATTCTACAGTGTAATTTTGCATGGCCTATGGGGGAAAGCATTTAACCAGGTTTTTTTGCGAAAAAAACTATTGGGAATTTGTATAGCCATAAGTTTCAATTTTTTCATTTGAAGGATTTCATTGAATCAATCGCCATTTAAATAATTTATCCGACAATGCCAATTTGCGTTCTTAAGGAATGGATTAAAGCACAGCTCAAAGAGTGCCGCGTGCCGGTCCACCCAATTATCGGTACGCTGTTGGAAAACTTCACAACGAGTTGCATTCCGAACGACGAAAGTGCCTATTTCAATAGACCAATTGACGAGCCCTTTTTTGAGGTGATCATTTTTCTAATGACATTATTCATCATTTTAATCCTTTAATACATTTTTATTGTTAGTGAGGGGCCTCGAGTTTTTCAGATTTTTTAGCCCATAACTTTCTGAATTTGTTCAAATTAGTACGAACGCCATAATGAACTCGGGTCTATATTTTTACCCCCCCCCCCCTCCTTTTTTTCTTTCGACTGATTTTCCATCGCTTTTTCAGGAGATTTTCTCCGGCGATTTGTTTGATGAGTCCCGTCTGTGCATGCGTTTGATCGCGCTCACTTATCTGCTCGCATTCACTTACAAATTGGACACCCAACAACCCCGGGATCCCTCTCTAATCGCTCCGATCAGTCGTGATCAACACACTCATCGACTTGCACCTCCCAAGCCGTACTCCCCGCAGTTGTGGAAATGCATACCCATCCGTTATCTGTTGATCATGGCCGACCAACGACACAACGACTTCCAACACATCAGACCTGTGCTTTTGCGTTATGTTGTGTTGAGCATGCCCCATCTTTTGCCGGAACAGGACCATTTCGACGCGTTCAGAAGGTCGACAAAAAGGACAAGTGGGGATCACTGTACGTCGATGGTCTCGTATTTTATTTTTGTCTCATTTTTCTCGATTTTTCATCCATTGTTGTTACCCTTCCCCTTCCTTTTCGTGCGGGGCTCTTTGTTTGTTTTTTTTTTGCAATTTGTGCTTTTTGTCCTTTTCTTCCATCTCCCATTCATTGTCAGTGCCCACCAAAAGGGTGCCTTTGCTTCTTCGCCCCGTCGTCCTCTGCTCATTTCCATCGACGAATGCTCCGTCGCTTTGGAGGAGGCCAGCATTTCGCACAATTTCTGTCGCCTTTCCAAGTCACTCGACATTCTCTTGGGCCGTGCAACGGTGGAGCAGCAATTCTGCTACTACGAGCTGATCCTCAAGGCGATGAGTCTCTCTTTGGACGGAAAATGGCCACGGGCACTCGTCGACAAATTGCAATTGGCCTGGGAACGTTTTGACAGGTGGGCCAAGGCAGTGTCGAGGATTTTGTACAATTTGCTTCGGCAGCGTTATTCCCCGTCGTCTTCACGAGGATTCTGTCCGTCTTTGGTTGTCCTCCGCTAATGCCGCCAAAATCAGTGGGCTCGACCAGCGCGACAACTCCTTTCTCATTGCCCACACGCCGTTGGTTCTGTTCCGCGTTGACTCACGCATTTTCCGCAGTCCCCCGCACTTGCGTTGCTTTTGTCGTTCGCTGTCTTTTTATTTGGCCGCTTCACGCGACATGAACACGCTGCAGTTGGTCCGTTCTTCTCTGAACAGCTCCAAAAGGTCCCGCCCTTTCATTTTTCATTTTAAAGTCATTTTTAAACAGCGAAATTGAGGAGAAAGAAGCTCTGCTCCGTTCTTTTGGTGGCACACAACGATTGGCCGTTGTTCAAACATTCATTGAACTTTGTGACGACGAGGACGGCACCGAAATTGATGACATTGAGGAGATTCGGCAGATTTTGTGCTCACAAATTCACCAATTGTTTATTGCGGACACCCATCTTCCAAAGCTCGTCCATTTCAATGTTCTTTTATCATCCCTCGATTGATTTGGCATTTTCCTATTTTCAGATGTATCCCCTCAGGCTTGTCCCTGTCATTGTGCAACGTGTACCCTCAGCGCATGTGCTGATCAATTCCATCAACGAGCTGATCACTGGCAGCAATTTGGAGAGGCGTATTTTTGCGATTGTGCTAATCACTGAACTGCTTGAACTTGTCAGTTCCCACAGCTTTGTGTCAAATTTAACCTTTTTTCCGTTTTCATTTTCAGTATAAAATTCCGAGTGCCTTCGCTGCTCTGTCGCTGATTTCTGACATGTTAGACGCCATGTTGGTCAGCTTGGTCACCGACGAATTTATTGTGCTGATGCTAAACGTCGTCCCGTCTTTGGCTCGCCTCGTTCTCCTGTCACCATTCCATGCCGAACAGTTTTTGACCATTTTGGAACGCACGCGGAAACTCGCATTCAGTCGGATGGCCATTTACAGCAGTTTAAGCCAGGCAAGAAAATCGCCAGAACGGAAACTGTTTGAAATGGTCAACAGGACAATGGAAGATCTCCCAAAATTGACATAATTATGCATAATTTATTTTGTTTTGGCGAAGTTCGCATTTTGCAAATTCATATTTTCCAATTGTTTTGTTTTGGTTATAGTTTTTTATTCCGTTTCTAAACATGAACTATAATAATTTGCGCTTTCAAAATGGACAATAGCAAAAAGAAAAATGGGACAAAAATTATGTTTTTTCTTGTGGTTTAAGGGAGGGATGAAAGTCATCGTTGTTGGACATGGGAAGAGATTGCGTTCGTTCGTTGGCTCCGGCGGCTTCGCCTTTCTTCTTTCTCATTGTCAGCCGATTTGTGCCGTCTCCGTCGTGCCGTCGCTCCTTCCGCCACTCATTTCCCTTACGCTTCCGTAATCGTTCGCCCTTTGCCCTCCGATTGGTCTTTTTTGTTGCTCTTTCGTTACGATTGTTTTCGGCACTGTTAGTTTTTCGCTGATCAATGCTTCCGATCCGTTCGGCATTCCCTCAATGTCTTGCCAACCATCCGCCGAACTGAGCATTTGCGTGTCCAAGACGGAGTAGCGATTGGGCCGAAAGTTGTGGAGGACATTTCGGAGCTAAAAAGGGGAGGGAGGGATACGGTGATACCATATGCAATTAAAAATGTACGATGGTACAAACTTTTCGAAGGGGGGTACGGTAAATACCATATATATTGATTTTCGGGTGGGGGGGGGGGCGCCCCGGGGGAACGCGGCGAAGGTTTTCCGATTTTTAAATTACTGCTTATACTTAATTTTTACCATTTGTGTATCTGATTTCGTTAGTTTTTTTTTTTTTTCTTGTTTCAAAATTCGTTTTTCCGAGGGAATGCCAATTTGTCGGTGTGCCATCGGTCGGTCACCTGTTTCCCTCAGTTTCCATTCCGTTTTCAGGTTCTTTTTGGCATATGACT
The DNA here is from genome assembly GCA_023374025.1 of Heterodera schachtii. Lineage (NCBI taxonomy): Eukaryota > Metazoa > Nematoda > Chromadorea > Rhabditida > Heteroderidae > Heterodera > Heterodera schachtii. The sequence goes on from SIJG01000055.1 coordinate 287,243, forward strand.
TTCCTTTTTGGGCCCTCTTCCTTTCCCTTTTGCTGCTTTTTCTCCCATCACTTTTTAATTTCTTAAAATACTTACGAAAAATGCTCCCACCGCTACGCCGAGGAGCGCACCGCCGGCGACGTCGGTCAGCCGATGTTTGTGGTCACGAACACGGGACAAACAGACGAAATAGGCGAAAAGGACGACGAAAAACTGGACAAATGAGCGCACTGAGGGGGACAGTTTGAACCTGACAAATTGGCCGAAGGGTTAATTACGGGGAGGGATTAATTAGGGAGAAGGGGGGGGGGTAATTAGAGGTACCGCTTTTGAAGATAATGGATGATAAACACGGCGAAATTGCAGACGGCGGCAGAATGGCCGGAAGGGAAGGAGAAGTACTCATTCTGAACAGAATAGAAAATGCACAAAATGAAAAGGGAAGTCCGGGAACGACCTGATCAAACATTTTGTTGGTGCATTCGTAGTCGGAAATGTAAGTGAAATCGTTGGGGGGACAAAGTGCCGACAGATTGCGCGGTTGGCACACCGCCAAGAAATTGGGCCGGAGGCGGGAGCACGTGCGCTTGCCCAACTCGCAAATGGTCGAAGTGGCGGCCTGCGACGCGTACAGCGAAGCGACGAAGAAGAAGCAGTTGATGGGCAGCGGGTGGAGCAGCAGCGCTACGCCGGGAGACGACGAATCGGGCAAACGCAGGCGCCGGCCCCGACGACGGCACAAATGGCGGACCAAAGAGCACTCGGACACAATTACCTGAGTGGGGGGGGATTGGGAGGGGGCAACGGACAAATGCCAACTGACCACCAAAATGCCGACAATCGCAAAAATCAGATCCATCAGTTGGCTGGGCATTGTGTCGGGCACATTCGGAAAACGAATTTCGTTGTCGTTGCAGAAGAAACCCTGCAAGTGTTTTTCGTTCTTAGTTATGCCAAAAAAACAGAAACCGCAAAATCATAGGAATAAAGGCAAAATCCTAATGAATTAAATGGAAAAGCCAGCGAAAACAAAGAAAATAATGACAATTAGCATCGGCGGTAGGACAAATTAAACGTTTTGACCAATTAATTTCTCCACCTGTCTTGCGTAGGGCGTGGATTTGGCCACCGCACGGAGTGCCATCAAAATGGGGAGGGACAGCAGCAAATTCCACAGGTGACGATAATTGGGAGGGGAAAAGCTGACCACGGAAGAAGCCGAAGAGGAGGAGGAGGAGGAAGAAGAGGAGGAAGAGGGAGTGGAAGAGGCGAACATGGCCAAAGAAGAAGCACCAGCAGAAGAAGAAGAAAAGGGAACAAACGGAGGACGGAATGGAAAAAGACGGAGAATGGTGGGGGATTGGGTTGAGAGATCAGTTAAATAGGGGGGGGGGGGGGGGAGGGAAGGGACGGGGCGGGGCGAATGTTATCCCAATTCCAACTGCAAAGCCCCTTCTGCTGCTGCTGCCCCTCCCCACTGCCATTCCATCAAATTTCGTCAAATTTCGTGGACATTTTGCAATTTTTCCTTTCTTTCCCATTCATTGGCGTCACAAAATACACCTTTTCGGAGTTAGGAGAGGGAAAAAGGAGGGGGGGGGGGGGGAGAAAGGGAGAGGGAAAGGTAAAAGGGAAAGGGTGGCAAAGGGAGGGGGGGGGGGTTGAGAGGGGACGGGGGGATGAGTAAGTACTGCTAGGAAAATAGGGGAGATGGGGGTAAAAGATAAGAAAGGTGACAGCAGAAGAGGAGGGGGAGGGGGGGGGGGGAGAGAGTGGGTGCATTCGTTGCCTTTCCATTGCCATTGCCATTGCCATTGCACCCGTTCTTCCCTTCTCCTTGCCAAAACTATGCGAGTCGGCGATGCCGGGGGCAAAGTCGGCGCAAAAGAGCAAAAGGGAAACGAAACAAAAAGGGACAAAGCAAAAGCGGAGAATGAATTCTTAAATTTGATAAGGGAATCTCGAAAGAATTTGCGGTGTTTTTGGCCTATTTTTTTTGTTTTATTATTTGTTGAAATGTTTTTGTTTTAATTGAATAAAATTAATTATTTTATTTTAACGCTAATTGCTTTTTTACGAATTTATAGAATACTGAAGTAAATTCAATCCGAACATAAATTGCCAGCCCTAATGATAAGAAAAAGTCAAATGAAAAAGAGAAAACATTAATTAATTTACTTAAAATTTAAATATTTTTCTAAAATTTGTTTTTCTTTTTTCTTTCTTTCGCATTTTTAAATTATAACTAAAAAGCTCTTAAAAATCCTCAAATTTTCGTCCTTCCCATTTTTCCATTTAGCCCCCCCCCCCCCCCTCCCCCTTTTTCCACGAATACCCCCCCCCCACCCTCCGAAAGGGAGGATTATTCACCCCCCCCCCCCCCCCCCCCCCGTTTGATTCGTCGGCTTTTTCCCTTTTTTCAGCAACACTTTGGCGATGAGCACAACGACAAAGCCAAAAAGTGATGATGGCCAACAGCAGAAGAGAACAGTTTTACTGATTTGACAATCATTTCGATGAATTTTCAATTTTAAAATTGCCAATTTCAAATAAATTTCGAATGTTTTGGCAATCGAAGCCATGCCATTTCAAATGGACCCCCCCCCCCCCCCCGGGAATTCATCGGGAATTCATTAGAATGCATTCATTCGTCCTTCCGTCTCTTTTCCTTCCCAAGTCGCCCCCCCCCCCTCACGCATATTTTCTTCCCCCCCCCCCCCCCCCCCCCCCCCCCCCCTCCTCTCGTCTTCTTCCATCTTCATCATTTAGCACCTTTTAGTCGGGAGAAGGTCAATTGATCAGTCGCCCCGGGCGATCCTTCCGTCCATTTTGGTATTCTTCAATTCAATTGGTGATTATTCAATATTTTTCCGACGTAAGAATTTGAAGTGTTCGTGCATCAATTCAAATCCAAAATTCCATTCATTTCAATCTATCCCATCGAATCACTTTAATAAACGTGTCCATCGATAAATCCAACAAAATTTACCGATCGGACGGACAATGGAAAAAGACGAAGACGACGGAAGAAGACAAGGACGGATGATTGAAGGGGATGAGGAAGAAAGGGAGGAAGAAGAGGGGAAAGGTGGGCTTAAAAGAGGGGCAGCGCAGAGGAGGGGGCAACGGGAAAGAGCGAGACGAAGCGGGGGAAGGGGAGAGACAAGGATGGGAGGGGAGGGGGGGGGGGGGGGGGGAAGAGGGAGGACACGGAGGGGAGGGGGGGGGCAGTGAGTGATCACTCACTGATCGGTCAGCTTTAGAACAAAAAACGATTGAGTGACCCTCTCTGAACCTTATCAAACGATATACCTAATTTAGGCAATTGATGGAAATTATCATTTGTAAAAACTAAAAATAAATTCCATGCGTTTTTCTTAAAGGTCCGTTTGTTTGTTTTTTACTGCGATAAAATGAATATCAATTGTTATTTTATTTTTTATTCTGCCATTTTTTCATTTCCATCATTTGACCCATTTAAATTTAAAGCATTTTGTAATTGAAGAGATTATGATCAGCAGAAAGTACAAAATTCCATTGATTATCCGTCGCAATTATTTAAATTTGACTTTAAATCGGCTGCAGTTCATTTGCTTCCGAATTCCAATAAGATCAATTAATAGATTCCCATGTCTAATTGAACTCCGTTTAGCCCCCGGCTCTTCCGCTGATTTGCCGATGCGTCCTCCAAATTCGCCGCCAATTCCGTCGTTTGGCGTTCCGTCGGTCTCTGCCAATACAAATTCACGCCGAGGGGAAGACAATGGTGGCGACAACAATGGCAATGGCAACGAAATTAACAACGTATTCCACGCACTTTTAAGGATGGCAGTGGCGGCGATAATGGTAAATGAAAAAGAAAAGGCCAAATTTGGGAGGGAAAGGGGGGGAAAAGGGGAGGGAAAGGGGGAGGGGGACGCGGGGTACGAACCCCCCCCCCCCCCTAAGGGGGGGGGAAGGGGGAGGGGGACGCGGGGTACGAACCCCCCCCCCCCCTAAGGGGTGGGGAAGGGGGAGGGGGACGCGGGGTACGAACCCCCCCCCCCCCCCCTAAGGGGTGGGGAAGGGGGAGGGGGACGCGGGGTACGAACCCCCCCCGCCCCCCTAAGGGGTGGGGAAGGGGGAGGGGGACGCGGGGTACGAACCCCCCCCCCCCCCCCCCGCCCCCGGGGGGTAAAATTCAAACATTTTTTCAGCGGCGCTTCCCCAGGCCCCAAAATCTAAAATTGAATGTTTGGCTAATGGACATAAATAACTCATAACTCTGAGCTTTTCCTTTACAAAATGCACCTGCCAATCCGTTCCTTCTTGGATTTTGCCATTGCCAATGGCATCGATTTTTGAAATAATTGTGCCCATTTATTTACCTTTGCGCTTTTCTTGAAATCTTTCCCTCTTTGTCTCTGCGCACTCTCGAAATGCTCTTGTCCTTCTGTCTCCGTTTCTCTCTCTGTCTGCTCTCTCACTCCAGCACAGTCTCTCTATGCTGTCTCACTCTCGGCTTTTTCTCGTGTTATTTCATTCACCGCCACAGCACTGACAAATGAGGTTGTCATTGTTAGCCAACCAAACACAAATACCCTCTCACCTTTGTATTGCCAGCCTGTCCTCTCCCCTCACCCCCCCCCCCCCCTCCCTCACTCTTTTTCCCTCTCCCCCAACGCTCCTTCCGCTCCCTCCTTTTCTCCCGCCCCCTTTTCCCCCCCCCCCTTTCCTAGCCCTCTCTCTTTCTTTAAATGCCCTCTCTCTTTCTCTCCCCCCCCTACCAAACTCTGAGTCCATTTGCCAAAATACCTTCTAAGCAGGTGCCCAAATGTCCATGTATCTCGCCTCACTCCCCCCCCCCCCCCCCCCCGCTCTCTCTCTCGCTCTCTCTCTCTCTCTCTCTCTCTCTCTCAGTCTCTCTCTCGGTCTCTCTCTGTCTCTTTCTCGCTCGCTCTCTCCCTCTCTCTCTCTCTCCCCCCTCTCTCTCTCTGTCCCTCTCTCTCTCTCTCTCTCTCTCTCTATTTTAATGTTCCATAAAATCACAAAATTCATTCATTTATCATAAAAAAGCAAATATTTTGACTGTGATGCGCATTAATAAATGGAAAAGCAGTGAAAAGCGGTGTCATTTTGCGTCGTTTGCTCGGACGGTGAATCAATCAGAAAATGTTTTACAATATTTTTAAACATTTTTAATTTCCTTTTACATTTTTAAATATTAATTTATTAAGAAATTGAAAAATTTAAATTAAAAGGATTCGTTTAATTTAAAATGAGAAGAGACAAAGAATGAAAGAGAGAAATTAAGACAAAAAAGACAATGAAAAAGAAAAAAGGGGGCCAAAATGAAAAAAAAGAAACAGAAAAAGGCACAAAATGAGAACGGATTGAGATTGGATAGATCTAAAACAGATAAAGCCGGGACTTAGCAGAGATGAGAGGGGGAGAAAAGGGGAGAATCAAAAAAAAAACAATTTATTATTAACTTAATTAAATTGAATCAATTTACCTCAATTTTAAAATTGTTTTCATAGAACCCGTCCCAAAAGTGAAGAAAGATTAATCGAATTGCGCTTTCATTCAGCCATAAAAGGAAAACATTACGATTATCACACTTCGCGAACATTCCCTCCCCCAATAGCACCGAATTTGTTAAAATAGCCAAACAAAATTTTAGCTTTTAATTTACCTTATTTTCATTCCCTCCTCTTTTCCCCCTTTCCTCTCCCTTTCGCCTTTTCCCTTCACTCTCTTTCCCTTCCCTTTTCCCCCTCCCTCTCTTTCTCTCTCATTTCCCCCTTGCCCTCCCGCTCTCTTTCCCTCCCATCCCTCCCCTCCCCTTTTCCCTCCCCCTCTCTCTCATTTTCTTTTCTCTCCCGCCCCCCTCTCTCTCTTTCTCTTTTCCCTCCCTCCACTCTCTTTCCCTTCTCTTTTCCCCTCCCTCTCTTTCCCTCCCATCCCTCCCCTCCCCTTTTCCCTCCCCCCCCCCTCTCTCATTTTCTTTTCTCTCCCGCCCCCTCTCTCTCTCTTTCTCTTTTCCCTCCCTCCACTCTCTTTCCCTTCTCTTTTCCCCTCCCTCTCTTTCCCTCCCATCCCTCCCCTCCCCTTTTCCCTCCCCCCTCTCTCTTTCCCTTTTCCCTCCCCCCTCTCTCTTTCCCTTTTCCCTCCCCCCACTCTCTTTCCCCTCCCTTTACGCCTTCTCCAAGTGCACCCCTTTGGCCCTCCCTTCCGTCCCCTTCTCGGCCAAAGTGTTTGTTTGTTCTTCCAAATTCGCTTCCCCCATTGATTCCCCCCTCCCCCAATTTCATTTCCCTCCAATCGCTTTGATCGGTCCCTTCGCCTCTTTCCGTTGCTTATCGCTGCTCTCTTCGCAAAATGCATGATGCCATTGCCACTTTACTGAACTGATCCAAATTGTCGCTGCTCCGTTCGTTTTACGGTCGATTTGCGACGCCTTTCGATCGGAAACGAATTCATTCTTTCGTCGGCGGTGTTCCATTTCTGATCAGTGCACCCGCACGACCTTCCAAATTCAATTCTCTGTGCTCATCAAATTATTTGTTGTTTGTATTGTACCCCCCCCCCCCCCCCCGCCCCTCCAACCGTCCACAACATTTGCGGGTCCCCCTCCTCCCTCCCTCCCCCCCCTCCCCCTGTTGTCCATTCCCTCGTCCCCCGTCCACACGGCTCCCGATAATCTCATCGACCCCATTCCCAACCCAACCTCACCACATCACTGTGTACAATCAACGCATTTCCGACCAAAATCGAACGGACTCATTTCACTCATCAGAGTTGTCGATCAAATTATAGTCCAATGAATGACTTTCAATGATTTCCATTGGCACAATTCAAAATGCATTTGATGCCGAAAAATACTGCTAGGTGCCAATGCCAATGCCATTCTCTTCTCCGATTTACTTGCTCATTTCATCGCTTCTCTTTTCCCTTTGCTTACATTTGCATTCCCACGACAGGCGTTTTTTCTGGCGACCCAGGGACTTTTTGTGTCCGCGGAACAATCAATGGAACCGTCGCCCGGAGGGACGACGGAAGGGACGGCCAAAACGGAAAGGAAAAGTGCGGAAGAGGAAGAAGAGGAGGAGATGGAAAGGAAGAGGGAGAAGAATAAAAGGTACGATCATACGGAAAGTGGAATTGATACTGTAAAGCGGGAAAGGGATACGATAAGGGAAGCGTGGACTAATCAAGTGGGGAAGACTGACATTGATCAAATTGGCAAAAGTGGCACTGATCAAATGGGGAAGAAACAAATATGTAATTACTAATTCCATGTGCTAATCATTTATTTTTTGGATCGAAAAGGTCGTCTCCTTCTCCTTCTCGCCCTTCATCTTCTTCCTCATCATCCGATAGAGAAGGTGATCATCCGGCGGATAAACAACGCATTGGCAAAGTGCCGCTTAAAATCGACACTGAAAAGCTTTTGCACACCGACACAATGCCAAAAGAGGCGAGAATTTAAAGAGCAATTTTCAAAATTAATTGAAGCGGCCTCAAAGGAAAATCCTTGCCACTTAATAAAGAATGAACTAATTAATTCGATTTATTATTAAAAAAGACACATTATCCATGATTGGGTTTTGGCACTCGGCCAAAAGCATAAATTAATTAAAACAAAATTTATGAATGAATTCACCTTCCAACTTTAGACCATTGCCTTAGTGCCCGAGTCGCCGCCAATTGAAATTGAAACTGTCGGAGTTCGGAGGGATAAAATCTGTGCCGAATTGGAAGTCAAAACAGCAAAAATGGGAGAAGAAAACGGACAAACGGAGCCAAACGAAGGAATGGCATTTGTCATCAGAGAAGGAGGAGAAGAAGAGGAAGAAGAAGGGGAAGAGGAGGAGGAAGAGGACGACTTTCAGCAGAGAATGACACTTTTTGGCCGATTGGACGCCATTTCGGAAGTGAGAAATTCCAACCGGGGGGGGGGGGGAAGGGAAAGCATCGAATTGGAATGAAAATTCAATTGGAAAAGCATTGCCCAATTAGTAGCTTAACATAATGGGAGGAAAGAAACCTTCGCATTGTTTGAATCCTTTGTCTTTTCTGCAACCCATCATTAGCATCCCCCGCCTCATTCTCTTCTTATCCATCGCCAAAGATTAGTTTGGTCTGTCCCCCCCCCCCCCCCTCTCCCCCTTTCGTCCGTCCCCAATCAATGGACGATGAATGACCCCTCCCCCGTCCATTTGCCTTCGTCCCCCGCCGTTCCTTCCCCGCACATTGCCCACCATAAAAAGGGCGCACTTTCCCCCGGGGGAGTGTTTGCTGACCCTCGGAATGGTCACTTTTCGGTTCGCTCACTGAGTGAGTGACCTTTCCCAAAACCGACATTTCTTATCGCCGCCGTCCGTCCGACGAATGCCTTTCGGTCATTGCAAAAGTTTAATTTTACTTTTGCTTTGATTTGCCATTCTCTCCCCCTTTTTCTTTCGGAATTATTCCCTTTTTGTTTGCAATTTTCGCTTTTAGGAGGACAGCGACGAGTTGCGCAGTGCCCAGTCGAGCAGAGCGTCCACCGCCCGCCAACAGTCGCAACGGAAAGAGGCGGCGGAAAAGCACCCGCAGGAAAAGCAGCCCCGGGGACACACCGAGCGGGAGGAGCACCAATTCCCTGCGCCTCCTCCCCATTTTGCGCACCCTTTTCAATTCGTTTTCACGAATCGGAAAAAGCGCCGACACATTCAGTCTCAGCTCAGGCGCAAAAGTCGACGAGTTGAGCACGCCGGAGGAAGAGAGTGTGGTCGGTGAGGAGGGCACAAAAGAGGCAGAGACGACGGCGCCGCCAAAAGTGCCGCCACTGAAATTGGAGGAATTGTCGCCGGAGGGCAAATCGCCGTCGGAAGTGAAAACATTTTGGAATGTGCATTATGAAAAGAGAAGCGTTCAGACCGAGACGTATAACAGCTCATCGGACACGGACACTGTGCTGATACGAGAAGAAAAGGAGGAACGAAAAAGGGTAAGCAAAAAATAGAAAGACGGTAAAGGAATACTGTGGGAAAAGCATGGCATACTGTAATGGCTTTGGCATTTCCAAATATTCCCTTGAAGAAACCTTCCGTTTTTGGACCAAAGTTTATGTATGCAAAAAATGAATTTGTTCATAATTTAAACATTTTTTGAAAAACGAAATGATCGCCTGCGGTGTGGCGGGGCGGGGGGGGAGAGGTTACCGGACGGAAACAAATGAAATGAGCCAATAAATCGATTTTGGGCCCGCGGGGGACGGATGAAAGACACTTCGGTTGGGACAACGCAAGTGATGCAACCCAACCAAGCAGTTGAAAAGGCAAAGTTTAGGCCAAAGATGAAAGCATTTTTGAAATCTAAAACCAATTCATTGAGACTTTTTTTTTGATTTTGCCATTTGTAATTTAAAATTCGGCACAATTTGGGGAGGGGGGGGAGAGAGTGAGAAGAGTGTGAGTCATCCTCCAATTTCATCATTTAACTATATATATAATTATTCATAAAGAACAAGTGATTTGTTTAGGAAATCCCTGTCCAAATGTTTCACGCAACGCCGGCCGACGCGGACCGAGATCAGAGCGAATTGGAGGAAGCGATGACCGATCAGCAAATCACTTGGAGAGGAACTCCGCCGATGTAAAGGGGGGGGGGGAGAATGGCAAATTGGAAAATTAATTAGTCAAATGAATCAAATAAAAAAGTGAGGGTGTAATGCCAAAAAAAAGAAAAGGAAATGCCAAAAAAGGCAAGTTGGGAGGATGATTAGCCAGTCACTAATTGTAATAATTGTACGTCCGTCCGTTGTGCCCTTTGTTTATTTTAATTTGCCCTTAATTATTCGAAGCCCCCCCCCCGTCCCTCCGATGGAACTCGTTTCCCCCCCCCCCCCCACCCCTCCCTTTGCCCTTATCTTTCGGATCTCTCTCCCCCTCCCCCTTCCCCTTCCATTTGGGTGTCCGTCGTCCGCCCCCTCAGGCGGCGTTTTCCCTTCCCTTCGGTTGGCAGCCGATTGCGATAAATTGAATCAAATATTTAAAAATCCTAAAGAAAAGTTCGTCAAGATTATTGAAAATAAATAATCACCCATTTTCTAAGTGAGTACGGCGTCCGTTCCCCGTCGATGTCAATTAATCTCGACAGAAGTCGGTAAGCGGACAAATGATCACACAAATGCGCAACATAAATAAATGAAACAAAACAATTTTCAAAATGCTTATGATTTTGTGCCTTTCACAATGCTTTTCCTCCCATTTTTAATTGTGCCGCCCTTTCAGTGAATCGGAGCAATTGGACCATTCCATCTGTTCGGACCCGCAATTGGACGAGAGTTTAATGGCGGCGAGTTTAATCGCGGCACACAAAAGGGCCATGGGGGAGGAGGAGGAGGAAACCCCCAGGGCAAAGGAAGGGGGGCAATGGGGGGAACAATGCCGGAGGGGCGGAGGGACCCAAACGGCGGCGGAAAGGGCGACGACGACACCCGCCGGCGGAGAAGGGTGGGAACGGCACGAAAGGTGCGCGAGAGTGACGCGACCAGGGCACACTCACCGACTCTATGGCACCTCCTCCCATTAGACAGTCTTCCACCTCATCATCCGTCGAATTGGACGACGAAAGGGACGAACTTCCGCCACCACCGCCGCCGATGGTTCAGCAAAAGTTGCGGAACGGAATGCAGCGGGAGGAGAGAGAAGAAGCCCTTCGCCATTCTCAGCCTCTGCGCCTCCCCTCCCTTCCTCCGACCACGGCACAACTCCCCCATCACCAGCAGCAGCAACAGTCCCTTCCTCCGCTTCGTTCCCATCTTCCGCTTCCCTCCCGCGTCCATCCGTTACGTCCTCCGCCTCCTCCGCCACCGTCCGTTCCGCCCGTGTCAAAGCCATCGGTGACTCCGTTATGGGGCCGTAATGAGCGATTGGTTAATTATTTGCACGGATATGGCACTTTGTTGGGCAAGAACATGGAGGAGAAGGAGAACATCATCGTCGGACCACGAAGAGACGCCAAATTGGAGGAGGAAGAACGCCGAAGGGCGGACGAATGGGCTGTGCATCCGATAATGCTGAAGGAGCAGAGGGGCCGACCCGAGGAACGAGTGATTCCCATCCAACGCAGAACGACAGCGCAGGAGACGACGCCATGGCGCGGGTCGCCGCTGCTCAGATCACCACGACGGATCAGCACGGAATGGACGAGCGGACCAACGCAAAACGGACACCGAAGAAATGGTGGGGTAAATGGACAATCCAACCTAAGGAAGGGCTTATCATTGTACTGCTCGAACTCCTCGTCCGCCTACCCCCCCCCCCCTCTCTCTTCCCAAGCGTCATTTTCCCCTTCCCCGCCCCCTCCCCCCTTCCCGTCCAATTCCCGACCACCAATGAATGTGCACATTCCGGAGGAAATTCCTTCATTGCTCATTGAGCGATGATGAGTCACTGTCCCTCCGTCTCACCGGGGGAAACGGACGAAGGCGGGGGAAGACAATTTTGGACGAAAGGAGGGACGAGTCATCCCAAGCCCAAACAGTACGGACGAAAGATGCGGGGGAGGGGAGGGGGACCAAAATTCGAAGACTTTCCTCCGCCAATGGATGTAATAACATGCATTCCGATCATCAGCTGTTGCTGGACGCACCTTTTTAACATTTGCAAAGCGATGAATGATTTATTATGGGCGCGGGGGGGGGGGAAGAGGGAGCTGTACCCCCGTGCTTATTCCTCCAAATTCGCTCTTCTCATAAACATTGCCTCCGGGGGACGGGGGGACTCAGTCGTTCGAACTCGGCTGTTCCAACCCCCCCCCCCCTCCATCCATCACCTCTTCCCCCCCCCCCCCCCCCATCTCTCCTCCTTCCCCTCATCGTCCGTCCTTCTGTCCTCCTCCCCCCCCCCCCCGGGGGGTACCATTGCCCAAATCGGACAGATCGTCGGAGGGTTCGTTCCTTTGCCCAAGGTCCTTTTCCTTTTCCTTTTGCGCGTCCATTCCCGTTTTATTGCCTTTCCCACCATTCGAATCGATCCTTTGCAGTCACAACACCGTTCACATTTCTTAGAGAATCTATTCCAATGTCGCTTATTTCAGTGCCAATGGCCACCGATCCGTCGGCACTTCCGCCGCCGACGTTTTACTCGTCAACGATACCGTCGAAGGTAATTAATGAATTAGCGATTGAAAAAAGGTTTTATCAAAATTCACTGATAATGGGGGAGAGAAAAAGACACAAAATGCTAAAAAAAAAATAAGCGAAATTCAATAATGCTTTTCCTTTTTCTTTATCATTGGCCCTTCCGTCCTTTGCTTTCCGTTCGTTCCATTCATTTCTTTTTCTGTTAAATTCCGTTAATTTTCCACGCTGCGGAACTTTTTTTTTGTGGACAATTTGTGTGTGTGGTTTGGTTGGAATATTTAAAAAACGCCAACATCATCACATCATCCATCTCTTATCAGCTGACAGAAAAATATGGATGAAACGAAAACGCCGGGGGGAAGGGAGAAAAGGAGAAATAGGGGGAGGGGTCGGGTGGAGAGAAAAAGGTAGGGGGGGGGAGAGGGGAAAGGAAGGAAAGGAGGGGGGGAGGATTGGAGAGAAGCCAACCACAAAGCAAAAGCACGACCCACCCAACCCATCAAACATTCGTTTCATCTATAATTGTCATCATCCAAATTTCCGTTAATGGATCGGCGGATGGACCACCGACTGACTGATCAGTGATCGGTCAGCGATTTTGTGAGTGGCGAAATTTGGAAAGTGCCAAAGAAGAAAATCGAAACGAATGTCCCGTCCGACCATTTCCCTTCTCCTCTTTTAGAGTTTGATGAAAGAATTATCTAAACCGGTCTTCGTCATTTCCCCTCCCTTAACTAATCAAAAGACAAATCCCCCCCCCCCCGAAAATGATAACAAAACGACTCTCACATTCATTCCATTCCATTCCTTCTTCATTCTTCCGATTTGCCATTTCTAAATAGGCTAAGACGATTTCCCCCCCCCCCCCCCCCCCAAATGCTTTTTCCCCGGCGTTAATCCAATTTGTCCCTCTTTCGACTGCAAATTATTCTTTTTGTTGCCGAAAAAGTCCAATATCCTTCACATTCTCATTGGCTTTCCTCCCAATGCCCCAAAATCCCTCCCCCCCCCCAAATTCCCATCCATCGCCCCCTCTTCCCCCCCCCCCCCCCTCCGTCCCTTTTCTTTTTCTTCCCATATTATCCGTTACGCCATTAACCCTGACCACTCGCAGAGGTGAAATAGGACAAAGCCATTAGCAATTACATTTCCTTTGATTAGGGAATTGACCCGAACAAAAGGGTATATAAATGCGTCCATTTGCCATTCGTTCGCTGTTTTTCCTTCCGCCGTTTCATATCCGACCGCAAAGCATTCTTCCAAACAGCTTTCACTCAATGCATTCGTTTGTTCGTTTTGCCTCCCTTTTCAATGCTTTTCACCGGCGGCGTGCGAAAGGGGCGGCACAAACGGCGGAAAGTGCGTTCGCCGCCACTCTCCGCGCAGCGGCGGCTCATTACGCCCGCTTCCGTCGCATTCACTCCCCGGATCAAAGGAGCAAAACGCGGCTTCGCTTTTCTCCTCCATCGATCGCAAAGATTGACGAAAAGCTCACTTAAACAACGGCAAAAGTGCCCATTTGCGTTCCTTTTATTCTGTTTTACTTGTTGAAATGGACAAAATCACCCATTTGCCCTCGGCTGTTTGAGTCCCTCTCTAATTCCCCCCCCCTTCGCACCCATTTCAATTTGCATTTCTCTCCTCTTCTGCCGCTCTCTCCATGCTAACCGGTTACAAAGGTGACGGATGCCCTCGGGGGTCGGGGGGTGTCCCCCGCGGGGATTGTTTTGTCCGTGCTCACCTGCATTTTGCGCTGGTCAGACATTGCCCCAGGGGTTCTGTCTGTCTCCCCCACCCCTCTCCTCTCTCCCGCGCATTGTCTCTCTCCGCTCTTTGTCTCTTGTCTCTCCTCCGCCACCACACTCCCTCCTCACCGTCCATTCACTCACTGTGCATAATTCGCCTCATTCGCCGCCGCACATTCAATTTGAAATTTGAGTGGTCACACCCACCACAACAATAATCTTTCGCCCTGGGCACAGTCATCGACCGTCGCATTGACAAGAAAGCGCCGCGGGCATTCATTCATTTCCGCAGTTTCGCCCTTTAATACAAAACACTCTCCCACAGAAAGGCACGACCCCCTGCCATTGCTAATTTCTGTTAGCTTCATCACTTTCAATGTCTTTCCCCGGCGGGGGGTAACTTTTCACCCCCCACTCCCTTTTTGATGAGTGTTTGGCTTGTCCAAACATTGCGCCCTCGGGGGAATGTGTTTGTCGTCTTCGGCTAACGCCGCTAACCTCGGCCCATTCCATTTGTGTCCAAATATCGGCCAATTATTCTCCGATCGCCCGATGGTTCTGCTGCTCGTCCTCTGTCCGCTGCTTCCGCAAATAAACCGAGCGGACGAAGCATTTTACGCTGAGGGAAAGAAAGGCGCGGGGGGGGGGCGGAGAGGGACGGACAGTCGTCAGTGTATTTGCGCAATGATACAAATGGGGCAAGCGCAGGGGGGGGGGGGGGCGGGGGGCGAGACGCGGGGGTAAGGGGAGGGGAGGGGGGGGGGGGGGGGGGTTGACGTCCTCAAATCCCCCCCCCCCCCCACTCACTTTCAATTCAACCGCTCCAATTTTCTTCTTCGCTTATTTTACAAAATGTCCCTACGGGAATTAGCAGAACTAAGAGGAAAATTAAAAATAAACGAACATTTAAATGATGATAATGCCATTGCTTTCCGCGTTTAGCCCAATTCGCCGTTTGACAAATATTCCCGCGACAGTTCGTCGCCTCGCCATGACCAAAGTCTGCATGACGCGCCCTTTCTGATGTCCTCCTCCACCGCTAATTTCCCTCGGTCCTCCGTCCGCGACATTCCCATCCAACGTTCCGCGTCCGCGTTCGCCCCAATGTTTGGCAGTGCCGCGGGGGGCACGGTGCCGCCGCTGCCCTCCTCGCGCACGACAACGGCCGCACCAACGGAATATTACCGCAGAGAGGTGCGCTGGTTTGCCTTGGCCCTGTTTTCTTGTTAGGTCACCTCCTCCCCATTGTAGGTGCTGACGCGCACTCTCGTCACGCGCTCCTCCGAGGCGCTCAGTGCGCCGCCTCCGCTTGGCCGTTCGTCCCCTGCGGCGCCTTTTCTGACGTTGGAACAGTTGCCACCGCAGAGGGATGAAATGCCAGAGGAATATTGGTAAGGATGGGAGACCGAGGCTGGGGGGTTAATTAGCAAAGAATCAAAATTTTGATGGGGTAATTATGCAAATGTCGGCACTTTTTGTTTCCCTGCGGGTATTTTCCTCCAATGCCTTTCTCCCTAAGGCTTCGCTACTCGCGAAACGTCGAAGAGGAGGAGCGGCGAGTGCGCGAAGGGCAAGAGAGGCGAAAGCGCGAGGAAGAAGAACGCCGAAAGCGCGTGGATGAGCAGCGCCGGCGATGGGAGCAGCAGGAGGTGGAGCAGTTGGAGCGGATACGGCGTGAGAGAGAACGAATGGAACAGGCGTTGGAGGCGCAAGCGTTGGACCGCGAGAGGGTGGAAAGGGACCGCATCGGCCGCGACCGGGCGGAGCGTGAGGCGGCCGAAAAACGACGCCGCGAGGTGCGGCCCGCGACGGGGAACAGAAGCGCGGGCGGGGGTTTCCGCGAACTGCTGGCACGCGCCAGGGGCACGCGTCGCCCTCCGCCCAGCCGACTGGGGGTGGCGACGAAGCGCAATTTTGTTGAAACGAAAGCACAAAAGGAGCGAAAAATGGAAAATAAAATGACGCGACTGATCGATAATTGGCAAAGTCATTTAGTGGACTAATTACCTAATTAGCTGCCTTTATAAACTTTAAATTAAAGAACAAATTCAAATTTCTTCTTTTTTCAAATATTTTTCGGCTTTTACGCTTCATAGTTTTTCTTAGTATTAGTTGTTTTTTGTTTTTTTTTTGCTTCCTCACTTTTACTTTTTTCTTTTTTGACTTTTCCTTTTTTTGCTTTCCCTTTTTGGCTTTTTTTTCTTTTTGGCGTTTCGTTGCGTTTCTTTCGTTTCGTTTGTGTGATGAATGACCCTTTCGTTTGTCCCCTCTCTGAAGGAATGGGAGCGTATTGAGCGTGAACGTCGCCAATACGAAGAGACGGAGTTGGAGAAGCGGCGCGAATTGGAACGCTTGGAACGCGAGCGGTTGGAGCGCGAGCGAGCGGAAGCGGAAAGGATGGAACGCGAGCGGCTGGAGGCACTGAGACGTGAGCAGGAGCGACTGGAGCAGCAGCGGTTGGAGCAGGAACGGGTCGAACGGGAGCGACTGGAGATTGAGCGACTGGAGGTGGACGGATGGCCAAACGAAGAACGCCATGCGGAAAACAGAACCTTTTGCACAGATTGAGCGCATCGAACGCATTAAGCGGGAGCAGCGAGAAAAGGAGGAACGCGACAGAGAGCGCGCAAAGCAAGAAGCGGAACGATTGGCACGCGAGCGCGACGAGTTGGAACGGTTGGAGCGCGAGCGAATCGAGCTGGAGCGACAGGCCATGGAACTGCTGGTATTGCTAGACCAAGCATACTCTCGACTTTGCTATGTCACTTCAGGAAAAAGAGAGGCGTGAAGAGGAGGAACGCGAGCGTGAGAGGAGGGCGGAAGCACTGCGCGAAGCGCGCCGGAGGGAGGAGGAGTTGCTCGAGCGGGAGGCGCTCGAGCGCGTAGAACGCGAAGTTCAAGAGCGAGAGGCGGCACGCCGAGCACGTGAGCGTGCGGAGCAGGAACGCCTGGACGCACTGAGACGTGAGCAGGAACGGCTGGAACAGGAGCAGTTGGAGGCGGAGCGGCGAGAACGGGAGCGGCAAGAGGAGGAAAGAAGGGAGCGAGAACTGTTAGAAGGTGGGAGAAAAGAGAGGGGAATGGGAGTGGGGGCGGGGGAGGGAGAAGCCGGGAGACAAGGCAAAAGCAAAAGGATAAATGGTGGGGATATTAAGGGGGATTTAGGGAGGAGGAGGGGGGGGGGGGAAAGATTGAGTCGAGACGAGAGAGGAAGAGACGACGAGGGAAAGGGGTGAGGACAAATACAAATGCAAAAACAAAGCGTAATCAAATCAAATTTGAAATTGACGGATCGTCAAATTTAGCCTCATTGCGCGCAAAGGAGCGGCGAGAAATCGAGCGACTAGAGGAGGAGGAGCGAGAGCGGCAGCGACAGGACGAGGAGAGACGGGAGAGGGAAAGACGCGAGAGGGAGCGACTGGAGGCGATGGAACGCGAGCGGCAGCGACAATTAGAAGGTCTTAACTCGACAATGGCGGAAAAAGCTCTTAATAAATCACTGTAGAACAGCGCGAACGTGACCGAATCGCTGCTCTCGAGGCGTCCGCCATTGAAAGGCGAGCGCTCCGTGCGCGTGAAGAGCAGCGGGCGCGGGAGCGCGCGGATTTGGACAGACGCGCGGAAGAGTTGCGTGAGCAGGAAAAGCGTGAACGCGAGCGCAGGGATCGCGAACGGGCAGAAGAGGAGCGACGGCTGGCCGAACTCCGTGAGGCGGAACAGCGCAATGCGGGGCAACGCGAAAGGGAGCGGCGCGAGGCACAGGAGCGCGAGGAGCGTCGTCGAAAGGAGGGCTGGCGCAGTCGCGACCGCTTGGAGCAATTGGCACGCGAGCGGGACGAGCGAGAGCGCTGGGAGGCGGAGAAGCGGCGATTGCTGGTGCGGCATTCCGCCCAATGGCACATAATGCAAATCATCATTCCTTCAGTCTGACTACGAGCAGGAAGCCCGCAAGCGGCAAGCACTGACTTCCAAAGAGACGCTTGAGCGTCTGACGCGCAAGCCGTACTATTCGCGCGAAAATCTGACCCAACTCGGCACGGGCGGAGAGCCGACTGAGTACCGCGGCAAAGGCATTGAGCCGCCGGAATTCACCACGAAGGTCGGCGAAGCTTCGTCTCGGCACTTACCATTTGTCCATTCTGTGCCAGGTAGAACGACAAGTGATCGAACGCGTCGACCGCACTTTGTGGACAGAGCCGGAGACGACGCGCGTCTCCGCCGGATTGCCTCCGACGAGCTCCGCCTATTTCGGCAACACCGGCGGCATTTTTCCGTCTCTGTTGGACGCATCGGAAGAAAGCACGCGCGAGCGCATGTACAACCCACGCGACGAGGACTTTCTGCGCCGCGGGGGTTCACAACGGACGTCGAAATACCGCGCACGAATGGAAAAAGCACGGAAGGATTTTCTGCAGGGAACGGGCGGAGGCGCGGAACAATATCAGCCAAGTGCAGGTGAATGAATCGCTGGAAAGCTTTTCCCTGCCGACCGACATGGAAGCGAATGCCGTTCATTCCCCCCCTCACTTTTCCCCCGTTTAGACCCCGTCTCGGAACGTTTCCGCAAATCGACGGAAGAGTTGGCACGGCGTCGCGTCGAATACCGCGGGCCATTGCTGCAACGCTTTAACAGTGGCGAATTCGCTCACCCGCCAATTGAGCCACAGCTTATGCATTACGCGACCGGACTTGGCCGCAGTCCCTACGAGCAGGTGACCGACCCCCAGGGGAAAGGGGCCAAACGGAGAGACCATCAGACAAAACACCCCTGGGGGGGGGGGAAGGGTTATCTCTGCTGCTATCTCTATTTTACCCTTTTGAGTTCCTTTCTCTCTCTCTCTCCCTCTCTCTCTGTCTCGTTCTCTTCCTTTCTCTAACTCTTACCCATACCAATGATTTCTCTTTCTTTCCTTCCTTTCCTTTTTGTCCCTTTCTTCCTCCCTTTCTCTCATCCATCTCTTTTTCTTTTCCCCTCCCTGTTTCCCCCTCTTTCTCTTCCCCTCTCCAATTGTCCCCAATTCGTCCGTCCGTTCGCCGCTCCGTTCGTTCCGTCCACCGATGCGTTGCGTTCTTCCAGGAGTTCCAGCGTCTGTTGGCCAAGGCGCGTCGTCAACTCGCCCATTACTTTCGTCGCGCCCATTGCCAGCAGCGCAATTTCCATTCGGATGCCTCCGGCAATTCCTTCCACGCGTCGCCTTTGGCACATTTACACGCCACGAGATGGGCGACAACGGCACCGGAGGAGCAAATGGCCCACAGGGTACGGGCCTAACAAAAGCCCAGCGGTGCTTTCCGTGGATTTGGCCGACTTTCCAATGGATTGGCTTTCTTTCTTTTCCCTCTCTTTTTTTTTGCCTTGGCATTTCTTAATCAGTGCCATTGTTCACTTTCTTTGCTTAGGCTTTGAGTTTCTTCGGTTTTTGTTTTCTCTGAGGTGTCTTTTCTTTCCTTTCTTTCTTTTCAATTTGCCAAAATCCCCGCAAAATTTCATTTCCGTCCGCAGGACGAACACCGGCGAGGGTCACGCTCAGTGTTGGACTACAGCCCACGCCAAAGCCGAAGGGACATGGGGGAACAGGAGGCCGAGGCACAGCACTCGCGCTCAAAAAGTGCGGATTATCTGACGGACCCGCGAAGGTCGGCGGAAGGAAAACGGGCGGAGGGGGGGGGGGGTAATTAAGCAAATTGAATGGCTTTGGCTTTAATTGTTGAATTGGCGTTGTGTTTGCTTGTCCTCCGCTGACATTTGCTGTCCTGTTTAGGCCACGTGATGAGCATCACATTCCTGAGAATGATCTGCAAAAGAGTGTCATCGGCTCCGCTTTGTCCCCTCCGTCCGTCGCGCCAATGGGCGCCCCTGCGGGGGAACACGAACTGCGCTTTCGCAAATCGACGGAGCGCATCCATGCGCCGGATTGGTACCGCGACTATCATCAGCAGCAGGCACCGCCGTCGCAATACCAACACGCGCCGACGATGCCGTCGCCTATGACCACCGCAACTTCCGGCATTTTCTCGGCGGGCGGCACCAGCGCCGCGGGGATGGTGAGAGCCAAATTAGCAGCACTCGATTTCCTAATTACGAGTACTCATTCCAGGGGCTACCCTCTCGTCCCATCGATTTGCTCTCCTCTTCGGCCAAGCATTCCCCTTGGAGTTATTTGCCTCCTCCTCTCCCGTCCCTTACGCCCGGCTCGCCCCCCGTCGGTGGCATTGCGTTTCCGCCCGGCATGTTCGACAAGTACAAAAACGAAATTGAGGACATGCGCCGGTCGCGCACATCGCTGCATCAGTTGGGCCAAGCGCAGCAGCAGCCGCAAGAGCACACGAAGGTTTGTGCTCTGTGAGAGGGTCGGTCGGAGCAGTACTTGGAGGAGGACACATGACGGAGAGAGAGGAAAAGACAATTCTACTGGTGGTGGTGGTGTTTTGGCGGATGGAGGGGCGAAGGGCAAAAGCGGGGAAAGGGTGCGAACGGACAATGGCAAGGGGAAGTGCCGGTGATCAGCAGCAAGTGAAGGGAATTGCTGATTGGTCGGCTCTGATCAGTCTCTTGCCGATCAGCAAGGGAATTGCTGCCGATTGATCAGCAAATGCAGATTAGTAACATAGAAAATGTTTTCTGGTCGCAATGAATGCTCGTAAATTCTTTCAAGTGTCAACCAAAAAGGTCGTCGTGCCGTCTTCCGCAGCTGTTTGACCATTTGTCTGAGTTTGGCACTTTTCTGTTCGAGTGGCGCACCCTTTCCCCCTTTTCCCTTTTCCCTTTGCCCCCTCACCGCCCCTCCTCAGTTTCCCTTTCAGTGCATTTGCCCATTGTCTCATTAATTGCCATGCCATTCCTTCCTCACTTTTTGTTTTCCTTTTCCCTTTGTGCTTTTCTTACTTTTTCCCTCTTTTTCTGCAACTCGCGCTTTCGCCACTTTTGTTCCTCAAAATTGGACACTTTTTATGATTATTATTATTTTATTATTATTATCATTATCTTTAATTATTATTTTATTCCAAAGAAATAAAAAGTGATTTTCCCTTTGTGCTGTCCTTTTCTCTTTTTTTCCATTGGCTTTGGCACTTTCTTTTCCCTCCCCCCTTTCAATGCACATTTTTCACCCAAACTTTGGCTTAAACCATTCCGATGTTCAGTTGAGTGAATAATGGCATGTTATGCCAATCGGTCTCAAGTCGAAATTACCAAAAATTAAAATAAATTTGATAAGAAAATCGGCGGATTGTGAATTCCGTTTTAAAATGCCAAAAATGCATTTCCCTTCCCTTCCCTTCCCTTTCACTTTTTGTTTTTACTTTTCTTGTTAAGACTCCTTCTGAGCCTTCTTTGCTCACCGAAACTCGCACTGTGACCAGAGAATATTCTCGGGAGGTCCGCAAAAAAATAGCCTTTTGCCCAGTAAATTGTCCTTAAAATTGTCTTAGGCGTATTCAAAAACCGAAGTCAGCACAGTACCGTACAGCGATGGCCGACATCAGTCAGGGTATACGGTATCGACAGTGCCAAGCGAATGGGGCACAGGACGAGACCGGTAGGAAAGAAGCGGCCATTAAGGAAAGGGAGGAAGTGCCAATCCTACCGGGCATGCCAACACACAGAAAACACTCGCGAGTGGTCGAAGTGGCGGACACTTTCGTGGATCGTCAATTGGCCGAAGCCGCCCCATTGGCACATCGCTACGGGGGCCGAATAACGCTGGAGGAGGCGTTGGACGCCATTTTCCAATCCACCAAAAAGTTGGAGGAACCGCCCCCGGCCGACCCTGGGTAATTAGGGGAGGGAAGCAACGGGGCTAAGGAAGAAAAGCTATTCTCGCACAAGCAGATTGTCCGAACAGCAAATCCAGCTGCGCAACGTGGACGGCCCCGGCATTTTCTCGCCCGATTTGGCATTGATGGAAAGGCTGGCGGAACAGCCGCACTTGGCCGAGAATCTGTTGAAGGTCAGAGACAGAAAACAACAGAGTGTGATAGAGAGAGTAAAAGGCATTTGACAAAACATTGGAACGTTTAAAAATGAGAATGACACTAATTAGGATCATTAGGAATACGATCCATTTTCCTTTATTGCTTTTCCCATCACAGAATGAGCCTCTCTTTGTCCGTTGCGCTTTCTGCGCCTGCGTCCGTCCGTTGCGTGACGCGCGTTCGCATTTCCGTTGGTGCCGCCACTGCTACACTTACTATTGCTCTCGGCAATGTCGGCTGAGTGATTGGCACCGGCACAGAGACCGATGCTCATTTGCCCGAATTAACAGGTGGGCAGTGGCGGGAGCTCGCCAATAATGAGAAAAAGCCATGGTTTCAGCTTGTGCAAAGAAGTGATTATGAAGGTGAGGAATAAAAAGCAATTAGTACTTATCACTCGCAAAAAATGGCCATTAGGGCGGGGAATAATTGGACTTTGTTTGGTTTGACCACCGACACTCCTCCCCCGCCCGTAATGATGTCCAGCAATGGGAATGCCATCGTACAGGTTCGACGTGACCCCGAGACGCAGTACCACATGTCGCGCGTTGCCCGCGAGGGGTTTCGGCGTGAGGGACGCGGTTCAGTGAACATTCGGCTGATGTAAGACCGGGGAAAGGGCCCGTCCGGCCCGACTCCGATGCGCTTCTCCCCCGCAGATCGGCCTATTCCGCGCAGCTTTACCTTGAGCAGGGGTGGCGCGTGTTCGCCCAGCACGACCCCAACCAACTGTTGTTCTACTACCCAATCCAAACACTGGTGGACCAGCGCAAGGAGTCAAGCCTAATCCAACTGTGCCGGAAGTACAACCCGAAGTGAGGGGAGTTTTACTGCCCCAATTTGGGGGCACGGAACAGCCAAGAGAACCAAATTTCAGCGAGAAGTTCATTCTCAGCGTCAGTATCATTGCGGATATCGAACAGTGCCCGGAGACGCCACCGCCCGCCGAGCCGATGAGCGGCGGCGCGGCGGCACCATCCGCCACGGCAAACAACGCATTGCCAACGACCCCCGTTTATGGCACAACAGCGGTGCCAACAAATGTGTGAGATGAATGCAGTGGCGATGGCACAATATTAGGCGTAAGATCAGAAACCGAATTCACTGCCCCCGCCCCCCCCCCCCCCTTTTTCCGCCTTATTTTTGTGACTTTTTCCTCTCCATTCATTCGTTCATTTTTCACTTTTTAAAACAGCTCTTTCACTGTCCCAACTCATTTGTCAAGTCAATCTTTTGGGCTGATTCCCCCCCCCCCCCCACAAATTCATAAATTTCGCTTTACTGAGGGGAAACGCTCCTTTTTTTTGTTTTGATTTTTTGAAAAACCATTAATTTACCACTTAATTTCTATTCGTATTTTACACACGCCAATTATCTTTTCTTTTGGTCTTTCTTTTTTCCCTCCACGGCTTTTCGTCCATTACAAAACAAGCAAATAATTTAATAGGAGGATAAGCAAATCAAATTTACTTTTGCTCAAACAAACATTACATAATTGATGTATGAAAATGAGAACGAACAAAGCCAACCTCACGAGGACAAATCTAAGAAAAACAACAAAAATAATACCAAATACATAAACATATGAATGAGAAAATGCAACGGAAGTTTAAACAAATCGGATAAGAAAAGAGGAGAAGGGTCAGTAGAGAAAGAAATAGCAGGAATTTCTGATAAAATGAACAAAATGGGAAAAAGCTCATCAAACGATGGAATGATAGGGAAAAGAAAGGGCTCTGTACCCAATGCATAAAGATCGGATCCGCGGACCGAATCAGGTAAAATAAAGGGAAATAGCATAGGTAATGATGAGAAATAGAGCGTTACGATCCGCGGATCCGACCTTTATGCATATGGGTACTGACTGCTGTTGCGTTGCTTTATGAGGTGATTCTCTGTCCCCGCTTTTGGACTCCCTCTCCAAATTCGCCTTTGGTCTCCTTCTCCCGTGCTTCTCGGTACCGTCAAATGTCATAATTTTCCTCGTCCTCGTGCTGCGGTCGCTGTTCTTCGCCGGCGACGTGTTGCGGTTGTTGGATGAACATCCGTTCCAAGTGCGGGTCAAGCGGAACGGCCGGCGACGGAGGCGCCGCAAAAGTGAACGAATTTGCGGCTGCGCCTTCGCCTCCAGCGGCGGTGGCTGCTGACATCATCATCATCATCATCGCTGGGGGCATTTGACCGCCCTCCATGCCCATATTAGCCGCTTGCTTCTCCGCTTCTTCTCGTCTGGCCTGCATTGGGACAAACAAACTTTTTAAGGGAAAGCACAATTACGCTGCCAAATGGGCAGCCCCTCGGACTTTCCCAAGTGATTAATGACTGAGCGAATGGCATAATTGTATGTGCGAAAATCAAATTGGCACAATTTAATATATTTTTTTGCTTCAATTTTCGACGCCGCGTTGACTTTTCCTTTAATTCCCAGTCAACGCTAAACATAAACAAAACACATTCATTCCTCAAATAAGCGGAGATATTAAAAAATTGTAATTTGTAAAATTAAAAATAAAACAAATAATTAGGATGGATGATTTATTAATATGTATATATCACCGAAAATTCACCAATTTCTTTGTGCTATTTGTTAAATTAGTTCCGCTTGACTTGCGGTCCTAAAACATATAATAATCCTTCTGGTTCATCTATCAAAATTGGACATGCCATTGTCGTTGTTTTCTGACCTTAGTTGACGCCTTTCTACAAAGTGCTGTTGGGAAAGAAAAGCCCTCATTAGCCTTTCTCACAATCCGCCGATGTTAAGGGGGGGGGGGGGGGGTGTTTTGTTCAAATGGAGGAAAGGAGTTTTAACAACAAAACTTAGGTCGGTGGAGAGAGGAAAGAAAAGCAGCAGAATGTATAAATAATAAATTAGAGGGGGGGGGGGGTCACACACCAAGCAAAAAATGCCGAAAACAAAAGGAGGGGGGGGGGGGGGATAAGTGACAAAAATGAGAGAGTGAGGCATAACAACAACAATGGTGGATGAGATTGGACGGAATAAATAAATATAATAGTGAACTCCTATAGTGTCCGTATTAATATAATATTTTATTCATGCCGACCGAATTTCCCGTCCCGGCTTCTCCTCCCCCCGCCCCTCTCACAATCAGAAAAAGTCCCCCGCCCCAAATCCCTAAATAATCATAATAAAGCATTCTTTCTGTTTACACTCCCATAACTTCACTGAAAATATTCTTTCTCAAATGCCTAATTTTCGCTCAAGAATGCCTAATGCCATTTTCGCATAACCAAACAAATCGCCGAAATGGAGGGGGGGGGGGGGGGTGACGATGATGAGAAGAAGAAGCCGATATGGACACAGCAACAAAAATATACACATACACCCGTTAAGCCGACGAAAGAGTGTCTTTTGAAGAAGTCGGATGGATGGGAAATGGGGAGACAACCGCCGCGGCGGGGGGGGGGGGGGACGCGACTCCCCCGCTCGCCCCACCATTTCACACTTTTAACATTTCCTTCTCGGATAGCTTAGAATGTTCAGTCCACCCGCTTTTTCCCATCCCACCCCGCCATTCTCCTCTCAACAAAAGCCTCTCATTTCAATTTCGTCAACGGAAAAGGGAGGGGAAGTGAGAAGGGGGGGGGAGGACAAAGTGGATAAATGCTCCGATGATAAAGAAATGAACAGTTTCACCGCCCACCGCCTGAATTGCATTTTATGGCCAATTATTTGCATTTGTTTACTCAATTGACCCGAACAGATTGAAAAGTGCAAATGCATCATCATTAGAAGATGACGAGAATCATTCGCCATTTCCGTCGAAGAGATCAATTCGAACTTCCAACGGAATACGACGGGGAAAACGAATTGGAAAAGGGGGGAGAGATTGGGAATGATTACGACAATTATTACCAGCAGCGGATGCAAATGGACAACGAATTCATCGCTTCTCTGCTGAACGAAGACAACGCAAATGGAAACGGCGGAAATGCCAATTTTGTCTATAGGCCGCACGACGAGACATTCCAGCAGCAGCAGCAACAGCAGTACAACATCAGCAACAACGGCATCGATGGCGTGGAATTTGTGCTGCCTCAAAATGGCGGTGAGTAGGCGAAGACCGACAATTTTCATGGGTGTGTGACCTTTTCCGCCCTTTTTGTTGGGGAAAAGCCGCCGGAAATTGATGTAAATATTTCCCTCCTTCCGTCGTCCGTTTGTCGGTGCTTTTCTTCCAAAAATGCACTGACAAAACACAAAAAAATATTTTTAAAAGTCCATGGATTAGCGCAAAAAGAAGGCGAAGAATGGGTTTTGTTTGGTGCGCGTGGGAATTAACGGAAAATGTGAAATTTTGTTGAGAAGAGTGCTCTCAGACGGTTAGCAAATATCTCTCCTCCCCCCCCCCCCGTCCCATCATCAAAACGGGTCGTCGTCGAAGTTATTGTCTCTCTTGTGGGAAAACGGGAAGGGATGAAGTCGTTGGAGGAGTTGCTGGGGGGGGGGGGGGGGCAACGGAAGGGAATATTTGCATTAACGGGGGCCGTCTCCGAAGACCGCACGCACCCGTGCCCAACGCACGGCTAAAACGCATCCCATTCCCCAAAAAGCGAAGGCTATCAGCCCAAAACTGTTTTACCTCATTTGTCTAATATCTATCCCCATTTCGAGTAATAATCTGAAAAAAGTCTACCGTAATTCTCTCTCATAATAATAAAAAAAGAATGGCAAAAGAATGCATTCAAAAAGTGCCGTTCATTCGTTTATTTTTCGCTTTTACCCTGTTTTCCTTCGTCCTAATTTCTGTTTTACCATTTCCCAAGGCTCCGCCACTTTTTCTTAGATTTAAATGAATTCACTAAATTTGCCAAGCCTTCGCATTCCTTTCCTCTCCCAACCTCCCTTTTTCTTTTCCTCCTCCTTTTTTTTATTCGTCCCCTAATCTCTCTCTCTCTCTCTCTGTCCCCCTCATTTTCCCCTCCAAAAATGGCTTCGCTTCGTGCAAAAGCATTGGCATTTTTATTAATTAAGTATAACCGAATTAATTGATTAATATTCATTTACGATTAATTGGGTTTGTGTGAATTGGTGATTAATCCGTTCCGTTGCCATTGGTCTCTTTCCCCTTTTTTGTCCATGCTTTTGCTCAATCCTTTCGCGCCATTTTCCCTTCGGCGCTATCAAATTTCAAAGACAGCAAAGGAAAAGAGGCATTTTACCAACCAAAATAACTCTGTGTCCAATTGACACTCTTTCGCCCCCTCTCCCCTCACTGTGCCTTAAATAAATTTCAAATATTAATGACCAAAAAAATGCAAATTCCATTCCATCGTTTTGGTCGTCGAACTGTGAAATCAAAATGAGAGCAAAATCAAACAGAAACGCGCAAAAATTGAGTTTAAATTGTAAAATTAAAAAACCATCTCATTTGGTTGGTTGGTGTCCCCATTCCAATCCAATTACCATCATCATTCATTATCATTAATCATTCGCCATTCCCCCCAATTCAACCCATTTACTCGCACTTTGTGCCCATTCCATTGCCAAATCGCTGCTGTCCCTTCTCCCGCCCCACCTTTTCGATCAGTTGCTGTTGCATTTGCCACAACTGTTCCTCGGGAATGCCGCATTTGTCCAATCGCGAATTTTTGCGCTTCAGGCGCTTCTCAGCCGCAATTTTGCACTCGCCAAGCACAGAGTTCGCCGCGTCCACATATTCACGTGGAAAGCCAAGATTTTTGAGTGCTAAAAGGGGACGACAGAACGAATGAAAAAGGAAGGCAAGAGAGATTATCCGAATTTGGATATTAATCACGTGAGAGGAAATACTGAAAAATTAATCCCTTTTTTTACGAATGTCCAAAATCACGGGCTTTTTAACAAATTTAAAATCAAAAGCGTAGTCATCACTCCTCCTTTTTCAACATTTATTAGTTTATTTTACTATTTATTATTTATATAAAAAAAGAGAAAAGTGCCAAAAGGCGAAAAAAAGAAGTCACAAATTGAGGCCAATTTGGAGAAGAAATCCATGAAAAAATGTTTCGTGAAATGGAAGTGAACATTGCGATTATTTGGCCTTTGGGAGTGCTGCTTTTTTGCGGGTTTGACGGGAGACGATGAATGGAAATGTCAGCGAAATGCCGCGGGGAGGGGGGGGGGGGGGGGGGGGGAGCCATCCCACCAATTCCCCGGGGGATTTCGCGGCACAGGCGAAAATTCGGATAAATTGCCCGTCACAAAGTGAGTCAGCAGTCCCTTCCGCGCCGGTCCTTCTGCGCTTTGCCGCCCTCCGCGGCGTAACCCCCAAATTAGGCTCAATAATTAGTCAAGCAAAAAAAAAGGGGGGGGGGGGAAGGTTGAGGGGATAATGCCGAAAATGCCACCCATTGGCCCATTATTCATATTATCCTCAACGCATCACAATCGCCCACTCCCACCACCTTTCTGCACATGGTCGTGGTAAATGGTCTTCCGCTGGTCCTTCGATGAGATGTGTTGCGCCTCGCGCGACACGTGCCGGACGAACTCCACGCAGCATTGGTTGAGCAATTCGCGCGTTTCGTTGGCGATACGCATGTCCGGGAGGGCGTCCTTGATGATCATGTTGACGCCCTTCTGCGGAAGTCCGACTTCGTTCTCCTCTTCCGTCATCTGTCAAAATGTTTTTGTCTCATCATTCTGTTGATCCCATTAAATATTTTTCCATTATTTTTCTTTCATTTTCATTTCATTATTTCATGCAAACAATCGCCAATTTATAAAATGTCAAATTCGTTTTTTGAAGAACAAACGGAATAAAACCCGTTTCCCGCTTGGCTAAGTTGGCTTTGCCCTCACTTCCTTCCGGAGAGTGCCCCCCCCCACCCCTCCGTCCACCACCAATCCCTTCCCTTCCCTTCCCTTCCCATCCGACGCTGTCGTGCCAACCACCAAAATCAGCACAAAACCCGCACCCGCCACTCCCATTCTCCTCAAATTTCTCAATTTATTCCAACAAAACCAAGACATTTGCCCACCCCCCCATTTAGGAGGAATGAACAACGACTCAATTCCGCTGTTGGATGTTTCGGCTTTGCTCCAGCAAGTTTCGACCTCGTTGGTCCCCTCCTTGACTCCATCTACGAACTCGCCACTGTTGTTACTGCCTTCCACCACTCCATCAACCGCTGCAGCCGCCCAAGACATCAAAACCATCAAATTGGTGGCCTATTGCTACATTCTTCCGGTTGTCTGCGTGTTGGGTATCATCGGCAATCTGATGAACGTGATCACACTTGCCAGCCCTCGACTTCGAGCTGTTTCTTATATGTATCTGCGAGCATTGGCTATCGCCGACCTGCTCTGCATGTGTTTTGTGCTGTTGTTCGCCACTTTCGAGGTGCTCAAGGAGGTCGCCGGTGTGCCCATCGACAGACAACCCATGTTCGGGTTCTATCAGGCCCATATGATGCTTTCGGTGGGTATCGAATGGGTTATTCATTGCTCATTTCTCCGGTCAAGTTTATAAATTGGACACTTTCAACGGGTGTACTGATTGTTGTCGCGCTGAGCCTGGAGCGTTATATGTCTGTCGTTTTCCCGCTGCATTTTCGCACATGGAATTCGCCCCAGCGAGCAATGAAGGCTATAATTGTTGCTTATTTGGTGCCTGCTTTCTTTTACATTCCCTACGGCATCGGACGGTACAGCGTGAAGAGAAATGAATTAGCCAATGGCGACGTGCTTTATTACCCGGACGACAGTGCCGTGTCAAAAACGATGGGATGGCAAGTGAGAAGAAATGGCCAAATGCAAAGAAAAAAGGTCAAGCGCCAAGAAAACGGTGTTCCAGATCTACAAGTGGACCAGGGAAGGCCTTCTCCGCTTCCTTCCGATTGTCATTCTATTCGTGCTCAACTCTCAAATTATGGTGGCTTTCCGACGCAGGCAAAGGATGTTCAACCGATTGCGAAATCGCGACCAAACGACCATCGCACGTGATGACACATTGCTGTACATTTTGGGTGGCATCGCAGCCATGGTAATGCCATTGATGTTCAAAGTCAAAGGAGTTCACAATGTTTGCTTACATTTAAAGTTTTTCGTCTGCAATATTCCGGCTGCCATCAATCTGTTGTTCATCAATGAGACTGTCAAAAAGCGATTTGACTATCAGGCACAATTTGACCAACTTAATGTTTTTTAATTTTGGAATTTTTTAAGGTTTTCCGTGCCATGGCCAATCTTTTGGAAATTACAAATCACGCCGCCCAATTTTACATTTTCTGTGTGTGCTCAAGTGATTATCGAATCACTTTTATGCAAAAGTTTCCATGCCTAAGGGTATTAAGAAGAGTTCACCAATTCAAAAGCGAAATTTCTCATTCTCAGGCATATTACATCACGCCTAAGTTCTATTCGTTCATACGCAATGTGCCAAAGCGTGCCGAACGGGGCGAAGGCGCCGGCGGGGGGATGGCAGGGCCGGGGGAGCGACCAATGCTGAGAAGAGCCAAGTCGGAACGGACGAAGAGCAAATACGACGAGGAAGGGACGGGCGGAAGGTCGACGGAGGGAATGCTGTGCATGCGCAGCACAACAGTGACGGCGGAGTTGGCGTCCACTTGCTGCGAGGGCAAAGTGGCGGAGCAGGACACGGTGGACTCGCGGGTGCAATTGGCCAGCGAAGAGTCATTGAGCGACGAGTCGGAAACACTGCTGAACAACGCGATCAACAACAACAACAGCAGCAACAGTAAAAGCAGGAGCATGGACGAAATGGGATGGAGGAACGGCGGCAGAGAAAGGGACGGCGAAGAGACAACGCGGCACGGAACGACGACGAAAATGCCAACGGGGGACAACGGCGGCGGGGGAACGTTCTTTTTGTGACGGGGGGAGAAATGACAGCGGAAAATGACAAAACACCGAACAGAAATAAAATGATCATTCATTCGATTATGCTCATCACAACCAATTCACTTTTAATTACGCAAACAAAACAAATTCACACGCAAAACGCATTTTCATTTTTTGATTTTGTATTTATTTTTGTGTAAATTCAAACCCACCTAATGGAGCAAACAAACAAAGCCAAGCGATGGAAGGCAAATGAGCAGAAAAGGGAATTGCGAACAAATGTTAATGTAAAAAACAAAAATAAACAAAAAATTGAAAAAGGCTAAGTATTTGAAGAAGATAAATCAAGTTAATTGTAAGAAACGGATAATTTTATTTAAAATATTTATTTCAAACAATCAAAACAAAAATGAGAACAGAGAATCACCGGCATGGCCATTGAAAAGCATTAATTTTGGTAATTTGTTTTAGTTTCATAGTTTGCGTAATATTTTTGCAAATTGAGTCAAATAAAGGCGAATGGAAAAGAGTGGAAAATTTAGAAGTGTATTATTGGCTAATTAACTAATTGTCAGTTGCATTTAAAGTTCTTTGACCCAATCGATAGGCACTGAGAGGCGACCGTTGAACATCACAAATAATTTCGGACTGTTCGAAAGGTGAATGCTAAGCCGAGCAAATTGGGCAGACTTTTCCGGGCCAATCCGTCGTAGTTTTTCCATGCAAACCCTCACAGTTTCGAAGGGAAGACTCGCGTCCCAAGACAATTCGGACAGTGCCAATTTTGAGATACACGCATCACGGGCCAACTCCAAATGCCACTGAAACGAAGAAAGCATTGAAAAGGGTGCCAAGAAAATAGGAAAATGATTTAATTAAATGGCAAATGCGCATTGGTTGATGCGTTCTCTGCACACCTTCCGTTCCAAATGTTCCTGCCGAAGTTGCCGAGAACGAATCGCATTGGCAGCCACAAATTTTCTGAGCGGTGGAAACTCCACGCAGCAGGGAATCTGAAGACAGCCTTCGACCACCATCAGTTCCTGGTAACAATTCACAATTTCCACGAAAATTTCCGGCGACAAAAGTGCCCTTAGCATTTCTCTTTCGTTTTTGGGCTGCGAGCAAATTCTGAAAAAGAGGAAATTGGCCAAAGAAAAATGGCAGAGAGAAGAACAATTAAAGGGAATTGCGTTGTCATTTCGTGGACAAAGTAATGACTGATTTTCATTCATTGCGCTTACTTTCCGATGAAAAATTGAATTTGCTGAATGGCATTGAGCACATTTTCGTGGGGTCTTCGAACCAATTGAACTCCCCCAAGCAATTCGCGCACTCTCTCCGTCAATTTTTCCAAATTACGCACATCGAAACGACGAACGCCCGACTCAATGCAAACTTTTTGCCAAGCGCCCGCGGCGTCATCGGCGCCAAACTGAAAGTGAATTGGAAAATGCACAAATTAGCAATGACACGGCACCTGTAGGGACCCGTCGCAACAAATGTGGGAACCCCTTCCGAAACTGAAAGGGACAAAGGGCAGAAAATGGAAAATTTACAATAAATATGGAGCACAAAAAAGGGGAATGGAAAGAAGAAAGAAACAATTTATTGTTCCTGGCAATTATCTTACATCAGCTTCCGCCCATTCAATGCGTGAATGACGCCCTCCTTGGCCTCCTGGTCGACCATCATCGACTGAACATTGATCAAACAGCGTCGCATGTGAGACTGGTCCCAATTTATTGACCAAATGACCTTAATTTTCATTATTGTAACTCTTAAATAGAGAATTTCTAATTGTAAGGTACATCTTCATAAAAAAATTAATGAATTTTGTCTAAAAAATAAATTTTTGGAGAAAAACAAAAGTGTCGAAGATGGCGATGGTGACAGGCTCTTAAACAGAGGAGCGATGCCCCTACCCAGCGAAATAAAATTCGGAGAAATGGTAGTTTTTTTTTGTTTAATTTGAAAAACACTGCTCGACAAATCTTCACTTTTTCGGAGGCGTCCATCGATACAGGCCCGCTCTTACTCATTTCGGTTTTTCAATATAAAACCTTCAAAAAATAAACAAAAAATGCAATTTTTCTCGTGATTAAGACCATATTGATAGGCATAAGATAAAAAAAATGGAGTGAAATTCGATGCTTTTTTGCTCTTCGGCCTCTGAAAATTTTAACAGTGTATTTTTCAAAATTATAGACGCAGTGGGCAAAAGTTTCCGCATTTTTCGCGAAAAAATTACCATTTTTTCTCAGCGAAGAGCTTTTTTCTAACTCTTCGACACCAAATTTTTGGCATTAAAAAAAAAGATTGTCCTGTCGGTACCCCCACTGTCATATTCTTTCGAATTGGAATTACCTGTGTGGCACCCGTTTTTGTGCAAATGTGCTCTATTTCGTCCCTGATCAGTTCCATTATGCTCCGGTGGTTGTCCAACCGTTGCAATGCCTTCTCTCTGTTCACCAAAATGCCACAAAAAAGGTCGTCCGCCGCACTGTCCGTTTGTTGCCTTCGCATTCGCTCATTTTCTTGCAAATCCTGCCAAACTTCGTCCAATCCATGAGCTGACCATTCCTTTGATGACGCCGAAAAAGACTCAGCTGGAACATTTTTCGCTTTGATTGTTGGCAAAGTGTCGGTGTTTAATTCGAACAATTCCAAAGTGGTCCTGAAAATGGGAATGAAAGCGCTGAAAGAGTTGGAAAATAAGAAATGCTTAAAAAGTCACCTGACAATTTGCTCAACATCAAAGCCGGACAATGACAGCCGAACACTCCGAAATTTGTTATCTTTTCCTCGGACAAAGAAATCGACCTAAAAAACAAATTCAAAAACGGATGCATTCGAAATCAAATAAAATTCGAATCACCCATTTTGTTTTTTAATCGGTTGGTGAGTCCCACAAAAGCGTCACTTTCGACGAACCTGGACCGGCTGTTGTTGGGCTGTTGGCCTCGGGAAAAGGCTGCTGAGATACCCGTTGAACACCTGACCATTTGCAAAGTAAAGTCTAAAGGCATCGGTCACCTGCAGCGCCTTCTCATTGTTATTTCGAATGTTCGGTTCTGTCGCGAATCTGTCGGGATGGACAGCAAAATAAAAGGGACGCAATGCGACGGATGCTTGGTGAGAAGTCATAAAACGACGGGAAAAGGGAAAGGAAAGGGAAGTGCAACGAAAGGAAAGGAAAAAAGGCACGCAATTCATTCAGTCAACCATTTCTAAAACAGCAAATTAAAAACAGAAAAAAAACAATAATTAGGAGAAAAATTGGGCTAAAAATAGGCAAACGAACGGAAGAAAGAAAAAATTAAAGAAAAAACAAATTTAAAATGACAAAAAAATAAATAAACAAAACAGAATAACACAGCTCAGAAGCAATCACAGAAGTGAATCGTTCTTATTTTGTTGGTTTGGACCCGTTTTGAGCTATCCAAAGAAAATATAAAACACTTAAATTTTGGGGAACATTCGCATCATAATAATCATCGCAATGAACGACCAAATGACCACAATCACTGTCATCACCATCACACAGTTGAAGCACGATTGGTAGGCGTGGTGGCCAAGTCGGCCCCTCTCCCTTATCAGATTTTCTTTGTTGGACAGGGCGACCCTTTGCATAACATCCAATGTCTGAAATATTTGGGCCTTCTTTTCCGACATTCTTTTCCATTTCTTACCGCATTGTCTTCCTTTAGCACCGAACCGGCAGTCGTAAAATTTTGCTTGAGAGAAGAAGTGAGCTTTAGAAGCTCTTTCGCCAGGTTTTCCTGCTTCGCCTCTTCGTCCATCAAAGAAAATGCTGCAATGTCTTTGAATTAATATTTAAAAGTGAAATTATCAAAGTATTTAATGATGAATGAACAAAGGGTGAAATAAGTCTAACTCTAAAAACTCGAGATTTTTCATCCGAGAAAACAAGAAGTACAGTATCGCAGCAATTAATTTAATAAAGGCAACGAAAATAGTTCTGTTTGGGCATGTTAATTCTTGAGGACTAATAGTTTATTACACTGTGATTTAGCTTTAAAAGAACATCGGCTGAATATGTTTGTTGCCAATCTCTACGGCACCAATGTAAAAGTGGTCAAGTTAAAAATGAATCTGTACCAAGGGGAGGGGAGAGGGACCATTTGGCAAGGACCAGGGGAAACTGTCCGCTTTTCAATACGGATTAATCTTACGATGCTTAAAATTAACTGTTGGATTGCGATGGTCTCACAATTCCCTCCGCCTTCTCCAAGTCCATCCAACCCCCACCAGCAGGTCTTTCCTTCTTCTTCCGATCAGTTAGCATTCAAAGAGTGATTATTTCATTCATTGACAAATCCCTCCCCCTCAATTTTTCATTCGTAGTTTTTCAAAATTCAGACAAACGGTGGAAAGTCTGTTTTTCTAACATTCAAAGGTTTTTTATGAGCAAAATGAATGCCGAGCGGAGCATTGCCTTGGCTTTGCTCCCCGTTTCTCCACGAGAAGGCGACTTCTGAAAAATGGGCACAGATTTCGTCACTTTTTGTTGATTCCCCCCATTCCTTTGATTCTTTGGTTCATTTTGGGAGAGCATAGAAAGTTTCGGTCCTTTTGTTCAGTCATTTGGTGGCTTTTGACTTTTCACTTCTTCTTCAGAAGACTGCGAATTCGAACCAAAGCCAAGAAATTCCTTCACTTTGGGGCAATTTCATGAGAATCGATCCCTTTGAATTATTATTCAATTTTGCGATTTTGTTTTTATCTCCGATTGCTTTTCACTTTCGATCAAACCAACCAATTTCGTTCCCTTCCGTCCCAAAAGTGCCTTCCCCCCCCCCCCCCCCTCCGTCCCTTCCGTGCCAATCCCTTCGCCATTTCCATCGTTCGTCACAAATTTTCCTTTTAAGTCTTTACATTTCTATTAACGGTTCCTCCAAATTGAGCAGCAAATTGCTGGGAAATGTCAGAACAACAAACGCAGAATTCGCCGGAGCCAAAGAAATTGGAAATTGTTGAGGAGGAAGAAGAGACAACGGAAATGGACAGAAGCGAAAGGGACGAGCCAATGGAAGGCCAAACGGAGGACGGACAAAGGCGAGCCAAAGCAAATCAGCAAAGAGAACGGCGATTGCCCAATTGGCTTAATGATTCATTGCCAATGGCAATTGCCAACACTTTTCAGACGATGGCATTTTACAATTGCCATTTTCAGAAGCGAAGGGCCAGCGGAAGAAAGAGTCAATTCGCCGTCTCCAAAGGAAGCGGACAATGGACAAACGGACGATGGAGGGGAAGCGATCGGAGACGAAGGAGGGGAGCAGCAACGGAAAGGGGAGAGCGAAATCGCCGGGCCAAGCGCAGTGACACGGAAGAGTCCGTCGGCGGGGGAAGCGATCGGTGATAATTTGCCGTTTCGGCACTTTGTGCCGTCGTGCCACACAGACAAAGCGAACGAAATTCGATTAGACTTTATTTTTGTGATACAATTGAATGATTTGCTCCAATATGCCCATTCTCCGTCCCATTTGGTGGTTATCATTCCCTCTAGAAGCCTCTGACGTTGGCACGACCAAACCGAACACTGCGCAGCCGCCGTTGGAGAAAACGCCGCCGAAATTGCGCATTCACCGCGTGTTTCGAAGCGAGGAGGGCGTCGAAATCGTACGTTCGGCGGAGAAAGAAGCAAAGAATGGCCTGGCCACTGATTTGATGAGATTGACCATTAGTTTAAGCAAGGGCATCATGTGCAAAGCGAACGAACACAAAAAATGCCAAAAGATTTTTTTAAATCGGCCGTTTTTCAGTCCCAAAAAGCTAAAAAATTAAATGAAATTAATAACCGCCTCAAACATTCACTTCTTTTCCTTGCCAATCCATTCGCACTTTTCCTTTTGTTCAGCGCCAATGCGAAACCGTCGCTGACCCGCGCCTTGTGGAGCAGTACCTGAAGATGCGCATGTTGTGCAGCAGAGAACAACTTTGGCAATTGGCCTTCGATGACGTCGACTCGGAGAGGGTTTGGCTGGGAATTGCGACGCTTTTGGCAATTTGAAGGATTTTTGAGGATTTCCGCGCGATGAGACGCCGGCTGCAGAAGCGATTCAAATATTATGAGAAGAAGCAAAAGTTGGAAGAGACGGCGGCACGGAAAAAAGCGACGACAGCAGAGAAAAGAGCAAGGAAAACGGAAGAGGAGAAGCCGGACGAGACGAAAAAGGTTGGAAAAGAGAGAGGGAAAGGGAGAGAGTGGGAGAGAAAAAGAGGAAATGGGAGGGAAAAAGGAAGAGGGAAAGGAAAAGAAAAAGAGTAAATGGGAAAAAGGGAGAAAAAACGGCTAGGAAAATGTGAGGGAGGGAAACGAAAAATTAGAGGGAAAACGAAAAAAAGAGAGGAAAAGAAAGAGAGGAAAGAAAGACACAAAGAAAAAAAGGAGGGGAAAAGAAAATGGGACAAAAATTGAAAAGGAGGTGAAGGGAGGAGATGGAAAGAAGAGAAAGTAACCGGAAATAATTTGGACACCAAAAGGGAGAAAAAGAAATATTTTCCCAAAAATTGGGATTTTTGTCACCAAAAAAAAAAAAAAGAATTTTCATTTTTGTCATTCGTCCCTTAAAAATTTCCTTTCCCTCAAAGGCGTTTTCTGCCGCTTCTCTCCGTCCGTCCTCTTCCGCCGCCGCCGTTCAATCGCCGCTGCGTCCGTCGCCTCCGAGTTCGAGCGGTTACAGCACGACCACGACGACGAGTTCGGCGGCGGACAGAGACCGCTCGCCAGCGATGGGCGTGCGACAAAGCACGAGAGGCACCGCGCGGAGGCCCAACGCGGGTACGAAGCGGCAGCGGTACTCGCCGGGCGCGGAGGCGCTCCTCCCACAGCAGGAAGCGAGACGCGGCAAAGCCAAGCAGTGAACGGAGTGACGGGACGAAGCGGACGGACAGCGAGTGGCCAACAACGGACGAACGAATGAATGTTTCGGCATTCGGTCGCTTCTCTTCCTCCCGATTCTCTTTTTTGGTCTGTGATCACCGAACCAACCCAATTAGTCTTTTATTGTTCGTCGGTCGAATGTTCGACCATTTGCCATCGTTTCCCCCCAATTTCGGCTTTTCCTTTCCTTCTGCCTCTCCTTCAAATGATGCTTTTTCCATTCATTTGCCATTCATTCTTTGGCAAATGTTTTAAATGTTCTCAATTCGCTTTTCCGACTTTGGCTTTTCCTCCGATTGTTCTTCCCCCCCCCCCCCCATTTCCTTCTGATTACTGGTCGAAAATCACCAACAACCTTTTCTTTCTTATGATTTACTTCTTTTGCCTAGTTGATTCCACGATTAAATCAGTGACAATTAATCCGTTTTTTGTATGGCTCCAAATCAAAATCAAAGCTTTTGTTAAAGCATTTGCCATAATTGTTTCTTTGTCTTCGCTAGACATTAAACAGATTTCCTCGTGACCGGAAAATGCGTCAGTGATATAATTTTTTCTAAAATAAATTTTTGTAGAATTATCTAATAAAATTAAAAAAAATTCTATAAGAACTTCGTTCTGAATTCCGAATCCCGAACCCGAATTCGAACAAAAAGTCGAAAGCTCAAAATTTCTACGTTTTTGGTTCAAAAGCTATTTTTAAATATACGAAAAAAAAATTGAAATCCATCAATCTTGTAAGAAAAAAACATTGAAGCCGTTTTTGGACCAAAAAATGCTAAATTCGAAAACTTGGACTTTCGACTTTTGTTCGAAACTCTGAAAATAGTCAATTTCACAAAACAAATTTTTGCTCTTCGAATCGTCATAAAAAAATATTAAAAAAACAATTTGAACATCATTTGCTTTTTATTGAGTTTGCATTTGTTTGTTCGGCAAAAGTGTGCAAATGGCAACGGCACAGCCCAAAATGGCGTCGCCGACCATCGGTTGAAAATGAAGTGCCAAGGCGAATTGGGCCTGTGCTTCTGAGTTGAGGTGGACCTTTGAAGTTTGGCTAATTGTAAGTATATCATTCACTAATCGATGGTTGCGCATTTAGTTAATTACCGCTTAATCGGTTCATTCACCATTAATTGTTTTTACTTGGGATCTTAACACTTGATGAACAATTTGAGCGCGAGAAAAGAACGGAAAACGGAAGGCCAAAGCGGACAGACGAAAGGCGGGTTTGAGCTGCTCGAGGCGCGATTCGATGTCCAACGGAAGGGAAACGGAGGCGGCGAAGTCGGGGGACGAGCCCAACGAGTCAATTAGCACCTCACGAAGGATCCTACAGAGAAGCGACGCTTCCTAAACATTGTCCCTTCCGCCGGTTGACCTCGAGCCGAGCAAATTCCATTGGGGAATGGCGAAGGGCCGCGCCTGGTCAAAGTGCAGCCGAATGTCCCTCTCCAAGTTCGTCCGCAATTCCATCAGCTGATTTTCGTCAGTTTCGCCATAGTTCACAGTTTCGGGCTTTGGGTAAAGGAGAATTTTGAACTGTAAAAACAGATTTTGATGGAAAAACCTGAAGGGATGGGAAGAGAGCGGAGGAAGGGAAAAGAGGCGCCCAATTGGCCCTTTTGGCCAAGTCAAAGTCCAATTGGGACGGATGAGACGCATTTTGGAGGTTCACATAAACATTATTATCAGACAAAACAGTGCCAACAGAGAGAAATGGACAAGTCGAATCGGAGAGATCGAAATGATGGCCTGGGGATAATTAGCGGAAATGTGATTAGCCTTTTATAGCGGGACAAAATGACCACCATTTGAGGGAATGATTAGCCATTGGTCGCCGTCGGGGAATTTGACGTAAACCGCGGCGGAGTTGGGCCCATCGGGCAGAGAGGAGCCGAGAAGGAGCAGAGCAGACAAATGCAGACCGAGAAGCCAACAGCACAAAAGGGTGCCGAGCTCATCGGCAGAAGCAGTTCCAAAGCGCAAAATCTAACGGAAAGGCAACGGATGGCCAAATGGCAGGGGAAGGGGGCAAACCTCGTCGATTGTGCTCCAAATTGGGGTCCTTGTGGGCACCAATTCGTCAGAATCCACAAAAACCGGAACACAGGCGGTAATTTGCGCTGCAGCCGAAACGGCCTTTTTAGGGTTAGCGGAGAAAAGGGAAACAATTTGGGCGGGAGGGACCACCGGACGGAGAAACCTTCAGGCAAAGGAAATCCGGTTGGATTTAGCTTGAATATATGTATGAATTAGTTGGGGAAGCTTTTTAGGGAAAAACTATGGGCCCGACTTTGAAGCGGTGTTTTGGTCTTCCAAATCAGGGTTAACTACCGACCCTTCCCTTCTCCGCCTCTCAATTGCTCGACCATATCGAATAATTATGCCCTCAATTGATCCATTAAGCTTCTGCTTGCCTCGAGGCAGTGAACCGTTTTCCCTCAGTGGAGCAAACATTTGCCAACACGCGGCGATTTGGAAAGCGTTGGCGGAAGCGATTTTCAAAATGTTCCCCCTCGGAAAGCAGCTAAAAAGCGAAAAATTTAAGTCGGCTTCCTCTATGTTCTGTCACATTGTCATTCTGTCCAAATTGACTAACAGACGGCGATTGGAGCGGAAAAAGTGGGGACGGATCGATGCTGATCAAAAGTCGGACAGTGATCGGACGATCGGACGGATGACTTCTTAAGGGGGGGGGGGGGGGGGGGGTTGAGCAGAACGAACGGAGTTCGGAGCATTTGCTCGACCTGTAATCGGTGTGGAAAATCGGTGACTGAAGTGTCAAATGTCCGTCGGCCTTTCCCAGGGCGACCAATGCCCTGAGGGGCACCCGTGCCGTGCCCAACCATCGCCGCTCCTCGCGCTCGTGCCGCGTGTCCCTCTCGCGGTCGTCACTTTCCATGGGCCGTACTTCCACGTCGAACATGTCCACCTCCAAACAGTCGTCCTCCTCCCTCTCGTCCTCTTTCTCTCTGCCCATTTCCATCGCCAAAGTCTCTTGCCAATTCGCGTGTCTTCCGTCGACAATGGTCGTACTAAGCGAACTCACCTGCAAAACGTTCCAATTATTAAAATAAACATAAAAATAAACCTTTGTCGAAAAGTGCAAGAAAATTTGGGAAGGGCTGCCATTAACGAAACGTTTTGGGATGAAACTGGCGAATTGAATGTTCAGAATCAGCTTCCGCTTGGACAACTGTTGCTCCTGAGAGAGCAAAGGGAAAATAATGGACGAGCAACCGAATAATTTGAAAAATTATGCCTTTTTAATTTTTAATTTCATTCCTTGGAATATTCTTTTGAAAATGCCTTTGTTTGAGTGCCAACGACTGACTGAGAGAATTGGGCGTCTTAAAGAGAGCAGCGGATGTCGACGCATTGGCTTTAAACGCCGTGAAATGTCGAAGGGGCGGCGGCTGATCAGCAGCTGCGGAAACAGCGAAAGGGTCGGCAAAGGCTCCTCGCGCACCAATTCGGCCGGGTCGCGCGCGCGACGCCACCGCTCGGCGCTGTGCCGAAGATGACGTCTGAGGGTAAGTCCGCTTCGTTCGATGTGCCATTCGCTTATCCCCCCCCCCCTTGCCCACCTCAATGAAAGTGCCATTTCTCTGCCTGTTCGTTTCCGCGCCTCCAACCCAAATTCGGCCGCCTTTTGCTTCGTGTCCCCTCTTTGGTCTTCGTCCGACTCATTTTCCGCCTTTTTTGTCTCCTTCCCATGGCCAAATCCAATTCTGTGCCGAGGCCGACTGCTCCAGTCAATCCAACGCTTTTCCAATGCATTCAGACGCAAATCAGAAGAGAGAATTTGAGAAGAGCAAAGAATGGCACGGCGGGGGAAAAGCGAAGGGAAAAGAGGACGACAAATATTGGCAGTGACCTTTTGGGGGTGAGGGGAAATGAGAAAAGGCAAAAACAGCGGAAGAAGACGAAAAGGGGTTGAATTTTATGCTTTTCATGCATC
Organism: Heterodera schachtii; assembly: GCA_023374025.1. Lineage (NCBI taxonomy): Eukaryota > Metazoa > Nematoda > Chromadorea > Rhabditida > Heteroderidae > Heterodera > Heterodera schachtii. The sequence goes on from SIJG01000055.1 coordinate 328,733, forward strand.
CAATCGTTTCCTTTTGCGCTTTACCAATTTAAATATTTGTCCCCTTATAAATTTATTCCGATCACTCTTTAATCACCCCTTTTGACTTTTGATCATTTTCTCTTTCATTGCTTTTCCCTTTTCCCACCTTTTCAATTTGTTCCTTTCTTTCCTCGTTCTTTTCACCGCTTTTTCCACTGATTGATTTGAGTGCACAGAATAATCGTCCTTGCATAAATGGCGCTTGCCCGCCACAGCCCAAACTGTCCTTGAAACTGAAAAAAACAAAAAGTGCTTTCGGCTGACCCCCCCCCCCCCCATTTGGTCTCGGCTTTTCAGTCCCACCTTCCCCGGTGTACGGTGGAGGCAAATTGAAGTCCAACCAGCGAAAGTCCAACCAGCGACCCTTCTTCCTTACGACTATCGTCAGCAGAAGTGCCGGTTTTATGGTCAGCTAACAAAGGCACGAAAACTTCCGCAATTTCCTGCCATTTTGCCATTCGTGACAGACGCTCCATCAGGCGAATTCGAATCTAAAAAAGACCAGCCTTTCGTTTGTAACTTTAATGTAATCCTGATCACCGGACCTTCTCGGGTCTTTCAAACACACGCAAATCGAAAATTCGGGCAAATGGGACACAAAACGAAGGCCAATGGAGCGGCACGGGATCAGAGGCACAAACAATCAAATCGTTGAAGAAGATTTGGACCTGATCAGGTTTTGTTTTAAACTCCCACAACAAATGCCATCGCCTTTCTCTCGCCATTTTCGGTCCCTTTGATCACCTGATAATGACAGGCGACCACCGCCGCCTTCCGCTGCCGTTCATTTTCAGACGGACGCGCCGCTTCACTCGCCAAGGGTTCTTCTGTGGACGCAGCGCGTTCACTGAGCAAAAACATTGGCGAGCGGAAAAAGTCGTGCAATTCCTCCGGAACGCCGCCTTCGTATTCCCTTAGTTTAAATTGGTAAAGGACAAAAAGAGACTCGGAAATGGCACAATTAAATTTAAAAAAAAAAAACTGCATGGCGCCGGCAATAACCTAATGACCAAAGAAAAACGCACTCCTCGAAGATTTCGGCATGTCCCTCAAGTCGCCGAAGTACAAATTGACCATGCGTTTGATCCGCATCATTCCATGCGCGTTCCAACACTTTCACACAAAGGGTCAATTCCTTACTAACTCGCAAAAAATTGCCAAGGAGTGCATCCAATTGAACAATCGGCGGACTAAAAATTGATGGCCAATCAGAAAATTCGGGGAAATTCCGTCCGATCGATGGCCATTAATTTGGCAATTGTTTCATTAGTTAATCCCTTCAATTTTTCTCCCCTTGCGTTACCTTCGCTTCCGCTCGTTGTCGTCTCCGCGCGTCGCTTCGCCTTCGTCCGTCGGTGCCGCTTCTTCCTCCGCCTGTTTTTCCATTAGCCATTCCTTCGCCGCTTTCAGTGCCTTTTCGTGTGTCCCCACAAACGCTTCAAAAGAGCGCAACAAAGTGCGCTCACGCAACTCCGCCCCAGTGAACAGCCAATGGTGGTCAAACTCCATTCGGTGGATGTCCAACCAAAGTTTCGTCCCCGCCCGCCCCGCCCATCGCCGCGTGCCGTTCTGACGCACCCAGCGGGACCAGGACAAAGGGACGGACCAGAGAATAAGCGACTGATCGGCAAAACGATGATCGGACTCTGCCGATGGTTGGGCCAACTTAAGAAGAAATCGCAAATGCCCGATTGTTCAGAATGTTTCTTCCTTTGCTTCCATTTACCCCAATTTTGCTCGGTTCGGCCGTCCCCTTTCTCTGTGCCTTTGTGCCCTCCGTCCGTCCTCCTTGCCCCCATTTTAGCATCGCCGTGAATTTGGCCTCTTTTTCCGCTGAACATTGAACTGGCCGTGCCAATGTCACCATCCTTGTTCCGTGCCGTGCTTCGCCTTTCTCAACGTCGCCACCATTAGCAATTCCTTCGGCTTCTTCTTGTTGGCTCCATACCATTTGACGTTCGCCCACATATTTGGCACCCAACTGACAAATGAATGTATCCGATCATTGTCTCATTAGCATTAGTTGGATCAATTTGATTCCATTTTCGGTCTTGCCACCTTTATGCTCTGCTCAATTTGGGTGTCCCCACGTGCGATTTGCCTCGTCGTCTTCTGTTGTTATGCTCCGTTCCTCCGCTTGTCCCAGCATTGACAATCGTTTGGCCAATTTTCTTTGCTCGACCATCGACTTGGCCTTCTCTCTGATGCGTTGTCGCGCATTCGAAATTTCAGTGCCCAAAGGCAAATGCCGTCGAGCGGCGGAGACGGAAATTGAAGAAAAATTGGGCGAAGGAGAGAAACGATCATTGGCACTTTGGAAATTGGGGGGGGGGTGAAAAAAGACGGAAAGATTGGCCAATAGCAAATCGTAATTTTTTAAATTAAAAAAAAACATAAATCCCAACAACAGGGCTATCATTTTGCAATTTTTTTCTTTCAAAATTCCACCTTTTCTGAGTTCCGTCCCTTTCAAAATTTTGCTCAATTTGCGATGTTTCCGTGTCGCCATAAAACTCTTCCAAAGTGGACACGCTTGAAACCTTAACACCGAAAAGTACGAAATAGATCAAAGCCAAACGCAAAAGAGAACATTTTGCGTTATCTTCGGTAAATCCGTAGTCCATCCCTTCCGGCGGGGCTTAGAACTGCCAACAGAGTTATTAAGCATTGGGGGTTAGTTCCAAGGGATTGACCATTTTTAGAAAATTTGGAAATCTAAGCGAAAATCGTCGTTTATCATTTGAATTGTTGTCATGGAAACATTTTCTTAATTTTATTTCACTAGGAAAAGGAAGTAAATCATAAGAAAGAAAAGGTTGTTGGTGATTTTCGACCAGTAGTTAGAAGGAAATGGGGGGGGGGGGAAGAACAATCGGAGGAAAAGCCAAAGTCGGAAAAGCGAATTGAGAACATTTAAAACATTTGCCAAAGAATGAATGGCAAATGAATGGAAAAAGCATCATTTGAAGGAGAGGCAGAAGGAAAGGAAAAGCCGAAATTGGGGGGAAACGATGGCAAATGGTCGAACATTCGACCGACGAACAATAAAAGACTAATTGGGTTGGTTCGGTGATCACAGACCAAAAAAGAGAATCGGGAGGAAGAGAAGCGACCGAATGCCGAAACATTCATTCGTTCGTCCGTTGTTGGCCACTCGCTGTCCGTCCGCTTCGTCCCGTCACTCCGTTCACTGCTTGGCTTTTCCGCGTCTCGCTTCCTGCTGTGGGAGGAGCGCCTCCGCGCCCGGCGAGTACCGCTGCCGCTTCGTACCCGCGTTGGGCCTCCGCGCGGTGCCTCTCGTGCTTTGTCTCACGCCCATCGCTGGCGAGCGGTCTCTGTCCGCCGCCGAACTCGTCGTCGTGGTCGTGCTGTAACCGCTCGAACTCGGAGGCGACGGACGCAGCGGCGATTGAACGGCGGCGGCGGAAGAGGACGGACGGAGAGAAGCGGCAGAAAACGCCTTTGAGGGAAAGGAAATTTTTAAGGGACGAATGACAAAAATGAAAATTCTTTTTTTTTTTTTTGGTGACAAAAATCCCAATTTTTGGGAAAATATTTCTTTTTCTCCCTTTTGGTGTCCAAATTATTTCCGGTTACTTTCTCTTCTTTCCATCTCCTCCCTTCACCTCCTTTTCAATTTTTGTCCCATTTTCTTTTCCCCTCCTTTTTTTCTTTGTGTCTTTCTTTCCTCTCTTTCTTTTCCTCTCTTTTTTTCGTTTTCCCTCTAATTTTTCGTTTCCCTCCCTCACATTTTCCTAGCCGTTTTTTCTCCCTTTTTCCCATTTACTCTTTTTCTTTTCCTTTCCCTCTTCCTTTTTCCCTCCCATTTCCTCTTTTTCTCTCCCACTCTCTCCCTTTCCCTCTCTCTTTTCCAACCTTTTTCGTCTCGTCCGGCTTCTCCTCTTCCGTTTTACTTGCTCTTTTCTCTGCTGTCGTCGCTTTTTTCCGTGCCGCTGTCTCTTCCAACTTTTGCTTCTTCTCATAATATTTGAATCGCTTCTGCAGCCGGCGTCTCATCGCGCGGAAATCCTCAAAAATTCTTCAAATTGCCAAAAGCGTCGCAATTCCCAGCCAAACCCTCTCCGAGTCGACGTCATCGAAGGCCAATTGCCAAAGTTGTTCTCTGCTGCACAACATGCGCATCTTCAGGTACTGCTCCACAAGGCGCGGGTCAGCGACGGTTTCGCATTGGCGCTGAACAAAAGGAAAAGTGCGAATGGATTGGCAAGAAAAAGAAGTGAATGTTTGAGGCGGTTATTAATTTCATTTAATTTTTTAGCTTTTTGGGACTGAAAAACGGCCGATTTAAAAAAATCTTTTGGCATTTTTTGTGTTCGTTCGCTTTGCACATGATGCCCTTGCTTAAACTAATGGTCAATCTCATCAAATCAGTGGCCAGGCCATTCTTTGCTTCTTTCTCCGCCGAACGTACGATTTCGACGCCCTCCTCGCTTCGAAACACGCGGTGAATGCGCAATTTCGGCGGCGTTTTCTCCAACGGCGGCTGCGCAGTGTTCGGTTTGGTCGTGCCAACGTCAGAGGCTTCTAGAGGGAATGATAACCACCAAATGGGACGGAGAATGGGCATATTGGAGCAAATCATTCAATTGTATCACAAAAATAAAGTCTAATCGAATTTCGTTCGCTTTGTCTGTGTGGCACGACGGCACAAAGTGCCGAAACGGCAAATTATCACCGATCGCTTCCCCCGCCGACGGACTCTTCCGTGTCACTGCGCTTGGCCCGGCGATTTCGCTCTCCCCTTTCCGTTGCTGCTCCCCTCCTTCGTCTCCGATCGCTTCCCCTCCATCGTCCGTTTGTCCATTGTCCGCTTCCTTTGGAGACGGCGAATTGACTCTTTCTTCCGCTGGCCCTTCGCTTCTGAAAATGGCAATTGTAAAATGCCATCGTCTGAAAAGTGTTGGCAATTGCCATTGGCAATGAATCATTAAGCCAATTGGGCAATCGCCGTTCTCTTTGCTGATTTGCTTTGGCTCGCCTTTGTCCGTCCTCCGTTTGGCCTTCCATTGGCTCGTCCCTTTCGCTTCTGTCCATTTCCGTTGTCTCTTCTTCCTCCTCAACAATTTCCAATTTCTTTGGCTCCGGCGAATTCTGCGTTTGTTGTTCTGACATTTCCCAGCAATTTGCTGCTCAATTTGGAGGAACCGTTAATAGAAATGTAAAGACTTAAAAGGAAAATTTGTGACGAACGATGGAAATGGCGAAGGGATTGGCACGGAAGGGACGGAGGGGGGGGGGGGGGGGAAGGCACTTTTGGGACGGAAGGGAACGAAATTGGTTGGTTTGATCGAAAGTGAAAAGCAATCGGAGATAAAAACAAAATCGCAAAATTGAATAATAATTCAAAGGGATCGATTCTCATGAAATTGCCCCAAAGTGAAGGGATTCCTTGGCTTTGGTTCGAATTCGCAGTCTTCTGAAGAAGAAGTGAAAAGTCAAAAGCCACCAAATGACTGAACAAAAGGACCGAAACTTTCTATGCTCTCCCAAAATGAACCAAAGAATCAAAGGAATGGGGGGAATCAACAAAAAGTGACGAAATCTGTGCCCATTTTTCAGAAGTCGCCTTCTCGTGGAGAAACGGGGGAGCAAAGCCAAGGCAATGCTCCGCTCGGCATTCATTTTGCTCATAAAAAACCTTTGAATGTTAGAAAAACAGACTTTCCACCGTTTGTCTGAATTTTGAAAAACTACGAATGAAAAATGGAGGGGGAGGGATTTGTCAATGAATGAAATAATCACTCTTTGAATGCTAACTGATCGGAAGAAGAAGGAAAGACCTGCTGGTGGGGGTTGGATGGACTTGGAGAAGGCGGAGGGAATTGTGAGACCATCGCAATCCAACAGTTAATTTTAAGCATCGTAAGATTAATCCGTATTGAAAAGCGGACAGTTTCCCCTGGTCCTTGCCAAATGGTCCCTCTCCCCTCCCCTTGGTACAGATTCATTTTTAACTTGACCACTTTTACATTGGTGCCGTAGAGATTGGCAACAAAAAATGTCACGGCGCGGACTGCGCGTGCAATAAATGCCATGGTGACGACTCGCTTCGTGCTGTTTGCATGAGTTGGGCATGACTCCTTATTAACTATTTAGTTAACTATGTGATATTTTCCATTATCTCTAAGACTCTAACCCACCAATGGCTTTTTACTGCCTTAACTTCCATATGTCTTTTTGTAAGCGATTGCTTTTTTAAACTGATTAATCTTCCGACTATCCCTCTTCAGTGATTGTCCATTTCATCCGATTCATTTACCCTATTCCCTTCTCCCCTCTCGATATTTCTTTTTATCATTTACATATGTCATGTTGTTCCTTGTCTCTGTAAAGTTATTTTCTCTGTTTTTAATTTAAATTTAGAATTTTTTTTCTTTTGAAGCAATGCGACGTGCAACCGCATACCAAATTGACCAAACGTGCAACACAGAGTTAGAGCCTTTGAAAAAGTCGGGATCTGGATTGCCCCAGGTCGGGATAGGATTACCGCGATTCAAATCCCTCATTTTGTCGGGACTCCGATCCCGGCCCTTTTTCAAAAAAAAAAAAACCGGAATCGAACCCCGGGAAAATCCCGAGAGATCCCGATCCAATCCGGGCTCTACTCGGTGTCGAACAAAGTTAGTTATTCATGCTTTATTTCTAAGCCATCAAAAAAGAATTGTATCTGGTCAGTCGTTGCAGTTTTGTTTATACATTAAAAATCCAATACACTTTGCGCAAAAAATATACATTTTTCAAATTTTTGGCCTCGATTTTGCGATTATTTTTCTGCGGAATGCCTCCATATGAAATTACTTTCTTCTTTCGTCCATTGACTAAGGTTTTTCTCTTAATAATTTTTCAAATTTATTATAACTTTCAGACATTTTTGGTCGAAGCAATAAAAAGGCAGGCGACTCTTTTGATGGATAAAGGCGCAGTGATTACGAAATTGGAAAGCCTCGGCTACCGCGACTTGCCCTATTCGCGATTGGACAGATTCGCGAAGAAAAACGTCCATTATGCAAAGTTAGTCGATTGATTGTGATATTTGCTGAACATTTTGGATGCTTTCGTCTATGAAACTTAAAAATAACAAATTCTCAAAAATGCAATTGTATTCAAGATTTAATGGCTAAATTTCACTTTTTGTTTCTCATTTTTTACCTTGTTTTAGTTCCATTCTGATGAATTCGTCGATGTCAGTGAAAACAATGAATGATGCGAGAACATTGTTTTCGAATGACAAAGAATTGGTCGGTTTATTGTGAATAAATGAAATTAGAAAATGTTGGGAAAATGATTTGATCGAAATGCATTCTGAAATTACCGGCTTTTCGTCTTGCCAAATTTTCGTTTATTTGACCCGAAGTGCCATCAATTTGCCAATCTTCGCACTATTTATATTCTCCCCAACTTCAGCTTTGGTTTGGCATCGTCAACTCAAATAGTTTGCCTGATACGCCCGACAAATGCGACTTGGAGCAGTTTCTGCAACCGCCCGCTTATCGGCAGTCAGTGGAGGAATTGCGCAAGAATCAGAAATTGCCATTCTTTACGAGTTTCAAAATTTACAAGAGGACAGAAACTGAATACCACAATATACCCAAGTCGTACTTCGTGGCACCACACAAACGTTGAACGGACGACGGAACGCGGAAAACGACTCGTTTTTGGAGAATCGCTTTGCGTTGTTCGATTTGTTTTTGATCATTTCAAGTTGACTGTATTTTATTTAAAAATATTCTTTGGGAATGCTTGTTTTTGACTTTTCCATCTTTTTGCACCTCAATTACTTACAATTAGAAATAGTGAATGTGTTTTAAAGGTTTATTTTATCAAATCACAGCTATATTGGCTAACAATTGGATTTATAACTTGAATTATATTGAAATTGGAAGTGAAAAATACATAAAAATTGATGCCATTAATGGTTAATCGCAGTTTTGGTAAAGCATTAATTAACATGACAAAACCAAAATGGAGATTTGGTAATACAAATGAAATTTGAACAATTAATCGGTGTAAGGTATATTCAGAGGAAATGAAAAAGTGAATTTTGGTACTGTATATTAAAATTGTGAGGATACGGTGTTGAAGGCATCACAGAAGAGAAGAAAGTTTGAAGTTTTATTAGAAGAATTGTTGATGATCATCGGTACCATGGATGTAAATATTACACGGTAATATTCATCCTTGTGGTACCACGGCCTTTTAAGACACCAAACAATAAATTAAGCATTTGATAAAACAATGAATTTGGCAATTACTAAAAGACGCCGAAGGGTCAAAAGTCATTCCAATTAAACGAAGAGGCGGTTTAATCAGATATTGTAAATGTTTGTTAAATTGTCTCCGCTTCGGTCATTTGTCGTTGACTTCTTTCCCCGTTGGCATTGCCTTCGGTCACCGATTGTCGTTTCAGTCGGTCCAATTCCTGCCGCATCACAGCGTTCTCACGTTGCAATGCTTCAATTTGAAGACGGGCCTCCAACAGCTAAAAAACAAAGAGTATTTGTGCTAATTGGAGCAACCGAAACGCCAATGATTTTTAAAGACAATCCCCCCCCGTTCGCTTCCCCCCCCCCCTCTTCCTCCTCTCCTCTCCTCTCCTCTAATCACTCCCCCCCCGTTCGTTTCCATCCCCTCCTCTTCCTCCTTGTCCCCCTGCATTTCCCTCCTCCTCTTCCTCTTCCCCCGTTCGCTTCATCCTTCCTTCTTCCTCCTCTCCTCTCCTCTAATCACTCCCCCCCGTTCGCTTCCATCCCCTCCTCTTCCTCCTTGTCCCCCTGCCTCTCCCTCCCCCTCCTCTTCCCCCTTTCGCTTCATCCGCCCCCCAAATTACTTCGTTTTGTTCGTTCACTTCCCTCCGATTTCGCTGATCATTTTGTTTGCCCCTCTCCAATGCGTCTTCACTTGCCGTGCTAAACAAATGTCGCCTTTCGGTCAGCCCGGCCGAAAGTGGCGGTGTTGGCCAATTCAAATCGCTTCCGACGACGGGAAATTTTGGGGGAGGAAAACAGCGGACAAATGCCGAATTGGACGGAGCCAACGGAAGAACGGACGAAGCGGAGGAAGAACAGGGGATGGACCAGCAGCTGGGATTGGTCCTAGACAGGAGAAACAACCGTTCCATATTGAGAGGGAATGGCATTTCGCATTTCATTGAATTGACAAAATTCTGAAAATGCCGTTTTTGACGAAAATGGGGAGGAGGTAATAAATAGGATTTCAAATTCGAATTCGTTTTGAATTCGTCGGATGACTAAAAAAACTCGCCTCGGTTTGGCCTTCGCCTGCGATGTCTGTTGTTCTCCCTTTGTTCCATTGTTTCGTTGTTTGTCGTTGTGTGATGGAACTGTGGTGACACTTTGGGGACCGGCAGACGAAGAAGACGAATGTCCGGACGAATAGAGCGGACTTCCCATGGCAATGCCCGTGGGCGCTCGTCCGTGGTGGACGAGCGGCGCGGAAGGGGCGGCGGAAAAGTCGGCCGTGTCAACGGGGGACGACGAGTTGGAGGAGTAGCTGAACCAACAAACAGCAAATGCTCAGCCAAAGTCGCCTCAATGAGACCATCACCTACCTGCTGCTGTTCATCAGACTCTGATAGCCCGACGATGGCACTCCCCCCGTCGTCCCCGGCCCATTCGCCGTCCGTCTGTCCATTCGGCCGCCGTTCCCTCCGCCAGATGAATCATGAGACGCGCTGAAGCCGTACGGAAGCAAATGGCCGTTGTCCGTTGGTAGTGCCGTCGAAGAACCGGCAGAGATTGCGCCAAAGGATTTTTTGCGCTGAGCCAACGCTCTCCGCTGACGGAACATTTCCACGGAGGACTGAAATGGCCGCCTCTTTACCCACTGCTTTTTTCAGGCTGGTCCCTCCCTTCCCCCTAACATTGCTAAATGCCAATTCCTCCTCCCCCGTCGAGTCACTCCCCGCCGCTTCGTCTTCTTCATCCTCAGCCGTTTCGTTCCTTCCGCCGCCACCGTTCGACGACTTTCGCATCTGATGGCACTTTTGAATTACCCGCGGGGTGAAATTCGCCGCCACCGCCCGCTGCGTCGGACTGACCACCGAAGAGGCCACTGACACTTTCATTCTCATCGTCCTAATTGGCTGCTGATGAGTGTGCTGCTGAAGTGCCTTTTCTGTCCCGGCGTCCGTTCCCTCCTCTGCCACTTCGTCGTACAAATGAGGTTCAATGGCACCCTCATTTGCTCGCGGTGTTTCGTCGTACAAATGATGAATAGCATTGGCATTGTTCATCGTCATCTTCTGTTGGTGGTGTTGCGAGTGACCGTGCTGCTGTTGGAGTTGGGCCAATGCGGAACTCAACACGTAATCATCGGCCGATTCCAAATGATTGGAAGCGACCGAAATGGGGGGAGAAAAAGGCGCGGGCATAAAATTGCGATGAGCGTGGAGGCTGTCGTTGATCAATTGGTGCTGATTGTGGGGAGTGAACTGCTTCATGTTGACGAACGGTGACGATTGGGTGGGAATGAATTGGCTTTGGGAATGGCACCTTCGCAAATGGGCAAATTGCCGTGAGCATCGCAAAACAATTTGCTGACTTCGTTTCGGTGGGCGACACACAACTCGTCCTGCCACTGCAGCACATCACCGTCGTGGAGTTGTTCTCATAGTCGGACGGGGGATTGTTATGTGCCGATCGCTGCTCCTCCTCCGCCTCCACTTCGTCCTCCGCCCCGTGCCGATTCACCGCCAACAAAGCATCCCTCAGGGCATTGGCCGAAACACGCGCCCCATTTGCTTCATTTGCTCCTAATTTCGGACTCCATGCCTCGCTAAGATAGCAATGTAGCAGCGACAGCTCCTTGCCCAAATCGATGTCCGAACGGATGGCACGGAGACGGTCGGCATCGAATTGGGAGGGCGACGAGGGGACGGAGATCCTCTGGAGGAAGCATTGCTGTGGAGAGAAAGAGGTATCATCGCCAGCAGAAAATAATTGGCCATTTTCATTTTTCTATTTTCTACCCCTCCCCCTCAATTTCCTACTGTATCCTCTTAATTTTCTTCCTACCGTATCCCATAAATTCCTACCATATTTCGCCATTCTCGTTCCACAAATCCGTTCATAAACTCCATATAATTTTCTTTTCCGCCAAAGCGCGTAAAATTTGCCAATGTTTGCAAAGATTTGGCGATGAGTGTCAAATTTCGCGCCGCAATTCCAGTTGGATATTCGGGCGCCAAACCGAAAAGAGACGGGGAGAGAATGGCGGGACAAAGGAAACGCAGGAAAATGCACGAGGAGAGCACTAAAGAAGGGGGAGGGGAGTCATTTGAAGATTCAAATGACAGCATTTTTGGCATTATGCCGGAAAGCGTACGATTGTCCGCCAATTCGGCCCTTCCCGACAGTTCGAGCTGTCGTCGGACGGTGGAGAAAAGACAGCGCAACGGATGGGGAAAGTGTTCGGCACTGTGCCGAATTCGGCTCCACGCCTCCTCCACCTTTTTGGTCAGTTGGTGCCGATTGCGCTCCAACGAAGAGGCGGACGGAGAAGAGAGGCGGAGAGGGTCCACTTCACAATTCAAATTGGTGGCCAACAAATGGCGAATGAAATCGCCCAAAACACTCTGAAAACACGAGCGAATAATCAGAGGGAAAGGACAGAACGCCAAAAGGAGGGGAAAGTGCCAAAATGGACGAATGAATGAATGAATGTATGACCTGGAGATAGTCGTTGGCCACCAGTTTCATGTACGCCTCCACTGCTTTTGTGGCCAGAGAATTGCCACGGAAAAGGAGATGGTCTAACAGAGGGGGAGAGGGAGTGGTGAATGGAATGCCAAAAAGAACAGAATGCCAATGAAATTTCTCACCATTTTCTTGCCCGTCCACTTCGACCATTGCCAAATCGGCCAATGCTTCGGCCGCCCGTCGTTCGTGCTGCAAAACGCGGACCAACGCACTTGCAAAGTCCTCCTTGGCCTTTACGCCCAAAATGGGCTCAAAAGTGACACAAAGTGGCAAAAAGTGAAGCCGAAGATACTAACAAATGAGCAAAAAAAAGTGTAAATTAATTAAATTGAAAATTAAAATGGCACTTCTCTGAGCGGCGCGTACGCGCGGAGGGGGAAAATGTGCACGGATTGGTAGCGCGCTTTGATGCGAATGGACGGCAGAGAATCAGCGCAATTGGCATTTGCTGAGGTGCCACTGCTGCCATTGCCGTTGAGTTCATTTGAACTGACAGAATACCTAAAAAACAAACGAAGAATTACGGTGTAAAAGCGGAGGTTACGGTAGCCAAAAGTTGAAAACTTTTGTGATAGAATTTTGGATGCTTATAAATATGTAAATCTATGTATTATAAAAATATATAAAATAATTGAATTCACTAATACAAAAGTTGGACCCCCCCCAAATGCTCAACAATTAATTAATTGTTCAGTTGCATTTCTCGACCATTTCTCGACAGGCTGTCGTCCTGCCAATTCCGCCAACGGAATGTGCACCAATCCGATCAGAGTTTGTCTGTCCTCCCTTTCGGCGCCGCCGCGTGCCCTCCGTGCCGATGCCGTCTTTTTGGCGTCCAACTCGCGGAAAAGGTCGATGCACAGCAAACGGGAAGGAGGGAGGGAGCCGAACTCGAAAGACTCGCCCCAAAAGCAAATGCCATCGCTCATCCCCTAGGAAAGGCATCAAAAAATGATTTACACTCAATTAATTTTAATTGTTTTTATTTATTTATTCCTCTGATTTTCATTTTGTTTCGCTTTTCCCTCACTTTCGTCGAAGTGCGTGCCTTCAGTTGCCCGTCCAAAGACAGCTTAAATTTGCGTACCGTTTGAGCAGAGAAAGGCACAAAAGAGAGAAACCTCGCAGAAAAACCGTCGCTTTGCCGGGACGCCCTTCGCCTCCAAAACCCAAATGGACAGAAAATTGTCCACCCGATGGACACGGTCAATTTGGGGATTCATCCGCCGTCGAAAGCTAAAAGCAAAAGACAAATAAAATAAATGAACGGATTCTGCTGCTGCTGGCTGATTGTGAAGTGCCGTGTGATTATTATTATTAAATGTTTTCGGCGGTGCCCTCTTCCCCCCCCCCCCAAATTCTTACGACGGCACTTTCCGTGCCATTCCCCTGAAATGGGCGAACCATTTGCATATTCTGCACAGCAATAATCAATCCCCGTCCGTCCATCCGTCACCGGCCATCAATTGTCCCCCGAGGGGAGAGAAAGCTCTCTCGGGGGAAGTGTCGAGTGGACGGACGGAAAGGGAAGGAAAGCGGATGTGCCCCCGGGGGGAGGGTTTGAGATTTGAGAGAGCAATGGGCTCAGAGGGACAAACCTATCGGACAAAGTAATGAGCATGGAATGGATTGACAGGGAGGGCGGGGGCGGGGGGAAGGACGGAGAGAAATGGGAGAGGGGAAGGGGCCATTTGGGATCAGATGGCATTGTCAAAAGCTAAAATGATTTTTTGAGATATTTTGGAGAAAAGAAAGGAGGGAGGGGCGGGGGGAAGGGGGGAAGGGGTTGTGACCAATGTGTCCCTCCCTATCCTCTCTTCTCCCTCCCTATCCCCCTCTCTCCCCTCCGTCCCGCATTATTCCTCGGATGATGAATGAATTTTGAGCAGTTCGATGATGATGAATGGGTACTGCTGAATAATAATGGATGATGCATTGGGCTTTTTTGCGCGATTTGTGGCCGGGGGGGGGGGAGAGATGAGCAAACATTCGGCGGGCGTTTGGAAGAATGGAAAAGCGATGCATTCGATGGGATCGTTCGTTCGTCCGTTGGTCCAACAAATGCCCATCCATCCCTTGAGGGATGTTCAAATTGCGCACCTGTCCGCCTCCCCCTCCCCTTTTTTGGTCGCCCGTCGATGGATTTCGATGGACAAATTCCTAGCGCAAAAAAACGAAACGCCAAACTCAAATAAACCACAAATGGACCAAATATATGTACAAGCATTTTGCAAAACTTTTTAAATCTCTCAACACAATTTCGCGGGAATTTGCATTTTAATGGATTTTTGTAATTTACAGATTAATTGTCATCGACAGTTTTATTTTATAGAATTATCTAAAAGAATTATATTAATTAAACATTTTCCCCATTTAATTATGGGGTACGTTCATCCAAAGCTTTCATTTGGGCTTTCATTTATCCAAGTGCTTTGATTTTTGTCTCAGTTTCAATATTTTTATTTCCATTTGCCTTTTTTCTGCGCTTGAATTTGGGTGTTGGGGGGGGGGGGGGCGGTGAGTTGAGTTGATTTTGGAGTTTGGTGAGTTCGTTGGGATTTGTTGGGATACAAAGAACAGAGGGCAGGCGCGCGAAATTACATTACTTCTTCTGCGGAGTGTGTGGGATGTCGCCTAATTGGGCACGGAGCGACGGATGAATGGAGTGAGAGAAGAAAGAAAGAAAAGGTGTTTTGTGGTCGGAGGGATTCAACGGATCGGACGGATCAGCAAAACCCATCACAGAACGAATGGGTGATGGGGGAGACGGACGCCAAATTTGGATTTTGCGGAACGGATCTGCGGACGCACACTGTTTATTGGATGAACATTAGTGGGCGGAACGGAGAAAGGCGGACGGACGGAATGGGCGTGGGGCAATTGTTAAACGGGGGCAAAAGGGGGGGGGGATAATAATGATCAGTAGGAAAGGGAAAAGTGATAAAAGAAAAAGTGAGTGATCGGCGGAATACGGCGACAGAGGAAGCGAAAGTGATCAGAAAAAGGGAAAATAAACTGATCAAAAATGGTCTGTTCAGCGGAAGAAAAAGCACGAGGAAAGCATTTGCATTTAAAAGCAGAGAGATTGCGAAACGAAGAATACTTTGATCATTCCTTTATCTGACCAAACATTAGTTTTTTTAAATTTTATCACTAATTAGTAATTACCTTTTTTTGAACATTTTCAGGACCAATGGATAATTTAAATTTGGATTTATTTTAATGTTCGAATTCGTTCATCGGATTGACTAATTGCCTCTTCCCGCCACATGCTAATTGCCCCCTCCCCTTGGCTAAGTGCCTGTCCTTTGTCCGCTCACCTGTCCATCCATCGGCTCCTTTCGTCCGATGTTCGACACGCGTACACACTGTTGTCCAATCGGAAGCAGCAATTGTCCGAACTGATCGACGGATGGACGGGCTGAACACGGCGGAGGAGAAGCTCATTCTGATGCAATTCGGAAGGACCTAAACAGCGAAAGGACCAAAGAAATCATTTAATCACATAAAATGCCACTTTGCATCTGCTGTTTCTGTGCCCCGTTCAGCAAAAGCAGCGATTCGTGCGACCGCGACGGACGCACGGCGAGCGGCGATTGCGCAAAAGCGTCGCCCGCGCCATTCGCTGCGTTCAAATGCAAACCGAGCGGAAGCTGCGAAATCATTGACTTCACTCTGCCCGCCCCCCATTCGTCCGCTTCGTCCGTTCTGAAGGGAATTCGAATTAATTTTAAAAGTAAAAAAATTAAATTTTGGGTAAAAATTTGTTTATTAAAATATTTTAAAATTTTTCAAATTCGCCACATTAAACACACAACAAATTGGAAACAGATTTTCAGTTTCTCCGATTCCTTTATTTGTGACTTCTCCCATTTTTCTTCAACCAAAGGGCCATTCCCCGAGGGGACAGATGGTTTTGTCAAAAGGCGCGCTAATTTTCTTAGTCAAAGTTGGCCAATGCCCGTCAAAATGAAATGGGCCATAAATTTGCGATTTTTGCGCCCGTCGACCGTTGGAGGCGAAAAACGCGACGTCCGCGGATGAGACGAATTTGGGGCGGAGGGTTGGACGGCGGAGACTGAAGAAGCGGCGGAGGAGGACGGAGATGAAAAGGAAAGGAGGAAGGCGGATGGAAGAAGGAGGAGACCATGTCGAAGTCGGGGTGGGGGAAGCGGACGGACCGGACTTTTGGGGGATGCGGATAAAGGAGCAGATTCCACGAGATATGTGAAAGCTATGAAAGTGCATTGTGAAAAAAAAAGATTGAATGGAAGCAAATCCCCGGGAAATCCCAAAAACAAAAAATGACCGAAATAAATCGGACGAAAGAAAGACGGATCAATGGCGAAACAAATTACAAAAGAAAGCCAACAGAGAATGAGTTGGAACTGCTGCAGAACACTGAAGATGACCCCAAAGAGTGACAAATGGGGGGGGGGGGGGAAATCCAACAGAGAAATGGCAAAGAAAATGGAAAGGTGGACGAATAAAGGGGGGGGAAGGGGAGTTGCGGAATATTTGCAAAATGGGATAAAAGGACGGACGGACTGACGAAATGAGAGGCGAGGGGCGGGTGGGAAGAGAGAGATGATGGGATTTGAACGGATGGTGGGGAGGGGATGGACTGTCTGAGACGGAGGTGCCCCAAATGCCGAATTAGGCAGAATCGCAGTGGGTGGAAGGGGGGGGGGGGAGATTGGGGAGTGGGCAAGGGTGGCGGAAGGGGAAAGGGGCGTAGGGGAAAGGGAAAGAGAAGGGGAAGAGGAAGAGGAAGAGGAAGGGGAAGGGGAAGGGGAAGAGGAAGAGGAAGAGAAAGAGGAAGAGGAAGGGGAAAGGGAAGGGACTGGATCGAATTGCGAGAGGGGGAGGGAAAGGGGACGGGAAATTGGGTGTTCGGCAGGGTTGGTTGAATTACTGTTTGAACTGTTGTGATTTGCAAATGAGAGGAGGGCACTACCAAATGGGCGATGATTGGAATATGAGTTTGGGGGGAGGGGGTCGAGAGAAATTTACGAATAATTAGGGGGGGGGGGGAGGACCACCCCAACCGACCGCCGATGGTCGGCGGATCATTTCAATCGCCGGAACAGTGAAATGCCTTTGAAGGGAAATGAATTATCAAAACAAAAATAAAATTATTGTAACAATTGTGAGAAATGAATTACTTTTCCCTCCTAATTACCTTCGTTAATTTTCCTTTAATAAGTGAAATTATTTAAAATTTTGGCAAAAAAGGGAAAAGAGAGAGAAAAAGACGAAACAAATGTCCAAAGGAAGAGAAAACAGTGCTTTTGTTTGTTTTGCTTTCGTTGGCTATCACTTTGTTATCTCTCTTATCAGCTTATCGCCCCCCCCCCCCCCCTCCAAAGATCAGAAGTTTTTCTCCTTTTTCGCTTTTTCCCATCGATCGATCGTTCAATTCCCAATTTTCCCCCTTTTTAAAAGAGAGGGGAGAGAAAAAGAAAAAAGGGAGCAAAAAATGAGGAAGAGGGGGGGGGGGGGGGGGGAACGGAAAATAAAAAGAAACGCAAAAGGATGAAGCAAAGGATGAAGCGGTGTGAATTAAATGACTCCAAAAAAGTTTTTGGTTTTAGAAATGGGCAAAACATTAAGCATCGGGTGGAAATTCAGTTCGTTGGCATTTCTGTCATTGCGCTACCGTGGCACATTCGCCACTGTCTTCTTACCAACCGCCGCTTTCAGCACTTTAACCGCCCACCTAATTAATTCCTTCCTTATAATAATATCCCATCGCTGGCATAAAACTTATGGTTTTGGCACCACTTAAGGGAGAGTTGAAAACCCAGCTAAAAAAATTAAATTGAAAAGTGAAGTGATTCAGCGAATAGTAATTGCTTTTGACAATTATTTCTAATGACAATAAGAAAACAAAAGAATATTAATAAAAGGGCCATTTAATTCTGCGCAATAATTATTGTGAGGACGCCGCAAATGCCATTTGGGCAGGGCGCCGCAAATGTTTATGCCTCAAATATTGGCACCGTAAGTGTCGTTTTGACTGGGCGCCGCAAAATGTCAGCCAATCGGTGAATCATGGCAAAGGCAACGCGCAAAAGATCATTCAATGCTTTGGAAGAACGAAATTGGACCCACAGACAGATAAATTAATGCATCGAATTCGGCTGCTTTTATTGACATTTTTTGTGAAATTCTTTTGCTAATTTCCCTAATTACCCCCCCCCCCCCCATTTCCGTTTTTCCAAATCCCATTCCCCCCCCCCCCCCCCTCCTTTTTTTACCTCAATGCGCTCTCCCCAAAAATGTCTCTCATCCCAACACTTTTTTCCGCCCCTTCCGCTGATTCTGTCGCCAATTGGTGGTCACTTTCGCGTCTTCTGCTTTCGCTGTTGTTGTTGATGTTGTCTCGAGTTCGGATTAACTTCGGGAAACTTTTTGTTCTCTTCAGACGGCGGGAGAGAAAATTCTTTGGGAGAGAAAATAAAAAAAAAGTGATGGAATAATTGTATTTTAAGAGATTGATTAGTCACTAATGGGGGTGATTTTGCTGATCGCAAAAATGGTTGGTAAGCGATTAATCAGTCAACGAAAAGCATCGATCGGTAGAACAGACGGACAGACAAATGCTAACAGAGACGGATAAATGCTAAGGGAAACGGATAAAACGGTCGGTCATTCCCCCGCCCAATTCATTGGCCGAGGACGGGCGAATTTAGTAAAAGTATTTCGGGTTTATAGCAACAAACATTTTTGATCAAATTTTAAGTTAAAATTCAAAACTCCACAAATACCGCGAATCGCTGGGGGGCAGAAGTTGACGGAATTGTGGAGAGATGACGGATCCAACAAAGCAACACCGGGCGAACTCTGAAAAGGAAGAAAAAAACAATTAAAGAAGTAATTAGTGTCTTGTTCAAATGTTTGTGCCTTTGGCAATATTAATGTGATCATTTAATGTGAAAAAAAGATAAGCTAATTTTTACTGATGGGAATTTGAAATTTTAATTAATATTAATTTAATAATTTATTTATCCTTAATTAGTCCATTTTAATAATCATTCATTTCTCACAATGTCTTTGTCCGCCGTTTGTCCCTTCGTTCGTCCGTTGTGCCGTTCCCTTTGCCAAGTGACAAAGTGCCGGTCCAAACTGCGCGTTTCTCCCCCAACGATGGCACCAGCCAAAGCTGCGGACGAAACATTCTCTTAAACGGAGGCTATTAATTAATTATTCAGCGCATAAAAAGTGACCAGCAGAGATTAATGAAGGGGGATGGGAGAACGAAAGGATTAATGGAGAAAATGCCACGGAAAAAAAAGTGAGGGGGGAAAGAAAAAGGACCAGCTTCAATGGCATTTACCAGGGACGAACAGAATTGGGCAGAGGGAGGGGAGGGGAGGGGGGGGGGGGGGGGGAGGCAACGGAGGGGGGAGAGGGCACCTTCGCTGTCGTCGTCGTCGGGTGGCGTGTGCAGTTGCAGCGGTTGGTCCAACTCGGCCAACAATGGGTCCGTCAGGTCCCCAATTGCGTCCAATTGGAGGAGGGCGTCCCCTTGGCGTTGTGCCCTTCGCCCCTCCGTCCTTTGGCCATTCGTTGCCTTTGGGCCGTCCCCCCGAGGGGAGAAGCAGCAGCGACAGCGACGGAGTGCCCATCGGAAAAGCCAATTCAGAAGGGATAAAACAGCACTGAGCAGAGACAGCGGATGCCATGGCGGTGCGCTCATTTAGCGCATTCGGCGGACAACGGAAAACGACGGACGGAACGACCGGCGGGAAAAACCAAAAGTCGATTCGGTCGAGGGACGAAACGATCGCCGGAAGTGACAATCTTTGCGCCAATTATTGTAACGACTCTCTGACGCAATTTCTGTCGATGGAGCAAAAATTTAGCGAAGCAAAGGCCAAACGGATGAAAGAAAGCCGGTGGACTTTGTCAGCAATTAGTCAATTGCGGTAGTCAGTACAATTTCAATTTGTTGGCGTTGTTTTGTGCTAATTTCTTCGATTGGTCGAAAAACTGCCGACGGACGACGAACAAATCGCGTGTTTCTGCTTCTGCTGATTTGTCGCCTTTTTGGTAGTCGATCACCACAGAAGAGGAAAAGAGGTCGCCCTTTTCGATTTCCCCCACTCTCTTCTGATTTTCTGATTTTCTCTATTTCTCTCTCTCTCTCTCTCCCCGTTTTTTCTCCGATGTCTCTCTCGTTGTCTGCTGGTGTTTTTTTCTTCGTTATTTCGACTTAGGGTGTGGCTTGAGGTTTTTAAGAATGGGAAAAGCTTTTCCGCTGGTTCTTCGGATGCTTTATCTCGCTTATCAACGTTCTTTACACGGCGAGAGCTGACAAAGGACGAGAAGAAGCGAATGAATGAGTAATTAGCGAATGAATGGAGGGGCGGCGGATGGGCCGACTTGGGCAGGCGAAGGCGCCGCGGATTGATTGATCATGCAAGGGTTTCTCTGTCGGTTCGGCTTATGATGATGATATGATAGGGTGATGATTAACAGGAAACAATGTGCAGCCGGGGGTGGCGGAAGGGAAAGAGGGGAAGAATAAAATGGAATGGATCGGAGGGGCGAGGGAAGGGAGCGGAGGAGAGGGAAGGGGGAGGGGAGGGAGGAAGTGTGGGTGAGGGGGGAGGGAGGGGTTGGGGGAGGTTGGGAGAGAAATGAATGGGTGAGCGGGGGGGGGGGGGGAGGAGGTGGTTAGTGGGGACGATTGTTGAATCGATCGACACGCGGAGGGTATTTGAAGGAGAGAGGGAATGGGGGGGGGGCTAAAGCGGTGATGGCGGGGAGGGGCGGGGGGGGGGGGGCGCCAGCGGGGAATTCACTTCATCGGCGTTTGATCGTCGTCCTTCACGGGAGTCTTTTGTGCAGGGGTCGTGGCATTGCGCATAATAATTTTTGTTTGTCCATGGGAATTGCTCCTCGGAAATGTCCTTTTTGTCTCGAGAATTTATTTGAAACTTTGCCTATCCTTTCGCTTTTAATCACAAATTGAAGTGATTTGTCCAAATTCCCCCCCCCCAAAAAAAAAGAGAAATTCTTCTGAAAAGGCCACGCACATTCATTCATTCATTTCGAAACTGCTGCGGGTGAAGGACTGTTGAAGGTGTCCTCCAAATTGAATTGCACCTCAATTCCTTCCCCGCCCATTCGGTGGGACGGAACACCCAAAATGCGATCCCAACCAATCCAATCCAATCCAATCTCATCCATTTCAGCGATTTGCTGATCCAATCCCTCCCTCTCTCCCCATCCAAATCCCCAACAAGCACCGCAATTAATTCCAAGTAAGGCGAATCAAGGCAAAGTTTGCAGCAGGGAGAGGGACACGGACAGCACCATCAACCGTGAAAACAGACAGAGGGGGGGGGGGGGATGAGAGGGAAAGAAGGGGGAAGGAGGGTGAGGGGAGGGAGGGAGAGGGACCCATTGATCGACGGAGAAAAGAAAACTCAGAGATAATGAGAAAAATGCCATAGATCGCCTATTTTGATCATATAATTGCCAAAAAAAGTGGCCAAAGTTGGTAATAATCCAGTTATTTAAATGCTTTTTAAAAGTTACCTCTGACTGACAAAAAGTTGGAGTGGCGATTGGGAAAACGCACAAATTCAAAGTCAATAATGACGGAGTCATCGTGAACAGAATTGAGGGGGAATTGGAGAAACATTCGAAGAAAATGGTCAAAAATTAATAAAAATAATATGAAAATAAAATGGGAATTAATTTAAAAATAAAAAATAATTAATAATCGGAGAGAAATGGTAAATTTACAAAGGAAACAAAGGGAATGAATGGCTTAATTTTGGTGCTTTGGCCTTGGGTTTGTTCTCTTTGGCTTTTCAGCTGCCCCCCCCCCCCTCCCCCCGTCGTCCGTCGAGTGTTTTTTCCCCCCTCTTTTTTTTCCTCGGATCATTTCGCTTTGTCCCCTCAAAACCGAAATTCAACTGCCATTGTCTCACAATCAGCAAACTCCTCAAAAACATCGAAATTGAAGGAATGTATTTGGAACAGTCAAATTTTGTGGAGGAATTGCAAAAGGAAGGGAAAATGGCAAAACAAAAGTTGGGGAATAATTGCAAATAATTACATAAATATCCATGGGGCAGCAGAGAGTGAGTGCATTTGTTTGACTGTTTGGGTCCGACTCGGAGAATGCCGACGCGTGGCATCGCATCGGCACATTCAATTAACGGAATTGGGTCCCCGGGGGAATGAATTTGGGGACAGATGGCAAAGAAAGGGCAAATGGTGCAATTTTAATCACTTTACATTGGATTTGGAATTGGCATTTTGGAAAAACAAATTCCCAACGATTAGTCATCCCAATGTTTGGCAGTCCCCCCCCCCCCGAGGATGGCACTTTGTTTGCCGTTGTGCCGTGCCTCCTTCGCCCACCTTTTTTCATGGCGTGCCTTTTTCTGCCGATGGCATTTTCAGTCGCCGTCTTCGTCGTCCTCCTCCGCTTTTGCCTTTGCTGCTTCCGCCCCTGTTCCCCTTCAGCTCCATTTGCATTTTTCCCACCCTCCCCTCTCTCCTCCTCTTTTCCCTCCTCCTCTCCCTTTGCTCCTTTTTCTTCTTCTTCCTCTTCCACTGTCAATTGGCAATGGCATTCTTTCCTCTGCTGTTGTTGTTGCTTTTGTCCGCTTCTTCTTCCAAGTGGTGACCAATTGCCCTCGCCAATCGTTCGCCCTGGCGGACTTTTTTGAATGTGGCACAGTGATGAAGACAAAGTCGGCTTTTTACCGGAGCATCCGACGGCTGCTGGTGAACGGGGCCGTCGTCGAAAGTCGAGCGTAAATGAGGCGAATTTTTTGTTTGCAGCGGCAATCATTTGCAATGATTTGAACGATCGGATAAAAATTTTCTGTTAACAAATTGACGTAAAAAACGGTGATTCTTTATACAATTGATCAGATGGGGAGGTCAAAGAACGGAGGAATGGGGTGGGGATGAGAAATGGGGATATGAAGAAAAGAAAAAGAAAGGGATAAATGGGGTGGGGGGGGGGATATGACGCGAGAATCTCTGCCGAAGATGGCTGCCCGGGATAGTCAAAATGCCAAACAAATTAATTAATTAATTAATCACAAAGGCCGCAGCTGTTCAAAATGTGGATGATCATTCGACCTTAGCCTGAAGAAAATATACAAATTCAGCCCAAGTAGTGGTCATCCTTTGAACGATTAAATGAAGCCAATTAAATGGATTTTGGGAGGGGGGGGGGGAAACACTGAAGGGATTCTGAGGAAGAAGTGAGGAACGGAAGAACAAGTTGGAGAGGAACAGCAGGCCAACGAGGAAGAGGGAGAAGCACAGAATGGGAGAAAAAAGAGAAAAGAAGTGACCCTCCGAGGAGAGAGAGAGAGAGAGAGAGAGAGAGAGAGAGAGAGAGAGAGAGAGAGAGAGAGAGAGAGAGAGAGACGGAAGAGGAGGGGAAAAGAAAGAAAGGAAAGCGGGGGAAATGCGGGGAAGAAAAGCGCATTAGATTATGAGAATTATTAGCGAAACGAATGCGTTGGACAAACAGACGGAAGGGCAGAAGCATGGAAGAAGTTGAAGAAGAACGAGACGAACAACCGGCGGCTGCGAAGGTTGGAGAGGAGAAGGAGGGGAGGGGAAGAGGAAATTGAACAAGGGAGGGGAAGAGGAAGGGAAAGAGGATGGTGGGAATGATGATGAACATGCGGAAGACGAACGGACAGACCACCACCATCGGGGATGACAGATTTGTGGGAAAGCAAAGCCAAAGCGAAGCAGCAGCCAAACAAACGCTCTCCCCCCCCCCCCAATTTCTCCCGCCTTTTATTACGCGCGAGTGGCAAATTGGCGAAGGGGCGGAAACGCACTTCCCTTTCCGTCGTTGGGAGCTGACCACCGACACCGCTCGAATTCTCCCCCGCCCTTCTGTGAGAATGTGCCAATAATCCCCTCACCCCCCCCCCCCCGTTGCGTCCTCCGCTTCTGTCCACTCCCGAGCACAAAACAAACCCTCCCCTCACATTTTGCGTATCCAATGGCTACCTGACAAATGTGTTGCCGATTTTTGAATGAGTGAATGAAATGACAAAGGCACAAAGATTGAGAGGAAAACACAAATTAATAAGCAAAGCACTCCAAGGGATGACAGAAGCATTGGAATTTGTTTTGGAGGCATTCCAATGGAAACGATTAAAGTGCCATTGCGAATAGATTAAGCGCAGAGATATTTGGCCGGATTTGCTGAGGAAACGCAAAATTTGGAAGTGCGAAGAATGGACTCATGAATGGGTGGGGGAGGAATGACTTCCGCCTTGGAAGTGCCGGCAGCAAAAGGCCGACGGACGACAGACACTCAAAATGCGCCTCCCTTCCCCCCCCTCATCCCACGCCCTGCTGCTGTGTCCATTCTTTCGTCTTATTATTATTTCTGCTCCTATCGCCCCATCATTTTCCCGTGAGAGAAGGAATTTTCGTTCTTTTCCCTTCCAAACGTCCGAAATATCATTATTTGACGAAATGCAGCCTCTCTAGCTCATCCATAAACCGCCGACAGCAGAGAAACTTTGGAGACACGGAAGAAGGCTCTTAGATTGGATAAAGGAAGGGGAGGAGGGAAGGGATGGTCAGCAGCAGAAGTGGTTGGCTAACCAAATGGACATGACGTGAAGAGGGAGGGGGGGGGGGGGGGAAGGTGGAGGATGACGCTGAAAGGGTGGGGAGGGGAGGGTGTTCACGCAATGAAAGCGCGTGAATTGGACGGAACTCCTTCAGAAAGGGAAGAAGGGCGACAACAAACAACAGCAGAATGGAAAGCACGCAATTTGTTTTTGTAAGCAAAAAAATGGGGGATGTGAAAGATATCGCAAACGATCGCCTCGTCAACCCGCAAAAGCGTTTTAACAAATAATATAATAACAATAAATAACGGAAAATTTATGGGAAACGAGATCCATTAAAATGGGGTGAAAAAATAAGCGATAAAGCGTAACGATCACAGCAAAGAAGGGCAGTCAGTCCAGTCCATTCCCTATTCCAATGATCAGCGATTTCAAAAAACGAACAATTAATATTTACGACCCTTTCTTGGAATTTCTGTTCGACTGATTTTTGCTGCTAATTTGGTTCTCTAATTGTCAGTTCCAATTCCTTCATGGACTGCCCCTGGCATTCATTATGCCTAATCAAAGTGATCATTCGCATCAAACAATGGCAAATTGGGCATAGACCAACTCGCGCACTTTAAAATAGTCGGCACATGCGTAGCCCTCCACGTGAAAACGGCCCGCTTCATTTCGTCGTACGCTGGCGACATTGTTCACGTAAAGGACACCGGAATGGAACTCAGCGTGAAAGCCATTGGTAGTGAGTAACTGTTTAAGATCTGTCAGCTGAACGATGGAATTGGTTTATTCGTTGGAGTATTCCCCACCCCCCAAACTGAACCTTCGGGTCGTTGACAAATACCGATTGATGCGGCGGAATGGCGCTGGACGGCAGCAGTTCTAGGAACAGTTGGTCCGGCACTCTGACAGCGCTTTTTCTGGCGCTGACTGTGGCCGACTGTTCCTCGGCTTCCTCTGTCGCCTCCTTCGCCGTCGTTTCGTCCATCGGATCGTCCGTCTCCTCTGCTTTTGCCCCGTCCGTCTGCTCTCTCTCCGTTTCCCCTTCCGTCTTCACTGCCTCGTCGGTCACTCTCTCACCCTCCCCCTCTTCCATGCTTTCCGCCGCATTCTGCTGATTCTCCCCCTTGTGATCAGTGAATTCGTCGCTTTCCTTCTCATCCCTTCTCTCATCTCCCGGCATTTGGTCAATGGCCACCGGAACAATCGCCGATTTGCGAATGATGCGAGCATCCAACCAACTGAGCTCAGCCTCTTTCACCTGTGGTACGGTATTAAAAAAAAAGTTAAAAATTAATGCACCGTTTGAAAAAGCAGAGAGGACATCAGTTGGTCGGAAAGTGTCACTTGGAAAATATGCGACTCAATTGTGGCGTCAATCACTTCGCCAAGTGACGGGGTGAAAGTCTTCCCCTAAAATAAATTTGCAAAATCGAATTGCAAAACAAATTAACGCGATGGACCCAACTCACCTGCACAATTTGCTGTTCTTGGCAATATTGTGCCAAATGGCGCGTGGCGGCGGCCGTGCCATGGACGATGACCTAACAAAATTAAGCGATGTCTCATTGTCAGAGAAAGAATTGACATGAAAATGGGCAACCAATTACCAATTGCTTGGGCTTAATTTGACTCAGAAGCTTTTTGATGGATTCGCCGTCTGAACGCCCTTCGAAGTCGATGAATTCGACTTTGCACAAAATCTAAAAGCGACAGGGCAATCACACGAAATCAGTGAGTTAATTAATCTCATCAAATGTTGCCTCTATTTTGGCGATGTACGAAATGCATTTGGTTGGCCATTCCTCCACCGCCACCCTTCGCTGCTCCTCGCCCTCCTCCTCATCGCCTGCGGTGTCCTTCTCTTTCGTCACCGTCGCTAATTGCTGAGTCGCAGCGGCGGAATCGACAATTATATATTCCTCCGGACGAATGATTTCACCGTAATCGTCCCACTGAATGGAAATGACCAATCATTTTGACGGTTGTCCAATTTTGAGGCAAACCCGCGACTTCTCCTCTTGGTAGGGAAACATCGGAAATTGTTTTTTGTTCTAAACAAAAGCATTTAAAAGAAAAGGATAAGAAAGCCGATTTGGAAGGTGACTTGTTTGAAGAAGGAAATGCGCTGATTCTGCTCAAATCGGCGCATAATATCATAGGAGTTTGATGTGTTGACCGGCTGAACTCCTCCGACTCCGCTCATTGTGCCCCGCCTTTGTTCCTCAACTGAAAGTGAATTTTAGCCACTGTCGCCATTGGCACTTTTTACTTGGCTTTTTGTTGGCCAAATTTCCATTCTTTCCGCTTGCCGTCACTGAAGCAACGACAGCAGCCAACGTTTCTTCGTCATCTGAGTCTTCGGACGACTCAACGTTCTCAAGCCTGGCATTCCGTCGAACAGTCTCAAGCCTAACGATTCAAATTGAATTTGGCATTGGAAAGAATGGAATGCCAATGACACCTTATCCTCGCTGCCTCCTGTTCCTTCTCTCGCTTCTTCATCAAATACGCCTCCAATTCGGCCCCTTCCAATTTTATCCGTCTCTAAAGTGCCGAACTTTAAATGGAACACATTTACACATGACAACCAACAATGACCTTCACTTCCAATGTGACCATGTTGTTTGTCGCCCTCTTCTTCTCTCTCGTCTCAGCGATTCTGATCAGCTTAGAAGCAAGGGTTCTGTCACCGGAACGACCTTACGAGAAGATTGTTATTAAAAAGAGATGCGGGAAAATACGACTGGTGCTTGTTATAGGGATAAACGACTGCATTTTAATTTTGCACAATAATCTAAATTTTGCCGACGGAGCCTAACGGAACCATCAGACCCCATTTTACCATTTTTTAAAAATCAATATGAACAAAATTAATAATTAACCATTAAAATTTCTCGCAAACCATACCTGAGACAATTACCATATTTTTGGTGTCGGTGCACCACTCCAAAAAGAGTTCTCTCGAAAAACCACTCTCCATGTCCAACCCACTGACCAAAACGACCTTAATGAAATGGATAATATCAAAATAAAAGGGATGTCCCTGATTATGTACCTTAGGTGAGCGAACTCTATTCAGGTCGGTTAATGTATGGCAGAATTTGACATGTTTAAACTGAAAAGGGTTGTGTCGTCCCGTCTCGAAAATGCGTAAAATTTTGTCGGACATCCATTCGACTTGTGACTTGGCCGATTCAATGACGGACGATGCAACTGCACTCATCATGACCAAATTGTAGGTCATCAGCCCCGCTTCTTTGCTGAACACCAAAACGAATGTCACTGTATGGTACCACAAAACAAAACAAACTTTTGCCAAAGTTGGTCCAACAAATGAGCAATCTCAAGCACTCGTCCTGCCGTGTCAATGACCTTACAATTAGCTTATCATTTACTAATACTTAACAAAATGTGATTCCAATCACTTTATGTCCCATTTCTGCCCCTCACCCTCTCCAACTCACTATCATTACGTCGCCCCCGTCCCGAACTGTGGCGAGAAGTTTGGACACCAAATTTTCGTCCCGCTGCTTTTGCTTCGGTTGCGCATAGAGTGAGTTAAATGCGTCGGTGATAAGCAAATTTGGCCTTCCAATTCCTAAATATGTATTATTTTAACAAAAATGCACTAATTCTAAGAAGTCATATAACATCCTCTATTTGTAAGTTTGAAAAATCAATTTCCTTTAGTTCGTAATTATCAAATGCTTAATTTTGCAGATAAAATTACCTTAATATAAGACTTAACAGCCAATAAAATTTCAAATTTTCGGTTAAGTACAATTTTTTATATGAAAGTCTCATAATTGTAAAAACATTCTTTTGTGAAATTTAACTTTTGCAAACATCGTGAGTTTTATATAACTTAATTCCCATCCTTTTTGTTATTAATAACGAATTGATTGGGTTTCGTTTTAATAATGAATATTTAAAATCAAAAACAGACCGTCAAAAGTGCACCCGTTTAAATGCCTCTCCTTTTTGTGGTTGAAGTCAACCGCATAAACAATCTGAAACACTTCCCATGGGCTGACCCGTCCAATAATTGTCAGCCACCTCTTCATCGCCCATTTTTGTAATGCGCCAAATTGCGCCGCCAATGTGATGGCCGGCGGGGAACGGAGTGATTTGAAGGCCGTTGTCGCCCTTCAACAAAATCTTAAAAACAAGAAAAAAAAACAATTATATTCAGGAATGAAAAAAAAGTTGATTACCGTCTGACTGTATTTGACTTGTTGCACTTTTTCGAAGGCCAAATCGATGTCGTCGAAATTGAACAGCGAAAAATCTTCGACATTCATATGGCCATTTATCCAATCGTAGAGAAAAAGTTGGCCCATTTTGTAAACAGGAACCTGAGAACATACGGGATTTTTGTATACTAGAAAGGAATTAAATATGGAGATGATCACCGACCGTCGCATAAACGGGACAATTCAGCCCATTTTTGAACAGATAAGGCAAAGCACCGATGTGGGGAACATCTCCGTAACTGAGAAGCACAGCATTTATTTGCGGTATCCGCATTTTTATAGCTTCAATGTACGCCAAATCGAATTGCTCATCCCAGCCACAATCGAGCAAAAAATACACTTGGTCGACCCAAAATGAAAGCGTTACTTATGTATGTGGGTAAATGACGACAAGGTAATACTTTCGATAGTCCCCCCCCCCCTTTTTTGAAAAAATTTTTTTTCTGTTCTAAAAAGTCGTGAACACGTTTTATGGGGTTTTTAGGGTCGCTGATCATGAATCTAACATTCATTTTGATCAAATTCGAATCCCGGATCCGAACAAAAAATCGAAAATTCAAAATTTTCAAAATTCTTGCTTTTGTTCCTAAATTGATCAAAATAAGCTAAATTTAGTCAAAAACCATTGCAACATCAAAAAATGGTCATTGTGTACAGGTACGGACACAAAAGTGATTTTTGAAAATTTTGAATTTCCGACTTTTTGTTCGAATTCGGGTCCGGGATTCGAATTTGATCAAAATAACTTGATCAGCGACCCTAAAACCCCATAAAACGTGTTTTCATGACTTTTTAAAACAGAAAAAAAATTTTCCAAAAAAGGGGAACCATCGGCAGTATTACCGACGACAAAAACAAAGCAATGCAAAAATACCTGCAATAGGTAACACAAAGGACCATCATCTTGAACACCGGACAATGCTTCTAATTTTATTATTGAAGTCATTTCAAATAAAAATTAAAACTAAAAAAATCAGTTTGTGACGGGAATGGAGCGTGGAGGACAGAAAAATCCCACGGTCGCGGATTGCGTAATTAAAAACTGAAAATTTTCAATTTAACTTCCATATCTTGTATTTTTGGAAAATATTGGCCATAGGTAGGGTTGTAAATTATATGGACTAAAAAACGCTAAATATGGACTAAAAAAGCCCGAAATATGGACTAAAGTCCAAAAATGCCCAAATATGGACTAAAAACGGCAAAAATATATGTTTTAAACCCTCAAAAATTCCAAAAAAAGGCTTATATATTCAATATTTACTTAAATAAACTTAAAAACAATAAATAACTAAAAAATGGATTTAAAATTAAAAATGCAAATTTCTCGGGGGGGAAACGATGCGGGGGGAACCGAGCTGGGGGGGAACTGATACAGGGGGGAAACGGCGGGGGAGAAACGGAGGGGGGAAATGAAGTGCACCCTAAAAAAACACCTCCAAGTTTGCCAATTTCAAAAAAATTCGCATTTAAAAAAAAAAGAAAAATTCGCAAAAAATGGTGAAAATATTTTTTAAAATGCCAAAATGACGACGAAAACCCAAATTTTTCATATTTTTGGGAATGTTTAAAATTTCCAAAAAGTCAACTTTAGGGGGTGTATTTTTCGCTTTTTTTACATTTTTCTTGTGAAAATTTGCCAAAAATGGCCGAAATATGGACTAAAACCCAAAAATGACGAAATATGGATTTATATGGACTAAAAACCTTCACCAAACCAAAAATTTTAACGCAGAAATGCTATTTTTGAACCCCTTTCTTCATAGCATATGCGCAGAAAAAATATGTTAATCCATATACCTAATTTACAACCCTAGTAGTGACCCAGGGGTCACTACTAACCCTACATATAATTTACAACCCTAGTCATAGGGTCAACTCAAAATTGCTCAAAAATGCTCGGAATCGATTTGAATGGCTTAAAATAAAGAAAAACTGCAATAAAAAAATTTGTACTGAAGTGTCCACCTTCGATGGGGACTGAATCGTTACGTTTAATAACCACGAAAAAAGTTAAATGGCCTAAACTTATTCTAAAAAGAAATAGTATCTTTTGCGCTCCTAATTTGCATTTTTCTCATCGTTTTAAGCCGTTTTAAATCTGAGCAATTTTAAGTTTGGGCCCTTAAAAAACTTATTTATTTTTTATGGGACAAGCAAAGGAAGCGGTACCCACCCAAAATGGAAATGTCGACTTCATTTCTTGACTCTTTGCCTGGATTTTCCATTGTAGATTTTAATGCAAGTCATGAGAAAAGAACTTGTGTTCCTGGTTAGTGTAAAAAATTTAAAAAGTTGTGATTCCCTTTTCTTTAGGTGAACAATTATTTTCAGTCTCAAGTGGATATCATGCGGGAAATGGCTGTTATGAATTTCATGGTTCAATATGTGCTTCTCTTGCAGGATTTTTGCACGTTTATTCACTTAAAGATTCGGTACTACCTATTAATGTAAAGCATTTTTTCCAATTATTTTTTCAAAGCAAAACACCGAGACAAACATTGTCGAAGTGAGACGCAACATTGACGAGAGAAGCCATGTGCTGCCGTCACAGGGAAAGATAGTCACTGCAAGGGTGAATTTGAAATTTTAATATACATAGTTCTAATTTCGATTTTGTATTACTTAGCATATCGATTTACCAACAAAAATATGAAGAGGGGACTTTAGTTTTTTTTTACAAGAAATTCAGGGGTTCTCTGGTCCGACTCTGAATTCTATTGAATACATGTCGTAAAAGGTTGAGCGTATTACGACAACATTTGCAAAATGTGCAATTATCTGTGTAGAAGACACACCCCTCGCCAACGAATTTAACTCGACTTTGCGCAAGGAGGACATACGTGACAAAGAGCGCGATAAGGTATCAATACCATCCCCTCGGGGGGCAAAGGCACACTCCAATTACTCTCATTATTAGGTGGAACTGCACAAATTTGTTCAACCTGGTGACATCATTTTGGCTCGTGTTTTGGGCTATGGCGAGGCGCACACTTCTTATTTGCTCACAATCGCTGAAGCTGAATTGGGAGTAGTGATTGGCCGGAGCCAAAACGGCGAACGGCTTTTACCGGAGAATTCCGAAATAATGAAAGTGCCGGGAAGCGAATACCGAGAAACAAGAAAAGTTGCACAGCTTCCCATTGTTAACAAATAAAAGATGCCTTGTTTTTGTGTCTTATTATTAAAATTTTGCGGTTTATTTTAGCCGTTATTGCCTAATTTTGTTAATTTAAGTTTAGTTGGTTAGTTTAAAATGTTCAACAATCACGCCAACCACTTCATGCCGAATTTTTGCATTCCCCCACCTCCGCCACCACAACTTCCTCAACCTTTGAATTCGGCTGTAAGCTCATTTGGTGTTGATTTTTGTGATCCCTGTTCTTTAGCGAGTTTTCTTTCCGCCGGTTTCTCATCACCATCATCCGGCTTATTACCTTCAACCTCAACATGCACATCCTCATATGAACCCTCAGTTCTTCAATTTAAGCGTTCCGCCTCCTCCAATTACGCAAAATATCAGCAGTTTGATCGCAGCAAATATTAACAACTGTAACTGATTATTCCTGTTAATAGTAGTTGTTGTTGTCTTGTTTTTCAATTTAAAATTAGGTAGTCTCATTATTGGTCATGGTCCTATTCACTTCTATTTCCCTTTTGTTTTGTCAGATC
Organism: Heterodera schachtii; assembly: GCA_023374025.1. Lineage (NCBI taxonomy): Eukaryota > Metazoa > Nematoda > Chromadorea > Rhabditida > Heteroderidae > Heterodera > Heterodera schachtii. The sequence continues at coordinate 361,007 of SIJG01000055.1, forward strand.
CAACTCGTCATCCGCTCAATGGCACACATCAAATAACCACATCGGAAAGGTTCAGCAAAACGTTCCATACTGGGCATGCGAATGGTTTCACATCGAAAGGCAATGGAGCGCCGCTCAGCAGGTCAAGAAAGCGATTTCTTGAACAAATTACCAACGAAGAAGGGTGGATTTAATTTTAATTAAATACATGTTTGAAAGATTCAGCACCTCGGGAGAACTTCGAATTGAATTGGACACAGCGCCCAGAAATCGTCCACTTTCGGGACAAAGTTCTACTGAAGTCGACCAGGAAGCCGGTTGTTGTAACACATTGTAGGATAAACCTAAATTCATCTGCAGCCGACGAATCACCAAACAGCAAAGAGTCGGGTTGCAGTGAAAATTCACAGGAAAGTCTCCGTTTGGTGCCCACGGACAATGACAGCGACGGCGAACACCCCGAAATGGGCCGCAACTGGCGGATATTGATGCTGTTCAATGGGCTCGTCAGGGATGAGGATTTGGCCCCGAATTGCGAACGGCCTCAGGCAGAAGATGGACGAACTTACCCTGACATTCAGAAGAAAGTGTTCACACAAAATGGCGAGGAGCAAAAGGAACAGCATGAACAACACAAACTTTTGAAACTGATGTCACTTAAACTTCCACTGGACACAAACCATGAAGTTGTGCCGGCTTCGAGTAGCAGCAGGCCAGGATATGGCATGCGCACAAACAATGTGTGGGTCAGCAGTGATTTGATGGCCAAAATGATACAGCAGCAGCAAACCGTTTCATTTACGACGAAAAGTTCTGCGGCGAGTGATCATTCCATTCCTCCCCCTCCGATTGTACACGACAAGAATAACCTCCAACTGAACACGAGAGAAACTGTCGACGCTCGACATCCCGGCACTCGAAAGCGTTTACACCACAATCGGAGTCTAATCATTCTTAAAACTGGACGACGTGTCTATCAGGGCTCCAAAGATTGCTTCCAATTTTTGGAAACAGGGAATTGTCTTAATGGGGTTTTCTGTGAATATGAGCACGAGGGTTCGATGGAACATTCGGCTAAAAAAGTCTGTCCATTGTAAGCGACGGGTGTTGGCTAACTATTTTTAAACTTTTTCCATGTTGAAGTTTGATGCGCGGACAATGTCGGAACATCGATGACAACTGCTCACATGGGCCCCACTCCACGTTAAAAGCACACCAAATGCCCGTTTGCGACTACTACTTGAGGATGTGTTGCAGCAAAGGCAAGGACCAATGCGCTTATCTTCATGTGAAGCACACGGACGGCATGGAGCCTTGTGAAGAGTTCAACAGGGGATGCTGCCAGCAGGGAGTTATGGTTTGTTTGTCACTCCACCACCCCTTCCCCACTCGACGTGGGTCACCTTTCTAATCACTTGCCAAAGTGAGTAATCAAGTCCCGCTCTAATTACAGTGCGATGCGCCTCATCGCTACCGATACCACAGGTGAACGGAAAACAAAAACACATTTGGGGGATACAAAATCGTAACACAATTAGTGTTGCTTTTATTTATCATTGATTCTAATGAAATATATTAGAAGATTTGCCATAGAACATGATAAATAAAAGAACACTAATTAGCCTGGTAATTGGTGTTTAGGCTGAAGGTAAAAGTAAAAAAATGTCGTACCCTCCCCGGGGACAGCTCCCCCCCCCTCTTTTATCCAATTTTTGTTTGAAATAACTGAAATAATTCAGACTGAAGAGCAAAAAAATATATATATAGTCTTCTGGGGCTGTGTACCGTCCAAGCCAAAATCCTGGGACCGACCCGCCCCGGACGACCTCTCTGAGTTCAAAAAACTTATACTTTCAAACTTTTAATTTTATCTTGCGGAAAATTTTTTACAGGATCAAGGAGAAGCAGACAGAATACCCGAAACAAAGGTCGGCCTTCACTGGGGAGGGGTTTCCCCTCATGTCACAATTTAGCGCCAAACAGCAAACCCCAGGCACCGAACTGCTCGATAATTCTCATTCCGTTTCAACCGACAAACAAAATGATACCCTCAAATGGTTTAGTTGAGAAGAAAGAATTTTATTTTGTCTTTATATTGAGAAATCCCAACCAAACACTTACGGGCATAACCGCCTTATAAGATTTTGTCCACATATTTGCAGCATATGCTTTATAGCGCACATTATAATGGTATATTTTATACAACGTTTTTCTTTGCCATGCTTTTTATTTTCGATAAAACTGGTGAATTTTATTGTTTGTCCTTTCCCAAAGTCCAAGTTTATCTTTTCACTGCTTTATCTTGAAGGATTTGAATGTTTTATCATTTAACTATTTCAGTTCAGTTATCACTATTAAGAGAAAATGCCTCCGGGGATTAGTCGTGAGAATATTAAAAAGCGAAAGACGAGCACTTCCGAAGGGTCGGATGAGGAGGATTCGGGGCAAGAGGAGCAACAGGCGCCGGAGTTGAACATTGCGAGTCGGCAGCGCAGAACGGCGGCAATGAAATCGCACAAAGTGTGGGACGTGTTGAAGCCGGGGGCGAAGATGCACGCCGAAGGGGAGACGGAGCCGAACGAAGCGCCGACGACGGGTGAGCAAATGAATACTTTTTGATGTTTTGGAAAACAAAATTTTTTTTTAAATCTAAATATTTTTGACACGTTTAACAAATAGCAATTCCTTGAATTCTTGAGGTGTTTTCGGCACTGAAGGAACCATTCCTTATAAACGAAAAAGATTAAAAGAAACTAAGTCTTCGAATTCCCTCTCGAAATTTTCTGTAAAAATAAATTATTTTAGCACCGAAAGTTGGCCGCCCATCACTAAAACGAAAAACGCCATCTTCGTCATTTACGTCGCCACTCGAAGAAAATGCCAAAATGGAAACAGAATTTCCTACAGAAATAGTAAAGGAACAAATGGATGAAAAAACTGATGATCATCTGCCAACCCAAAGGGGAATTCAGCGCATTATTGTGAACAGAAAGATGGCCGCAACTTCGCTTTCGACAACAAATTTATGGCCTCAGCCTCAACCTGCCAAAGACAAAGGACAATTGCAACTGATCGAGGCAAATCGGAGGAAAAAAAAAGTTAAAAGACACAACGACCAAATCATTGTTTAGAAAGAGATGGAGAAACACCAGCAATTCGCAGACGAACCAATGGCAAACGCAGAAGAACCGAGCGACGATGAAGAAGAGGACAAAATTTTGCACCAGGATGACCGTGTACTGTTGGATGACCCGAATGATGAAGATTATCCGGAATTGCCGTCTCGCGGGGGTCGACGGGGCCGAGGCGAACTGCACCAGCCGAGGGGCCGCGGACGGGGCAGCCGCGGCGGAGCAGTCACCGCGGGCCAATCTCTGCGCGGTACGACTTCAACTCGGGGAAGACCCCGCGGGAGCAGAATGCCAATGGGCGGAGGAGTGATGGGAGGGCGTTTTGCACTTGGAACAGGCCGAGGGGTCCGAATGCAAATGGTACAGAGCCATCCGATGTCACCTCAAATTTAATTTGTTTGTTAACTCAATTTAGGGCTATTATCCGCCATCTCGTACTGCTTTTGGGCCCAGTGGGACTTCGCCCATTTATTCAATTCAGCCAAGCGGCGGAATTGTGGGAGATCTTCCGTTGCGACCTCCGGCTGTGCGCATAGTCCGTGCGAGGTCATTTCAAAGCTTTTCATCGGTCTCCCCATTTTTGACCCATTACGGGCGAAAAGGGGTCGACCCCCCCCCCCCTACCATTTCAATCCGAACTTTTATCTATTTCCCGATTCTTTAGACCAGCTGGCGATATTTCTGTCCACCCGTCGAATGTTTCTTCCGGATTTCGCTCTCTGAGTGTCCGTGCACCGCCAACTTACAGCGAAGAGTCCTTCAAAATCAACCGCGAATTGGAGAATTATCGGGGCAGCATTGTGCACGGGACGTCGGTTCAGCAATTCAACGACATCATCGACCAACTTCTGGTCGTGCCAGTTTTCTTTTCTCCTTAATCTATTCTTTTTAAGAATGAATTGTCTCGTGCCGCTGACGACCGTGACAAACTCATCGCCTCTCATCGCGAATACGTCGGCCATTTGCAGTCGACCCATTCGACAACGCAGGAAATGAAAGACAGACGGTGCAGTCGAAAGCATTACTTACATTAGCTTCCTTCAATAACCCATCTTATAGAATTAAACAGCTCGAGCAGAGCTTAGACCAAATGCAACAAAAATTGATGGCTTCGTTCAAACACGAACAGTTGCATCTCGTCAAGAACAATGTGGAGGGCAATGGTCATGCAAAGGGAGGCGAGGGAGAGCAGAAACATCCGATGGAGCACCACCACCAGCAACAGGAAGGCATCGGTTCTGCAGCTGGGGACTCCGCTGGAGGCGTTGCGACGGTTGCCCATCCTTCGAACCTTTCGTCTGCCTCCTCTCAAATGGAAAACTTGCGTCCCGCCGGAACTGTCGACCGTCACATTTATCCAATTGGCCAAAATCCGTCTCAAAGTCAGCGCGTTAGAGGGGCCGTGAGCAGTGTGACTGAAGGGGGGGACGGCACTGGCCAAATGCCACACGCAACGCAATACGGCCTCAACAGTCCGTATGACGACGAGTACGACGACGAGTTGGAGGATGACGAAGAGGTGGCATTTGGGTTGATTTTGAAACGAAAATGTGAAAATTGGTTAATTGTAAGCCTGTTTTCTCTCTCCAGGATTTCGAGTATGACGAGGGGGACAGTGCGGACATTGATGACGATTTGGGTGCCCAAGTGACCATTTGATTTTCTGATGAGTGTTTTCGCCAATTCATCCAATAAAGTGCGTACTCCGATCATTTTTCGATCTCCCATTTCGCTTTGTTTTATAATATTTTCAAAAACTCAAATATTTTAGAACCAGAAAATGACTTCAGCAAAATGAAATTGGTTGCCAATTTCCCATTTGTTTGTCATTTTGTATTTGTCTTTGCACTTCCTCCATTTCATTTTACTTCGGATTCACCTTAATTTGGTCAATTCTTCAAATAAAATATTTGTTTGTGCTTGAATCATCGTTTTTGTACTCAAAAAGAAGTTAGAAGACAAATTTGAGTGCAATGAATGCCCTTTTTTGGTCCTCTTTTCCCGGGTTTTCCAAATTACGAATAATATTACAAATACCGTTCTATTTGTCCATCACAAATGAGGAATGACATCCGTCCCCCCTCCCCCCCCCCGTTTTATCAAATTAAAATTGCTTAAAGGAGTGCTTCCGTCCGTTCGCTGCCTTTCATTTGGGTGGCCCTTCGCGTGTTGAAGTGAATTACATTTATGCCCAAAAATTCATAATATTTTCTAACAAAGAATTGGAGCTCCTTCACCTCTCGACATGTCGAGACTCTCTCTTGTCTTCCTTTCTCTTCTTTTCCTCTTGTCCGTCTGTTTCCCTCCTCATTTTTATTTTCCGCACATTTCTTTTCTGTCCATTCCCTTTCTCTCCATTCCCTTTCTCTCTTTTTCTTTTCTTTCATCCTCCTTTTTCTCCCTTTCCCTCTTTTTCCTTTCTTTACCTCTTTCCCTTTCTCTCTTTTCCCTTTCCCTCTTTTTCCTGTCTCTCCTCCTCCTTTTCTCCCTTTCCCTCTTTTTCCTTTCTTTACCTCTTTCCCTTTCTCTCTTTTCTCTTTCCCTCATTTATATTTTTCGCACATTTCTTTTCTCTCCATTCCCTTTCCCTCTTTTCCCTTTCCCTCTTTTTCCCTGTCTCTCCTCCTCCTTTTTCTCCCTTTCCCTCTTTTCCTTTCTTTACCTCTTTCCCTTTCTCTCTTTTCCCTTTCCCTCTTTTTCCCTGTCTCTCCTCCTTTTTCTTCCTTTCCCTCTTTTTCCTTTCTTTACCTCTTTCCCTTTCTCTCTTTCCCTTTCCCTCTTTTTCCCTGTCTCTCCTCCTCCTTTTTCTCCCTTTCCCTCCCTCCTCTCCTCTCTGTAATTATCGCCGTTTCCTCCCCTCCCCTCCGCCCCCTCTCCCCCGAGGGCTTCTCGATATGTCCTCTTATGCCAAACGGCACCTTCTCACATTGCCTTTATCCGTCCCATCCATTGAAGTGAAAGGGTGGCCAAAGCCTAACGAAAACTTCCTTTCATTTAAATTAAGCCCTGTGAACACTTTTTTGGCCAAATACAAAAAATTTGGCACTTTTCCATCAAATGCCAATCGTGCCATTCATTCTTTGCCCAATTGGCATTGTGGCCGGCCACTCGTGGTCAGTCCCTTCCCCGCCCCCTCCCCCGCTCTTTTTGGCACGGAATTCCCTCCCCCCCCCTTGGAATGTGAAGGTGGTAATTGCACTCGGCAAACTCTCCAAAGCAAAATGTCTCCCCCCTCCCCTTCATTTGTCGCATTTTTTGCCGCTCCATTTGCCACCCCCCCCCCCCCCCCACAATTTACTTGCACTTACCTGTCCCGAAAGATTGGCCCAAAGGACAATGCCTCCGGCATTTTGTGCCGTCTCTTCGCCCATTTTCCTACCCAATTGCCCCAACATCGACCCGCTGTTATCGTCATTTTGTAGTTTTATTTGTTCTCCATTCGCATGGCATCATCCGAATCATTCCTCTTAGTTTTTCTTTTGCCATTTCTTAGATCTCAGCAGACCGTTCTTTTGTCTATTAATAAATTGGGCACCCCCCCGTAAATCCCCCCCTCTCCCTCTCTTTTCCCTCCCTTTCCCTCTGTGAGGTCCAAACGGACTCGGCCTTAAGCCTCTCATTGGCACGCCTTTTTTATTTGTTTGTTCGTTGCCATGGGCTTTGACTGTGCCTTCGATTTCACTGTTTGTAATTGCATGCTGCCACCCAATGAATAAATGGAAATTATCACTGAAATTCAGACAAAATTGCCATTCATCCATTCATTTTAATATTCTTCACCTTTCCACCGTTTTCCCAAAAATTCCTTAGAAATGCGATGGCATTTTGGAGAAACACGCCGTGGTGGTCGAATTATGGAAATTTGATCAACAAATTGACCCCATTTATAAATGAATAAATTGAATGACTAACATTGTTAATTTCCCTTCTGCTCTTTGCCCTCCGTTTTTATGGAAATGCCATTCTTTTGCCCGGCACTTCCCCCCGATGCCAAAGAACGGACATATCCCTCATCCCTTCTCTCTAATCCCTCCTCCCTTCTCTCCGTCCCTTCCCCTCCCTCTTCGATTCTTCCACAAAAAGCAATCTGTGAAATGCAATTTCCGAATTATGGCGACGAATTGCACAAAGCTAAAATTGAAAAAGCGAATGGCTACTTTCCTTCTCATGCGCTTTTTCGTTTTGGTCCGTTTAAGCATAGAATTTGCTTTTTGTTTTTGTTTTTTGTTTTATCCGTCCGATGGATTTTCCCTCCCTTTTATTTTTGTTGGATTTGTCCTTTTTGTTTGCTTTTTGCTTTTGGGCTTCTTCTCTCCTCTGTCACTCATCATTCGTCCGTTTCAATTTCGCCTCCGCCAATGCCTTCCGTCGCCTCTCCCCGTGCCAATTCCGCCGCTTCCCCCGCCGCCGTTCCCCGTTCCCCGCTCCTTTCCTCTTCGTCCCCTCCGCCCCTTTTGTTGCCCCGTGCCGAAAACAGTCCCACGAATACGACGATTAACAACAACAACAACAACCCGTCCACGTCGACTTCGCCAACGGTCGTACGACACACTTTGGACAGCCGAAGCGCATTTCAACAACAACAGACTTTGGACAGACGGAAGACATTCCGATGCCGCGGGTCATTGGTAAGGCACAAAAACACATTACGGCCGGCAAAAGAGAGAGATTATACGTATTATGAGTTGGGGCTTATCCCATGCCGACTGACTGAGTGAAAAGGCATGGGTTCGATTCCCACCCGCGGCGCTTTACATTTTGTTCATTTTCAAGTCGCCCTCCCCCCCCTTTAAATAGGGTCCCACGGTTGTCTCGGCACCGTCCGTCGAACACGAGGACTACCGCACCCCAAAGCCGTCGGTGTTTTCAATTGGCAAAAGCGGGAAGAGTTTCGATTTGGGAGGGGAGACGGGCGAATGTTCGGACAACAACGGACTGGTGAAGGTGAGCGAACGGAGGACAAAATGGCGCAGCTTTTCAGTGATTTGGGGAGTTAATCAAATGACTGAAAGACAACTTTAACGAGGGATTTATTGGTGGCGGATTTGTTCAATTTTACGAGTGAAATGGCATTGGATAAAATGGGATTATGATGACTCGTCGGTAGCCGTTTTTGGCACTTTGGGCCAATTGAACGGTTTATGGCACTTTTGGGAAAGGGTCCCTTTTCGGACTTTACCCTTCTTCCTTTTCTCTTCCCTTCTCCTTTTCCGTGCCTTTTTTTGATTATTTTTCCTTCACTCATTCTTTTTTTCATTTTCTCTCTTTTTCAATTTGACTTTGTCCAATGTCTTTTCCCTTCTTCAAATCAAATGCCGTTTCTCACAATTTATTTACATTTTATGCCATTATTCATCACTTTTTGTCGTCATTTTCGCTTTTATTGTCCACTCCACCGGAGGTGCTTTAAAAATTGGATTTTCTTTTAACGAAGAAGTCATCTTCAGCAAAAATGGGGCGGGATGCGAGCGAATGAATGAATGGCATTTTGGGGGAATCGAACACAGCGAAAAACGGGGGAGGAGAGGGGAGGGTGGAAGTGGCACAACGCTATTCATTTGCTCCTGTGCTCGAAGGCACTTCATTTAGCGCTGTGTTCGTCCACCGCCGCCATTCTCCCCCCCCCCCTCCCCCGAGGGCACTAATTCATTAACAGGCGACAAAATGCCAATGAAAGTGCGCCCTTCGCCCCTTTCATTCGCTTGGCCGTCTCTTTTTTTCGCGCTTTCCTCCAATATATAATTTAATTGCAATTATTCTTTTGTTTTTCGTTGTCATTTAATTAAATGCCGTGCGGAAAAAGTTGTCAAATAAGCTGAGTAAAATGTGACGGAAATGAGCAAGGAACAACGGAAGAAGCAACAAAAGTGCCGACCGATCAGAAGGACGGCCGACACGCGCCCCCAGCGGACGAGCGGAGATTCGGTGGGAAATGCGACGGCACTTTCGCCAAATCGGCAGAACAGCCACAAAAGCAGCGGCACAACGCCAAGTCACAGCCGAAGCCGACGCCATTCCTCCATCCACGAGGCTAATTGAAAGAGTCAAAACGCAAAAAATGGCAAAAAAAGGAACAAAATACCCCCCCCCCCCCTCAGAAAATGGCCAAAAGTGCAGGGAATGGAGTGAGTGAATAATGCCTTTGCTGGTTCAGGTCAGTGCCGACTTCCTTCGTCTGAACGGCTCTCGTCAGCAGTTCCGTTCGCTTTTGAGTCGCAAAAAATTGGGCCAAATGCCCCCGGCGTACACCCAAATTGACCACTGCAGCTACGAATCGGTCGATTCGAACAGTTCGTTGCCTCCCTCTTGGCCCATTTTGGTCCGATTGGCACTTTCTTTAGACACCGGCGGCGGACGCGTCGGGGCCGGCCATCCGCTGATCAAAGTCAGTGATTGGCACGGACGGCACGCAAAAAGCGCAAATGATTTTTGTTTTGTTTTTTGAAAAGGTGGAGGACGCCGGGGGCGAAACGGCGACCGACACGAAGCGGCGAATGCCCGCGGCGCCGCACGTGCCCAAAAAAAGGAGCGTCGCTTCGGCCTCTGCCGTCGTTCTGATCGACTCGCAGCACTGCTCCGTCGAAAAGTGGGCCCAACTGCCCGAAAATGGTGGTCCGCCTCAGCACGTTTTGATCAGCGGCTTTCATCCGTCGCCGGCGGGCGGTGGTCAAACGGCGACGCATTCAACGCACGCGGTCCAACGGCACAACAGCAGGCAATCCGAGGACGGCATTATATTTATGCCAATAATTGACCACCCTTTAAAGGTACGGCGCACCGATCGATGGGTCCGCCGTCAAAATGGTGTACAAAATTCGCTCACAAGTAATTTCTCTCTCTGCTCCTTTATGGCAATGTTTTCGTTTTGCTTTTCAGCGATTGGCTGATCGGGTGCGTATCGCGGACAGGTGATTTAATGCTTTTTGATTGATTAGTATTGATTGATTGGTCATTGATTGATTAGTTTATTGATTGATTGGTTTATCCACTGCTTGTGCCGTGCCTTTCCCCACTTTCCTTTTCTTTGGCCTTTTCAGGTGCCTTTTCCTCGCAATGGTCGGCATTTTGCTGATGGTAATTGACACGGAAATGTGTGCCCAACAGTTCCTTTCCATTCACAAGGTTTTCCTCCGTCCGCCGAAAGGCGAAGGAATTCCAATTTTGGCATTCCCCGCCTTAGGGTCACTTCGTTTCTTTGCTCATCCGTTCGCTTCTCCTTTTCTCCACTTTGACTTTGCTTGTCGAAATTGTGAGCTGTCAAATTTTATTTTATTTATTTTTTAATTCAATTTTATTTTAATTTTATTTTGTTTTGTTTTGTTCCTTCACTTTTCTCTTTGTTTAGGTCCATTTCCATCTGAACGAAATTCAGGTGGGACAGAATGGAAAATGAAAAATATGAGAAGGAAAATGGCAAATGGAAGGAAAAGCATTGAAATAAAAAGCAAAAAAGAACGGCATTGGTTGCCGAATAGTCAAACATTGCTTATCAATGGCATTCTGCTTGCTAATTGTTCCCCGCATTTCCTTTGTTTTTGCCTTAAATTGCCAATTGTTCCGAATTTCGCTTCAATTGCCCATTTTGCCAAATGTTTCGCTTTTTCTTTTCCAAATCCATGCTCTTCGTTTGCTTTTGATCAGTTGGATTTGGTCGATTGTGGGGCGGATGATTGGCGCGTGGTGCTCAGTTGGCGGAGGCTGTGGCAGTTTTTTGCGGAGTTTCTGCTCTGCTCAATAATGTGAGTGGATGGAGCAGAAATGACTTTTCACTCAGCCCTTTTCATGGGTATCCGCTGGGAAAAACAATTAATTAAATCGACTCTCTTTCCTTCGCTTCATAATTTTGCCCCTTGCGGATCAAATCCCGTGTTAGACCCTCCCCCCCCCCCCCCTCCCCCCTAACTGTTGGCCCTTTCCCCCCTCCACCTCTCCCTGTATTCCTTTCATCGTTTCTCAGCCCTTTGCCCGGCACCGGCACCATCCGTTGGGCCTTTTTTGAGCCCTCCCGCGTGTGGTCGCAGGCCGACGAGCGAAGTGTTTACAATGTGCGAAATGTGCCGGTTGATGTGGTATTGTCCCTGCTGATGCTCTCGCGCGTTTACCTCGTCTGCCGTTGGCAAGTGCTGCACAGCAAACAGTTTCAGGTGCCGTTGTGTTCCAAAATGGGCTCTTTGGCATTCCATCCCTTTGCTTTTGGGATTTTATCCTTTTGCTTTGGCATTCCGTCCATTTTCCTTTCTTTTTTGGCATTCCATCCTTTTGCTTTGGCATTTCGTCCATCTTTTTCAGGATGCCTCCACACGGACTTTGGCTGCCCTGAACCGTATCCAAGTCAACTTCGCGTTCGTCCTCAAAACCGGTCCGTCTCCGTTCGTCCGTTGCCTTTTCCCCTGGTCATTCCCCAAATTTCGTAGTGCTCGACCAGCGTCCGATGTTTTTCCTGTCCATTTTTCTGTTCGTCTTTTGGCTGATCACTGCTTGGTCCTTCGCCCAATGCGAACGCTTTGGCCGTGACGTGGACGACCCTTTCATTCTGTACACCAACGCCCTGTGGTTCATCGCCATCACTTTCAACGGCAACGGATATGGCGACATTGTGCCAAAGTCATTGGCCGGTCGACTCATCGCCATTCTCGTCGGCATTAGTGTGAGTGGCACATTTTTCCTTTCTTTTCGCAGGAATACTTTATTAATGTTAGACACTCTCATACTGTATCGGATTTAAAGTGGCAGCATAATTTCCCTTCCTTTCGGTCGAAATACTGTATTTGCTAATTAAATACCTTACCGTATCAGTTCTAATGAGAGCAACAAACATCCCTTCCCTTCCGGGATGGATACTGTATGTGTTTGTTCCGGCTACCGTTTCTTACAGTGCCATCATTTTCCCCGTCCCCTTTAGGGTGCCGTCATTTCGTCCATTTTGATCGCAGTGATTTCGCGCAAAATCCTTCTTTCCCAAGGCCAAAAGAATGTCAACAATTTCATGAACGATTCTCGACTGACATTGGCACATAAACACGCGGCGGCACGCGTTTTGCAGAAGACGTGGCACATTTACCGCTGTTTGAGGAGCAGTGACGCGGCCGACCATCAGCTGAGACGGCACCAACGGAAGTTTCTCAACGCCATCCATCAGTTCAGACGCATCAAAAACAAAATGCGCTCCTTCGGGGAGAACAGTTCGGCATCGGTGCAGCAACTCAGTCGGGTGGGCAATGGCACAAAACGGGGCTTGGCAAAACGTACACAAAAAAGGGAATTTGATTTAAAAAGTCTGTCCCTTTGCTCCCTCTCGTCCTTCCCGAGAATTGCGATGCTTTTTCTTCAGTTAATGACCGAAATGCATTCGCACACTCAGCGCCTTGCGCTGGCCCAAGAGGAAATGCGTGTCCAAATTGAGCTGTTACATCACGCAATGCGCGATCATTTCGCCCAGCAGCAAAGGGACGCGGGGGACGGAAGTCCCACCGATGGCATTTCCACCAATGGCATTCCTTCGTGTCGAAGGCCTAACTTTGTCGGCACAATTTCGTCAATTGATCGGTCGGAATCCGTTGCACATCAATCACAACAGCAGCAGCAGCAACAGGGCACTGTCAGCAGTTTTTATCCGGTGAATAAATGTAAATGACCAAAGTGAAAGTGACCGTTTAAGAAAAGGCTATTATAACGGCGGACGTTCACTGTTAATTAATTAATTGCCTGTCGCATTCGATCTCAATGGACTGATTTAATTGCTCGAAATGATGACTCAATGTGCTCCTCAAAACCTCCTCGATTTTTTCTTTTTTGAATGCAATTGCCTTTTCATCATTTATTATTAAAAAAGTGGAATAAAATTAAGCAAACAAAAGAAGGAATTTATTACAACACAAAATGCCATTGGGAAAATAATCCTTTTATATTTCCCCCGTCAATTATTCTAATTTGTCATCGTTTTTTGTTCGCGTCTCAGCCTAATTTGAGCTGCCCAACTCGCAAAGGGCTCTTCGGAGAAGGCATTCGAAGTCGCATCAAAAAACTCAGTCAAATCGATGGAGAGCCTTTTTTCGTAGGAAAAGGCTTGGGCCAACATATCCTCAAAATCAAAATTCAGAAATACTTGAAATGATTATTCACTCTCCGAAATGGGTTTGCAGATGAAAATGCTCAAAAGATTTGAATAGTCAAAATTTATCCGGCAACCCGTCGCGCTTTTCCGCTACATTTTCAATTTTTAAGGCTATTTGTCAGGACCCAACGGTGTCAATTGCCATCATCCGGGGAAATGATTTATATTTTGGTGGAATTTGTTTTCAAGGTATATTCATTTTTCAGATTGAATTCGTCGCATTCGCGCACCATTTACCAATTTGTCCAATTGTTTCACTGCCTTTGCTTCCGCACTTTTTCCCTCGTCGTATTCTCTCCATAGGTTTTTCCATTCGTCGCCCACCGTTTCGGGCAACCAATTCGAAATAGTCTCAACAGCCTCAAATTCGGGTGGTTAAATAATGTTGTTGTTACTAAATTGCTGCACATACCTCTTTCTCTTTTTTGTACTTTTCTTCATTCGATACGCCGCAGTGGGGGGTAATATCTGTGGGGGGGGGGCGAAGGTCAAAAAACGAAAATGGACTGAATAACCCCCAATAATCGCTTCGCCTATGTCGTGGACCAATGCCATTCGAATGCATTTGTTGACGTCCAAATCAGTTCGGTGCGCCGACAAAGTCATTGCTTAAAGTGTCTTTTCCGTTTGGTTGATCGACGACAATTTATCAAACCCAAAGTTGCCATCCGATACATATGGGAAGCGACTGTCTCGGGCTCCGAAATGCCGACGAGAACCCAACCTTTAACAAATGAGAAATGATTTGGTACAAAGGCAGTTTTCTTAAAATTTTTAAATGATGAAAATTTAAATTGCCATTTTTGTTTGAAATGATTTAAAATGATTAATGTGAGCGTTTTCTAAAAATTGGCACTTTTTTACTTTAGGGGCATGTCACAAAATCCAAGGCTAGGCAAAACGTTTAAGAGATGAATGCAATACAAATCAAACAAACCGGTCCGCTTTAAATGTTTTAATTTGTCAATGGCATCCAGAAGACTGAAGATATCGGTGGCACTCGGAGGGAAAGGAGACATTATGCAATAAGAAAAGATAAATGAAATGAATTGGCAAAAGCGGAAATATTTTGGATTATCATTTCCATTTAGAGACCATTTTACAAAAGTGGATCCATATAATTTAATGTTTAAAAATATTCCAATGATCGCTAAGTCTGAATAATGGCCCTCAGATGGATGATTTCCTCCTCCAATCGCTCAATTTGACGCATAATCTCCGCTTCATCTTCATTAGGTAAGGAATTGTCGCCGTTGAGGTCCAAAACATTGAAGAGAAATTCATTCAAATGATCCTACAATTGGGTTTTAACTGTTGACATTTTCAAAATCGAATGAATGCCTTTGCTTGAGCAACAATGACATCGCAACGGCCATTCTCTGAAAATCGACCGAACAAAAGGCCACGCAACTCTCTGAACTGTTTGCTGTCGGCCGACTCGGCCATATTCATTTTCTGATTGAATAACGGCAGAAAACACTCGTCCAGAACGGAATTCCAACCCTCGAGAAGTACGGAACGATCTTAAGACAAACCAAATGAAAATGCAAAAGGAAATAAATATGTTGAATTTCCTTACACATTTTGGTGAATCCATTGCAGCTGAATCCGAATTCATCAAATTGGAGTTCTGCCAACTTTGACTTTTTGAATTTTTCTTTTTCGCCGATTTGTTTGATTTTGGCGTTAATTTTTCCATTTTAATGGATTGACAGATGAAAACAAATTTTACCTTAAATGTTTTAATTAGGTAAATGCACAAACCATCCCAAAAATGAAAGAAAATAATAAACACTTAAATTTATGCATAAAAACTTAAGTAATTTTCCATAAGAACGAAATTTAACAAAATGGTCAAAATTTCCCTTCATTTTAAATCTATTAAAAAAGTATGAAAAGAAAATATTTAATGTCAGCGAAAATTGCAACTCAACAATAATTCAGAATTTTAATTGGTCAAGTGAAATCAAAAGAATTCTTTACAATTACATTGAAAAACAATAGAATCGATTTAACATAGGAATTCGGCTATGTTCCGGCAGTTGGCTTCACCGATTCACTCGCTTTGATCAGTTTCAGTTTCTGTTCTTTGCCGTCGACCAAATCAATCGGCGTTTTGTTCTGGCGATTCTTCTTTTCGATGCTGGCCCCGGAACGTGCCAAAATCAACGCAACATCCATCTGAACACACTTTTATGGGTGGTCGAGTGAGTCTCTCCCCCCGCCCCCTCCACCTGTTGGTCTTCGCATGCCAAATGCAGTGCCGTGTCGCCCTCCCTATTTGGCAAATCAATTTGCAAATTTTTTCGACAGCCTAACAGCAAATTGACAATGCGTTGATGGCCCTGAATGACCAATAATTTAGCTCTCAATTATTAATTGGTCATTAATTAGTAAACATAGGCCTTGTTTGTTATTAATTTGTAAGCATTTGCCTGCGATGCTGCCTTGTGCAAAGGCGTCGTCCCTTAAATCCCTCAATTTAAGCCAATTCCGCCTTTTGTCCATCTCACCCCTTTCGTCCTGCGCATTCAAATCGGCTCCATTTTCAATTAACAATTGAACAATTGCAGAATGATTTTTGGAGCAGGCAAAATGCAGCGCTGACTGACCAGTGCTAATGCTAAATTAACAAATGGATTTTAAATTTATAAATAGTTTTTTGCTGCTCTTCGCAGTGCCTTCTTTTGCGCGGCGTTATTCTTTTTAAAAAAAACTTGGGAAAAGTAAAAAAATTCAAAACTGAGTTGCCATTGTTACGAAAATATTAGCATTTTTTTGCGATTTTGTAGAGAGATTTTGTTTGAGCCCCCTCGAAGAAAAATTAAAAAATTTCCAAAAAATTTGCAATTTTTAAAAAATTTTAACCACATTTTTCTTTATAAAATGCATTAATATTTCCAAATTTTTTCCGGCGACCTATCGGCACCGCCGAACCCCATTTTACCTTATTTTCTGACATTTTAACCCCTAAATGGCCAAAATAGTATTTTTTAGGCAAAACCAGCTTTAAAATGCTGTTTCTTGCTCTCCGGCGCCCAATTTTTAAAATAAAAGTGGGAAAAATTTTTTGATCCAAAGAACAAAAAAAGTTCTTCGGGTTCCCTCCCCCTCCGAAATTGTTTTATGGCTACGGATTTCCCCTCCCCTTGTCCAACTACGCATCACTAAAGAACCTGTTAAACAAATGGAAAAGGACACTCACCAGTGATTGACGTCGACCTCTAAGTCCATCAGAAGGCGCACAATTTCGAGTTGGCCCGACGACGCTGCGATTTGCAAAAGAGTCCATCCGTTGTCGTCCTCAACGCAGGCGAGCCCCCGGTCAGCCCCGAGTTCACGACAGACCAAGTCGAAATGGCCTCCGCCCGCGGCATAATGCAAAGCCATCCGTTGGGCACTATCGACGTAACGCAAAAGGTCGGGATTCTCGAGCAAACACCTATCCGCATCCATAAAGTTCTTCTTATGAAGCAAATCGACAAACTCATTGAATTGCATCGCCTTTGGGTCCATTTCGGAATTAAAATGAATGACTCTAAAACGACACCTTAAAAATGCTATCAATACATAAATTACGGGAAATAATTATGAATCATCAAACTAAAACATAACAAAATCAGCAAAAAAAAGGACTGCCGAGGAAATAATTTATTTTGAGAAAATGATATCCAATTGGTTAACGAGATCAAAAATATGTGCATGATTTGATGAATCATTTGGTCTTTTTCTTCTTTTCTGAACGGCCATAAACCACGCGGTAAAAGTGGGGCGTTTTTCCCGAGGCAGCGGCCGCTTGGTAAAGGAGCAGAGAAGCCAAAAAGCAAAGCACGCTAAAGGCGAATAAATCATTATTGACTCAAAAGCGCATATTTAAAACTGGTTACCTTAAAACAACTGAAAATTCGGTCCGATTTTGAAACGGAGTCCCACAGATGGCATACCATTCAAGCCCACTTTCAGAATCTTCGATTCTTCCGCCGGGCAAACAATGAAAGTCAAACAAAGAATTGCGAAATTCGCACAAATTCTGACCATCAGACTGAAAAAGGTTTAATGATCGAATTAAAAAGCAAAATATATATCACTTTGCAAGTGCTAAACGGCTGATGGAGTCCCTCGCTGACAATGTTCGAAGGATTAACCACCAAAGAGAGGAAAATTAAGAAGAGGAAATGGACACAAACGACGAGGGAAAGCTCATCGAACCAAAAGGAATTGCCAGTTCGAGAATCCAAAGTTGGGTTGCGTCGATCGACGGCATAAATAATAATTGCGAAGAATGACAAAAGCAAACAGAAAAAAGTGCCGATGGAAATTTGGCAAAGTTCGGAGACAAAAGGAAGGGCGGACAAAAGAGGGACAGTCAGTGAGAAAGACAAAAGGCTGGCCAACAGAACGCAAATGAATTCACGGGAGAATCTGAACCAAAAGCCATAATTACCCTATTAATTGAGCGATAATTTAGTTATGGGAAAGTCAGTTATCATTCCCACGATTAGTTTTCCAATTAATTTGTTTATAAGAAAATTTTAAGCAATAATTTTTCTGCGATTTTTTTTCCGGGGGGAACCGGCGGGGAGAGCGGAAACGTAGTGCACCCCAATAAGACATTGGGAAAATTGTTTTTTATCAATTACAAAAAATAAAAAATAACGGTCGTGTGAACGGGAAATAAATTTTAATACATAAAAAAAGGCAAACTCACTTTTTCCAGTCATATATTTCAAGCAAAAGAAGAGAGCGGACTATGTTCAGAACATAAACAAATAATTGCGAAAGAAACAATTCAAAAACTGAAAAACAAATTTTCAGAAGGAAAACGAATAAAAATTCTTACAGTAAGCGATCCATGGAATTCCAAAGATCGGATCAGTGTCAAAGCCCTCATGCCATGTCCACCACAGATATTTTGTTCCACTTATTAAATAAGGCAATTTGAGGAGGATAAACTGAAAAGGAAATATTGGCTTTAATATTAGTATTGGCTAACCAAAACATTTATTAGCGCTTACGCAAAGTCCGGTTGCGATTGGTTGAGCCGAAAATGGTAAATACATTCTGAAATGAAAAAGCTAAAATATTTAAAGTTAGCGAAATTGGCACACCTTTGGACAAAAACATAAGCGAGGTACAGAAAAACTTGGTTAGCACCAAAAATGGTAGAAAGAGGAATACGAGAGCCGAAAAAAGTCAACAGTCCCTGGGCAAACCAACAATTGTTCAAAATTGGAAACGAATCAGATGAGAGGGCAATGCTGTAGACGAGTTGACTGATGTAAATGCCTATCCATGTGTAGACGTAGCGGCCTCCATGGCGATAGGCTGAATGAAAAAATTAATTTAAAGATTAGAGGCCTAAAAATGGATAAAAAAAACAACGGCAAAGGTGTAGAATTGCGGTCCCGACGAAAAAATAATTAAAAAATTAATTTTTTGTTTTTCCTGGGGTGAAAAAATGTGCTGATTACGAATCTGAGCTCAGATTTTGTAAAATCACTGATTTTGTCTTTGATTTTTCATCAAGTACTTGATTTTTTCCATTCATCGGGCGTAAAAAACTCATACACAGATATTGTAGAGCTCAAAAAGAGCTTTCGAACGAGCTATTGAATATTTGGAGAAGTTAAGTTCTTGTTTTTTACGATTTTTTGAATTTAATAACTGGCCCTTAAGGGTCATGTGAGACGGGGGTCTGGAGTTCGAGCCCGCTTGGCTGCAGTTTATTTTTTGAGATAATTGGTGAAAAATCATAGAATAAATGATGGATTTTGCAAAATCTGAGCTCAGATTCGTAATCAGCACATTTTTTCACAACAGGAAAAACAAAAATAAATGTTTAAATTAATTTTTCGTCGTGACCGCAATTCTACACCTTTGCCAAAACAACAAACTGGCACATGAAATACAATTTTTTTCCATAAATGTTCTTTGGCACGGATTGTGTCATAATCATTTAAACAACAAACCATGAATAAACACGATGAAAGAAAGAAAAGGGTAAAGAATTTCTGCGCAAAGAAAGTTCGTATGATTCAAATAAAATTTCCATATATCTTGAGTTTTACAGAACCAATCGGCAATCTTAATAGAATTAACAGAAAAATTGGAATTAAATCTTACCCTAACAAAAGACATGCCGAATAAAGTAATTGATTTCTTAAAATCATCATCAACAGTGAATGGCAAAAAAGCGTAAAAATAGCGATTTATTAAGTAATCCATAAGATCTGTAATGAAGTTAGAACTAAAATTAAGCCCACAATAAAAAAGATGTAGATAAATTGCATTCAAGAAAGATTAAATACGCATATACCAAAATATCGGGACCAAAAAATCAGATTTTGGGATCGAAAATCAGAACATTTTGGGAAATTGCTCCAATCAGTTATTTTTACATTTTATTAGATTAATCACGTACAAAACATTTTTAATAATTTTATTTTTTGAAAAAATTTTGCGGAACAAAGGTGTGGGGGAAGGCCGGCGATGCCGATAGGCGCCACATTTTTTGTCCAAAAAATGACCAAATTTTGCATCCAACTTTAAATTTCTAGATAAAATAATAAACATTATGCCATAAAATTTCAAAATTGTGCGTATGTTTAAAAATCAGAACAAAATGTATTTTTGAAAACTTGTTTTCGTGTGTTTCAGGCTAAAATTTCAAAAAAAAAATTCCTAAGGGTTGGGGAAATTTTTTCCGTAAAAATGACCAATTTTCGAGCTTTTTCAAGCAGTCATTTTTGAGGTCCAATTTGTCACCCTCTCTTTTGCTTGCCATATAACATACCTAGACTCACCATTAAAAGGCAATTCGGTAGAGAATTTTGTGCCTTTCAATTGGCTTGCTCATTTTTTCGGGAAAAATTTCCCAGCCTCCTAGGCATTTTTCTCGAAAAGTTTCCCGATTTCAGTGTATTTTAGGGTGTCTCGACCATCATGAAGGAATGATTTGGTTAAATTGGTGTAATACTTTCCGAGTTATTTGAGATTTTTCTATGCTCTTAAATTCGATATTCAATTGTTTTCTTCAGGCGAATAAACTTTTTCCCGCACATATGTATTGCTTGGTGCGCATAAAAAGAAATTTTTTTCTAGCACAGTCGTTTTCGAGACAAATACAAAAATTTTAACAATCTTAGGCAGGCGCATATATTTTTTTCTTCCAGTACTGTATGTAGTCAGAAGAAATCAATTTACAGCAACATGGTTAAATTTTCCTTATCATTGCAGTTTTTCGTTTTATCACCTTTTTGGGGTTTGTAAAAAATGAACTCACAAATTGATAATGGTCATTCGTTTATCAACACATAAAATTGTATGTACATTCTTCAATTAATTTAATCAATTTTAAATAATTATTTACCTAATGACTGTGACATGGACTAACTATTTGTTGTTCTATTTTCGAATTGAAATATGGTAAAAGTAATAAACTTACAGAAATGGATAATTCTTCAGAAAAAAAAATATTACCATTTTCTAATCATCCTAATATTGATGAAAACACACCATTGCTCAGCACAAGGTGATTTAAAGTACTCTACAAATTTTCTATTTGTTATATTCTTCGGTAAATCAATCGGTTGAGAATTTTGTGCTCTTTCTAACGTGCCTAAAAATTTTTCCAGTTACCTAACCTCAAAGAATCTTTTATAAATATTAAAATTTACTGAATTTTTTAATTAAATTTATTGAAATTTTTGAAATATTTTTTCTTTATTTCAATAATGAATTTTTAAATTTTTCACTAAAATCGCCTTTAGAAAAAAATCAAAATTTTTTTAAATTAAAATTTATATGAAATAATTAAATAAATTTTATTAAATTCTCAATATCAATAAATCAGGAAAAAAATTTGGTTGGCAAAACCCCTGAAATAATTTTTGAAAATTGTTTAATTTTTTTGAACCAATAAATTTTAATATTCTAATGTAGTAAAACGGACTCGAACCTCCGCCCTTTTTCCCTTTATTATCTTACAAAAACCACTAATTTAAGCCAAATATGCATTTAATTTTTTGAACTGGGAGCCCAAAATTGAGTCAATGTATAAAGTTAAGCAAAGCGGTTTTTTGTGCTGCAAACGGACAGCCCTTCCATCGATTATTATTTGTAGCATAAAAAAGGCAGTGGCTCTTCCTTTCTTCGTTGTTTTAAATGAATATGAGAGGGTTAAAAAATCAATTTACGCCCGCCCCCTCCCCTCAGCCTTCGTCGGCTGTTCGTCATTTTTCATTCACACCTTCCTTATTTTCTCTTCCTTTTGCAACATTCTTTTGACAATGAAAAGATATAGTAGCCAAATTTAATTTTTGAAAATGCATCACCCTTCTGCTAAAAACCAACGCCATTTGTGCTCTTTTGAATCAAGTTCATTGCCCTCCGTACTAACTGATCCGTTGCCGTCCTCCGATGCACAAGCTGACGATGAAAGAAATTCTTTGGTGCTCGGCACGGAAGCACAATTTTCCATGCAAATGGGCAATTCGCAATCCGTTGAAAATTTGGGGCGCCGACCACGGCGAAGGAATGGCCCGCAAGCGAAGCACTCGTCAAGAAAGCGAACAAAACGACGGCGCACGCACAGTGACACGGACATTCGTAAAATGCGGTTGGTTTAATTGCTGACTATTTACAATAAATAAAATTACTTGTTATCCATTTCTATGCATATTAAGGCCACTCATTTTATCTCCGTTTATGCCTACAATAGCAACACAAGTTTCCATTATCAACTGTCAGCCGGAGAGACACCGTGCCACGACAAATCCATCGGTTACTCTCTCCTCTTCACTGCCTCAACCGCCAATTATGACAAAAGTGATTGTTCCACGGATCATTGGAGGGCCTTCTGAACGTGGCGATGTTCGTGTGGTTGGTCAGGCGAAATATGGTGCGGTGCCCAATTCGACGACAGATAAAAATGTTAGGGTCGGAAGCGTCGTGAAACATACAATTGCTGAAAGTGAATCGGAGAGTAGTGATGAGGATGAAGAGGAAAGGTAAAGCAATAAATATTCCGAAAAGTCGCTCTTTGTTGTTCAGTGAGAGTAGCAGCAGCGTCTCCTCTTCGTATACGCGTTTCTCCGATCTGACAAAAAAGCAATGGGTCACTATTGGGATGTTGGCAATTGCAAATCTCTGCAGTACTGTGGCGTTCAGTTGCATTGCTCCATTTTACCCGGGCGAAGCTGAAATGAAAGGGTGGGCCATTGGCGTGTCTTCCCAGTGACTGACACCATTCAGAATGACTACCTCAGAGGTTGGCTTAGTCTTCGGCATCTTTGAGCTGGTGATGTTCGTTGCTGCGCCAATCCTTGGCAAATATGTTCGTTTCATCTTTCAATTCCCATTTTTACAAAAATAAGTAAAGATGGATTTTATTGGCTCAAAATTGATGTTCACTGCTGGGCTTCTGATTACTGGTTTAACTGCAATTGCATTCGGGTATTTGTTTTTGCCTTTTGCACATTTTGGGCTAAAATAGGAATTCGTTTGAGCGAATTTTGGGCAAATTTTTGAGCATTTCAATCATTTTTAACCCGTTTATTTTCTTTTGATGACAGATTTTTAAATTTGCTTCCTGGTGGAAATGTTTTTTTCTTCGCTTCTTTGATCATTCGCTGTGCTGAGGCTTTGGGCGACGCGTGTTTTGTCACCTCCTCTTTCGCTATAAGTGCGAAATGTTTTCCCGGTCGAATTGCCACCATTGTTGTGCGTTTCGCAATTTTTAAGAAACCCTCTACATTGCTTTTCAGGGCATTATGGAGACTTTTGCGGGTCTTGGTTACACTGCGGGTCCCGTCATTGGCGGTGTTCTGTACGAATATGGCGGGTTCCAACTTCCTTTCCTTGTCCTCGGCTCTGTTCTTATAATGGCTACCCTTCTGTCCTATTACCTTATTGAGGAAATTGAAGGTTTTTACTTCATTTATTGAGTGTAAATGGCAATTGTAATTGGCATTTGAAGATGAACCAACCGAAGATGCCGTTGGAATGTTAAACATGCTGAGAATACCGGTCATTTGGCTCGTGGTGTTTGCCGTTGTGATTTGTGCCATTTCACTTTCGTTTTTCGATCCGACTTTGTCCGGCCATCTCTCATCGGTCGTTTATTTATGCGTTGTAATTTATTTTTCAATTTATTTACTTTAGTTTAATCTGTCAACGACTATGGTTGGCCTTATTTTTCTGCTCTGTGGTGGTTTCTATTGTTTGACTGCTCCGTTGTGGGGCCTTATCCTCGACCGTTGCCAGTGCTGTAACATTCTCATGCTTTTCGGCTCGTTAGCCACAATTTTCTCAATGCTTTTCGTGGGACCGTCTCCTCTCATTCCTATTGAAAAGTGAGGAACCACAAAACCATTTTTGAATATTGTCGCAATTCGTACCATTTTAGGAATCTCTTTTTCATTGGTCTTTCCATGGCCGTTCTTGGAATTGCGGCGGGTGCTCTTTATATTCCGACCTTTCAGCGATGTTTAGACGCAGTGAAGTCGTTTTTATTTCAATTTTTTTCTCAAAGTGACTGATTGGTTTAAGAGAGAATGGTTACGACGACTCCTTCCAAACATACGGCTGTGTGTCGGGCGTTTTCCAGTCGGCCTTCGCATTTGGGTGCCTTATTTATTAATCATTAAATGCTTATTTTTGTTTCATTCCTAAATTCAGTTCATTCATTGGTCCAACGCTTGGCGGTTGGGGCGTTGAATCAATCGGGTTTCCTCTCACCACAACAATCATTGCGGGCATTAACATAATTTTTGTAAAAATTAAAATTATTATCTTAAATTTTTCATTTTAATAATTGTGTATAACTTCGTGAAATATAGCTAGCTAAATTATATGGTTTTTTTTTAGATTTTTGCCTTATTCTGTTTCATCATCACAAATCGTTTTATCGGCCGGAATTCCGCCTCGGACGCCGGATCGACAACAAAAGAAGACCCGCCTTCACTTGAAGAAGCCTAAAACAACAATGTTTTTGTTTGTATCTGTGCATTTTTAATTCTTACTGGTCATTTTTTCGTGCACTTTTGTATTTTACTCAAATTCCGTTAAGCTGTCAACAGTTTTCATTTTGTTTTTGCCATTAAAAACTGTTTCTTAGTACACTATTTAGTTATTGGTCATTTTTACCTAATAATTTTATATTTTAAAAAGAATATTGTAATTGCAAGTGCTGGTCCATAGTTTCAATAAAAATTGACATTTTGTTCAGTCCCAATGGATTATTTCCAAAAAATTCGGTCCTCTGTTGCCGCACAAGTTCATTCCGTCGCTGCACAAGTCAGCCAAGCGCTTCCTGGAAACCCAATTTTCCGTGAATACACAATCGGAGCTCAAATCGGAAGTGCTGGCCCCGGGCTCTGTTGGAAAATATTCAGTGGGACCAAAAACACAACCAAAAAGGTGAAGCGAAATGCAGCAGAAGTTGGAGCCAAATGTGACTGTTCAGGAAGTGACCATTTGGCTTTTCGAGAAGCGTCAAACAGAAAATTGGGCCCCGGCCAAAAGGGAGGAATTCCCGGAGATTCTGAAGCGAGGCGTCAGTCAGCTGACCCGGCTCAGACACCCGCGCATTTTGACGGTGGAGCGGGCGTTGGAGGAGTCGCGCGACTGTTTCGCTTTTTGTACGGAGGTAAAATTCCATCGAATGAGGCGACCATATGAATATTCGTTCCGCTTTTGTCATGGCCAGCCACTCTTCGCGTGTTTGGCCAACTGTTTTGGCGATTTGACCAACGTTTCTTCCCCTCCGGCCCATTTGAAAGAGTTTCAGCTGTTGGACGTGGAGAGACGCCATGGTCTTTACCAGGTGCACAACGGTCAATTGTCCTTACCAAATTGGCATTTTCTGTTTTCTTTATTGTTAAGTAATCCCTTTTTGTCCACAGATTGCCGAAGCGTTGGCATTTTTGCACAATGACACGAAAACTGTCCACGGCAATGTGTCCCCGTCCTCCGTTCTGATCAATTCGAAGGGCGCCTGGAAATTGGGCGGATTGGACTTTTGCATTTTGGGAAACACTTCGATTCCGGGAAAGGTAAATATGCTTTTGCTAGAAGCTTCAAGTTAAAATCATGTTTTTCATGCGAATAGGACATAATATATAACTTAACAGAAAAATGGCAAATGCCTCTAAATCCGACCTTTGCACCTCATTTGAGACACGGTGAAAATGCCTGTCTCATTTGTCAGACATGCTTTACTCTTTTCAACGGTACTTGTGTAGTTTACCGGGTACTTTTACCATAGATTTTTAAATGCCTATAAATGTATTTTAGAAATTAGTGAAAATAAGTTTTAAGGGGTTTTCGAGGTCGCTGATCACGAATAAAGCACCCATTTTTGCCAATTTCGAACCCCTGACCCGAATTCGAACAAAAATTAAATTAGAAAATTTGTATGGATGATAGCCTCATTGGCATCTTGCCAATGAGGGTATTATTGGTACAGGAAGCCTATCAATTCTTTGTCCCTGTACAGCACATGTAGTGAACGGTAGCGCTGATCTGAGCCCGGATTCGTGATCAGCTACCTCGAAAACCCCCTTAAAAGTTATTTTCACTAATTTCTAAAATACATTTATAGGCATTTAAAAATCTATGGTAAAAGTACCCGGTAAACTACACAAGTACCTTTTCAACCAGGTGCTGAAGGTCCCAGATATGACAGTGTTTAAAGCGTGACATTTGCCTTCGAGTCCGATTTTGGACATAGGCGCAAATGACGGGGCTCCGTAAAGTGGCATTCTCACTGACAATGAGTCTTGGCATACATGGACAAGGTGGGGGGGTCAGAAATTTGCCTTTACGAAATACGAAATACCCCCCCCCCCCACCCCCCCCCCCCCCTCAGAGGCCAAAATTTTTACGAAATTGAAATCAACAATTTTGTCTGACGACCTTTTTTGTTTTTTTGCTTTTCGGTCTAATTTTTTCCCCCTTTTTTTGAATCACATTTTTTGCGGCTTTTTTCAAATAAACTTTTGGGTAACGGGGGGGGGGGAGGGAGGTCCGACGGTGCCGATAGGCGCCGTCGGAAAATTTTTTTAATTTCAGTGCAATTTCTTAACAATTTTTGTGTAAAAGCCGACCGTTTTTCAAAATTTTTATTAACAAATTTTCAACTAAAATTTCGTAAAAAAATTTACGAAAAAGGAAAACGAAATTCAATTTCGTAAAAAATTTACGAAAAAGGAAAACGAATTCAATTTCGTAAAAAATTTACGAAAAAGGAAAACGAAATTCAATTTCGTAAAAAATTTACGAAAAAGGAAAACGAATTCAATTTCGTAAAAAATTTACGAAAAAGGAAAACGAAATTCAATTTCGTAAAAAATTTACGAAAAAGGAAATTTCACCAGTGCTTTTTCGATTTTGGCCGAAAATTTTACGAAATTGCCTCGGACCCTCGTACGATTTACGAAATTGACCCCCCCCCCCCCCCCCCTTGACCCCCCCTTGTCCACGTATGAGTCTTGGAATGGGATAATCTCAAAATAGATGTAGCTAACCGGGCCTATTAATAAAGCTTTTTTAAATCGAATAAAGGTTAATTTTGCCGTTCCCGGATGGAGTCAAAATGAAATATCGGCGCTTTGTCCCGATTTGGACTTTGTCTCTCCCGAACTTGCTGAAGGCCTTTGCTGTGACACTTTCGTCGATATTTTTTCCCTTGGCGTTTTGTCATTTGCAGCGTTCAATAACGGAAAAGCTCTTTTCGAGCGTAACAATTCGTTTAGACTTCACCGGGAAAATTTGAAAAAGGTAAAAAGGAAAATGCCCTTTTCGCCCCAATTTGGATGTTCAGCTTAAACAATCTCTCCAAACATTGCTTTCCGTTGTGCCCGAGCCTTTAGGCGAAGACTTAAAAATGTGTTTGAGTGAAACGCCCGAACTGAGGCCCGATGCCATTCAATTCACCAAAGTCAGTGGCGCATTTTCTGTTTTTACTTTTCTCATTCATCCGAATTTTCAGTTGTCCTATTTCGAGCATCCGTTGCTGAAGACACTCAACTGTTTGGAGCAGCGTTCGGCCATGGACAACACACAGAAAATGCAACTGTTCAAAGGGCTCCCCACAATTTTGGCACAATTTCCTAAAGTGTTTTTCGCCTCTGAAAATGATTCCAAATGCTTCCGTTTTAGCGCTCTTTGCTACAAACGGTTTTCCCGCATTTGGCCGCCGAATTCGCCGCCCCTCCGCTCATTCCTTTCATTTTGCCAAGTGTCTTTCTCATCGTCGAACTCACTTCCCCCGATGAGTTCGTCCTCTCCGTAATGCCTTCCCTTCTGTCCGTCTTTCCCATCCAAACTCCATATCAGGTGCCCAAATTCACTCAATTCTTTAATTCCCAAATTAGGGTGCACTACGTTCCCCCCCCCCCCCCCCCCCCCGCCGTTTCCTCCCGAGAATTTTTTTTTAAATTTACTAAATTAGAAATTTTCAATAAAAAAAATCTTAGAAAGTTTTTTTACATGAAAATTCTAAGAAAAAAATTTTTGAGAAATTTTTATGGGAATTTATAAGATTTCAAAAAAATTTCCAAAAAATCGCTGAAAATTTCTCAAAAATTTTTTTCGAGCTGCTCCCTCAAAATTAATCCATTCCAATTTGCTTAATTTCGCCCCTTTTCTTCTTTCAGATTGGTCTTTTGCTTATGCAACGGGTTAACTTACTTTTGGAAAAAATGCCCCCGGATGCTGTAAAACAGCATTTGCTCCCTTTGATTTACAATTCTCTCACCGGCGACAATGTCAGAGTCCAGGCAGGTTTTCAGTTAATCAATTCGAAAACATACCACAAAATTCTAGGAGCTGACGCTTACAGAAGTGCCAAATATTGTCAAATTTGTCGACCGAGAGCAAATGCGAACTCAATTGGTCCCTAAACTCATCCGTCTTGTGCTCGAGTCGAAGGACCTTTCCGTAAATTGGCAATTACTTAATTTCTAAAATTCATTTTTCGTTTTTATTTTACTTTCAAAACTTTGAAAAATGCTTTATAATACTAGCAGTTTATTTTTAATCACTTGTAAACAGTTTGACATTATAAGTTGATTAGCAGAGAAAAATATTCTTTCTTAATTTAGATTCGTGTCCAAACAATGGTTTGTCTGGCCAAATTGCTTCCCCACATGGAGCCTTGGATGGTCACTGATCAGCTGTTGCCCGCTTTGCCAAAAATAACAAGCAAAGACCCGAGTGTTTTGATGGCAGTGTTGGGCATTTACAAAATTGTTCACGAAAATACCAAATTCGGGATCAACAAAGAGCAATGTTAGGGAGGACAAACGCAAATTGCGAAAATTTTAAATTTAATTCAATATTTTTCATCAAAAAATAATTAATTTAAAGCCAAGATATAATTACTGATTGATGAGAACTGATTTTGTGTCCAAGGTGCTCGGAGTGTGCTACCTTATCTTATTTCCACCGCAGTCGAGCCCACTCTGAACCTCCAACAGTTCGGCCAGTACATGGAACTGGTCCATCAACTGATCCGGCGGGTCGAAACCGAGCAAAGGCATTGTTTGGAGCAGCTGAGTGCCAGTCAGGAGGAACAAAGGTGGACGGAGAGGAGAACAATCGTATTTGTAATTGAAGCGATTGTTTTCATTCAAGGAAAATCACTGACTTTGCGGACTTTCTGAATGTCCAATCGAATGAAATGAACAAAACCAATCAGAGCGAGGTCGATTTAGGCGACTTGGCACGAGCATTGAGCGGCACACCGGTAAATGATGGCATCAGCAACAGAACAACGGACAAAAGGGACAGTGTGACGACAGAAAACAGTGGCGAAACAATGGCAAAGGTATGGAGGGGGGATAAAACGCAACAAAAGCCTTACGATGAGAAAAACGGGGGACGAAACGAGCTGATCCGACCATATAACTTTTTTTTATTCTTATCCGAAATTATGTCGTGGCGAAATTTCGGCGGCGAAATTTTGTCCCATCCCCTAATTGTGTGCCATTCATTTTTAATTCGAACTTTTTAGGGAGCACTTTCACTTGATGAAAAACGGCGCATTGTGGCCGAGAAAAACGGCCAAATGGTCGAAATGGAAAAAACATTGACGGCGTCGAAAAACGCTCCGTTCGACCCCTTAAATTTTTGAGAAATTTTTATGGGAATTTATAAGATTTCAAAAAAATTTCCAAAAAATCGCTGAAAATTTCTCAAAAATTTTTTTCGAGCTGCTCCCTCAAAATTAATCCATTCCGATTTGCTTAATTTCGCCCCTTTTCTTCTTTCAGATTGGTCTTTTGCTTATGCAACGGGTTAACTTACTTTTGGAAAAAATGCCCCCGGATGCTGTAAAACAGCATTTGCTCCCTTTGATTTACAATTCTCTCACCGGCGACAATGTCAGAGTCCAGGCAGGTTTTCAGTTAATCAATTTGAAAACATACCACAAAATTCTAGGAGCTGACGCTTACAGAAGTGCCAAATATTGTCAAATTTGTCGACCGAGAGCAAATGCGAACTCAATTGGTCCCTAAACTCATCCGTCTTGTGCTCGAGTCGAAGGACCTTTCCGTAAATTGGCAATTACTTAATTTCTAAAATTCATTTTTCGTTTTTATTTTACTTTCAAAACTTTGAAAAATGCTTTATAATACTAGCAGTTTATTTTTAATCACTTGTAAACAGTTTGACATTATAAGTTGATTAGCAGAGAAAAATATTCTTTTCTTAATTTAGATTCGTGTCCAAACAATGGTCTGTCTGGCCAAATTGCTTCCCCACATATTTGCGCACTTCCATTAGCCGTTTCCCGTCGACGAACAACGCGTGCCATGGAATGTGCCGTTCGTTGAATATTTTCCGTGCGATTACACCGCAGATTCGGTGCACGGAAAGCCATGGGCCGACTCATCGGAGCCGTCAAAATGTAAATTCAATTCGATGGACGACGGGTGAACAGAGTTTCGTTTCACGGGTACATTAATTAAAATAGACAAAGCAATATGGTAAACACTTTAAGTAACTACAAATCGGAGACCGATGGGAGGCCTCTGAACCCTTTCGGACGGACGGGGCTCATAGGCAGTGGACTGTTTGGACGCTGGGGCCCAAACCACGCGGCGGATGCCATTGTGTCACGACGGCTGGCGAATGGTCAATTGCAATTTGTGGCTATTGAACGGCGTGACATTGGTCAATGAGTAAACAATGGGAGATCGTGAAACGGAATGGGGTCAGAGTGGCGCCCCAAGGCAAATTCTGTGAATGGTAGAAGTTCAATTCGTCAAATGTGGCACTTTTCTCCATTTTAGGCGAACTCGCACTGCCCGGGGGAATGTTGAACAAAGGCGAAGCCCCTACCGAGGCCGCCGTCCGCGAGTTTAATGAAGAAGCAATGGGAGGATCGACGGGAGAACAAATTGGTTAATTGTAGGACCACCGAAACACGGACAACGCGTGCGGGGAGAAACGACGGCGGTGAACTTCCACGACACGGACGGACTCTTGGAAGACATCGAATTGGAAGTAGAGCAAACCCATTTTAGGGAATAAAGACACACAGACTAAAACATTTTAGGGTGGCGACGACGCAGAAACGGCACGTTGGGTCGAAGTCAACCAAGAACTGGAAGCTGTACGCCTCGCATGATTATTTGGTGCACTTATTTCAGAAAACGCATGAAAATCTCGCATAAAAGCCTTTTTATACTTTGATTAAAATAACAAATTCTTAAAATTTATTGTCATTTGTATAAAAGTTATGGACGGAGAATATATTTCATCGAGATTTCGCACAAAAATTAAGTAAAAAAACAAACATTTGTGTTTCGGTAAAGAGCAATAAATAAGTCAAGTGAAGACAAAAGCATCACAAATCCCACACGACATCGTTCGAGTTAATCAACGGCCAACTGTGCAGAATTTTGGCTTATGCCTGTCAAATGAGTGATGTTTGGAATAATAAGTATGCCAGTTTACCACTGCTCGGTGATGACGAAACGTCAATTGTGGCCGACAAAAGTTTTGTTAGTGGGGAAGCGTCCGAACGTCTTGGAACCGAACCTAAAACCAGTTAAAAACGTAAAGGGAATAAAATTTTGTATAAAGGGAATAAAATTTTGTAATGTTATTAAAAGAATTAATGTAATTTTTTGCCTATTTGGTGCACAGTGTCAGAGAATTGGTCCCAATTGTAAAGGCGGCCACGATATTGGCATTGGTGGTCACGGAAAAGCACTAGGAAATGCTCGGAGTCACTTTGGGCAATGGCCGCCTGCACCTGAAATAATGGGAATGTGTTCCTTACTCACCATTTATAAAAAAGGCGTTTCATATAGGTACACAATTGTTTTTGACCCAATGTATAATAAAATTACAAAATAAAAATGATATTTTCTTAACACATTTGGGGGAGAAGAAAAGGGATTATCGAGCCTTCTGTCGAGATGCGGTACCACCTCCCGTCCCCTCCTTTCCAAACCACCCAAATCCTGGGACTGTTTTTCCGTCCTCTAAGCCCTTTTTTGCTCGCCAATGCAATATAAAATTTGTTTTGATGAACCGCCCCCATTCTGTTCGACATTCGAATTGTTATTGCCAACATTGCTTTGTGCACGAATCACTTTGAAGAAGGCGTCTTTGGGCGCTTCGTATCGCCGCTGTTCTTGCTTTGCCCTTAAAATAAAAGTACACAATTTTCATTTTAAGTGCAGTCAAAAATCAAACATTTCAACTTGTTGACGAAGTGACAATTGTCTACGCATTTCCTCCATTTGGAGTCGAATTTCGGCCATATTTTTGAGAGGACGCTGCTTCTGATTGTGAGTTTGTTGAAATAATTCAGAACCTGAAAACAGAAATGAAATCCATAATTCGAAAAAGCCGTTTATGAATTAATTAACGAAATTTGTAAAGCGAAGATTTATAATTTCCATTCAGTGGTTGGTACCCCACAGTCCCAACAAATAGTCTAATTAAGTGAAGAATTATCACTATGAGAACACCTGCGGGCGGAACCAGCGAAACTTCGGACTTCCACCAGAGTTTCCTCTGGCTTCAGGCTAAAGTCGGAACCTCTTCCGATTTGTAATTTGTCACACCTTAATGATTGCGTCTGAAATTCCTGCTGCCGCCTCCTCTGCCCCTCGGTGACTGATTTTGCGCTGAGATGTTCTGAAAGAATCAGTAGAAGCAAATGTTGGCATAAAACTTCTACCTCTTCTTTCTGAATTGTGAGATGCGACCAAATGATTTCGATTTGCGTGTCCACCTCGATGTAACGGTTCCAGAGGATTTTCTTTTTAGGGTTCGGTTTGTTTCATATATTTTATAAAAATCATTGATAGAGGGATTAAAGGGGAGGGGTTCAGAACCCCAAGTTTCTGTAAGAAGTACAATATCAAAATCCTTTTGTTTAATTAGAGCTGTTGTTTCTAAGAGCTTATTATTTAAGGATCTTATGTTAGACATACAGCCATAAAGCGAGGGGGTTATTTGTCTATTAACAGATTTAAAATTTTTCGTAACCTTAAAAGTACCCTTTAAAGTGAGGCTTTTGCCTCGTGAGTGGTCACCCGAAACACATCAAAAAGATTTGTTATGACAAATACATTTGAAATTGGGGTCGGATTTAAAGGAGGGAATATCATTCCGGGCAAGCACATGCCCCGCATAAACAATATAATCACAGGAAGGGTCATTTTCGCGTTGAGTTTTACAGAGTGAAATAAGTCGGGCACGGTCATTGAGATCACTTTTTGACAGGGAGGGGCGCAACAAAACTTTGGAAAATTTGTTAAAATTTTTGATTTTGTTTTTGTTGCGCAAGAACAAATTGGTATGGAATTTGGTCGGGAGTTAAACTTTGAGCAACCTTGGTCGTCCGCCGGGTTGTTTTTTGCCCATTCTGTACACTTGGGTTGTCAGGCATTCAACTTCACAATGGTCCATCAGTTCTTTGATATTCGCCAAGTCCTCGGTTGCACGTTGCGTTGGCGTTTGGCTGTTGCTTTCTGGTAACTGCGCGATGACCACGCTGTGCTGTCGCCGTTCCTCGTCGAAGACCATGTTCGGGTTTCTTTCTCCGTCTTGTTCGCGTACCATGGTGAGCAGCTCGCGGCACATCCCGACCATTTGGTTCACCAGTCCCAACATTGCGGACGCCCATGGAGGCGCATCAGTGAGATGTTCCATGTGGAATTGTTCGATAGATGAGGCGGCATTGTCCAAATGCTGCACAATTCGCTGTTTTTTGGAGTTAATTGGGGGGGTAATGACGGAGGGTCTGCGGCGGGAAATTGAATCCATAAATCAGTTTATCTCAAACTCAAACTTGGGTAATTAAACCTAAAAAACTTCGGACTTCCACCA
Organism: Heterodera schachtii; assembly: GCA_023374025.1. Classification (NCBI taxonomy): domain Eukaryota; kingdom Metazoa; phylum Nematoda; class Chromadorea; order Rhabditida; family Heteroderidae; genus Heterodera; species Heterodera schachtii. The sequence goes on from SIJG01000055.1 coordinate 394,586, forward strand.
GAGTTTCCTCTGGCTTCAGGCTAAAGTCGGAACCTCTTCCGATTTGTAATTTGTCACACCTTAATGATTGCGTCTGAAATTCCTGCTGCCGCCTCCTCTGCCCCTCGGTGACTGATTTTGCGCTGAGATGTTCTGAAAGAATCAGTAGAAGCAAATGTTGGCATAAAACTTCTACCTCTTCTTCCTGAATTGTGAGATGCGACAAAATGATTTCGATTTGCGTGTCCACCTCGATGTAACGGTTCCAGAGGATTTGCGCCTCGAACAGATACATTTCGCCGCCCTCTGGGTTAAGAATGCGACGCCAGAAAGTGCGCGCTTCATCTATTTTTGCAATCTATTTATTTATTCAAATAAAATAAAATCCAACGAGGGGGTGACCACTTACACGTTGAATTATAAATAGTAATAGTATTATGGAAGAATTGGTACTTTTAGAGTTAAATTTTGTTAGCCTCCACCCACGTCTGTATTCGCTTTTTGAAGCAGTCAACAGACGGGGCATCTGTTAACACTTTGTTAAGTTTGGACCAAATTAGAGCAGTTCTATTAATAAAAGAATGGGATGTTTTAGTGCATTGTGATTTTAACACAACTTTACGTCTTAAATTGTATGGAAAGTGATCGGAAATTAAAGGAAAAATATCTTTTTTGAGATGGGTTAGACCATTAATGATTTTAAATGCTTGGACTAGGTCTATAACTTTTCTTCTTTCCTCTAAAGATTGTATCTTGAAAAGACTGAGACGTTGTTGGTAGGGAATATAAATAAGGTAATCTACATTTGAAGAGAGCAATTTTTGTAAAATATTTTTGACATCTTTCAATTTTAATGATATCCTTTTTTAACTTAGGATTCCAAATTTCAGGTGCGTATTCAAGGAGGGGGCGAATGTACGTCTTGTAAACAGTAGTCCATACCCGAATTGAGCGGGATTTTAGAAATTTGGCTATATATCTGATCCTTAAATAAGCAGCCTTAGTAATTTTGAGATAGTGATCAGAAAACTTTAGCTTGTTATCAATTAAAATACCCAAATCATTAATCGATTCATAGGGTTGTCAGGCATTCAACTTCACAATGGTCCATCAGTTCTTTGATATTCGCCAAGTCCTCGGTTGCACGTTGCGTTGGCGTTTGGCTGTTGCTTTCTGGTAACTGCGCGATGACCACGCTGTGCTGTCGCCGTTCCTCGTCGAAGACCATGTTCGGGTTTCTTTCTCCGTCTTGTTCGCGTACCATGGTGAGCAGCTCGCGGCACATCCCGACCATTTGGTTCACCAGTCCCAACATTGCGGACGCCCATGGAGGCGCATCAGTGAGATGTTCCATGTGGAATTGTTCGATAGATGAGGCGGCACTGTCCAATTGCTGCACAATTCGCTGTTTTTTGGAGTTAATTGGGGGGGGGGGGGTAATGACGGAGGGTCTGCGGCGGGAAATTGAATCCATAAATCAGTTTATCTCAAATTCAAACTTGGGTAATTAAACCTAAAAAACTTCGGACTTCCACCAGAGTTTCCTCTGGCTTCAGGCTAAAGTCGGAACCTCTTCCGATTTGTAATTTGTCACACCTTAATGATTGCGTCTGAAATTCCTGCTGCCGCCTCCTCTGCCCCTCGGTGACTGATTTTGCGCTGAGATGTTCTGAAAGAATCAGTAGAAGCAAATGTTGGCATAAAACTTCTACCTCTTCTTCCTGAATTGTGAGATGCGACAAAATGATTTCGATTTGCGTGTCCACCTCGATGTAACGGTTCCAGAGGATTTGCGCCTCGAACAGATACATTTCGCCGCCCTCTGGGTTAAGAATGCGACGCCAGAAAGTGCGCGCTTCATGAACCAGTAAAGTACTTGTTAATTATCTAATTGCAGATTTTCAAAAATTTGCATTTTTTGGCTATTACTTTTTCCTTTGGCATCCAAATACAACATTGTTGGTATCATTCAAAAGCTCTTCAGATGCTCTATTAGCCTTTCAAAACACCTAAATTTTTCTAGCCTGGAAAAAATTTATTAAAAAAAAACTTCTTAATTTCGACTTTTTCGCAATGTTCATGTATAACTTTTTGGTAATTGTCTGATCGCGAAGCGATAGCTTAGAAATAGCTTCGAAAAATGTTTAGCTTTCAAATGATATCAACAATGTTGGATTTGGATGCCAAAGAAAAAAGTTATAGCCAAAAAATGCAAATTTTTGAAAATCTGCAACCAGATAATTAACAAGTATCAAAAAAATGCAAATGAATGAAGGGAAGACACAATGTGAGGGAAAGGACGGATATTTATGGGCGAGGGAACAACATGAAATGAATGGGGAATTGATTGGCATAATGTCACTGGTATTCAAATCTTCGGCGCCAGTGCCCCGAACAAAGGGAATGTTTACGCAACAAGAAAAACTAAAAAACACATCTAATCAAATTATACAGTCATTTAATGAGATATGGTTTCTTCGAACATTTTCGTTTAGAGCGACTTTTTAGCAACTATGTTCAACTATTTTGGGCTTTTTGGTCAGGCCAACTATTTTTGCTTATGAAAGTTTAAAAAAATTATTTTTTCAACTATTTTTGCTTGAACAAAAAATTTGAAAAATACAATAAAAAAAGAAAAATGCACCCTAAGAAGCGGAACTAATTTTTTTTTCAAAAAATACACCCTAAGAATCCATTAATTATTTTTTAGTACTATTTCTCTTACCTAATTTCCCTTTGTCATAATATATTTAATCATTTGTTGTTGTTGTTATGTGAGGAACGTGCCCAATACAATCATTGCGGGCATTAACATAATTTTTTGTAAGCATTAGAATTATTGATGTAAATTTCTCAATTTTTAGTGATTGAAAGAATGCTTAAATTATATGGTTTTTTTTTAGATTTTTGCCTTATTCTGTTTCATCATCACAAATCGTTTTATCGGCCAAAATTCCGCCTCGGACGCCGGATCGACAACAAAAGAAGACCCGCCTTCACTTGAAGAAGCCTAAAACAACAATGTTTTTGTTTGTATCAGGGCTGGAGCGCGCACAGAAAAAAACCGCGGCCGCGCACCGCGCATTCAAATTGCCGCGGCCGCGGACCGCGCATCGCGCAAAAAAAAAAACCGCGGCCGCGCATCGCGCATTTAAATTGCCGCGGCCGCGCATCGCGCAAAAAAAAAAACCGCGGCCGCGCACCGCGCATTCAAATTGCCGCGGACCGCGCATCGCGCATTTAAAAACTCAAAATTTTGCAATTTTAGACCATTTTTAAAACAATTTTTAAAGTTTTCTTATATAAAAACTAATTAAAATCCCGATGCATATAAAATTTGGGAAGGGACTGAATGGGGAAGGGGGTGAGTCAGTGTTTAAATTTGCAAAGGAGTTCCAGTCATGGAAACCCTATGATTTTTTGTAGAAAAACAAAAATCGGAATATTTTCTTTATTAATTAAATTTCAATTGAAATAATTTAAAGAAAATATGAAAAAAAGTTTCAGTCACGTTGGGTAATTGAACCCAAATGACAAACACTGAAGGTCAGAAGGTTTATCCACTAAACCACATTTGCATATTAGTAAATGCTGTAAATTAAATAATAATTTTTTTTCTCAATAATTTATCATTCCTCACCAATTCCCTTCTCTTTTTTCACCAGACCCCCATTCTTACCAGTGCTTATAAAAATGCGCGGCACGCCGCGCAAAAAAAAAATCCCGCGCACCGCGCATTTAAATTGCCGCGACCGCGCAAAAAAAAAATGCCGCGAATCGCGTATCGCGGTCGCGCTCCAGACCTGGTTTGTATCTGTGTACTTTTAATTCTTACTGGTCATTTTTTCGTGCACTTTGTTACTCAAATTCCGTTAAGCTGTCAACAGTTTTCATTTTGTTTTTGCCATTAAAAACTGATTCTTATTACACTATTCAGTTTATTGGTCATTTTTATCTAATAATTTTGTATTTTAAAAAGAATATTGTAATTGCAAGTGCTGGTCCATAGTTACAATAAAAGCCGACATTTTGTTCAGTCCCAATGGATTATTTCCAAAAAATTCGGTCCACTGTTGCCGCACAAGTTCATTCCGTTGCTGCACAAGTCAGCCAAGCGCTTCCTGGAAACCCAATTTTCCGTGAATACACAATCGGCACTCAAATCGGAAGTGCTGGTCCCGGGCTCTGTTGGAAAATATTCAGTGGGACCAAAAACACAACCAAAAAGGTGAAGCGAAATGCATGCAGAAGTTGGAGCCAAATGCGACTGTTCAGGAAGTGACCATTTGGCTTTTCGAGAAGCGTCAAACAGAAAATTGGGCCCCGGCCAAAAGGGAGGAATTCCCGGAGATTCTGAAGCGAGGCGTCGGTCAGCTGACGCGGCTCAGACACCCGCGCATTTTGACGGTGGAACGGGCGTTGGAGGAGTCGCGCGACTGTTTCGCTTTTTGTACGGAGGTAAAACTCAATTACTGACGCAACTATTTGAACATTCGTTCCGCTTTTGTCATGGCCAGCCACTCTTCGCGTGTTTGGCCAACTGTTTTGGCGATTTGACCAACGTTTCTTCCCCTCCGGCCCATTTGAAAGAGTTTCAGCTGTTGGACGTGGAGAGACGCCATGGTCTTTACCAGGTGCACAACGGTCAATTGTCCTTACCAAATTGGCATTTTCTGTTTTCTTTATTGTTAAGTAATCCCTTTTTGTCCACAGATTGCCGAAGCGTTGGCATTTTTGCACAATGACACGAAAACTGTCCACGGCAATGTGTCCCCGTCCTCCGTTCTGATCAATTCGAAGAGCGCCTGGAAATTGGGCGGATTGGACTTTTGCATTTTGGGAAACACTTCGATTCCGGGAAAGGTAAATATGCCTTTGCTAGAAGCTTCAAGTTAAAATCATGTTTTTCATGCGAATAGGACATAATATATAACTTAACAGAAAAATGGCAAATGCCTCTAAATCCGACCTTTGCACCTCATTTGAGACACGGTGAAAATGCCTGTCTCATTTGTCAGACATGCTTTACTCGCTTCAACCAGGTGCTGAAGGTCCCAGATATGACAGTGTTGAAAGCGTATCCCGACATTTGCGCCTTTGTCCAAAATCTGGTTCAAAATTAAGTTTTTTCAATCCATGATCGCCTAAACAGCTTTAAATAAGCGATTGAAAGTGATTGTATCCGATCATTTGATCATAAATGAATTTTTTGAACAAATAATAAAATTTTCAAACAACATAATTAATGTTCCCAATAAACTAGAAGGCGAGGTTCTTAATTTTAATGCTGTTTCGGCTATCAGGGCTTGAAAAAATTCAATTTCGAATCCGATTTTGGACATATCTCAAAAGAGGTGTAGCCAACCGGGCCTATTAATAAAGCTTTTTTAAATCGAATAAAGGTTAATTTTGCCGTTCCCGGATGGAGTCAAAATGAAATATCGGCGCTTTGTCCCGATTTGGACTTTGTCTCTCCCGAACTTGCTGAAGGCCTTTGCTGTGACACTTTCGTCGATATTTTTTCCCTTGGCGTTTTGTCATTTGCAGCGTTCAATAACGGAAAAGCTCTTTTCGAGCGTAACAATTCGTTTAGACTTCACCGGGAAAACTTGAAAAAGGTAAAAAGGAAAATGCCCTTTTCGCCCCAATTTGGATGTTCAGCTTAAACAATCTCTCCAAACATTGCTTTCCGTTGTGCCCGACTCTTTTGGCGAAGACTTAAAAATGTGTTTGAGTGAAACGCCCGAACTGAGGCCCGATGCCATTCAATTCACCAAAGTCAGTGGCGCATTTCCCATTTTTCCTTTTTCAACTCATTCATCCGAATTTTCAGTTGTCCTATTTCGAGCATCCGTTGCTGAAGACACTCAACTGTTTGGAGCAGCGTTCGGCCATGGACAACACACAGAAAATGCAACTGTTCAAAGGGCTCCCCACAATTTTGGCACAATTTCCTAAAGTGTTTTTCGCCTCTGAAAATGATTCCAAATGCTTCCGTTTTAGCGCTCTTTGCTACAAACGGTTTTCCCGCATTTGGCCGCCGAATTCGCCGCCCCTCCGCTCATTCCTTTCATTTTGCCAAGTGTCTTTCTCATCGTCGAACTCACTTCCCCCGATGAGTTCGTCCTCTCCGTAATGCCTTCCCTTCTGTCCGTCTTTCCCATCCAAACTCCATATCAGGTGCCCAAATTCACTCTATTCTTTAATTCCCAAATTAGGGTGCACTACGTTCCCCCCCCCCCCCCCCCCCCGCCGTTTCCTCCCGAGAAAATTTTTTTTAAATTTACTAAATTAGAAATTTTCAATAAAAAAAAATCTTAGAAAGTTTTTTTACATGAAAATTCTAAGAAAAAAATTTTTGAGAAATTTTTATGGGAATTTATAAGATTTCAAAAAAATTTCCAAAAAATCGCTGAAAATTTCTCAAAAATTTTTTTCGAGCTGCTCCCTCAAAATTAATCCATTCCGATTTGCTTAATTTCGCCCCTTTTCTTCTTTCAGATTGGTCTTTTGCTTATGCAACGGGTTAACTTACTTTTGGAAAAAATGCCCCCGGATGCTGTAAAACAGCATTTGCTCCCTTTGATTTACAATTCTCTCACCGGCGACAATGTCAGAGTCCAGGCAGGTTTTCAGTTAATCAATTTGAAAACATACCACAAAATTCTAGGAGCTGACGCTTACAGAAGTGCCAAATATTGTCAAATTTGTCGACCGAGAGCAAATGCGAACTCAATTGGTCCCTAAACTCATCCGTCTTGTGCTCGAGTCGAAGGACCTTTCCGTAAATTGGCAATTACTTAATTTCTAAAATTCATTTTTCGTTTTTATTTTACTTTCAAAACTTTGAAAAATGCTTTATAATACTAGCAGTTTATTTTTAATCACTTGTAAACAGTTTGACATTAAACCTTGGTTATTTTGTAATCAGTTTCGTTTTAGAGGGAAAAGCAGAGAAAGTATTCTTTTCTTAATTTAGATTCGTGTCCAAACAATGGTTTGTCTGGCCAAATTGCTTCCCCACATGGAGCCTTGGATGGTCACTGATCAGCTGTTGCCCGCTTTGCCAAAAATAACAAGCAAAGACCCGAGTGTTTTGATGGCAGTGCTGGGCATTTACAAAATTGTTCACGAAAACACCAAATTCGGGATCAACAAAGAACAATGTTAGGGAGGACAAACGCAAATTAGGAAATTTTAATTTAATTCAATATTTTTCATCAAAAAATAATTACTTTAAAGCCAAGATATAATTACTGATTGATGAGAACTGATTTTGTGTCCAAGGTGCTCGGAGTGTGCTACCTTATCTTATTTCCACCGCAGTCGAGCCCACTCTGAACCTCCAACAGTTCGGCCAGTACATGGAACTGGTCCATCAACTGATCCGGCGGGTCGAAACCGAGCAAAGGCATTGTTTGGAGCAGCTGAGTGCCAGTCAGGAGGAACAAAGGTGGACGGAGAGGAGAACAATCGTATTTGTAATTGAAGCGATTGTTTTCATTCAAGGAAAATCACTGACTTTGCGGACTTTCTGAATGTCCAATCGAATGAAATGAACAAAACCAATCAGAGCGAGGTCGATTTAGGCGACTTGGCACGAGCATTGAGCGGCACACCGGTAAATGATGGCATCAGCAACAGAACAACGGACAAAAGGGACAGTGGGACGACAGAAAACAGTGGCGAAACAATGGCAAAGGTATGGAGGGGGGATAAAACGCAACAAAAGCCTTAAAATTAGTAAAATTAAAAGTTTCTCGAGGAAATGAAAAAATAAATTTTTTTTTTCCGAAAAATAGTAAAAAAAATTTTAAATTTTACTTAATTTATTTAATATATTTGACCCTACATTTTCTAATTTTCCTCGGTGGCGCCTAACGGCACCGCCGGACCCCAATTTTCCATAATTTCTCCAAAATTAGGTCTCAAAATGGCCAAAATTTCCCGTTAAAAAATTCATTTGTAAAGGGGATTTTAACAAATAATTATGTGCCCTTTTTATTCGGACTTTTTAGGGAGCACTTTCACTCGATGAAAAACGGCGCATTGTGGCCGAGAAAAACGGCCAAATGGTCGAAAAGGAAAAAACATCGACGGCGTCGAAAAGCCCTCCGTTCGACCCCTTTTCGCTGTCTTCTCTCTCTTCCCGCCAGTCGGTTCAACAACGTCCGCAGAGTTCGCTCGAAGCTTCGAATCGCATGGAACTTTTACTCTCCGAATTTTTGCCCACAACTTCATCTCAACCCATGTCAGTTGACCAACAGCAAAACCAACAGCTGCCCCACATTTCACAATCGGCCTCATTTGCCGCTTTTCCAACAATTCCTCAGCCGAATAGCAGTGCTAATCCCGTACAGAAAAAAGGTAAAGGGGAGAAGCGGCAAAATTAGCAGACAAAGAGAAACGAACTAACGGAAGAGCACAAATTCATATTTTAGGAATGGTTGGGACGCGGCCATCGACGGCACCGAAAGACCCATTTGATGCCCTTGACCAATTAATGATGACCGTGAAGAGGACAGAAACAAATGGGACAGAAGGGGCAGGGAGGAATGGTGGCGTCGCACAGAACAAAGGGCAACCAATGAAAGACCCTTTCGAGCACTTTCTCCGCTGACAAATTGCCGTTCATTTGTTCAATTATTCCATTTTAATTGTTTGTCATCATTCATGTTTTCTTTTTTTTTGTGTGTGTGATATTCTCTTTCATATGTGTAAAAAAGGCGGCTACAACAGGGGATGCAATTCGTACGTGAATGGCAAATATGTTTTAAAAAAAGCACATGCGGTGAAACGAATAAAATGGTCAGCGGAAGCAAAAAATAAACCCATTATGACAACAAAAAAAACCGACTAAGTAAACTACATTTTTCATATACCTACCTATTTTTTTTTGCGTTCTTGAATTTTAGTTTAGAAATTTCCGTTATAACTGTACTTGGGAACAAGACATGGAAGATCCCAATTCGGCAATACATCAGCAAAATTCTTCTCTTATTTATAGGAACTGTAATTGTTTTTCCTTCCCCCATTTGTTTTTTTACATCAAATTTTTCATTTTTCCTTCCGCTGTTTTCCACTTTTGTCAGTGTTTTTTTGATCTGATCAATGGCAGTGATTGCGAATGTTTCAACGAAATGGACATTTTCTCTCTTGCGATTGTTCTTTGTGCAAATTGCGCTGAAACCTTTGAAGAATCCTACAAAAAAACGTCGATTTAAATAAGATTTTTTCCAAGAAATGTTAATCCTTTTTCGGAGTATTTGTGGCGCCTATTGGCCATGCCATTGTCTCATCAGTCACTCCCGGGCATTTCTGGGTTTCAATTTTCACCTCCGCCGGATGTGTCTCCATTTCGTTCAGTCGCCGCCGCTTCAGTCTTTGCTGGAAGAGAATGGCATTGACCAAAGCGAACAGACTCGGCGTACTTCGCGCATTAATTGGGTCATTAGATTTAAATGAAATTCGTTCATTCTTCTCGCGGACGACCGCACTGACAACGAGCATTAGGAAAAGATAAGCAGCGTTTTATTTTTTTGACAACTGAGAGCATTCATTAATTCAAGTGTTAGTTACCTTTTTTTATTTATGTGTTCAACTTATTGAAGAGGATTACTTACTCATTACATTAGTAAAAACCTTCCATTTCGACAAATAAATACTTTTTAACAAGTAGGCAAACAAATGAAGAAAAGTTAAAGAAATAGAAAGGAAATTGAAAATGAGATCGGAAAATTCATCAAACGGCAAATCTTCAGTCAACTATTGCTATCGTCGATAAAAGTGACATCGGAGAATAATGCGACTTTGGACGGGAGAGGATAAGGCTGGGGAGATAGCAAAGTTATGGACTTCTTCTCCGCATTAACAGCGGTGACAATGACAAAGCCAATGCACGGCTTTTTTAGAAGTCCCTGATCGATGGCTGAGTTCGGAGGCATCAGAGCCAACACATGGTTGAGGAGTTGGGACCCAATTGGTACGGAGACAACCTGAAGGGTACCAGTACTAGAAAGAACACATTTTTATATTATAAAGTCTAGAAAATTGCCAAAGTAAATTCTGAGCTAAAAGCAACAGACCAAAAATTATTTTGAATATAATTGAAAAGAAAGCTGAATTTTCTGTTTGCCCATGGTAATTTTTTTTTCTTAAAGTTAGATTTTCATCTTTCTTATATTTGTAAATTCCCGAGACAACTAAGCTTTTGATTGCTTTAAATTTCCCCCCTTCGTTAACGCCTCCCTCCACGACGACCCCCCCTCTTTTACAGCCGCCCCCCTTACGACGAACGATGGGGGGGAGGGGGCGTCAGAGGCCTCTTACGACGGGGGGGGGGGGGTGTGTCGAGACACCCCTTGTACATGTATGAAAGCGGGAGAACTTCCCCCATTTACCTGAGTTCGGTGATCCTCCAGCACCATTCCGACTGGCACACACGAAGCCGGCAGTTGTTCAGCACCAATTTTGGCAATTAATAATTCCTGTTCGTCAGTTGGTTTGTCGTATGACAATTCAAATGAATGTGGGTAAAAAGGAGACGATTTCGTACCATAGAAATACTTAAAACAAAATAAAATATCAAAAAAAAAATCCACAACTCACTCTGTGAATGGCACTCCGTCGACCCGAAATTCGAATTTCTTGTGATCGACTTTCAACGCCGCCTGACTTAGGAAGATGCAGAATCTGTCAGAAAAAATAACAAGGTAAAAATATTTATAATTGAAGAGAAAAATAATATAAGCGATCATTGCCTTGACAAAACTTGGTAAATCCTGCTGCAATTCGTTGTAGAGACGTTCATGATCCAAGACAATAACAACGTCTGGCTCAAAGGCCTCCGCCGCATTCACAATGCAAGCGTAGCTAAAGAAAAAAGCCATGGGACTTTTCATAATTAGTTGCGGGAAAATTTTTATTAAAAAATTAAATGAAATTCATAAAAATAGAGTTAGGATCTTATGACCTGTCCCTAAAGATCAATTGAGAGGCAATTAAAATGGGGACGGGACAAAACCTCACCGCCGAAATCTCAATTTTTTTCAAACTTAATAAATTTTTCAAGGAAAAAATTTCATAGAAAATTTTTAAGCAATTCTTTATGAAATTTTATGATAAATTACTGTTTTTCAAAAAACTTAATAAATAATTTTTTTTTTTTGAAATTTTCTTATAAAAAATTTACTAAGAATTTTTTATTTGAGAAATTTCTAAGTTTGAAAACAAAAATTTTTTGAAATTTCTGCGGCCAGATTTTGCCTCGGCGAGGTTCCGGCGGCGAGATTTTGGGGTGTACCATTAAAAAATTAAGCACCGACCCGTCTCCTTTGACCCATCCGCAAGTGTTCACAATGAATCCGGAAACATCACAGATTGAAGATGATTTGCTCTTTTTTCGAACTGCAAGTGCCAATTCCTTCACCAAAAGGTCATAAAGTCGAATGTTAGCGGACGGAGAAATGTGACCGAACTTAACATTAAAATCAAATGAGAAATGCAAGTAAATTGAATACATTGTGAACATAGGCGGCTTTACGATCGAATCCGTCCACAATGTCTGCTGGCTTTTCAATGTAAAGGCATCCGATGGTCCCGGGAATGGAAACACTACCCTAAAAGGATAATAGTCTCGTAAATGTAAATGCTTATTAAATTCCTAAAATCTAAATGTTTTCCGTAATTTTACCTGTCCAATGTCAAGGTCCACATAAAGAGGCGTCCTTCCCTCCCGGACGGCGTAATTGCACAATATCCGACAAAGCGTCGATTTTCCAACATCAGTTGGTCCGGCAACCAAAAGTCGTGGGCCACGGGCGGAAGATGTTCGGTCGGCCACCAATTGTGTCTCGGCACTTTTTCGCATACTCTCGAGAGCGGCATGAGTATTCAAATAGATAATCTGTTGGAAATGCAAAGATTTAATGAAAGTTCGAGCCCCGGAGGCATTCCTCCAAGGCGTTCAACCAAACCCAACCATAGGTGTTTGTTGTGCAATGTAAGCACTATCTGTTCGACCGACCACTTCAATAAGGGCACCTTTATATGTGAAAACGGCGGCGCGAAACCCTATAAAAAGCAAAAGATATGTGAATGCGATTGCTTCAGTGACTCGCCTGGGGGGAGAGAGTAGCGTTTGTGCATGGATATTTGGGAACCGAATATTTCGGCGGAACCCTCCAGCAATTCGAGAATGACTTCTTCTTTGCCCACTTCTAAACGCAGTTCATTGTCCTCATTAAGCCGATATTCGTTAACAGCACGGCGTTGGTCGTTGTTTTGGTCCATTGAAAGCTTTTTCTTTGTTTAGCTTATATGTATGTATTGTAGATTTTTTTACGAAACTTAAATTGATAATTTTATTTATTTATTAGTTAATGCTACAGAAATAAATTGCATAAGAATTTTTGTACTGAAAAACTACAATATCAATAAGACAGAAAGACAATGCCTAGCTAGTCCTTAAAAAACGAATCCTTTATTTACAGTACGGTAAATGTAGATAAACAAAAAATTTTCAACAGTATCTACCTATTGTTTTATATTCTTTTACGAGCATTTTTTTTCGATTGCCCCATACACGTATAGGTATTTGATTTGTAAAGCAATCCTAGTTTCCCGTGTAATAATTGCGTCTCTTATAATGCATCCGTTTTATGTATAGAATCGATGTCTGTTGCTGCTGCGACTGCTCTTCATGTGAAGGGAAATAAAATCGGTGGAGTAAATCCTTCGAAAAAGCAGTGCCAATTGACGCAGCCAACTTCCAAAGTAAGTCGTAAAGGCTTTACTGCAGTTTATGATCTAAGCAACAAATACTGACAAGAAGAAAAACGTAAACTGCAATAAAGTCGTAATAATCCAATCGGTGTTCAAATTTGATAGTTCAGGTAAACAAAGGGATTGTCCAGCAGAGTCCTCTTCGGCTATTCGCTCCTCGCTCGCTCACTGTTAATAATCACAGCACTTCCATTATCAGTGGACTCAGACGCCGACTTAAGTTTGATCAAACCGAAGAACTAGGCGATGGGCAAGTGTGTGGGTCTGTCACAACAATGCAAGAAGGCGCCGACGATGAGAAGTCTCCCATCGAGGAAGTTCGCTCTCCTTATCGCTCTGCCACGAGCTCTGATAACACTCCAAATTCAATAACAGACGAACTCACAATTGTTCCAGGTTAGTCTTGTACAAATTACTGCAATAAACAATTCAAACTTAGAACCCCACGAAATCCGAAAAGAATTGCAACGGGTTACGTCAGAACAACAGTCAACTGTAAATAAGGAGAATTCCACACCGGTGGTGTTTGGGTTTGTTTTTTTTTTAAATCAATTATGATGCATTGCCTTATTGTTAGACCTCAAACGAGCAAATCTGTTTGGGCCGCTTCGAAAACTGCCAGTCGTGCGATTCCCCAGTCAGAAGATCGCTTTACTCCACAAACTAATGGCGTTTCGTCTCGAAAACGACTTCTTTCTGACAGAGGAGAGCAGGAATGTAAATTCCCAGTCATTGACAGAACGCTGTTCATGGAATGGAATAGCTGCACTCTTATTCCGGTCGAGATTTTTTTTTTTGTCATACTTCATTGAATTATTTGTTACAGTTTGAGCGTGAAAGTGGCGTAGGCCTGCACAATCCGTTGAACAATTGCTTCCTGAACAGTGTGCTCCAAGCGGTGGTGCACATTCCCCAATTAGCCCGAATGGTCCTCGAGGGTCGCGACTTGCGGATGTGTTCGTTTATCTTCACATTTTCATTTCATTTTTCTTTGATCTTAAGGTACAAATCAACCACCGCCAAACAATTGCTTTCATTGTGCCCTGCGAAATCACATTCATCGGTCAATTACAAACACTTCTCCACTTCACACTAACTGGATAAATTCGCATCTTAGAAGTATGTAAATTTACAGATTGTGCCTAAAGGTGGAAAGCGGATGAAGATTTTAATCACCTTACTGATAGAATTTTTCTTAAAAAACACAATAAATCTTTAGAAATATTCCCTCACCACCGATCGGGAACACAGGAAGACGCACATGAAATGCTAACGCTTTTACTCGGGGCACTCGAACCTTTTCCTTCGAAGAAAGCGAATTTAAAAATTCACGGAACTCAAGGACCAGGCCCAAGCACATCAGTCGAACAGATATTTGGCGGTTCGCTTAGGAACCTAAGTAAAGTTTCGTAAAATTTGAGAACCTTTTCAAGTGAATGCATTTTACTCTGATTTCAGTTGTCTGCAATGTCTGTTCAAATGAGCACTTAAATTATGAAAGGGTAAAAATAAATAATTAATTATACAAATTTTTAATGCCTTTGACAATTGTTTATCTGACAGATAAGAGAAATCAATTTGGGACTCACTCGCAAATATCAAACTGATATTAATGAGCTTATCCACGACTTTTTCAAACCTGAAGTGATTCAAAATTTTTTGTGCACGAGGTATTTTATAATGTAAAAGTAAATAATGAGTTAAATTTAAGTTGCAAGCAGAAGCGCAGTGCGACTCGCTACACTTCCTTGCTTAGGGCGCCATCAGTTCTGATAATTCAATTAAAACGGTTCAATGTTTACGGGGGGAAAAATCGTCTTGATGTGAGGCCAAAGGTAATAATGTATTACCATCCTTAATTTATTTGTGATGATCTTCTTCCCAGCCAAGAGTGGATTTGACTCAATACACAATGAAGAAGGAGTCCATCATTTACGATTTGAATGGGATCATTGAGCATATCGGTGGTGGGATTAATTTTGGACATTACATTTGTGCAATGCGCGGATTCAAAGGGAATTGGTTCAAATTTGACGATTCTGAGGTTTTAATATTATTTTTTGTATCTTTTTGCATTGTTCACTCAATTTAAGAGAAGACGCGTAAGTCTGAATGATGTTGTGCAAAACATGGACCCTTACATTCTCTTCTACACAAAGGTTGACTAGGCTTACCCCCTTCGTTTTTGGTTTAAAAATCTCTTTGTCGTTAGATTTCTCCCTCTCCCATCAACCAACAACCTCATCAGCGACGATCCTTTGGTGGATTTGCTCCTTCGACACCTAAGCAAGCTCGGCTCAACAGTTTCCCTTCCCACAACGGAGGGACGTCCCTTCCTAAGCGGTTCAACAACACATTTCATCGTTCGTTCATTAGTTGACTTAGAAGATCTCTCCCCCTTCGTTCCTCCACTATCTGTCCATGTTATTTATCATTTGTTGTTTCGAAAATGAACTCCTCTTTCCATTTTTATACGTTCTGTTCTTGTTTGGCTTGTTTATCTTTTGTCCTTCATCATCAGAACATTTTTGTTGTCGAATATTGTTGATTTTATGCGCATTGTTAAGCTGTCAGACTTTCTCGGTTTTATTGTTTGTTTTTTCCACCAGGGCTTTTGTACTGTCAGCCAATTTCTCTAAAATATGATTTAAATTTGCTGTCGTGGGAGGCAGTGTTTCTCCTTCCCTCCCTGCCCATTGTTCATGGTTTTGCTCTATGACTTTGCTACTCTTTTGTTGCGCAGTTTTCGTCCAGTTGTTTAAGCATCATGAAAAGCTCTCCATTCCTTGTCCCATTAATGTACATTACTGCCACTTAGAATGTCACGTAAAAATAATGCACATATGTTAGGGGTATTTTTTGTAAATGGGAAGTGCGTTTATTAAAGTGAAAATTTAGAAATGAGACAACCAAAAAAGTCATGAAATTAGCATTTGTACATATCACCAAAATAATTTTCTATAATCAGTTTTCTGTGCTTTTCAACTAATTAGGCTCTTTATGCATGTGGCGAATTCCTGCGTTAGCCGAACAGATCTTAGTGGTGCACATCATTTTCTTAAGCAGCATTTCCACGGACATAACTGTCGACAAGGATATCGAAAAGGGAAGGGTCAATGAGCGGAATACGTTTTTTGGCCACGAACGGGTGGAATATGGCGAAAAGGTAAGCGAACAAAGGCCAGCTTCAACGCTGGATGCAAATCGTAATGTGAACGCATTGGCAGATGGATGAGTTTAAGAAGATAGAAAAAGGAAAATGGTGGGCAAACAGGTGAGTGAATTCCTGGGGTTTGGACATAACAACCCGTTCTTGTCCTCTGTTCAGGACGTGTTCCAAAGGCTACTCGGACACCTTATTTCCTGGGGTCAGTTATTCAAACAAAAGTCGGTACTTTCCTGATTTGGGTCGCATGCCAAAAATGTAAAAAAAAGCGTACAAATTCTGAGTGCGCGGCATACAGCATTCTAAAATCACGTCAAATGAATCATTAGCACCTTGAGAATATTAATTGTATGAATTTTGCACTTTTGTTTTTTAAAATTTTGATCTCCGACCCCAAAACGGGGAAGTACCCAAAAGTCATGAGTTCGAAGTGGCGTCTTTTGTTTATCTTAATCCAATTAAGCATTGCAACCAAAAGCTCCTTTCTTAATTAAGTGCCCTGAGACAAGGCCGCAAAAGTGTTTTGGCATTGAAATCAGTTACTCGCACCGGGTCGAAACTGACGAACCATTTCCGCATTGGGCAGAATTTTTACAACATTTTCCCAAGTTTGTATGGTACTTTGTCCTGTTTTGTATCCCTTTTTGCTCGTTAAAAAGTTTCTTAAAATCTTTAAAATATGTTCATTTTCTTTTACAAATTGAACTAACATTGTTTCGTTTTCTACTTTAGATGTTGGAGTATGTTCGCTCCTTTGGTTTGTTTTGTGCATTACCGACCATGCGATACGGTTTTTGTCAAATTTATTTAATATTTTCATACATTTCCATTCTTCAGAAGGGCGACCAACGCTCTTACAACGTTTTCCAATTGTTTCCTACCGAACTTTGCAACGAAATGCGTTCGAATTGCGAATTCGCCTTTCGCCACTTTCCCGCAATGACCGCGTCTTATCTCAATTGTGACGAGCAGTTCGGACGACTGACAAGCACAAATCTTCGGGGGAACGACGATTTGCAGCAGAAAAGCAATGACTCGTCTCTTCTCGTTTACAACGAAAAGTGCAAGGTTTGTGAGTAATGATTTATGCCTTTTTGTATTGGATTTTAATATAGACACCAATAATTTTTAGCTCGACTTAACTTCGTCCTCCCGTAGGGAACTCGTCCAACTCGTTGACCTGGCAAAGTCGTGTTTGGCACCGTTGGTCTATGTGAATGGCAGTGAGGAAACCCAGCGAACGCATGCATTGCCATTGGTGGACGACTGTTACATTCCGTGCAGGTGGGCACATTAATGGGCAATTGTCGCTTTAAAACAACATTTCCTCTTTAGTTCGACCATTTACGATGCACATTCACTCTCTTTTCTGAGGGCGTTTAGTTTTGTCTGCTTTTTCCTCGTCTTGCTATTTGCCTTTCAGTTGATCTCTCGTGCAAAGGTAGCCGAAAATTTGGGTATTATGATTTTTTATGAATGTCTTCCACTCGACATAGATTTTCTGAACGTGAATTTACCGAAATTGATTTAAATAATATTATTGCAAAATCAAGGCACTTTCAATTCGGTTCTATCCCCTCAATAAGAATTTTGAATTTCAATATTTCGAGTCCTTTTTTTTATTTTCAGCTCATTTTCGACTTTGGCATATTCATTTGCTTTCTCGCCATTGTTTCAACTTTTCTCATTGCGCTTACTTTTGCTTTGTCTCCTTTTCTTGGCAATGGCGTCGTCTGTCTGTTGGATGGGAAAATCCGTCGTTTTTCTGGTGCTTCTTCTCCAGCAAATGGGTTCGTTTTATTTTTATTTATATTTTTTCAAAATTTCTAAATTCCCTAACAAAATTCACTAAAATTCCTGGAAAAAGTACATCTTCAGCGTCCTCCTCCTATTTTTTTCTAATTTCCGCTTGCCTCGCTTTTCCACATTCACTTTTTTAGCAATGACATTTTGTGCATGATGGAGGCTACTTATCTCAAAGTGTGCTTGGTGTTTGCATTTTGGACGTAAGTTTTACCTCTTTCATTGCCTTTATCGTTTTTCCCTTTACTTTTAGTTCATTTATCATTGTGTGCAACGAATTTCGCAATGAATTTCGGGCAAAATCCCTATTTTTTCAGCAGTTTTCCGCACTTTGTCATATTTTGTCAAGTTTATTCGTTACTTTATGGCACAGAGAGGTTGTGCTAAAATGTTTTTGCACTTTTTGTTATCCTTCGTTATTTTCAGATTTCAATTGATCCTGTGCCAAAAGTGTGCCATTACTTTCACTTTCATTCGGTTTGGCTTATTTTTGTTGATTTTGTTCTGTTGTTGCTGGTGGCATTTTTCATCCTTTTCCTATCCAAGGCCAAAAACGACTCTAAAAGTTGGCATTTTCTCTGTTTTTTTTGGTTACATTTTTTCTTTCAGAGAATGGTAAAAAGGGACCTCAAATGGGCCAAATGCTCGTAGATGAAACTCTAAACGATTCTTCCCTTCCTGACATTGGGAAAAATGAAGCCAAATTTCGTGCCAACGAAGCAATGGTCCGAGATGAACAAGGCCAACTCTCTTTTTCGCAGAGATTTGTCGACGGATTGACCCGACAGATCTCTCCGCTTTTTCTACTGTTTGCTTATTTTGGCTGCGTTTTGAGTTTTTACCCTTTGGCTGAAATGGATGAAAGTGATTTGCTCTCCGCCCAAATTAAGTCTGTCGCTTTGCTTTTCCATTTCCCATTTTCACAAATTGTGAATTTCAGCTGTTCTCTGTCCGCTCTTTCGAATGACCGATGGAAGGGCAATGAGCACTTGGAAAATTGTCGCGCAATCCCTCGGATTCCGTTTTGGCATTACGCCAATTCGCTCGCCGTCGTATTCCATCTCGCCCTTACACTTTGTGTGGTTTCGTACTATTTGACAAAATTGCATAAGTCGAAAAACGATGAAAAAACAAAAAGTGGGGAGGAAGCGGAGGACGACGACAACAAAAATGAATTCGAAATGGACACTTTGGAGAATGGGGAAAGGGAAGAACGTCGGCGAACGAACGGACTCAGAACGAACCCCAGCAGCAGCGACAGCAATTGCCGAGCATCGGTGGCTGATTCGATGTATTCGAATGGATATGCCGCAATCGATTGTATGGGGGATGGTCAATGGGAACCGAACTAATGATTCCTTCATTAGCATCAACAGCCAATTCGATACTGCATAATGTGGGGAGGAATAGGAGGCGAAAACTGAGCAATTTGGAAGGGGCCCGAGGACGGCACAGAGCGCGAGTGGAGCGGGGACAGTTGTCGTCACTCAGGCAAAATGGGCCGAATGACGGCCCCCTCGGAATGAATGCCGCCACTCCTTCGCTCTACTCGGAATCGCTCTCTGCTGAGTATGAGCTGAGGAATCAGCAACTCGTAAGAAATAGAGGAGGAATTGTGTCCAAAATATTCTGATTGTCAGCCCACTTCTCCCAATGGCTCTTTTCCCGGCCCAACATTTCTTGGTGTTCCTCCTCTTCAGCTGCCCGTGGCAGCTCCAACTCCACCCGCGCCCGTGATCATTGTCCACCATTGGCATCAGTATTGCCCGACTGGTTCTTGCTATTACTTCCTCAGTTTCATTGCTTTTCGTTTCTTCAGATGGTGTTCATTCTCCACAGAACTGTGGCAGTCGCCAGCCGAATGAGGGGGGAGGAAGGACCGAATTTGGAATGGGAAAGGAGGACGAAATTAATGGGCCGGAGGGGAATAGCGGCACCAACGGAAGTGAGGGGCAAAACGGAATGGAGGAAGGGACGGGAAAAGTGAAGGAGGAAGAGGAGGAGACAACCAGCGAAGGTTGGATGGCTAAGACTACTACTAATGGTACATTAACACCTCCCCCATCATTAAGACTCGGATTACCCGGTTTCCGATCACGACACCGCCGACTCAAACGATTTTTGCTCTGACAATCCCGACCCCGCTGAAGAACAGTTGTGGAATGGTCGTGCATTTTAAAAAAAATTAATTTTAATGTTTGTTTTTTTTTTTTGCATAATTTAGAAAGTTGTCAAAAAGCCGCGCAAAGTCAGCAACAGTCGGCGAAAATTTGAAGAGAGTGCGAACACTTTGGCAACAATTTAAACTGACTGTTTGTGCATGGCAACTCATTCAAAACTGGCCTATTTATTTTAGAATTTATTTATTATTTTTTCCTTGTTCGTGCGTTTATTTTACCATTAATAAGGGTCCATAATTTTGTGCTTTTAATTGTTTGCCCTTTGATCTCCATGTGAATTCTCCCGCGTTAATTGTCCAACTCAATTGTTATCGTTAAAAAGCAATTTGAATAAAAAAGAGGTAAATTATTCAAATGCGTTTCTCCCAATTGATGTTTTGTTCATTTTTACTTCACTTCCCTTCACTGTTAAAGTGTGTTTCCCTTTGTTTGGCTTATTATGTTTGCTAAGCATTTGCGCAATTTCCCTTTTGGCTGTTCTTTTGCTGCGCGTCCCTTGAGGCGATACTCAGGTGGAGCATTTCGTTCATTAATGGTTTCTTCATACGTATTCACTTCATTAAGCCCATGGACTGCAGGTGCACAGGGACAACGAGCGGAACAATCCGAACACGCCTTTCCAATTTACGAAAGTCAATTTGGCCAAAATTACGGCGCTGTTGAACAATTTCCCGGAAGGGCATAAAGGAGCTGCGCTCATTCCCGTGTTGGACTTGGCCCAACGTCAGCACGGGTGGCTGCCCATTTCCGCAATGCACGAAGTGGCACGTGTTTTGGGTCGGCCAACGTTCACCCTTCAATTAGTCAATTGTTTCTCTTAGAAATGCCTCGAATGCGCGTCTACGAAGTGGCCACCTTTTACACAATGTTCAACAGGGACCCCGTGGGCAAATACTTTCTCCAGGTGTGCGGCACTACGCCGTGCATGTTACGCGGCGCAGAAGCAATCATCGAGGCAATTGAGAAGAAATTGGGTTGGTCAAAAAGGACGAACTTTTAACCTTTTTTATGCAAAGCGAATTTAGGCATCAGAAAGGGAGGGACAACGGCGGATGGACTCTTTTCGCTGCAGGAGGTCGAATGTCTCGGGGCTTGTGTTAACGCTCCGATGGTGCAGGTCTAATTGCCATATGGGTTGCTTTGTAATTTTGGTGTAAATTTGAGATCAATGACGATTACTACGAAGACCTGACCCCTCAGGACATTGAAGAGATAATCGACGAGTTCAAGGCGGGCAAACGACCTTTGCCCGGGCCGAGGAGCGGCCGTTTAGCCGCCGAACCCCTCGCCAAACAAACGACGCTGACGGAGAATCCGCCGGGGCCCGGCTTTGGGCTTCAGCAGGGATTGTAAAGCATCGACGATTGAAAAGACAGAATAGACTCCCTTTTCTCTTTGGTACACAAACGTATATAAGCGTTCTGCTATTTGTCACTATTGCTATACAATACGCATCATTAACTTTTTGTTGTTTTGTCCATATATTTACCATATTATATTTACAGTATCAAAAGAATTTCCTTAAAATTTCTACTGAAGATTTTAATGGAAGCTGAGGCGGATTTCGATTCCGGATTGCTCAGAACGGAAGTGAGTCATCGACGACGATCCGCTTCAGTGTCTGAGGATTATTCGGTGCAAAAAACGAACGACGACGCCACGGAATGTGAGTGAGTTGTTCAACCGGTTCAAGGGCGGTTATACTGACTTTTACTGGTCCCATAAAAAAAGAATAAAAAGTTTGTTTTTTTAAGGTTCTTCGGTCCACTCGGGGGTTATTGGGGCCGCTGATCACGAATATGACATCCATTTCGACCAATTACTAAACCCGAATTCGAACAGAAAATCGAGTTCAAATTTTCGAAATTTGGATTTATGTTTCGAATCAGCGACCCCGACAATGTCCACTTTAATTTAAAGGGGGATTTGGGGGCGTTACTCAAAAACCCTCAAATGGATAATTTTTGGTATAATCAAAAAACATAATTTTTCAAACTTTGATCATACTTATTTGAATTTTAATCTTATAACATCAATCAATTCCGGGTCAATGGCAACTCGTACAAAGGCAACTCGTACAAAGGCAACTCGTACACCGGCAACTCGTACAATTGGCAACTCGTACAAAAAAATTTTTCTAAGAATTTTCAATTAAAACTTAGAATTTTTAGATTAAAAAAATCTAAATGGATTTTTTAGCCTAGAAAAACTTTTAAAAAATTTTTTTAAAGTTTTTTACTAAATTTTCAGCTGATTTTTTTTTAATTTCTTAAATTTTTTGAAAATTTAAATGTTTTAAAAAATTTTCTAGGCTAAAAAATCCTCTTAGAATTTTTTTAATCTAAAAATTCTAAGTTTTAATTGAAAATTCTTAGAAAATTTTTTTGTACGAGTTGCCAATTGTACGAGTTGCCTATTGTACGAGTTGCCTTTTGTACGAGTTGCCATGACACCTCAATTCCGATAGTATTTGCTTTCCCCTTTTAGGCAAATTCGTTGCTGCGCAGGTGTTCCTTTCAATTTTCAAGATTAATCACTGGTCTTTCTTAAGTTGGGTTACTACTCCGATAGATTTATCCCGGCTTTCATCCACGCGTGCAATTCGGAGAAGCCCCACCACAGAGACCCGGAGATCACTCGTGGCTATTGGGCCCGGACAAGCGCAATCACTTCGATGGTCGTTCAATTTGTTCAGGCATTTTCTGTCCCAATTGTTTCCGATTGAAATGCATTTCTCAGCTTGCCGGTCCGTCAACTCAAATTTTGAATTTGGGCGCGGGATTTGACACACTTTATTGGCGACTCAAAGACGCTGGGCTTAGTTTTTATAAGTTTGTGGAACTCGACTTCAGCAGCGTAACGGCCAAAAAGATTTGTCAGATCAAACGCAACAAAAATGTGAATTTAACGGAATTTTTCAGCAAAACAGGCAAAATGATTTTTGAGCCATAAACTGCTAATGGTAAGGTTTTAATTTTTAGTGGAAGAGAAACAGCATAGCGATTTGCATGCCGGCGATTACCACCTCATCGGTCACTTGACACGTTGCCACTGAAACTGATCTTAAATTTTTAAGGCACTGACCTTAAGGCAAATCCGCGAATTTGACGGGAAATTGGCAACTGCCGATTTGGACTTTTCTCAGCCGACGCTCGTAATCGCTGAGTGTGTTTTTGTTTACATGGATGAAGCACATTCCCATGAACTCATTGAAGATGTTGCCAAACGTTTTGAGACAGTCGCTGTGCTTAACTACGAGCAGGTGAAGCATTTATTGTTAATTAACCATTTTACAAGCCGTAAAAATACATAAACTTGTGTGACTTTGTTTTTCAGGTTAACATGACGGACACATTCAGGTAATCGGAAGCGCAAGGGAAACCCACACAATAAAAGCATAATTAATTATAATGATATCTGTCCTTTCCCTTCAGCAAAGTGATGTCGACCAATCTCAGCAGTCGTGGCATTCATCTTCCCGGTCTGTCGACGTGCAAATCTCTCCAAACCCAAAAACAAAGGCACTTTCACCCTTCTCTGCCCCCTTTTCAATTCGTATTTCTTTTCTAGGTTTTTGAATGTTGGCTTTTCACATGTACAAGCCTGGACTATCAGTGAAATTTACAGCCAGCACTTTCAAAGACAGGAAGTTTCCAGGTTTACCTAACTTTTCCCGTCTATCGTGAAATAATAATTGTTTTGTTTTTTCAGAATCGAGTCTTTGGAACCGTTGGATGAGAAAGAAGTGAATTTTTAAATGAAAAAAGTTAGACAATTGGTTAATTTAGCTGTTAACGCAATTGTTGGAGCATTATTGTTTGGTTTATGCGTTCAAAGACTCGACGAAAATGAGAGAAAGCCTTGCCCAACTCCAAGTCAAATGAAGAAAGATTGGTTTATTGATGCACGCTTTTGATAAACTTAATGATTCTTTTTGCTTTTCTGCCCCATCTCTGAGTTTCTTTCAATTATTGCGACTATTTTTTTTTTACCTATTTTCTCACTGAATTTTATGTCTGTTTTAAACCTAAATTTTTAATAACATTATTTTTAATGAATTAAAATATTTTTTCATTGACATAACTAATTTGCTCATTAAATAATTGTTTTGCAAATGGCGTCCATTCCGCTTGCCAATCCGATGAACAAATGGCGCTTGGACCTTTGTGGGTCCGCCGGGTCGCGGACGTTGATGCTGAGAAGTGCAGCAGCTGATCAGAGTCTGAACCCGCCCGGTTATAATCCCGGACTGAGCACGACACAACAAGTGGGCACGGGATGACTTAATGGCCATAACATTGTCTCATTTAAGAGTGAATCGGCCAACAGAGCCGAGCAACAGCAGCAGCATTTGTTGAGCAAAAGGGCGTGGGATTTGGCCCTGCAGCCGGTGAAATCCTTGCCGATGAATATGTCGGTGAATAAAGGGAAAGTCCGGTGACTGACTGTCGGCTGCCCTTTAGGTTTATGATGTACATGGCGGGCAACACAATCTCCATTTTCCCAATTATGGTCGGTTTTCATGACTATTGGTCAAGATTGACATTTGGGCGGGGAATGGTGGGTGCTATGACGGACTTTGCCCATTTGAGATGGTTGTGATGATGGCGTGGAGACCGATGAAAACTTTGATGTCAGTCAATGCTGCTTTTAAACCGCTGGAGGTGTCTAAGCAATGAAAGTCCCTTTTTAATTCATCCCTTTAAGCAAGAGCATGTCGGCTCACTTTGGATCCACAAAATTGTTTTTGCCTTGGGGAATTTATGCGCAATTGCATTGGCCGTGTACAAATGTAGGCTTTTTCGTTAACTTTATTTATTTAACGTTAATTATTTCAAATTCCAAGGTCACACGATGGGTCTTCTCCCAAACCATGCTTCCGACTGGCTCGATTTTGTTCCTCCCCTCGAAAGAGCTCAATATGCACTGTTTAATGACATCTAATAAAACCCTTTGATTGTTTTTAAATCGATTTTTCTCCATAAATATTTTATTGGTATTTGACCAAATTTGACCGATCACAAGCTCAAAAACCATACATAACATCAAGGGTAGATAAAATATGAAAAGTTGATTGTCTGTCCCGTCCATCCCGATCATTATGGAGGAGGGGAACAGACGACTTGGGTGTGTAAAATACCGCACCAATTAATTAGATTCCATGATTGATGGTATCTTGTTATGCTATGCAGTATGAATGAATTTTTAACACTCAAAATCAGTCATCTTTCGGTCCGAAATTTTGTTTAAAGAGAAATTCAATTCTTTTTCCTTTGGTAATTTATTGATTTTTTTGAAGTGGTCGCATTTTGAGAGGAAATGAATGTCTGAAGGAATCATTTGTTCCTTCCCTTTTCTTTTATTTACCTTTTTTCTTACATTTTGTACATATTCTGATGAGGCTTTAAGATTAATTCGCTTTTTCAGCAGTGCTTTCTTTTTCTTAATATTATTAGCTGCTTTTTTTTCTCAACATTTATTCACTTCAAATGTTTTGGTTTCGTTTTTCCCATTTTCTTTTCTTTTTTTCCCTTTTCTCTTTTTTCTTTTACATTTTCGGCGCTTCACCGAATAAAATGTGAGTTCAATTGTCAGTGCTGTTCTTGTCGAACTCAGTGATTCTTCAGTCAAGCAACGCCTGTCGATGCCAAAAAAATGGTTGAGAGCAGAATAAAATGTTACGTGTGCAATTCCGGGACGAAAGGGCAAGCCGACTGCACTGAGGACGACCACGACAAGTTGAAGACGTTCATCAAAGTTAGTCGGTCATTTTGCACTTCACTGATTTATTGAGCATTGGTCGGTTAGTCATATTTTCCATTAATTCTTCGGATTCTATGGTGAAATGTCCTCATTTTAGCAATGCAATCCGTTAACTTTTGGAACTTTTGCGGGAGAAGAAGCGAAGGCGTGCCGAAAAGTGCGCCAAACGGTGGAGGACGAGACGACCATCGTGAGGGAATGCGCTTACACGGGCGAGGAGTTGGACGGAAAGCGACGGACCGGCAACAAAGGGGTCACAGTGCTCATCGACCAGTGCATCAACGATCAAAATGTGGGAGGGGTTGGGACTCACAAGGGTTCGGGCGGAAAACGGAATGAATCATCTGCACTACAACGGACTGAATAATATTCTACGGTTACCCTCCCCCCATTCTTCAGGCGACCTTTCCCTGCAACTCCGCACTTTCGCCGCCCACCGGCGCTTCCTTTTCCCTTCTCTTTGCGCTGTCCTCGATGATTTTCGCAACTTTTCTGTGCTTATAGAAGACAAAGCTTATTTTTCGTGACTTTCCCTGTGAATTCCCTGCATTTCTCCTTACCTTTGTTCTCATAAATCCTTCGATGCTTTTTTTGTAATTTTAGAAATTCAATTTATTCGTCAAATACACAAAGGTTGTATTTTGTATAGAACTGAAATGATCGTGACTTGATTAAATATAAATAAATTACTGCATTTTAAATGTCCCTATGGGTTTTTCTGGATAAATTCTCGAGTATTGCAATGGCATGTTCTCTGACTCTAATGATTACGGATAGGGGTATTCAAATGGGCAATGGTCAAGAAATGGTGTCCCGACAAAAAATGTTAAAACTTCGCGGGTATTTTTTCTAGGCTTAAAAAAATGCACTGGTCACGAATCTGAACTCAGATTTTGAAAATCATTGATTTTTATTTTTCATCAACTACTTTTTTTTCCAAATTTTAAGAAAATTAGGCGTAAAAACTCATACACAGCTGTTGTAGAGCCTAAAAATAGCTTTCGAATGAGCTATTGAATGTATGGAAAGTCAAGTTTTGTATTTTTTACGATTTTTGAAATTTATTAATCCCTAGGGGTCGAGACGGGGTCTGGGGTTCGAGTCCGCTTGGCTGCGGTTTATTTTTTTATGACACGATGAAAATCATAGATAAAAATCAATGATTTTCAAAATCTGAGTACAGATTCGTGACCAGCGCATATTTTTTTAAGCCTAGAAAAAATACCTGCGAAGTTTTAACATTTTTTTTCCGTCGGGACACCAGTTCTTGACCATTGCCTTCAAATTTGATCAGATCACACCTTCATGGTGATCTGGCACCCCAAGATACAGAAAAATTCTGGTAATACTTTGGTTTGTCACTTTTTTTGAGAAAATAATTTTTTTTAAAGTCGTATAAAATACCTTACAAAGGGAGAGGTACCCAATACTAGGGTTAGACGGGTCCGGGTATTTGGGCAAAAACCGGGTCCGGGTATTGCCGGGTCCAGAAAAGCCGAGTCCGGGTCCAAGTTTTTAAACCGGGTCCGGGTATCGGGTCCGGTAATAGTGCCGATGGTACCCCCCCCCTTTTTCGAAAATTCAAATTTTCGAATTTCGCATTTTTGGTCTAAAAATAGCATACATAGGGAAACAACTAAAAGTCAAAAATTTCTAAAAAAAGATCAATCATTCAAATTATTTTTAGACTAAAAATGCGAAATTCGAAAATTTGAATTTTCGACTTTTGGCTCGAACCCGGGTTCTGGGTACGACATAGGTCGAAACGGCTCTTTTGCAGTTTAACCCCCATAAAAAATTTTTTCACTTCCAAGCAAAAAAAAATACCAATATATAGGTTTTCGGGCCGCTGATCACGAATCCGGCATCCATTTCGACCAATTTCTAATCCCGGACCCAATTCGAACAAAAAGTGCAAAATTAAACATTTTGAAAATTCTCACTTTTGTTCATAAAACGATCAAAATAAGCTAAATTTTGTCAAAACTCATTACAATATCAGAAAATGGTCATCTATACTGGTATTAACATTAACGTTAATTTCGAAAATTTTGAATTTTCCACTTTTTGTTCGAATTCGGATCCGGGATTCGAAATTGGTCGAAATGGATGCCGAATTCGTGATCAGCGACCCGGAAAACCCCCATAAATTCGTTTTCACGACTTTTTAAAACAGAAAAAAATTTCTTAAAAAAAATTATGGGGGTTAAACTGCATAAGAGCCGTCGAAACTAATGTCAGATTCGGATTCTCCGACCCTTAAAACCACTTATACAATCTTTTCTCGAAAAAAAATTTCATTTTTCGAAAAAGGAGGGGTACGTACCATCGGCACTATTACCAAAAAAAGCATTAAAATAAATGATTTTTTACAAATAAACGCTATGTTTTTTTTGTTGCTATTCAAATCACCTTTTTTTGCGGTGTGTTTTTTTTTAAACTGAGGACTGGGGGGAGGGTCGGCTGTGCGGATAAGCGCTGCCGCTAGAAATTAAAATGTTTTGAATTTTCTTTTTGTATACTGATGGGTTTCCTATCGACAAAATATGATTCCTCATTTTTTTTTTCAATTGACACATTTTTTATCATTTTTTAAAGAAAATCCAAACAAATTGAGCCTATTAATCCCAAAAAACCAGACTTTTTTGTTGAAAATCTGTTAACAAACTACACTCAAATTTTCAAAATTTTCCCCGGCGGCACCGCCGGACCCCATTCGTCCCCAAAAGTTTTTTGAAAAAAGCGCGCCGCAAAATAAGTGATATGAAAAGTAAATCTGAATTTCAAATAATATTCGATAATTTAGTCAAAAAATGATTAATTGTTTGAAATAATTGAAGTAAATTCGATTTGAAAATTTTCTTTAATTTAATTTAGCTTTAATTTTTGGATTTTATAAAATAAAAAACAAAATAAAAAATAATTTTATTATTTTCACTTGAAATAAATTAAAATTTGAATTTTTTTTAATTTTTTGAATTTTTAAAATTCCCGGTTGGTCCCGGTCCCGGACAAAAAATCGAGGTCCCGGTCCCGGCTTCTCAGGTCTTCGGCTCACCACGATTATAAATATATGACCACCCAAAAATAGTCCAGAAATTGAAATTAAGTTTTTGATTAATTACTAATCATTTAAATGACCAAAATTAAGTTTTTTTTGGTTAACTTTTACGTGTTTTTGCTCCCTAAAATCCTTAATAAAAAAAAAATTAAATGCCTTTTTTCATGCCTTTTTCGGGATTTTCGTGCTTTTTAGTGCCTTTTTTCAATTTTTTGGTGCCTATTATAGGCCTTTTTCGCGATTTTTGGTGCCTTTTTAGTCGGTCTCTAATTATTTCATACACGTCTATTATATTTCAATTTTAGTGTGCAGAGCAGGAATTGAAAAAAATTTGCTCAAATTGACATGGAATATCAAAAATAACACTTGAACATTTTAAGCGTGTTTTGAATAAATTTTATAAAAATTAGGCTTTTTGACCCAAAAAAAAGGGGTTTTTTTTGCCTGCCAATGAAGCTTTTGACTATTTTAATCTTGGAGCCCTGTTTAAACCCTTTGCAGTAGACTTTTCTTGTTTTCATTTTAGCATCTTAGAAAGCGTATAAAAGTAGTTTTGAATGTTATTAATTCTTGGCCATATGATGCACATTTTCAGATCGGAATTCCGACTCCAAAATTCGATGACTTGGGCCGTGATTCCTGTTTCTAATTTTAAATCGAGACGACGCATGAAATACGCTTACGTGTTTTGTATTTTTACTTTTACGAAAGAAAGATGAGAGAGGGAAAGAGAGAAGGCGGAAAAGATGGAAAGGGAAGTGAATGTGCAGAAAGAAAGAGAGAATGAAAAAGATGAGAGGGAGTGTAGGGGAGGGAGGGAGGGAGGAGAGGCAGCGGACGGAGGGGAGGGGGCGAATAGGGAATTGAATTGAATTGAATTAGTGTTTGTCTTCCCTCCCCGGCCCTTCTGTGTTGTGGGCCAAAATGAGTGGGCCACCACAGACATATATATATTGGTTATGGATTTTCCAAATTTCTCATTGCTTCCCCCGTCAAATTAACTGTAGTCGACCATTTTTGAGGGGTTAGGGAACAGCACATCCCTTCCCCTTCTCTTCCCCTCCTCCTCCCCCCCTTCCCTTCCCTTCTCTTCCCCTCCTCCCCCCCCCTTCCCTCCTCTCCTCTTCTCTTCTCTTCCCTCCCCTTCCCCCTCCCCGCTTCTGCTCCCTTCCCCGGGCAGTCTGCCCAAGCTTCTCCAGCAGGCGACTTCTTCCCGCCCTCCCTCGCCTTGTTGGAGAAAGGGATTACAACCCTTCCAAATTGAAGGCGTTTTAGTGCGTTAGGCTTGGCAAAGTTTACTTTTTCTCCTTCGACGCGGAGAAGAGCCTTCGGTCGGTCGGCGGATTCCATCCCACAAATTTCATTTTCCTATTTTTCCTTTCCTTTTCCATCCATTCCCAGTCACTATTCATTCGGTCTATTCCTTCCTTTTTGCTATTGGACACTTCACTCCTCACTTTACCCCCCCCCCCCCCCGCATTCACTTTCATTTTTCCGTTCAGTCTTTTCTAAAGAGCATTGCATTGTCATTCTCTTCCCCCCCCCCCCCCCCCTTTCGACACCATTTAACCTTTTTTATTATTTTCAAATCACTTCCTTCCATTTGTTATTTAATTTTAATCGCTTCCTACAGAGATAAATTTGCATGCCCACGTCTTTTTATGCATTTTTTCGCTGTTTCAATTTAGAAATTCGTGTTTTTTTTGTTACTGCAAGTGCCAGTAGACTAAGGAGGGGGGGAGTCTTTGCCATCCTTCCCCTTCCCTTCCATTCCTTCCGTACATCTCTCCTCTCTCCCCCTTCCCTCCCCTCCCCCTTATTTTGTCTCTTAGGCCGGCCCAATATATAAGCCGAAGACAGAAGACAGCAGCAGCACTCATTTTACCTTCTGTCTTCAGCAGGAGCACCTGCCCATTGCTCATCATTTGATGAGAGAGGGGAAAATGCGAAGGAAAAGGTCGGAGAGAGCAGTGAAAGTGAATTGCCCCCTTCAAATACATAAACAGCGCCGCTACAAACTAAAAGTGTTGAAGGAAAATAAGGGCGTGCGGAAAGAATTCTCTTAAATTTGTCGTCTGTCTGTCTCTCTTTCACACCCATTCTCTCATTATTTTCTTTTCCCTAAGTGAATATTTTCTTTTATTTGGCAAAATGATTGGTGGCTGGACTTGTCTTTCTCTTCATCTCATTAAAAATATGCAGAAAGAGAGGAAATTGAGAGAGATAAGTCGAGAGAGGCGGGAGAAAGAAAGAGAGAGAAAGAAAGAGAAAGGGAGAGAGGACGCGGGGGGGAGGGGAAGAAAGAGTGCGGGAAAGAGAGTGGGAGGGAACAGGAGAGTGAGAGGGGGGGGGGAAGAAATAGAGAGAGAGAAAGGGAGAGAGGGGGAGAAATGAAGAGAGAAGGGGAGGGGTGAGAGAGAGGGGGGGGGGGAAGAAATAGAGAGAGAGAAAGGGAGAGAGGGGGGGGGGGGGGGGGAGAAAGGAAGAGAAAGAAAGAGAGAGGGAAGGGAAGAGAGGGTGGGAGAGGGGGGAGAGAATGGGAGAGAGCGGATGGCTAAGTTGGAAATGAATGCCCCCCTCGACCACAACTGTTGTTCACCACAACGATTGCGCCAATAGAAATGAAAATGGCAAAGAGAGCAGAAAAGAGAGCGCCCAAGTGAAGAGCATTGCAAATACGCAAAATATTCAGAAAAGTAGGTGAATT
Source organism: Heterodera schachtii (assembly GCA_023374025.1). Classification (NCBI taxonomy): domain Eukaryota; kingdom Metazoa; phylum Nematoda; class Chromadorea; order Rhabditida; family Heteroderidae; genus Heterodera; species Heterodera schachtii. The sequence continues at coordinate 426,028 of SIJG01000055.1, forward strand.
GAAAGTCCCGAAGAGCAGAGGAGGAAAGGTTGTTGGGGCGGTCGTTGAGAAACGGCAAAGGCACGCGCAACGCAACCCTTTTATACTTTCTCATGAAGCTAAATCAATTTTATTTTCCCATCATAAATGATTGGAATGATAACACAACCAAGAAGCGATTTGAATATTTTTTGTGCCATTTTTTTTCTGGATGTTCACAATTCTGTATTCCATATTTGCACTTTTTGTATTTATTTTCTAATTCATTAACGACTAGTGCCCCCCCCCCCCTCATCAGCTTCTCCCCCTGGCTATGCTTTTGCCTTCCCATTCCATTGAAATGAATTAAACTTTCACAAATAAATTATCTTTTATTCATTTTCGCCCCTTATTCTCATCGAATTTATTTATGTACAGAAAATAAAAGGTTTAGTGGCAATTAACCCTAAATACCATCAGCCTTATGCATAAACAGGTTCTCTCTCTCTTCTCTCTCTCTCTCTCTCTCTGTCTTTGTTGGGACTTTGTTCTCAGACACTTTGGTTAGTGTTTGTGTCAAATTTATGCTCATGTTCTCTTCAATTATTCATTTTTAAAATAATTTATCTCGTCATTATCGCCCAGTTTTACAGTAATTGGAAATATTGTACAATACAATAAAACTTTATAGACAAATCCTATTCAAACCCACCATTCCAAAAGCAATTTTAGAAATAGGTGCCCTTTCCACTGGGTCTAATGATTTCTACGAAAATTCCCAGTCCATAAAATATTTTTCGTAAATTTTCTCGATTCAATGTATTTTGGGATGCCCCAGATCACTGTGAAGGATTTATTAAATATTTTTGAGTGAACCAGGGCTGCCAACTCTGCTGATTTCAGGGGGTCAATGATGATTTTTTCTGAAATGATGATTTATAAAGCCCAAATTAACCTAAAAATTGCCAATTTTCAGTGAAAATCTGTTAAAAAATGGGTCAAAATTTCCATATTTTCCCCCGGTGGATGGTATGCCTATCGTGCACCGCCGGGCCCTCATAAAAAATTAGCTCAAAATCCAAAAAATGGCTATTTTTGGTGAAAATCTGTTAATAAATTGCACTCAAATTTTTTGAAAAAGCTCGCCGCAAGGAATAAAATTTTCCGTAATGCTGATTTTTGATCACAAATGTTATTTTGAAAATTTTCAGTTGGCAGCCCTGATTTAACCATTTAGCTAATCTTGTCGCGTCTATCAAAAAATTTCTGGAGTATGGGGAAGGATCGGCGGCGCCGATGGAAAATTTGTTCGCTGTTTGAGTCAATTTTTAATAGTTATGCAGGTTTTTGTGCGGGCGGTACCGATAAGCGCCGCCGGGAAAGTTTTTCATAAACGGTGAATTTTGCGAAGAAAAATTTTTTAAATTTAAAATATTTGGCATAATGTTTTTATTTTCAAAAAATATAATGCAACCCCTGCGGGTGGGTTGGGGTCAGTTCCATACCGCCATTTCCATACCGCCGTTTCCATGCCGCCGTTTCCATACCAGCCATTTCCATACCGGCCGTTTCCATACTAGCCGTTTCCATACCATAGGCCATTTCCCAACCAAAAAATTTTTCGAAAATTTTCGGCAAAATTTCATAAATAGAAGGTGATTTCCAACATTTTGATGTTTTTCATGCATTATAAGACAAAAAATTTTATGTTTAATGTTGTAGAGAAGAAATGGAAACACTTCTAACAAAAAAAAGGACCGTACAAAGCTTCAAAACATCGACAATTAATACTTTTTCACGTCGAAATAAAAATTTTTAAAATGGAGTTTTGTCTATTTTACCAGCTTTATCCGGTCTCCGGATTCCTAAATTGGATCGAGAATTTTTCCCCGAATTCTCAATCGATTTCAAATCGCTTTGTAGGGCTTCCAGGGCCCGAAAATTAGGCAGTAAGGCCCGGGTTTAACTATTCAAATTTCACCCCAGCAGGTACTGTTAGAATCCAAAGTCCCTAAAGCCCCGGGATTTTTAGCCCGGTTTCGGATTTCCCGTAAGTTGCGGAATTGGGTTTAAACCTATTTTTGGGTCGGTTCAAAATTCGAAAAATTCAGAGATTTGACACTTCTAACTTTTTTTAAAACGATCGAATCCTGAAAAATTTGGTATCATCCGAAAGCTCTTGACGAGCTAAGTCTAAAAAGAAGTGAATAAATTTTCTTGAATATTTTAATTTCACTGTCGATTAAAATTCATACTTTTGGTATGGAAATGGCCTAAATACCTTAGTATGGAAATGGTGGTATGGAAACGGCGGTATGGAAATGGCTGGTATGGAAATGGCTGGTATGGAAACGGCGGTATGGAAATGGCGGTATGGAAATGGCAGTATGGAAATGGGTCGATCCCCTGCGGGTCCACTGCGTTTCGGCGCTCCCGTTTCGGCGCTCGCGTTTCGGCGCTCGCGTTTCGGCGCTCCCGTTTCGGCGCCAGCATGTTTTTGGCTATAACTTTTTTCTTTGTAAACCAAATCCAACATTGTTGGTGTCGTTCGAAAGCTTAAACTATTTAGAAGCTTTTTCTAAGCTATTGCTTTGCGATTAGACAATTATCAAAACAGTTATGCATGAAAATTGCGAAAAGTCGAAATTTTTGAAGTTTTTTCTTAATAAAATTTTTTACAGGCTTGAAAAACTTTTCGTTTTTGATAAGGCTAATAGAGCATGTTAAGAGCTTTCGAATGATACCAAGATTGTTGGATTTGGATGCCAAAGAAAAAAGCTTAAGTGGAAAAACGAGCTGGCGCCGAAACGGGAGCGCCGAAACGCGAGCGCCGAAACACGAGCGCCGAAACGGGAGCGCCGAAACGCGTGGGTCCCACCCCTGCGGCCGCGGGATCTCGCACAAAAACCAAATTTGCGGATCTCGCTGCGGGATAGATAGTCACTACTGGATTTTTTTTTGTAAATTTAAGATAATTTTTATCATATTTTGCACAGACAAATTCCCATTCTTCTTTTCTTGGTTTTTTTTTGTTGGATTGGGGCCGGCGGTGCCGATTAGCTGCGCCCGGGAAAAAGTCTATAGATTTATATTAATTGTAAATGTTCTATTCACGACATATCCTTAACTTTTTTACTTGAACAAGAGCTCCTTAAAACATTCTTCATATCTTTCAAACCAAGGAGAGCTCAAGAAAAAAGATAAGGTTTGTCTAAAAACCACAGCACTTATTTATCAATTAAATTTACTTTACTATAATTTTTTTCTCAATTCTTTAGCTCCCATTGTATTATTACTATGACCAAAACGGATAATGGGAAGTTCACCGAAGAAAATAACACGGTAAGCACATATTTAAAATAGAAAAAGCTTATTAATCTCCATTAAGTTGATGGCAAATGGAAGGACAAAGCCCTCAGAGAAAACATCTCTGTCCACATTTATATACAACAAACAGGACGGGACTTTCTTAGGGCGTTCTGCAAAGTCTTGGGGTAACAATCACTTTTTTACTTTTCATTTTGTATTTCATTGTTTGCTTAATTCAGCACAGATCATCGGATTCTACATCGTCTTTTACATATTTCTAGCTCTCTTTTGGTTGGGATGTCTGTGGACCTTTCTTAGTACGATCGATTCGTATGTTCCGAGATACCACGGGGAAAACACAATTATTGGCGCAAACCCAGGTTTGTATTCTCTAACAGCACCGTTATTTTGAGCCTCAAAAGGGTTCTCGGTACTAGTGCAGTTGGTACGCCACAAAAAAATGTTTTAAACTCGTATAAAAAATGGCAACTGCACTAGTACCGGGTTCTCAAATTCAATAACATAATTCCGTTTGAAAATTTTTGAAAAATTAAACAATTTGTAAAAAAAAATTGTTCAAAAAAACCAACTCGCGGTTTTTGAACCTTTTTTGGGTACTTTTCGGTTTTGTGTACACACCTCAAATTTTAAAAATATGCCAACAAAAGATGCACTGAGTTTTTTGGTAGCACAAAAGGAATAATTTACCCGAAGAAAACTGTTTTTTTTAAATATTCCCTTTGCGCGATCAAAAAACTTTGTACATATTTAAAAAAAACTTTGAGGTGGATACACAAAACTGAAAAATACCCTTTTTGAAAATAATAGTCGCAAATTATGTGGAAACATAAAAAAAATCTGGCAATTTAGGGTTTCAATACCAAAGTACCAAATTCCTTCCCCAAATGCATCGGGAATATTACAAACTTGCTTTGTTTTAAGGTGTTGGTTATCAGCCTTGGCTGGCCAGCAATCCCGAGTCCACGCTGATCAAATTTTACGAAAACGACACCTCAAGTTACAAGGATTATCTCAATGCCATCGATACGTTTCTGGAGAAGTATGACAACACAGAAAACACTCGCATCTGCGACAAGAACGGCACAGATTCCAATTCTCAATACGTAAAGGAAGGCAAAGTGTCGTCGTACAACGACGTAAAGGTTGGCACAGAAAGGATCCCTTCACTTTTGTTGTGACTAACCCATCAAAGGCGTGCCGCTTCGAGCTCGCCTTTCTCGACCACAATGGCTGTGGTAAGAAAGACGACTACGGGTTCAACAAAGGACAGCCGTGTGTAATTCTTACGGTGAATCGACTGATCGGTTGGGAGCCGCAAAAGTATAAAAGCGATGCCGACACGCCAAGCGAAGTCCGTGGCAAATTCCGCAATGGGACGGCGATAGCATTCAGTTGCAAGGGAATTGTAAGTGGACGTTTACCAATGATATTCAGGAGTTTCTCACTATTCAATTGTTAAGTCTGAAGCGGACGAACAGAATGTTGGGCCCGTCAAATACATTCCGGACGATGGCATCCACGGACGTTTCTATCCCTACGCCAAAATGAAGAATTACCATCAGCCTTTTGTGAGTCGCGTCCATCGACCGTTCCCTTTGAGCTTTCCCTTTGTTTTGCAAATTGTTTCCCCATTTCAGGCGGTGGTCAAATTCACAAAGTTGACGTACAACCGCGTCGTGTTGGTGAAGTGCAGTGCGTTTGCGAATAACATCGTTCAGGACGAGGAGAGCAAGGCCGGGATGGTCACCTTCGAATTGTTGCGGCAGCGCTGAGCGATCTTTGTTAGGCTTTAATTGGTTCGTCCCCTTCACTTCATCTTACATAACAAGTCCATTCATTATCCATTTAACGTTCATCATTTAATGTAATGCTCTGTGTGACTTCGGACATTTCTCTGTATTTATACTTAACGTTGTTTTGTACACATAAATGTATTGTAATAGCTGTAGCCAATGCTAAATAGCGACCGTCCCGCTTTTTTGTCCGTTTTTCTATTTTGGACTGGCCGTTGCACTCAACGGATGGCCATGCCAAGTGCCGGTACATTTGCTGCTGATGTGTCCTCTCTTTCGTCCCTAAAAATGGAATTCACTGGGTTAGGTTTCAAAGGAGTGATACGACAATTTGGGAAAACGCATTTATCGGCGGCACTGGCATCATTAGGTGGACCGTAAATTCAAAATCGGTGCGCTTTTTTGGAAAAATGATTTGGATTTCCACGCATTTCAACGTCGGTTGCCATGGATGCTTAGTAATAATTTGACCGGTGACCTCTCCCCTCCGGGCTCATCGTTCCGCCCTTTTCTTTACTGTTTCTCCTTTAGTTATTTTTCTGGTGTTTTTACATTAGTTTATTCTTTTTGTTTATGTTTTCACATTTTGTGCTCAACACATTCCCTCCCTTTCACTCAAAATTCACTAATTGTTCAGTGTTGAATATGTCGCTTTGGCGCGTTTAATTGACAAGCAAAACCCTTTTCTAATTTCTCAAATAAAAATTTGTACAAATCAAAACAAGCGATTCGTGCAGGTACTCAAACCTTTTTAAAAAAGCCGATTTTGAGGGTATTTGACGGTGTCGAACCAAGCCTTGACCGCTAAAGATGGGTAATAAAAGCTGAAACGAGCATTTTGAATGCCTTTTCAAAAAGCGCCATCAGCGAACAGTCAATCACGCTTGTATTAACAATTCAGTCCTTAACATTGTTAATACCAACATAAATCACCACCTATTTTAAACCTTCCCTTTCCTAATTAGCTTTTTCCCTTTTTTCATAATCCATTTTCCTATTATTGGCGTCGCAATTTGACTATCTTTCCACCTTCAAATTTTTTACATATAATCTCCATTATTGTTGAATTTTAAAAACATTTCATTTGATAAAATGTTTGAATGATGAATAAAATAATTAAAAGGGATTGCGCTTTAATTGGTTTTATCGTTTAAGCTTGGTTCATCATCTATTTGCAGTGTTAATTTCGCTTAATTTGTGTGAATGTCGCTTTATAAGGAGGATGTGTACGAGACGGAAGACCCGCCAAATGCGGAGCCAATCGAAACGGTGGAGAAATTTGAGAGCGAAGAAGTGGAGAAAGTGCACATGAGCATGGGGGCTGCGAAGAAGCGGTTCGACCACTGTTTGTTGGACTCGGAAGGGGCAGGTAAAAAGGGAGGGAGGCTAATGGTTTTGTTTGTTTTGTTTTCGTAAATTGGCTTTTATCCTTATTATTTACTTAATTTCCCCATTTTCCCCGTTCAGATTTCTCCGATTCGGTCGGAGTGAGACGCCTTAAGCGGGGATTCAAAGCCAGCGAAGTCTTTGAATCGGAAACAATTGGCAGCGAGGAGGAGGAAACACTCGAACAGAAATTTAATCGCCTCAACCGGGAAATCAGAAATTTGGCAGCCGAAGTTGAACAGGTGAAAGACAATTTATGCTTTTTACTGTTCCATAAAATCGGGCTTTTTTGGTAGAACCTATCTAAAGCGGCGAAAACTTTTTGAGAGTCCGGGTCAAAGCAGCTTACAATTAGTCCTAGCCTAATGATTTTAAAATTTTTCGAGGGCGGGAGTAGCAAAACCCGACATTGGGAATACTGACTTTTACGGGTCCCACAAAAAAGGAAAAAGGCGGGTTTTTACGATTCTGCTGCACTCAGAGCAAGTTTTTTTTGCTAATTGTGAATGGAATTGCCTTTACATTTATTTTTGCGCAACAAAAAGTGCATAAATGACCTATGAATCTAAAAACTATTTAATCAACTACAAAGAATGAAAGGGAATGTTCTTAATCCTTTTTATTTACCTATCTAGCTTTGTTTTTCGACTCTTACTCGCTTTATGAATGATTGTTTTTCTTTGAAAAATTCCCGTTCCGCACAACTCTATCAAAAACAAGGGATTAACATAAAACTATTACAATATATTTTCCCAATTCGCAGAGCCAGAACGAATCTCCTAGTGTCAAAAAGGAAGACGTCGTGGCCCTGGACGAATTGCTCAAAACGATCGCTTCGAACTGTAAGAAGGAAGGACGCCAACCGATTAGTCATGGACGGTCAGAGGAAAGCAAAAATGAAAAGAACGACGGACAATGAATGAGTGACGATTCATTCCAAATAACAAAAAACAATGAAATAAATCAGTTTGGAGTGATCAGTTGAGATCGTTGATGAAACTGTCCCCGTGCTTTTCCATCTCTTTTCTGCACCGCTTCACATCGATGAAAAGACTTCTCGCCTTTCTCACGTCTTCCTCAGTGACCTAAACATTTTGTCCGATTTTGTGTTCCCTTTTTAACCCTCGTAAATAAACCTTTTCGCCTTTTCTTCTCTGTCGTAAAATGTCGGCAGTTGAAATGAGTTGCATGCAGTAACGCATCGATGTTTCCAATGCAGTTTGGACGAGCACTGCGATGCTGGCATCCTCCATTTCAACGAGTTCATCAGAAGCACGGATTTTCAGTATCTCTCCAATTTCCTGAAGGTTTTTGGTCAAAATTCCAAAATTGTTGTTGGATAGCAACGCTAAATTAAGAATTTCCCTTTTGGGGCCAATTCTGATTGACCAATAAAGGTATTAAAAATAAATAATTGCATTAATTTTTCAAGTTTTGGATTTTATATTTACAAGCAAATGTTTTTTTTTTAATTTCGGGTCCTAAAGAATCGAAAGGATTGTTTCCCCGCCGGAGTAAACACTCACATTTTCTTTGTAACTCGACGTCCTGATGATAAGGCTGCGGTCCAATAAGTCCAAAGGCACGCCGTGGGGAGACTCAACGGAAGTGCCACGAATGTTCACAATGCCGCGGTTGGTGGCCATCACCAAAATGGGCGAAAGGTCCGATTCGATGTAACGGTTGATGAAGGAGAAGCACTCGAGGTCGAACATGTGCACTTCGTCGACGAACAGAACACCCGGGATTATTTGCGCTTTGTTTTCCTCCCGCCATTCCATCACCTTTCATTTCATTCCATTTAATTTTGCTTTTCCGTGTCAATTCGTCCCCATTTCCCTCACCTTTTTGTCAATTTGCTCCCTCACTTCGCTTTTAATTTCGCCCGTATCGCCCGAAAAAACCGCCAAATACCCGGAGGAACCTTAAAAGGCACAAATAAACGGTGCCGTAAAATTGGAATGTGTTTCTTACGCGAATTGATCACATCAATGTCGTGCAATGAAATTGTGTTGACCGTTTCCACGCGGGACTGAATTTCTCCCGACGGACAGGCGACCAATTTGTCCTGGGGCCCAAGTGCGTCGAAATCCTTTGACCGGGCAAGCGACCGCCCAATTTTCGAAATCTTACCTAAAGAAACTCGCATTCATTGGATCTGTGCCATTTGGGCATCGAATTCATTAATAATTTGTGGAAAAGCAAAAGATGTGCTTCTTTTGGGTTAAATTGGCGTCCCAATTTTACTAATGCCAAATTATGTTTTCACCGGTTGCCTTGTCAATTTGGATGACGTCGCCGGCCGTGATTCGCTCTTTGATGACGGATTCAGTCATTTTGTTTCCAATGTCGTAAATTGCTTCCATGTCCGTTGTTTTCAGAGTCAATTTCCCAACTCGTGGCCCGGCACCCGACTGGGGACGGTCAATTTCGAGTTGTACGACCTCACCGCAAAGGACCTGCAAAGGCAAAAAAAAGGTTGTGTCTGACAATGAGCGTCCGTGCCATTGCCACCTCAGTCTCCTCTTTGATTCGAACTCCAATTGCCTTTCGGAATGACTGAGTCAATGCTTCGGGTTTACTCAGATCCATGGAAAACACTTCACTGGCCGAAATGGAAATGAAGGGCGTATCGCCGCCAATTGACTTCGAAATTCCCATGGCCACCGCCGTTTTGCCCGTCCCCGGCTCGCCAACAATTAGCAAAGCTCTGCCCGCAATTTGTCCATCCTTAAGCAATCGCTGATGAAAATAGAATTTAAATTATAAATTCAACTTTAATCATGCGAACAATCAATCCGGCTGCCTTCCGTGCCGCACATTGTCCGACCATTCCATCGGAAATAAAAATTGGCTCGAAATTTGCCTTTAAGCCGAGACCAGTGATATGGGAATGTGCACCGATACGTTCGATTTTAGACACATTTCTTATTTCGAAATTACCAATTTCAGACATTGGAAAGAAAAGACCGAAAATCTAATTAAATGACAATAGTAGAAATGCATAAAATAAACACAAAGGAAAAATAGTATTTACAATTTGAAAGTAATAGAGCTTAACTTAACACGCGGTATTATTTTACCGAATAAAAACCACAATTACAGTATGAAATATTATATTAGGTTTAGGGGTTTTGTAATTTTTTTAAAATAGCGCATGAAAAGATGCTCATTTATAAAATGTTTCTTTCTTTTCTTCACACTATTTTCTCCTCTATTTTCATGTCTTTCCTTGGCTATTTTCATTTTTCTTGTGATTTCCTTACAAATGAGTGTCTAAGGATACTGTAATTTCGTTGACGCCATTAATTTTCTACTTTCATTTGTCATTGGTTGAAAAAAAAGCGTTCGGGTGCAATGTTTTTTTTTTTAGAATTTCCGTTATTGTTCGAAATTTAGGGTGTTTAGGGTTCGAACTTTTAACATTCCTTATAATTGGTTTCTTACTTTCATTTTCAACTTTGTATGATTATATTTTGATTGGTTATTGTCCTCTAAATGTTTTTCAGAAAATGTCAGGCTCATCATCAGCATCACCAAAATCCCTCAAAGTTGAGCTCAAAGATGAGCCAAACACTGATGCTGTTGATTCTTTGAACAATTTGGACCAAAGGAACAACGGACATTCAAAAAACTTGGGTAAATTTTGAAAACGGAAAATTTAATGGTTTTTTTATTATTAGAACCTGGCACGTCTTTCGATGATGATCAATTTACCAAAAGCAATGAAGCAGATGCTAGTCACTCTTCACATGACGCGCATTCCGACACAATGGATGTTGGCGAGGGATTGCCCATTGAGTCAATGATTGACAATGACAGCCCAATTAAGGGCTGGGAAACTCCTCCTCAGGCATCCCTTTCCGAGTTTTTTGAAATAACATTTCTTTTCAAGGAATCTGTCAATGGCATGGTTCAACCTCGCGTTGTGCCACCCGTCGGGAAACCAACACGCTGGACAAATCAATTAGACTTCATTATGAAAGACCTGCTCAAACAAGCCAAAAACCACAAACACGCATGGCCTTTTGTCCGTCCGGTTGACGCAATCAAATTGAGCATTCCAGTAAAGCCCAAACACTAAACCTTAACAAACTGCAAACTCATTTATAGGATTACCACAAAGTCATTAAAAGACCAATGGATTTGGGAACAATTGAAAGGAGGCTCAAAAACATGTATTATTACTCCGCCAGCGAGTGTCTTAAGGTAACGTCTCATTGTCCACATGCTTTTGGGGCACGGAATCCTTAAAATTCTTCCTTAAAAGCATTTTGTTAGACCTTCTCGATTCTAAGTGTTCCGTTTTGGTGTAACTACGCCTTGCAATTAGAGAGAATTCGGAAAAGTCCTGAAAAGGATGTTTTCTTTTTATAGGACATCATGACTGTCTTCAACGATTGTTACCTTTTCAACCCACCGCATTTTGGGGTTTATAACATGGCTAAAGAACTCGAACAATTTATGCTGACGAAATTGACTAAAATCCCACCTAATGTAAGTTCTTTTTGCAGGATTTTGAGCAGATCTTTGCAAACTGTTACAAATTCAATCAATGTGAAGATGACGTCACCTTGATGTGCAAGAATGTTGAAAATTTGTACCGCGATCGTTTAAAAAAATTTCCGGATAAGGTCCAAAATTCAAAGTTTGCCAGGATCTAATAAGTCTAACAGTTGTGCTTTGTCCGTGAGTGCTTTCCGTTTCCTAACCTTTTTATTTTAGGAAGTCGAAATTCCCTTCCCGAGTCAAAAGAAGGCTGGAAAGGGGACGGCAAAAAGAAATATTCGCGCTTCATCATCGGCCACCAAAGGTACTACCGTAGCTAATAGTCCGTCTAGCGTGTGTGAATCGGCTGCTGCAATCTTAGGCTATTTCCACAATGCAACTGTGCAAGGTGCTCGTAACTGTTTTGTATTCTAAATATTTTCCAATTAGGCTAAATTGACTACTTACAATTAGAGTACGGTTCGGGTGGGTAATCTCCCAAAAATGGCAATTTCTTTCAATTTTTCATGTGTTGGCGAGCACAATGCAAACACTTCCCTTTGCTTACGCTGCTTTTTCTGTTCTCTTGCTTTTGCTTCTTCATATTTCCTAACATTGCAATTAAGGCCTTCCTTTTCAGTTAGTCGTGAGTCTTCTGCACAACGTGGGTTGCCCGACAGTTCTTCGTCTATTGGGTCGTTGAAACCTGAAATTGATTCGACCGAAGACCAGAAGGGGGTGCGTTTTGAAACTAAAAGATATGATTAAAGGTGGAACAATTTGCTGTTTAGAAGGGAGTAAAGCGAAAAGCTGACACGACCACTTCTTTTGATGAGGAAGGACCTTCGACAAAACAGCCAATTAAAAGAGAGGTGCGACCGATTAAGAAAGGACCTGCGCCTGTCGACTACTCACAGCTCAAGCCACTTCTCAAAGGCAAATTGAATGAGAGGATGAAATTCTGTCATAAATTACTCAATGAGCTCATTACCTCCAAAAGATGCAAGGTGAGACTGACAATTGAAAGCATTGCTAATCAAATGTTACCATTTTCATCCATTAGACATTCAATTGGCCGTTTCTTGAGCCCGTTGATGCCGAGGCATTGAACCTCCCTGACTATTTCGACGTCATTAAACAACCGATGGATTTAAGCACCATAAAAAAGAAAATGGATGCACGTCAGTATATTTCTCCCGATGAATTTCGGAATGATGTTTTATTGATGTGCCGGAATTGCTTTACCTACAATCCTGAGGATCAGCCCGTTCACAAAATTGGAAAACAATTGCAGGTAGGTTAAGAACTTTCATTAAATTGTTAACCACGTGTAAAGAGTTGTTGAAAATTAGTGAGCGGTGTTGGCCAGATATTTGTAAATATTCCAAAACTGAAGTTTTTAGTCGTATTTCAATGCGAAATGGAGGCATTTGCCTGCAGAAATGCCGCCTGATACTGCAGAAAAGGTCGTGCCAACTTCAGCACTCCCACCAAAGGAGGAAAAGAAAGAAATTCTGCCAAAGACTTCAATTTCCAATAAGCCATCGTCGGTTTCGCCGACTGCGCTTCTACAAAAATTTAAGCCTGTGGACGACGATGAGCAAATTGACTTTCTTCTTTTGCAAGTCCAAGCTGAACATGCACGGGTTACTGAGAAACAGACGCAATTGCAGCAGTACTCCCACGACCTCCTCCAATTAAAGTGCAAAAAATGTTAAAAATAATAGTTACTTTTCTTTTTATAGACTTAGGCGCCGAGAAGCACGAACACAACAACAATTAACGCCGCCATTAAGTGCTGAATCGCATCAGGCCATTAAAAAATTGTTGAACGCGTGTCTTCCCATTTCCTCCATTCCGACATCGCTTTCGTTGCCACACAGCACTGCTTTTTTGCCTTCTATCAATGCAGTTCAAACATCCGTCGTTGGGTTGCTTCAGCCAAATGTTCAGTCGAAACTTCCTCCCGCAATGCCTACGATTTCACCGCCGCAGCAGATGAAGAAAAAGGCTGGGCCTGGGCGACCGCGTGTGACGAATTCTGGCTCTTCGGCTTTTATCGGTTGTTACATTTTATCACTTATAAGTAGTTACTTATTGTTTACTATTTTATTTTCGATATTTCAGGACAAACTTCTGCAGAATCGAGCATTAGTGCACCTTCACAAGGTCACCTTTCTCTTTTTGATCTCCCACCTGAAATTTTATTCCCATTTAGCTCAAAGCGTTTCCGTCTCACAAATAAACCAAGTCCCTGTGCAACAACAGTTCCCTGCTGTTGATGCTCCCCATCCCAATCTGTTGCCTCAGCAACCCAATGCGAAATCGGGGCGAGGGAGAAAGCCCGGCTCAAAGAACAAGCCGAAGACGGAGTCTCAGAAGGAGGACACGTTGACAAAGGAATACGAATTCAACTCCGAAGACGAGCACTCCTCTGAGCCGATGACTTATGACGAAAAGCGACAATTGTCGATGAACATCAACAATTTACCTGGCGACAAATTGACCAGGTCACTCACTCATTATTCCCTTCCTTTCATTATGTACTTCATTCATTTGCTTGTTTTAGTGTTGTGAACATAATCAAAGCACGAGAACAAATCAAAGATTTGAACCCCGATGAAATTGAGATTGACTTCGAAACGTTGAAGCCAGTCACGCTCAGAGAACTCGAGGCTTATGTGAAGGCTTGTTCCCAACAACCGGACAAAAAACCGAAGAAGACTTCGACGACCTCTTACCGTTCGTTTTATTTACTTTCACGATTAAAATCAGTTTAATTTAACAGCGAAATCTTTGCATCCCGAACACCCAAAAAAGAAGGACACCGATCCCCGAACACAACAGTTCAACGGAAGCGCACCGCCTACCGGAAAATGTAAATTTTTGCTGCCCTATTTAATTAATTCAGCTTGATTCAGTATCCAATGGGGACAGTGGTCAACTTTCGGTCACAAGTACGACCACGGCCTTTGCTGGACGTACGACCCAAGGAATGGTCGCGCAGAAGGAGGACGAAAATTCCTCTTCCGAGTCTTCGAGTGGTTCTTCTTCTTCTGAGTCGGATTCTAGTGACTCATCTGATTCAGAATCAGGTTAGGAAATAGTCGTCATCTTCCGCATTTACTCACTGTGAAACAATAGCATTAGGGGAGTGACTTACGTACGCATTTGCTGCATTTCCTTTTCTAAATTAAAGCATTAATTTGCATTATGTGAAACCGATCTATCATTTCTTTAAAACTCGCATCCATGTGATTTTCTTGTACAGTTTTTTTATTTAATTTTATTTGATCTCTAAATTTACGCCAACTAAAACTTTGTCTCTTTCCCATCTCGCAATGCAATGAGTCTACATTTTCTGCCACTTGCCAACCAAATTTTCATTTTTAATTATAGCCGCCATTGTTTTTCTTGTATGTTTTCATTTCGTTTCGTTTTTTAATTCACGATAAAGTGCTTTACCTTCGATTTTTAAGATATCATACAACAGCAAACAAATTTAATGAACAATTTTTGAGAATGTGTGGGGCGGCCCTTCCCCGATTAACCCACATAATTCCAAATGAAAATATGAAAGCAATAACCTGCCTCTTTTTAGAGGAGAAGCCGAACCAATCGAAACCATCTGCACCTTCGGTGGTTCAATCCGCTGATTTGCATGAGGTGTAGCATATAATTGGGACCATTTTATGCTTTATTATGGTGTTTTTGAAGGCTTACGCACTTCCGCGGAATGTCCCATCACAGTCTTTGGTGCAACCGCAACAGCAAATGGCGACTCAATTGATTCCGCCAAAACCAACCTCGCAAATAGGAGGAGGCGTGCAAAACCTTGGGACTGTTAAGGGTATTGGACATTGAACAATTTGAATTGGATGTTTGGTTGCGGGGTTTGGTTATCAATTTGTGCTTTTAGATTCGGGGTCTTTTGCTGCCAGCAAAGTGCCCCCTCCGGTGCCTCCTCCTCCGCCGTCCATTTCCTCTGCCGTCATTCCGCCATCCGTCCCCAAAGCACCGAGTTCGCATGTGCACAGTGGCGCGGCTCCACTCCTTCAGACGAACAATCCCACGGAAATTAGTGCAGGGATTTCCGGCTCCGTGCTCGACCATTTGTTGCCGAGTGTGACAAACGGCGAAAAAGGCGCCGGAGGAGCGGCTGTTGGTGCTGGGTTGCTGAACAAAAACTCGTGGAGCTCATTAGCACAAAAGGCGACGGAGGGCGTGGGCCAAATGGGTCATGCGATCAACGCCACAAACGCTTATGAACTGTTCCGAAAGCAAGCCAGGGAAAAGGAGGAACGGGTGAGTAAGGCGGCAACAAATAAAAATGGAATGAAATGAAAATGGTTAACAATTAGAAGCGACTTCTGAAGGAGGAGGAGGAAAGGAAGAAGCAGCAAAGGGAGAGGGAGAGACAAATGCATGCGGGCGGAGGCGGGGAAAGCATTTCAGCACCACCAAACGATGGACAACAGCAGCAGCAGCAGCAGCAACCTAAGATCAACCCGGAGGAGGTGAACCGACTTCGCGAACAGGAAAAGGTTTCACTTTCGAGGGGAGAAATGGGGGAAAATTCGCTTCATTTGGTAGGAAAGACGAAAGCGCGAAGAGATGGAGCACGTGGACATGACCAGTCAGATGGAAGTGATGGCCAACTTCGAGCTGGGTTTCTAACTCCTTGCGCTGCCCACATTTATTTCTTCATCGGAAATTCAAAATCTCTGACTTATATTTTAATTTGTGACAAATTGGATTGAAAATGTCATTTTATCGACTTCCCCTCCTCACAATCAGTAGATGACAATAGTTTTGCCGTCAAAGTCCATTGGGCGGTCGGTCAGATGTTTTCCCGTTTAAGCCAGACATTCACACATTTATTTCCGCCCTTCATACTTTCGCTGTTTGATTACCGTCGTATCGTATTTTAATTGATGATTTGTCTCTTTCTCTCTCGCACTTTGCTGTTTATCATTGTCTAATAAATATGGTACCATCCGTACACAATATTATCGTCTTGTCGTTTTACACACACTATATTATTTTCTGACTGATTATTGTTTGATATACGTGTAAATGAACATAAAATATTTCCGTGCGCATTGGCTCATTAGCCGTTTGTTAATTATTAATTGGTAAATAAATTTGGTTTTTCAACTGATCAACTCCCTTTGGCTGATCTAAGGGATGGACACGGCCGAATCAGCGTCAGTTGCACCAAATCCTACGGGGGAAGTCGGCGAAACGGTTGAACCTTATCGCGTTGTGTCTGATTTGATGTGGCTGACCGACCAGTGCGAACGGAGATGCATGTTCGAATGTGCCAAATGGTAGGCAACGAGTTCATACATGAAAAAGGGGGGGGGGGGGGGTCGACCCCCCCCCCCCCCCCCCCCCTCCTTCGCCCGCAAAGTCCCCCAAAATGGGGGACCCCTTCGCATCGAGTGGGGGCCGGTGTAAAAGAGGTGGGGGGGGGCGTAGCGAAGGGGAAAAGAGGGACATTTCTGAAAAAATTGGCTATTTTCTTAACAAAATTCGTTAGAAATTCTCAATTTTTCTCCCGGCGGCGCCTATCGGCACCGCCGGACCCCTTTGTACCTCAAAATTTTTGTAAAAAACCGCGCCGCAAAAAAATGGTCTTGAAAAGCAAAAAAAAAAAAAGTCGTTAATTTATCTGGCTGGACCCCTTCGCAAAAATTTCGGTTGACCCCCCCCCCCTTTTCATGTATGAACAGTTGGAACTGTTAAGTCAATGACAACTCGTACCACAAAAAACTTGCAAATAATGCCTTAGGCTTTGCCTAATTGTAAGCCATTGTACGAGTTGTCTGTGTACGAGTTTGGTCATCTTTTCACGTCACTACCGTTTAAAGAATCAAATATTTGTATAAGATTCGCTTTAGGGCCAGTGAACAGCTGAGTCATCTGCCCGACCAACACTTTGAAGCATTTGAATTACAAAATCCCGACCAGCGACAAAGCATTGGCTGTGAAGCGACGAATCGAATGCCAACCAAAAGACGGGCGTTGGTCAGCTTTGTCCGGGCTTTGATTCTCAACAGAGACTACGACAGAGCGAAGTTGAGAAAGAATCATTTGGCATTTAAAGCAGGCAATTAATTGTGAATGCCTTTCGTTTTGAATGGCATTCGATTCGATTTGCTCGTGGCATTGGCAATTCCCTTTTTCTTTTGTCAGCTTCGTCTTCCCTTTCAGTCTTTCCTTTCGACGGACATTGGTCAAATGTCCTGTCTGGAGGCCTTCTTGTTTTACTTCTCTTGGTATATGCTTTCGGTTCGAAATCGCGTGGAAAATGAAGCGGATGAATTGGATCGGAATGACGAATTTGAGAACAACGAATTGGCCAATTTGAGGACCGAAATGGAAGCGGCAAAGCTCAAACAACCCGACCTTTTCGACTGTTTTTTGAATTATTTGTGAGAATGTCACAATTTGTTAATGCAAATGCCATTCTGTTCAGATTGGGCACCGTTCAAAAAGAAAGTGGCGCCGACGAACTCGCAATTCGCACATTTACTGAGGCGGTAAGGGGCGAAACTCGCCATGCCATTGGTCACTGTTTTGTCATCCTTCCCTTTCAGATACAAATGGACAAACGTTGTTGGCCCGCGTGGGAGTCGCTGTCCACGCTCGTCGATGGCTTTTATTCCGTTAGTTGGTCATATAAATGCATTGGAAATTCCGATTTTAAAATTTTAATCCATTTTTTACAAAAATGTTTTTTTTGTTACTTAATCTTTAGTTTCTCTAGCAGCCAAAAAAGTTTATTCAACAATTACGAAAATGTAATTCACTTTCTACCGTAGTAAGTAATCTACAATTTATTTGTTTCTGAACTTTTTGTTCTAAATCAAAATTCTCAAGCAATGGCAAATTTGTGATTTTCCTCTCTCCCATTACTCATAGCATACGCCGGTCATGCTCTTCTTGAATGTATCCGTTTTTAGGTCAAAATAGAGAAGGAGCCGTACAGTTGCACTTGGATGTACACTCTTTTTGTGGCCGAGACGATGTTTCGGCTCCAACTTTACATTTGTGCCATTGAGGCGTTCACCGCTGTGGCCAAACACATCGGTGCATCGCCTTACATTCTCTGTCAGATTGCAGCAGCCCATTCGGAGTTGCAGGAGCACGACAGTGCGATCAGTTCCTTCGCCCGGGTTCGCAAGATCGACCCGTACCGAATTGAGCAGGTCCAAATTGGGGATGGTGTTGGAAATGGTTCAAATTGGGTAACCCATGGTGATGGGGGGGGGGCGATCGGAGCAGGTCGTTTCCTAATCATAAAATTCACGAAAAAAGCGCTGAAAATTTTTTAAATTAGTTTTCTTGAAATTTCATATGAAAAAATTTTCTAAGATTTTTTTTTGATTTGGTTGGAAACGACTGGCGGGGGGGGGGGGGGAAATGAAGTGAACCCGGGGGGGTGGTGGGGTCTGCTGGGTGAGTACGCTGTTCCATTGTTCCATTGTCCGGCATTATTTCCTGACTCCTTTTGGCAGATGCACTTTTACTCGGATTCGCTGTACATTCGGGTAATCATAATCATTTCCTCGTTTTCTCCACTCCATCCGACTTTTTTTAGCAAAATGTCGTGGAACTTTCGCTGCTGGCCAAATGGTTTTACGCCAGTCACAAATTCCACTGGGAGACGTGTTGCATCGTCGGTACTGAAAAGAGGGACGGGACAAAATCTCGCCGCCGAAATTTTTTATAAGAAAATTAAAGGAAAAAAAAGTTCAGCGATTTATTCTTGAAATTTTATGATAAATTACTGTTTTTTCGTAAAATCTTCAAAAAAAAAAGTTGTAAAAAAATTATAAAAAGTTTTCTATGTTTTTTCCTTGAAAAATTTTTTTTTTAATTTCTGCGGCGAGATTTTGGGGTGTACTCACTGAAAAGGCATTCAGCGCAAAACTCAATTTTCAACTCTTTTGCAGCCAATTACTACAGCGCACGGAATATGCACGAGCAGGCACAGGAATTTTTGAAACGGGCGATCAAATTGTGCCCGACAAATGCGTCCATTTGGGTGCTGTTGGGCCACGAATATTTGGAGACGAAAAACCACCAATTGGCCTCAACGGCGTACAAAAAGGCAACAGGTGGGCGATTGATTGGTCAATCTTTGCCCATTTTTACTTTTTTTTACGACGCCCTTTTAACTGTTTTTGTTTTTCATTGTCAGAGATCGATTCCGTTTGTTACCGCGGATGGTACGGACTCGGCCAACTCTACGAAATACTGAAACAATCGGAGACCGCCCTTTACTATTACCAAAAGGCGCACAAATGTCGGCCAGCGGACTCGAGAATTTTGATCGCATTAGGCGAGACTTTTTCGGATTAATTTTCCTTTTCTTCGGATGTCATTTTAAAGTTATCTTTTCAGGTGTAATTTTCTCCAAAATCGACCGGAAATCGGATGCAGAAAAATGTTTTAAAAAGGCATTTCAAATTGGCGACGTGGAGGGAAATGCGCTGACGCATTTGGCCAAGTAAAATAAAGCAAAGGCAGCCAATTGAAAATGCATTTCGATGCTTCTTCAGACTTTACGAAGAACAGGAAAACCAGCGAAACGCCGCCAAAGCATATGAAGCCTATTTGACGCTTTACACGGAGGAATTGGTGGGTTTCTGCTGAAACTCGGCTTTGTTTATCCATTTGGCACTTCCAACGCCAATTTTAAGGTCGGCGACCTCAGTCTAATCGCTGAAGCGTGTCGCTTTTTGGCTCGTCACAATTTGGACCTTGGTGATTTGGACACGTCCTACGCCTATGCCCAGCGGTGTTTGAATTATGACCTGTCCAAGGTCTGCCGAGGAAATTAAGGCATTGAAACATGAAATGCCGTAATTCCCTCCCTTTAGGAGGAGGGCCAACGCATCCTCCGACTGATAATGAGCAAACGGAAGGAGGAGCAGGAGCGCAAGCTGTCACTCCCTGTCGGAACGCCTCAGCAGCAAAACATTTCTTCGTTGAAAACGCCAACCGACGCGCTGAGGCCCGTTGGAGGAGGGGACGAGTGAGTTTTTGAAGGAGTTTCATTATTGGACGCAGCAGAGGCACGGACAAACAGTTCCATTATGGAAAAGACACTTCGATAGCGTTTAATTTGCATTTCAGGAGCACTTTGCAAACGCCACTCAATGTGCGCAAAGAAGTGAACTTGGCACCGTCAAGCGACGTGGCGACCAACTCGGACGAGGAGATGAACACCAACTCGGACGACGACGATCTCGAAATCTCTTTCTAACCAAACAGCCTTTTTGAAATATTTCCATTTGCACTTTGGATTTAGCCGTTTAATTTTTTATAAAAGGCGAAGTGAGCGCAAACAGATTGTGTTTGTTGTTTCTCATTGTCTCTGACTTCCCTCGGCAAACAATAAATTGGTTAAGTCGGAGTTAAGGGGCCAAGTTCATTCTTTGTCAATTAAATGCAACAAATTCCCTCCGTTTCTATGCGGACAAGGACTAGTGGTATAAATGAGATTTACAAGGGTTTGTTGAGTTGGGCTCGGCTTCCGCTCCCCCCCCCCCCCAATTGTCCCCGATTCTCCCCCCCCCCCCCATTCATTTGCCATTCCCCCCCCCCCCCCTCTCACCTTCCTTTGTAAATATTCCCTACCTTTGACCACAATGAATGTGTGCAATTTATGGTTCCGGCGCCACCGTAAAAGGCCATCATAATAATGCGACGGGGACAAAAGGGGCGGCGAAACGCGTGCCGAAGGGGCGGGGGGGGGCGATGGTCCCGCGGCACACTTCTCGGGATTACCCCACGCTTCTTACCTTTACCCCCAAAATGTGGTGGGCCTTTTGCGGGCGAAGGGACTCCCTGGGGGGGGGGGGGGGGCAACCGAACCCTTTCCCCCCCCCCCCCCCCCTCCTTCCCCTTTACCCCTCCGCACGGAATGCCTTTGCCTTCGCCCGTCGTAAGACAAAAGGGGGCGGAGGGATTGCACTTTTGGAAACAATCGACGGACCTTTAAATGCTTCCCTCTTTCCTTTAAAAATGCGTTTAGCAAAGGAAGGGGAATTTTTAATTTTCTCATTTCACTCTCCGACAAAAGAATTGGCAACTCAAAATGTCCTTTTTTGGGTCCCTTTTCTTCCTTTTGCTTCTTTTTCCGTTGCTTTTTCTCATCCGTCGGTCGTCCACCGACGGACAATTCGTTCTTTGGAATGCGCCCACTCTTCCGACGGCGGACATTTTCTTCAGTCCGTGCACTTTTCCGATGGTTTATCCATTTGAAAGTCAAACGCATCGGAGAAAGGTGAAAAAGAAAAAAGGGACCAAATTGGGGAGAAAGGCCAAAAACCAATTAAAGAGGGAAAGGAGGACAAATGAGCAAAAGAGTGACCAATTGCAGAAAATAATGGACAAACATTCAGCACATTCACTCTCCATCGTACAACGATTCGCTTTGCCATGTAAATGCGCATTTGCCATTCATTTGCGATTTGCACAGGTGAAAAAGAAAAGCGGAGAATTACACGGACAGACCATGCCAAATGATAAATCTCTGAGAAAAGCGTACCAAATGGGCATAACAATTTGGCATTTGCAATGACTCATATTCTAACGCCATCCGTGGCGAGGGGAGGGGGGAGAAGAGAATCTCTGCCAGCACGTGAAATTTGCAGGGCACTCAGTGCGAGTGCCGAGGATTTGCTTCGGTTGGCCCGTGCCCACCAAAAACACGCGGCTCTTTTGTATGACAATGCTTTGTCCTCGCCAATTTTCGTTGTGCTTATCGTCCGCCAACTTGCCCAGCCAACTTCGCCGATTTCCATTACCAGAAACAGCACAGAGTTCGGCTGTCTTTTCCGCCTTCCATGCGGAACAATGAGCGCGGAAATGGTACAGAAATTCGTCAGAAGCACGAAAGTGTTCATGCGAGTCAGTGGCACGACAAAAGGGCAAATGGAGGGGGGGGGGGGACAATTGGCAATGGCACAAAAAGGAAGCGATTGCCCTCCTTCCCTTCCCTTCTGTCATTGGCACTCGCCCCGTCCAATTCAGCTGTATGCGCACGTCCTTTTGAACCGATGGTCCGAACATCGTCGTCGTGAATTGGGTGCCCATTGTCCAATGGTTCTCGCCATTGGTATGACCGCCTTTTCCGTCGAATAATAATTAGACCCTTTTGCTTCTCATTTTGGTTCTGCTGGAGGGACTGACGACCAATCCGAAGAGGGTAATTTTGGGGGGGGGGGGGGGGGGCAAAGCGTCGCTTTTCAATGGAAAAGCATTCATTCGTCCGTTCAGATTTCATCGGTCACTTTGCACACTGGTCACTAACGACGCAGCCAATAATCATTTTCATTTACTCATTAAGACAATCCGACCCTTTTCCCTTTCCTCGTCAATGCTCAAAACGAATGTTCGAATTTGCTAATGCAAGGTGAGCAAAAGATTCATTTCGATTCCCCGTCTTTCTAATCCCCCCCAAAGGGAATCGGCTCGTCGACGTTCTGATCGATCTGACAAATCGCGTTGGCTTCGCCATCCGCGACTTCCATTCAACGAAAGGGAAACTGCGGCAGCACGCCGTGCCAAATTGGGCATGGATAATGGCATTGGTTGCACTAAGTGCGGCACTTTTGGCACTCGTGACAGAATGGGCGGTGGTCAGAAGGGTACGGACGAAAAAAATGCGAACAATCGAATTTGTCGGAACAAAATCAGTGATCAAAAGTAAAACGCATATCATTTTTTGATTGAAAAATAAAGCAATATTTATTTATGAGAAGATGAAAACGACAAAATCATAAATCTGAGGAGAATTAGGACAACCCTTTCACTATTCATTTACCAATTAAAGAAGAAGTAATAAATCGTTCCTGAAGCGTAAAACAAATAAAAACAGAAAAGGAAATGAGCGGAGAGAAGCGACAGATCAGCCAAAAGAAAAGAATAAATTAAATATGCAAAACAATGACACAAATTGATAACAAAAAACAACAAATTGCTTTCCCCGCGGTCATTCGCTGCTCGCACTGTTCAGTTGGAGCCTGCCACAGTCGGAACACACGTAAAATTGGATGCCAGCAACGTCGAAAGTGTCCTTTTTGTACTTAAGCCCAACACGAATTTGAACGGGGGACCAACAATGGTCAGCCAACAGCAGACGATTGCTGAATGGAGAATAATGAATAGAATGGAAATAAATTGGAGAGAGGAAAAGAGAGAAAGCAGAGGAGAGAAAGACAGACAGAGGACGGAGAGGAAAAGAGAGAAAGCAGAGGAGAGAAAGACAGACAGAGGACGGAGAGAGAGAAAGCAGAGGAGAGAAAGAGACAGACAGAGGACGGAGAGAGAGAAAGCAGAGGAGAGAAAGAGACAGACAGAGGACGGAGAGGGGTAAGAGAGATTTATGGGGGGGGGGGGAGACTGTGCATAGGAAGTGAAAGAAAAGAAAAACGTACAGCATGTCAATGGAGAAATTACGACACAGACAGACTTCGCGCTTCTGGTCAACGATCAAAATGTACTCTTCCGCATCCAACATTCGCCTGCGGTTGAAAAGGGTGGGCCTTTGAATGGCAATTAATTTGAAAAGACAAACAAACAAAAACGAACTGCTGCGCGTCGTAGTCGTTGTCCTGGTCCAAGTCAAACGGAACACTTTCAGCTTTCAAACGGGCAACAGATTCATTCAAATCCTGTGCGGTTTTGTAGGGTTAAAATGAATCCATCACAAATCATTGGAATTTGACGACCTGTTCATCGACACCCATCCATTCAGCCGAGTGTCTAACTGCGGTCATAAAGCACAAAGTCTGCACAATTCGTTTGGGTATACGGACGAAGGACCGTTTGTTGCACTCCACACAGCGTGACCACATGTCGGAAGGACGGAGAATGATGCCAAGTTCGTCCAACAAGTTACTGACCAACAGGGAAGGTGGGGTGGTGCCGTCGGTCGCAATTGGCACATTGACCACTTCGTTGTCTGGCATTTGGAGGGCGAGCTGAAAGTGTGCCAAAGTGTCGCCATGGCTTTGCAAAACATAACCAATAAATCTCCGTGACACCATTCTCCAAATGCCTCAATTGACCTGTTTATGTCCTTTGCCGGCGCTTAACACCACAAATTTTTCGTCCTTCGACTGCTTGCAAAACTCGACAATTTGTTCACGGTCGCCAATCATTCGCGTGTCGAAGCCGCACTTGCGTAAACGTTTGCCCAACCCGAAAAGCATCGAGTCGACGATGAAGCGGACATCTCCAATGGTTCTGAAGCCGTCCAACACTCCGTTGGCTGATCGCTCAATTTCCCCGGCGGCTTTCTCAAAATGGCATTGTTGGCTTCGGCATCCGATGGCCTTCCCCTCCACTCACTTGCACGTTCAAAATGAAGTCCTCCTCGCCCTCCTTCACTCGCACCAATTGTCCGCTGAGCAGCGGAATTGCCATCGTTGGTTTTGCCTTTTCTTCGTTGAAATCGATCAGTGAGTGCCGTTTCAACTCCTTGGCAAGTTCGTTGTCCTTCAATCTTTTCAATTTCGATGCCACAATTCTGAAGATCCGATTCAGACAGTGCGCGTCTTGCGCCGCGTATTTTTTCTCTGAAAATAAATGCCAAAGATGGCCACTAAAATGCACTTACGCTCGAGACGGAGCGGCCGCTGACTCCAATTGCCTTCGCGTTCAGTTTTTTCTAATTTAATGTTCAAGAAGTACTCGGACACTCCAGAAAGGGACAGCGTCGGCTTGGCCACGTCTGTGCGGTCGAAAACGATTCGGGACGCCTCGGGGTATTGGTCGACTTTGGAGAGCAGCCGATACATACAGACGACCTTTCTCACCGTCGGGAAAAGCTTTGCGATGAAAGGGAAAGTGCTGCGCAAGACACGCATGTCATTGCGAAAGTCGTAGCCTAAAGGGATTTGCCATTGAAAGGAAATGCCGAAAAGAAAGGAATTTACTCCCTTTTAAACAAGCGATAAACGATGGCACAAAAACAAATCCCACCAATTTTCCTCGTTACGTCAGTGCATAAAAGTGCGTCGAAGAAATTTAACCATTGACTTTCAGTCATCGTCCGACTCTCTTCCAACACGAGGACATCGACCAGAAAAACGGCTTTTGTTGTTGCGATTTGAATCAGTGAAATTCTGAGGAAATTTTAGACAACAAAAGCAAATTTATAATACCA
Source organism: Heterodera schachtii (assembly GCA_023374025.1). NCBI lineage: Eukaryota > Metazoa > Nematoda > Chromadorea > Rhabditida > Heteroderidae > Heterodera > Heterodera schachtii. The sequence continues at coordinate 451,171 of SIJG01000055.1, forward strand.
AAAAAGAAATAAATGGTAAAAATCACTTTTCTGCTGCGCAAAGATAGTGAGGACGCCATTCGGCATCGATGCCAAAGAGTTCCTCGTTGTCGTGCCGAAGATGGTCAATCAGTTGCTCTAACTTCGGCCACGTGTCGACGAGGACAATTTGGTGGCCGGGGGTCAACTCGCAGACGCACTGCTCTTCAATCTGTTGGTTCTGCAGGCGAATGGCAATGTCTCTAAATGTGCGAAAATGGAAGGAAGAAAATCGGATACAATCAAAAATCACTTTCTGATTTGGTTGCGGATTCGTTGCACTTCATCCGCGTTTTGCTGACAATAATGCCTCAATTCGGGGATGTAATCGTGCTCACCAAGTTCAAGCAATTCCGCAAAATGACACGCTCGTTCTGGCAACTTGGACTCGAACAGACGGCGGAAGTAATGGTCACGAACATCGGAAGAGAACTGCAGGGCATGCTGAAACAGAGACAGAAAAAGTGGGAAGAAAGGGCGAAAACGAAAAGTGGGACGAGGAAAGAAATCAGCAGAAAGGGGGGAGAGAGAGAGAGAGAGAGAGAGAGAGAGAGAGAGAGGGAGGGAGGGAATGAGAGAGAGAGAGAGAGAGAGAGAGAGAGAGAGAGAGAGAGAGAGGGAGAGATAGAGAGAAAAAGAGAGAGAGAGAGAGAGGGAGAGAGAGAGAGAGAGAAAGAGAGAGAGAGGGAGAGATAGAGAGAAAAAGAGAGAGATGGAAAGAAAACGAAAAAAGGGATGGGGAGGGAAGAAAAAACAATTGGCAAAAAAGCACAAATTTAAAAAAGTATTACGCGCGCTATCTCCTCAAATTGACTCCATGTAATTTCTTTGTGGCACCAACGATAGTGATTGTATAACAAAGCGTTTTGCGTACCAAGCTTCATCAAATTAGGCACTTCACTTTCCGTTAATTCGAAATTCTTGACGAACTTTCTGGTGAGCTAAATTTAAATAGGGCTTAAGTTTCTCGTAGCATTAAGCGGAACAGCATAGGTAACAATAACAATTAAAAGTGAGAAAGCGACATTTTTGAAAATTTAGGAAAAGTATAGCCCATTTTGACCGCCACAATTTGTCCTCCCTCGCCCCTTACCCAACCTTCTCCAATTGCTTTTGGTTTTTCATAATTTCCCGCTCATATTCATCCTCCGCTCGTCTGTTGCGCAAAACAAGGCCCAACAAATTGTCCAAATAATGAATGAGTTTATTACGTCGAAATTGACTTTCACCGACGAAAGGATAAATCAAAGCAGTTTGGTTTTCCAAAATAAGTTTACAAACGATCTAAATAGGGTCATTAAATTATATCAAAAGTCTATCAATTATTCCGAATCAAAACTCACTGTGTTAAATGGGAAATGGTCGCGCAGATTCAAATGGTCCATCCAAAAGACAGCCTTTGGCACTTCGTTCTCCAAAAGGGTTTTAATTTGAGCAATCGCAACTTCAACCATTTCCCTGTCCTTCAGATGGAATACGGAACTGATCGCTTCGATGTATTTGGTTTTAAGTCGGAAACACGGGACGAGCGCATCCAACTAAGGGAAAAGCCAATTTTAGTGACATGACAGGGAGCGGATCTCACGAGAAGAGTCTTATCAATGCGAAGGTCAAAAGGGATTTGTTGGCCTTGCGCGATTCCGAGTTTCTGAAATTCGTAAAATGCGAGCAGAGCGAGTTTGACGAGCGAAATGTCCAATTGCTCAGTGGTAAGTGACTTCACATATTTGACAACATTCAGAAAGCCTTCAAACACATCCGCGGAATCTTCCGACTCAAAATACATTCGCATCGTTCTTTGAATTATGTCAAATTTCTCCATGTCGAAGGCTCTATTAATTTCCTTAATTCAAACGGACAGATTTGTTTATCGAATTTTGTTACTCACTTCATGGGTTTTTTTAATTTTCCGAACACAGTCTTGGAAAGATATTTTTGTGTCCAAAATCTCTTCAGCGGAAATCATAGGAGCGCCATCAAGTTCGACCATCTTAATTAAGAGAAAAGCGTATTAAAATCCAAAAAAATGAAGAAGAGTAACAAAAAAAAAAGTAAAAAAAGATTAGCATGGCGAAATGTTTTTTGTAAAAAATTTGAATTAAATTCTTTCAATTCGCAGATTTTCAAATTTCAGTTTAAAACTTCCAATAAATTTATTCAAATTGTCCTCAGTTTGTCTTTTTCATCCTTTTGACTTCTTTTTGTCCTTTCCGATGTCTCTTAATCCATCGGCTGACCCTTTGGCTGGCATTTATCAGAAAGAACTCACTGAATATGACTTGGTTTTATTTTCATTGTACTTTTCTAAACTTTTTCTTTAGAATCGATTGCCGCATACTCTGAAAAAGGGGGAGGATGATCAGTTGCTGAAGCGGTCTGAATTGATTGATACGCTCAGCACGGAATTTTCATGTCCAATTTGTTTGGATTTGCTGAAAAACACTATGGTCACGGTACGAATGGGTAACATTCTGTCGAAACCCAAAAGTTGAACACTATTTGTACCATTTTTTTCTGCTTTTGTTTGCTTTTACGTTAAAACTTTAAGGAATGTCTTCACCGTTTCTGTTCCGAATGCATCAAAAAATGCATTTACAAGGGAAATGTAAGAAAATGACCACCATTATTTAATTATCAATGGAATGAATCTTAGAGGGAATGTCCGACTTGTCGAAAGAAAATCATTTCCAAACGCAATCTCCGAGCCGACCCAAACATGGACAAATTGATCGACAAAGTAATAGCAGCAACAAATTCCACCGTTCTTCTCTGGACTGACGGTTGTTCTTCCGTTTTTCAGATTTGGCCTGATCGTGAGCAGTACGAAGCGTTGCAACGCGAGAAGGCGCAAAAATGGAGCAAACATTTCGATGTTGTCGCATTGCAACGGAACATTGCGGAGGGAATGCGGGCGCAAGCGAAGGCACTCATTCGCCATTCGAATGCCGACGGAAACGAACCGACGACGACGAAAAGGGCGGAAGGGTCGGGACAGGTGGCGAATAAAGGTGCGATTGGAAAGACCATGTTCGAAATGCACCGTTTCTTGTCCTTTATCAGCGACTCGTTGTGCCTTCCACGAGGCTTTTCAGAATTTAAATGCGACTAATATTTTAATTCATTTGTTCCAGCAAAAAAAGCTTCGCCACCTATTCAACACAATGCAATTTGTGCTCCCAAAAAACTATGTCTTCTTCCTCGTCAAAATGATAACGCAAATGGTGAGTAGTAATTAATAAATGGGACTGGTGTCTAAAAAGCAATCATTTCGAAATTTTGAGATTGGATATATTGTGGTAATGTGTGTGTGTTTGTTGTTTTTCTGTTGCTTTTTCATGAGTATAAAACTACAGAGAAATTGTGAAAGGACAAAAAAGTAAAATGCAAACTGACAATGACTATTGTTGTTGTTTTTCTTTGTTTATTGTTGTTTTCAGCTGACTTTTACACTGATTCTTCCTCTGAATCTCCATCATCTTCATCCGGCAAAGACACTTCTTTTGACCCAACTTCTGATGCGGGGAAGGGCACGCAATTGTCCAAAAGTCTCATCGTCGACGTGGACGTGGGTCTGTTCAACAAAAGCGTTGATGACCGATTCATCGGACAATTAACGAGCAGAGAAGCTAAATTAGGCGGTAAAAGACCATTTATTTATTCGAATTGGCCATTAAATTATAGTGAAATGTGACCCACCAACTAACCAACCCCCTCCCGTCCCCAATATCCATTTCTAATGGTTATCACTGCTAATTGTTAAGGTGCGTCGTCAAATGTGGCAATGCCGTCGCCTCTTTCGTGTCAAACTGTGGAGGATGAATCGTCCGGAATTTGGTCCGCCTCTTCCTCGTCGTCTCCTTATCCCGCCAATGAAATTCTGCGTCTTTACACCCCAAATCCTCTCGATGATTGCAACACCAATTTTGGGTGATCTTTTTGACGTTTATTTGTATGACTATTGGATGATAGTATTGTGGTTCACTATTTTGAATTAATGTTTTTATTTTAAAAACACAACTAAATTTCGAGGAGTTCAGAATTAACGTTTCGATGGAATCGGCGTTGAGAGAGTACGTGTCGAAGACGGGTCAGCTGGGACTGATCACAGTTGAAATTGTGCCTTTGCCCAAACTCCGCCGACCCATCGACGAACGTTTTCGAATGAAATTAATGCATCGGGCGACCGGTCAATTCATTTGTTATGGTAATCGGCTCATAATTTTTTTTCCAGTGGAAGAACTTCATGTTAAATTCATGAACATTTGTAAAAACATGGCCGAAGTCGAACTCAGTTTCTTCGTTCAGGTGACACTCCGCGGATACCGCCTTTTCTCGTCAAGCTTTGTTTATTTTTTCAGTTGTATAATAATAAAATGACTCGTCTTCATGCCAATGAATCAATGTGCACGGTGTTGGCATTGGCGAGACGGCCGAACTTCTTCGATTATCCAACTGTCTTTTTCAACATTGAAGCCATTACCTGATCAATCATTTTAGTCCCTGGCTTATTGCTGATAAATATTATATTGTAGACATTTTGGTTTAAAAATTTTCAACATCCGTGGGCTGTACCCATTTCAATTTGGGTAATCCTTCGAAATTTGTGTCCCGACACAAAAAATAAAAAAAATTTTCTTACAAAATCACTTTTGCTAGGGTAAAAAAAGGCGCTGATCACGAATCCGAGGTCGGATTTTGAAAAATCACTGATTTTGTCAACATCATGTACTTGATTTTTTTGTTTTCTAAATTTTTGTCTTTCCTATACATTTAGTCGTTCATTCTAAAACTATTTATGAATCAATGGTTTTGCAAAATCCGAGCTCGGATTTAGCTCAATTTGTTAGATTCCATTAAAATTGTAATAAGTTTTAAACGACCGAATAAAGAACATTGTGAACTTCTTCATAACCATGAGAAAATTTAAAAATTGGGTAAGCATTTCATTTGTCGTGGGAATGGCACATGCAATTAATGCCCCAACCAATTGTTGGAAGTGCCACCGACGTTTACATCCATCGCGGCCAAACCATCGTCAATATCAGTGAGGCGCAGATTCTTCATGTGGAAATGGCGCGACAGCAGAAGATAGGCGGACTTCATCAGATGCGGCGGGATGCCGAACATGGACTGTTGCCAACGCAATTCGTATTCGTAGCGCACGTAATTGGCCATTAGAGAGGCCAATTGTAAGGCATTCCCATGGTAATAGTGCCGCAACACCTGCCAGAGCAAAGGGAACTGGTCAAATGTCATTTCAGAGAATTGATTTTTGATTCAACACGAAAGCAACTCTAACAATATTTAGCCATTCTAACAATTGGCAGTGATTTAAAATTTGAGCCAAATGACTGTTGTTGGTTTTGTTAAAATGACCTGCTCAAATTCCAAGCGAAGTTCATCCATTGTGCCCTCGAAAGTGACAGGTTCAAACCGACGCGTCAGAAGAAGTTGAGAATTCTGTTGCTGGTCGACCATTAGCGGATGTTTCTCCTCCAAATTGAGCGACTGCGATGAAAGAACTGAGAAAATAAAACACCATCAAAAGGAAATATAAAATGAAATGATCACTTTTGTCGATCATAAACGAATTCGAGAGCGATACTGAAGGAGGCAAAGGCTCGACTTGGCTTTGGACAGGCGAATGTTTGACGACGGATGTGTTTTTGTTCTCGTCGGGAGGGTCAGCGGAGTTGGCAAAATCTGACTCAATGGGCGTACCTTTGCGTTTCCGATTATTGGCGACCGTTTGCTGAATTTGTTTCGCCATTTGTCAAGTAATTCAGCCTCCCCCCCCCCCCTCTATCACCTTTTTCAAAATTGCGAGCAGTTGTGCATGTGTCAAAGTTTCGCCGTCGTGTTCTCTGAGAACAAATGCAATGTCCGCCTCCTCTCCAAAACAATCGTCCATTTTGTTCTAAAAAAGGGGGGGGGGGCGTCGTTCATCGTGCGGCTTTCCTTCGCCCTCCATTCCGTGCCCTGTCCCCGTATTAATTCACCCGTTTCTCTGATGCCCCCCCCCCTCAACTTCGCTCCCTTCCGCCGATTCTTTGCGTACCTTAGCAATGCGATAGTATTTCGCCACCGTCGTTCGGCACAGTCCGTACTGCTCCACCGCACTTTGAATCGGAGACCCATTTTGAAGCATTTGTTGAATGGCCGTCTTCATATTCTCTTTTTTCATCTTCTCCTCCACTTTCTTCGATTTCATATTCGAGACGGAGTCTTCGACGACTTCTGCCACCACTAAATTCAAATATATTAGAAATATAATACTTTTAAAATCAATGCCTTTCTTACCACGAGGAAAGTGAGGCCAACAGTTCGGACTTTCCCTGCTGTTCCTTTTTGATGGTAATGTCAATTTGTTCTTTCGGTCCATGACCAATATTGGATTTTCTGGAACACATACAGTCAGGTGCATATATTGGTAATACTTTGGTTTGTCCCCCCTATTTTTCGAAAAAAAATTTTTTTCTGTTTTCCAAAGTCATGAAAACATGTCTTCATGGGTTTTGGGGGTCGATGATCATGAATCGGGCATCCATTTCGACCAATTTCGGACCCCAGACCCGAACACTCGAACAAAAAGTCGAAAACTCAAATTTTTTATTTTTCCATTTTTAGTCTAAAAATGGTCTAAAATGACTTTTTATGGAAGCATTAATGGTTTTTAATTCATTTTTGTGTATTTAAACAAATTTTAAAGAAAAAACAGAAATTTGAAAAATTTGAATTTTCGACTTTTTGTTCGAATTCGGGTCTGGGGTTCGAAATTGGTCGAAATGGATGCCCGATTCATGATCACCGACCCCCAAAACCCAGGGAGACATGTTTTCATGACTTTGGAAAACAGAAAAAAAATTTTTCGAAAAATAGGGGGGACAAACCAAAGTATTACCCATATATTTAACAGCACTAGGCGTTTCGATATATTTGGCTTATAAAAAAATTAAATCAGGGTTCGGATCGGACAAACTCCCTTTCCAAGGACATAACGGGAAAATTCCATTAAACCCACATATAATGTTTTCACGACTTTTTAGAACAAAAATAATTTTCTTCCAAAAAGGGGGCCCACCATCTATAGTATTACCGTCTTTTTTTTTTTTTGCGGCGCGCTTTTTCCAAAAAAAAATAGAGGAATAGGGGGTGTTTTTGAACCATATTTTAAAAAAACAAAAAGCGTAAAATTTTTTCTTTCGAATGTTCATTTTCAAAGACACCTTGATTTCAAGGTATTTCCAAATTTTCAAGTGAGATAGCCTAATTTCAAGGTCGTCCGTATTATTCAAGGACAAACCCGAACTGAGAACACAGAAAAATCTGAGAAAATTCATGCAACATAACTTTTGATGCTTATCAAAAAAGTCTGGTAATTAGTTCAGTTTGTCCCCCCCTTTTTCGAAAATTTTTTTTTATGTTTTCAAAAGTCATGAATAGGGCGAGGATTTTTAGTGGCCAAAAACCCCAAAATAATTAACTAAATAGTGACAAAAAATGCCAAAATAGTGGCAAAAATAGTGTCGAAAAAATTCTAAATTTAGGGGTGTAATTTTTTAAATAGCTGTTTTTTAATTTGAAAATAATTTAAAATTGAGGTAAATAATTTTATTCACTGATTGCAATTACAAATAAGATACATTTCAAAATTTGTGTGGGTAAAAGACATACGATTATCGGCCAAAAGTGATTTGTAAACGGAAAAAGATCGTTCCACATCGCAAGATGTCAAAGGAGCAAATTTATAAAATGGGATAAGGTTTGGGGGAACATCTGATTCAGTGTTTTTTCCGGACAGAATCTGGCAAAATTGGGAGACTTTTTCAATTCCATGGTTCTTGGCCACAATGTCCGCGAATTTTTTGCGAATTTCGTTTGCCTTTTCGCCATAAACATTGTCCATTTGATTGTGAACGCCTGCGAAAACATCCATGGCATCAAAAATGGTCATTCCTTGTGTTTCCAATTTTGTAATTGCAGTAGCCAATTGCCCAAAATTTGAATGGATGTAAGCAAGGTCCTGCCAAACTGAATTGTTGAAAGTCAATTGACATTCCTTGATACATACTGCATCATCCGAATTGAAAGAATTCACTACCTAAACAATCAAACCATTACTACAAAAAACTAAAATAAATAAGCCACCGCTTTTAATGCCTCAAAATGCTCCCAATAAAAGGACACGGCCGTTATCCAGGTCGTCCAACGGGTCAAAACTGGCCGAGGGGGGATGGACAATCCAGGGCACATCTCACGATAGACAGAAAGGCGCTGCGGCGCTTTCAGAAATACTTGCTTGGTTTTGCTTATCAATTTGTCCACTTGCGCAAACTCGTCACGAACTTTTTCGGCCACACGATGCAATGCATGACACAAACAAGTCACATGCAACAAATTGGTATAAAAAACCTGAAAAAGAGAAAAATAATTATTTTATTTTAATTTTTCTCAACTTTTAATTGCTTTCCGGCCTTTTTCATGTACGCGGCCCCGTCCGTGACCAAAAACCGCTGCCCGTCAAAATGTCCCTGCGTCATAATGTCCCCGCGTCATAATGTCCCCGCGTCATAATGTCCCTGCGTCATAATGTCCCCGCGTCATAATGTCCCCGCGTCATAATGTCCCCCAAGCTAAAAACAGTCAAAATGTCCCCAATTAAAATTAGCGAAAAGCGAATACATATTACACAATTTTAAGTTTTCATACTGTTTTTTTGGTAAATTTACTCATTTAGGGTCAATATGGATCGTAAAAAAATTGAAATTCTCCAAAAAAGTCGTAAGCATAAGTTTTTGGACAACGACAATGAAAACGAATCTGAGCATCGTGAACCAAACGACGAAAGCAACGACCGCGACGATTATTTTGAAAAACCAACTTACGTCAGACGAGCGTTCAGCGTCATTGTCGGCACCGCCCCTATGGAAATGGAGCAGTTTCTTCTCTACTTTGCGAGGACTTACATCGGAATGACGCAGCGCCAGCTGCTTGACGGCGCCAACGCGTTTGGAGTTCGTCCGGGTGGTCTTTCTCCACATTTTTCGTGTTTGTTTTCAGATTTACTCGTTTTATTTTCTTTCATTTGCGTTTTAAGCGTTCGCGGGGACATCATTTTCTTCTGTTGAATCCGACCACGCATACTCACGGCAGCCCTTGCAATTTGGCATCAACTCGCCCGCCCCCTCAACACTATCATGGCCGTCAACAATGGAGCAAAATTCGCCGTTGGTGCAGTACTCATTGAGTCCATCGTCAACGACGACATTGCAGCCAGGCACAGCAAAATTCACAAAATTGTTGAATTTTAAATTTTTTAAGCCCGTCCTTGGGAAGAACCCGTCGTCCGCCGCGCAATGTTCCCAATTCCATATTGGAACGTGCACTCGCATGCGGCTTCTGCCCTCGCGAGGACCAACAATGGACTCGAAGCAACCCATCTTCATTTCTCAGTATTTTTTTTACTAAAAAACCCAAAAAAACTTCAATTTTAGAAAGGTCTTTGTCATCACCCTGCCCTTTCCGACTTTATTTATGAAGTCAGCAGAAGTATTGACAGACAAGTGGACGCAGCGAGATCAGCCCGAAACTTCATACACAAACGACACAAACGCTACGTGCTGCAGGACGCAGTCATCATGCGAATTTTGGCCGATGCAACATACAACAACGACGCCGAAATTCATGAGCTTATGACCGCTCTTGGCCTGCAGGTCGAAGGATACGCAGGAAAACTAAAGGAATATGAAAATTTGGAAGATTCGACCATGCATGCCCCTTAAAATTGCTCATTTCAGTTTTTTGTTATTCCTTCAACTATTTAGAAATATTGAGTTGTTTTTTCAACCGGTTTTTTTCATTTTGTTTATGTGATTATGATAAATTTTTAATAAACTTCGTTTTCTGAGGCCTTAAAATTATTACGTTTTTTTCGCTAATTTTAATTGGGGACATTTTGACTGTTTTTAGCTTGGGGGACATTATGACGCGGGGACATTATGACGCGGGGACATTTTGACTGTTTTTAGCTTGGGGGACATTATGACGCGGGGACATTATGACGCGGGGACATTATGACGCAGGGACATTTTGACAGCGCGCCCCAAAAACAGCACTCGCTCTTTCTTAATATCACCAGAAAAACTGTCTAAAATTAAAAAATTATCTAGGAATAAAAGCTAAACGACTACCAAGGCCTTCATTGACAAAACGCGCCATTGTTCCACTGTCCACCTTTTCAAGCGCTTTCACAGAAATTAAATGCGGGGGATGCCATTTTTTGCCATCCAATTTTCCTATCAACAAATTGGCCATCATTCGTCCCATTTTATCAGTAGTCTCGTCCACTGAAATCCAAACAAATGCTTCACCAATTTCGTCCTTAATTTTTGTCATTGTCTAAAAATCAAAATTGAAAAAAAAATTTTGAACAATTTTTAAAACCTCAGAAAAAAGTTGGACCAAATAATTTTTTCGAAGAGTTGATTGGTCCGGCACGGCGCGTTGACAATACTTTTCCAAAAACGAACTCAAAACTGCGTTGTCCAGCTTACGAAATGGTATGTTAGCAGACACAAGTGCTTTGCAAAGGTCGGCAGAAAATTGGTCCTGTTTGTTTTCATTCGTTGTCAAAAAAGGCTGATGCTACTTGCTTTTCTTTTTTGAAAATCGGTCCAAATTAGCGCGATGTTTTGCCGTTTCATTGTGTTGTTTTAAATGGCAATATTGAGAGCATGGAATCTGTGGAAAATGATCATGTTGCTGATGTTGTTTGTTGCAAGTCGTTGTTGTCTTTACCTGCTGTTCACAAACTTGACAGAAGATTATTTTTCCATTAATGGAATAAATTTCTTCGCCTTCAACTTTTTTGATCCAGTCACGAATAAATGCAGATTTAGATTGAATTTTGGGCATTTTGGTTCGATATTTCCTTTAAAAATATGGGTTTTATTTGGTATATTTGAAGAAAATTAGTGAATTTTCCTTTGCAAATTTGAAAAATCGCGAAATAGTGGCAAAAATAATGACAAAATGCCAAAATAGTGGCAAAAAATTATTTTAGTGGCCAACTTCCAAAATAGTTTTTTTTAGTGGCGAAGCTCCAAAATAGTGATTCCTAGTGATGAATAGTGGCGTTAAAACGAAGAATTTCCGAACTAAAAATGTGTTTTTCGTGCATTTCTCGTCGTAACTAAGCCGCAGAAAAAATAGTTAAAAAACTAAGAATCCTCGCCCTAGTCATGAAAACATGTTTTCAAGGGTTTTCCTGGTCGCTGATCACGAATCCGGCATCCATTTCGAACGATTCCGAAAGCCGGGTCCGAATTCGAACAAAAAGTCGAAAATTCAAATTTTCGATTTCGATTTTCACATTTTTGGTTCAAACTTTGTTTAAATCACTGAAAAGAACTGAAATTCATCAATGCTTCAATAAAAGATCATTTGAACCATTTGAGACTAAAAATTGAAAATCTAAAAAATTTGAATTCTCGACTTTTTGTTCGAATTCGGACCCGGCTTTCGGAATCGTTCGAAATGGATGCCGGATTCGTGATCAGCGACCCCAAAAACCCCAATAAAAAGTGTTTTCATGACTTTTGAAAACATAAAAAATTTTTTCGAAAAAAGGGGGGGGGACAAACTGAACTATTACCAAAAGTCTTGAGGTATGGCAACTTCAATTTCGCTGTCCACAAAAAGGGAACCGCCCACTTTGGCGCGGGTTTTTTGAAAAATCAAGCACTTGATGATAAGTCATAGAAAAATCAAAGATTTTACAAAACCTGAGTTCAGATTCGTGATCAGCGAATTTTTTTACCCCGGAAATAATGTTTTTAAAATGACCACAATTCTGCACCTTTGCAGATTGGTATCATTGGAAAAAAACATTTTATCATCATCAATCATTTGACTTTTTATAAAGAACTTCACCATGGAAATTCGGCGTGATGGTCATTTACGGCAGTGTGTTTTTGGCAAAGGTGTAGATCATTGGTCCCGAATTTTTTAATTTAATTTTTTTTTCTGAATTTTTTTAACACTTTTCTAGGGATGTTTTGAAGCGCTGAGCACGAATCCGGCCTCCATTTCGGCCAATTCCGAATCCCTAACCCGAACTCGAACATTTTTTGAGAATTATTTTTTAAAATTTTTTTAAATTTCACTTAAATTAGTGTTTCGGGGTTGTTAACTTTAGACAAAAAGCATCTCAAAACCAAAAAATGGTCATTCTGTAAAGATACGAACATAAAAATGAATTTTGATAATTTTGACTTTTCGATTTTTGTTCGAGTTAGGGTCCGATATTCGAAATTGGTCAAAATTAATGGCAGATTCGTGATCAGCAACCCCGAAAACACTAAAAACAATGATTTAAGAGAAATTTTAAAAAATTTAAAAATTAATTCTCAAAAAATGTTTGAGTTCGGGTTAGGGATTCTGAATTGGCCGAAATGGAGGCCGGATTCGTGCTCAGCGCTTCAAAACATCCCTAGAAAAGTTTAAAAAATTCAGAAAAAAAAAATTAAATTAAAAAATTTCGGGACCAATGATCTACACCTTTGCCGTGTTTTTCGAACCATTTCAGTGACGTTTTTATCTTATTTTTCAAGGCGTAAATGTTTGGAAGACCGTCTCAGTGGAGGGAATAAGTATTGAGAAAATGACGTAATTTGTTGTCTTACAGAAAATCACCAACCAATCAAAGGGGAGCCAGACAAGGTCCTACTGCGGGTAATCCTTCGGAAGGTAAAAACCCAACTCGTACTAGGCCAACTCGTACTGCCCCAACTCGTACTGTTTTTCGACAAAAAAATCGTCATAACTTTTGTTAAAGTCGGCCAAATTAAACATTCTTGGTATCATTCAATAGCCCTTAAAATTCTCTATCTATCCACCATGTTTCCAAAAATTTGATCAAGTTTGAAAAAAGTTATGGACAAAAACAAATTTTTTTACGATTTTTGGTCATAAGTTTTTTGAAAAGCAATAAAATTTTCTTGCATTGTGCAGGTAGATAGAGAACGTTAAGGGCTATCGAATGATACAAAGAATGTTTAATTTGGTCGACTTTAAAAAAAGTTATGACGATTTTTTTGTCGAAAAACAGTACGAGTTGGGGCAGTACGAGTTGGCCTAGTACGAGTTGGGTGTCGTCCCCTTCGGAATTGGTGCCCTGACAAAAAAATAAATTTAAAAAATTTCTTAACAAATCACTTTTTTATGGTAAAAAAAATGCGCTGATCACGAATCCGAGCGGATTTTGAAAAATCATTGATTTTCTCTATGATTTTTCATCAAGTACTTGATTTTTTTTTTAAATTTTTGTTTTCTAAAATTTTGGCTTCCCTATACATTTAACTGCTCATTCTATAGCTATTTATGCATTCTACACCATTAAGAATATTGAATTTACCGAAAACAAAATTTTAGAAAACAAAAATTAAAAAAATCAAGTATTTGATAAAAATCACAGATAAAATCAATGATTTTTCAAAATCCGAGCTCGGATTCGTGATCAGCGCATTTTTCTACCCTACAAAAAGTTAAAAGAAAATTTTTATCTCTTTTATCCGTCGGGACATCAATTCCGAAGGATTACCCTACTGCGTGTGTATTTAAATCAGAAACGGATTTGGTGGCAGAGTCTGTTATTTTTACTATTCTGTCTGAACGAGACATGAGGCCGAAACTCCATGGAATATTCAGCGGGGGCCGTTTTGAACAATTCATTCCGGTGAGTAAGAATTTAATCCAATGTCTAAGGAACCAGTTTACGAAAGGCTCCCAGAGAAGTTTCCTTCGGATGGTCAAATATGTATAATTACGCGAAGGAAATTCACCAGGACAAGAGTGAGGAACAATTGGAGAAAATCATGGTCGAAGTGAGTTTTGGCCTTTGGTTGACCAATGCCAGTGGATTCCTTTTCAGGAAACCGTTCCCTTTGTGCCCATCCCGCATTTACTTTGGGGCTTATTTAAGGGCGCATCCCCTTCAACTGCAAAGTTCGATTATAAGGTAATATATAATAAAAGAAAACAAAAAACTTCAGAGTTTTGGCATATCTCGTTTGGCTCTGTATTTCAAAACGAAGGGTTCTCTGAAGAAGTTTGGCGGAAAGGGCGGTGATTAGAAGAGTACGGACGAAGAAAAAGAACGACCGAATTAGGCGGAATCAAATTGTGATCAAAAGTACTTATCGATTTTTTCTTTTTTGCTTGTTAAAGATTTTGGCAAAAATCAACAATTTCTGTTTTGAGCCATTAAAAATAGGAGTTTGTAGGCATCGCCGAGTAAAATTTTTTGGTTTTCTAATTTGTAAAAAAATCAAATCGGATCATTAGTAGGCGGAGGACAACGTGATAAATCTTTCTTGAAGGGTAAAACAAATATTTAGCCATTTTGAAAGTTTATTTACATTTAGCGAATTTGAAGAAATTTTGTGAAAAATTATTCCGAACCCCTGGCCCAATTCGAGCAAAAAGTCGAAAGTTAAAATTTTCGAATTTAACATTTTTGGTCTAAAAAAAGTTTAAATGATCTTTTATTGCAGGAGCTTTGCTTTCAGTTTATTTCCGCGTATTTAAACCATTTAGACGGCTTTTTGTTTGAGTTCGGGTCAGGGGTCCCGTATTGACCAAAATGGATGCCGGATTCGTGATCAACGAGCAAGAAAACCAATAAAACATTTTATATTAGTAGTATTTTAAAAAGGTCGTAAATAAGGGCGAAAAAGTTCCAAATTTAGGGGGTAAATTTTTTTTAATATTTCAGATCAAGGCAAACAATTTTATTCACTGATTGAGTTACAAATAAGATATATTTTGAAATTTTCGGGGGTAAAAGACATACGATTATCGGCCAAAAAATTTCAGATCGAATTTTAAGAAAATTTTTCATTTCTTATGGGCCTATTTTTGAAAATTTTACAGTCGATTCTTAAGGGTGTATTTTTCGTTTTTATTGCATTTTTGTTTTAATAAATTTTGAACAAAACGCCAAAATAAGGGCAAAAACTCATTTTAAAGGCGAAGATCTAAAATATTGATTTTTAAGGGCGTTAAAACGCAAAATTCTCTAACAAAAAATATGTTTTTCGTGCATTTCTCGTCGAGTTAAAGCTGCAGAAAAATAAGGGTAATACTGTAGTTTGTCCCCCCCTTTTTGGAAAAAAAATTTTCAAAAATTGTTTTGCCCTAAAAACAAGTTTCCAGGGGTTTTTGGGGTCGCTGAACACGAATCCGGCATCCATTTCGGCCAATTTCGAATCCCGGATCCGAATTCGAACAAAAAGTCGAAAATTCAAATTTTCGAATTTCGCATTTTTGGTTCAATACCGGTTTAAATACACGAAAGCATTCTAAAAGTTACCAATTTTGCAATACAAGATCATTTGAGTCATTTTTAGACGAAAAATGCGAAATTCGAAAATTTGAATTTTCGACTTTTTGTTCGAATCCGGGTCCGGGATTCGAAATTGGCCGAAATGGATGCCGGATTCATGTTCAGCGACCCCAAAAACCCTGGAAACTTGTTTTAAGGGCAAAAAATTTTTGAAAATAATAAGTAAAACTTATAAATCCGGGCCCTAGTAATGTCACATTTTACAAATAATATTTATAGACAATTAAAACATGATGAAGATATGCATAATACTGGGATGATATAATTGAAGAACTAATTGCACAGCTTATTAAGAAGGGTTTTGAGGAATTCCACGGCACTTGTGACCTGAGTCCACCAATATGCCTCACTTCCTTGCATTCGTTTTCCGTAAAAACCATCGATGAATTGCAAATTGGAGAGCAAAGCTGGCGGATTCGCCTGAAAGAACGTTCCAGCGAATTAATCAGAAAATAAAGCCTAACGCACCTTAATGATGACGAAAACAAGAACTGGCAAAATGTCATCCGCCGAAGCTGCCGATCGGCCGGAGGAAAGCGTAACTAAATTCTCAATGGTCTCACAGCAACGGGTGATGCATGCCTGTTAATTACAAAATTGAATTATTGTTCGAATTGAAAAATAAATCATTTCATGCCATTTTGTCTCGCGGTGATTTGTACGCGTTGATTATGTTCAGTTCAGCCTGAGCAGAGGGCCACGGACATTCCGCATAAAGATTCTGATTGAAGTGGGAAAGTAAAAGTTTTTCTTCAACGCAATAGGCTTACTTTCGGAATTGCCAATTCGGGATGGCCAACCGAAATAAGCTCAGAGAGTTTGTGGACCGATTTGTTGAGAACCCTTCAAAGATTTTAAATTTTGAACTTGGAAAGCATTCTAAAACTGACTCATCTCTGAAGTAATCCGCTTCACCGTTTGGGAACAGCGCATAAACGTAAATTTGTCCCATCAAAGAACGCTCCAAGCATTTTCGTGCATATTCAATGTCTTCAATGGATGCCGATCGCCACATCGATTCCAAGACGAGTTGCTCGTAGAGATGGCACAAATGCGACTCGACAAGGTCAATCTTCTCGTCCTTAATTAACAGATACCAATATTAGAGACCGAACAATTTGGGTCGGATGGAACCCGAGTCGGGACCCCGTCAAATTCCGAGGCTTTTTCTTGGGATCCCGTGGGATTATCGGGATTTGGTTAAATCCAAAATTTTTCTTCACATCTTTCTAATAAAAAGATTTATTCAAATGTTAAATGGTTAATTAACAAAAGGCTTTTGAATGATATCTTAAGAGCGGGTGACAATATTTTTGGGACGACCCAATACATTCAAATATAATTATTAACCTGGACATTCAATTGCTGAAAATCCTGCAGAAATTGTTGTAAGAATTGTTGTTCCTTCTTTTGAAGACTGAACCGAACGAGCATTTCAATCAGACATTCGGAGGTGAGTGATTTGACACGGCGAATGCGTCTGCTCATCCGATCCAGGCAAAAGTCAAGTTGAAGCAGCGTGAGACGCGACTGCTGCAGGTAAAGGTGGAAAGCCGTCCTCTTCCGGTGCTCCTCGCGCAGCGTACGCAACAAAACGCGAACACTGCGAAAATAACACAGAATTGTACGACGACAAGCGAACTGTACCCTTTTGGTTCAAAAATGGACAGACAGCGTTGGACCTCGCGGATTTGGGCCGACTGTTTTCTGTCACGACTGTTCACCGCCTCGGCAAGCAACAACTTTAGGAACTGTTGTAGTGCTACCAGTTCACTGTTCGGCTCAGTCTTTGATCCATTCGTCTGGTTTTTGTTCGTTCCATTGGCCAAATCTTTCCCATTTCCTTCGTTTTTATTTCTTTCCGATTGACAATGAGAAGCGTAAGGCAAATTCGTGGTCCAACTGAGCACCAATCTCAGTTTTCGCTTTGCATCCAAAAAGGCTTTGCATCGTGTCAAATTGTTTGGGTCGTAATAGCGAAATTCCTCCTCATTTTGTGTCTATAAAAAGGAGTAAAAATAAATATTGGCGACTCTTCCAAAATGCCTCAATTTGGGCCGAATTCGATTGGAGTTGCGCTGTCCCCTGCTGCGAATTGTTCTCTTGCATGGAAAACAAAGTGTTGCTGCTGCTCCCAGACCGATTGTTCACATAATGACAATGCGCTTTTGGAGTGTTTTGCTGTTGGACGGAAGGAACGGCGACAGAAGCGGCGGAAGGGACGGAACTTCCAACCGTCGCTTGGACATTTTGCGGCGGGAGGCCCAAAGTGACCGACTCAGTACACCGAAGCTCACTGAACCCTTCGTTGTCTGAGGCGACCTGCGAAAAAGTGAGTTAACCTTTTGTAAATCGAATAGACAAAGTCACCACATCCGTCGACCAACTGTCGCTCACAAGTGACACCGTTTCGTCACCTGCACATAATCAAAAATAAATATACAAAATGCTTAAAAAACCAAATGTTTACGATATCTTGATGAATCTTGCGGTGGGAGACCAAATTTTCCAAATTTTTCCTCGAGTCCTTCAGTATTTTGCTTCCGCACACTAATCGGAATGGTGGGAAGAGTTCGTCGTGGTTCCACCGGTTGCGTGGCGATGGCAGGGACGGTGGAGCAAATGGTGGCAGCTTCTGACAAAGAACTCTGTTTAATTTGTCGCAATTAATCCATTTACCGCTGTTTTGTTCAGGAGCATTTCCAGAAAATGGCGTTTCGCGCCCCGAAATGCGTCCCCCGCTGAGACTGGGCGAACCCCTCCCAGAAACATTGGCACTGATCGGAACGACATCGGAAAAATTGTCGGGCAAAGCGGAAATGTCTTCAGTCTCAAAAGAAAAAATTAATGCTGTAATTAAAAGTTCAATGTTTACTTCATCAACAACATTGTCATTTGACGAGCTGACCGAAGAGCCGGCCGCTGCTTCGTCCATTCCCTCCTCCTCGTCCTCGTCACTGACCACGTCAGTCGCTGTTCTGTCGGATACTGAATTGGCCAAACATTGTTTATAAAACATTGACTAATCGAAGACCAATGCTTTCCGTAGCCGTCAAAAAGCGTGTTTTCTTCTCTCCGCTCACCAACTTTCGCCTTTTTGACTGGAGACGTCGGAAAAGTTCCATGATCGACCCTTCGGAGTCCATTCCAATGGGGTCGTTTCGATCGGGGATGTGGAAGAAGAGCACATTCTCAAAAATACGGAGTTGGATTGAAGATTGTTTTGCAATGGTAAACAACAAAGAAATATAATTTTCACCTGGCAAATGCTATGCCCATTCACCGTCGGTTGTTCTTGCCCACTTTTCCCAGTTGCATTCGCGAGACTATCGTTGAGAAAATTTACAGAGGAAGAAGCGGGAAAATTGTTGTTACGCTGGCCCATGCTACGGAAATTGGAAACGGACGAAGTTTGCATAAGGCGTTGATGGCCTCGAGAAGCGGCATTTTGGACTTTGTCCGCAAGACTTTTTAAGCGATTCGAAGTCGGCGAATGTTCCGACGCAAAAGGTAAAACATCGGAAGAATTTTCAACAAATTCATCAGGCAAGCGTTTCAGTATGTTCTTTAAATTCTTACGCAATGCTGAATCACTGATTTCTTCGATTGCTGCAGACTTCAAATATGATTGCTAAACAAGTCAATTGAACCAAAAATCCGAATATACAAAGAACATAAAAATATGGCAAATCGCATAAATATAGCATTTATTAATTTGCCACGGTGCTTCCCAACTCACAATAACATTAATCTCGCGAAGTGTCCCAACAAAGGCCGGTTGTAAGAAGAGTTCAGACCCATTGGAATCCGCAACATGCACAGGAAAAATGGTGTCGATGGACGCGGGGTTGGAATTCAAAATCAATTCCATGGCGACAGTCATCGATTCCTTGAAAGAAAAATAAAGAAAGGAATAAAAACGGAAAACAATGCCTTGTCCAATCGTGCAAGAACCTCTCCGAAATAAGAAGGAAATCGCTGTTCATAGGGCAAAATGGCGAGAGTCTGAAGGATCTGTCCGATTTGCATGAGGTTAAAACGAGCGATGTGACTGACGACAAAAAAGGCAATTTTAATTGGATTGAAACGGAAAATGCAGTGACAAAACCTTATCGGAGTGTCGGAGATTATTCCCAAAGGCTCCGGATTGATAACCGCCGAACACAAAAAATAAGTAAAGATCAAATCAGTGCATATCAGCGCAGCCTAAACTTTGGCATTCCCACAAAACGAAGGAATGAATTCGAAACGACACCTCTTCCCGGCCAATCATTTGTTTCTCAATTAACGCCGTGTACATTTGGCCGACAAGCCAAGTGATGCTCCGCGGAAAGGAAGGCATCGCGTTGAGAATTGCTAATGACGGAAAAGCAATTTAATTTTTAAGAAAATAATTTTAAGCAATGTTACATGAAACGAATTTCTCAGTGAGAATCACCAGTCTGAATTTGAAAATGAAAATGGGGGGGAAATACAGAAAATCACTGCTGACTTGTCCACAATTACTCGTCTGTGCTGCGCCACCTTCTCTTTATAAGACTTGGAATTTTCGTCGGAGCCAAAACGGCGTCGACGTTCCGCCAAAGGAATTCGAATTGGCGATTTGGACGGGTCAATGTCAAGAAAGAGTTCTGTTAAAAGGAAAATGAATAAGAGTCGGTAAGAAGTGAGCACCATCTTGAGAAAGTAGGTACATAATTGGGTCATGCAAAGCAGCCGTAAGAAAAACCTAACAATAAGACGAGAAAATTTTATTTTGTAATAATTAGGGTTAGGGATTCCTTTTTAGGCAAATGCCTAAAATTTTTGCGCATTTGATACGCTAGAGATAAAGCACGAAAAAAGCGTTTTCTGCTTGGTTTGGGATGTCTACGATGACTTTTATAATGCCTAATTTGTTGTTATTTCGTCATTTTTGGAGCTTTTTCAGGACTTTCGAAAAAAATCTTTAACAAAAATACAAAAAAGCAATTTTTTTAAATTATTTACTAATTTCATTTACAATTGAAAATATAATCAAAATCAAGTTTTTTTTTATTTATCCATTTAAAAAGCGCTAATATTTTTTTTTTTGGCTATTCTAGGATTTTTGTGCCTATTTTGCGATTTTTTGTGCCAAAAAAGGAATCCCTAAATAATAATCTGGGATATGCACCGTATTAAAAAATGCTCACTTTGTTGGAGAAAAGCTCCTCGGAAAATGATTTGTAAATGCGTGAAAATGCCGAATTTCCTTTACGCAGCAATTTTCTTGGGTCTGAGCTTTGTACAAGTTGCAGCGTTATTAAATGGCCCAGCAGTTCGAGCACATTTTTCTCATTCTCAGGAAAAACGCATGAGCCGTACATTACGTTGAACAATGCAAAGCCAAGCTCTTCACTCGAATACTAATTGTACGTTTTTTTTTATATAGTGTAAATATTCTCGTATTACCTGCGTAGGAATCTTTTCAGCGGCGTTAATAAATGCCGCAACTGCACGAGGGGCACCCATTAAGAGTTTAAAAACATGACTAAGCTCGGCGGCATGTTGGTTAAGGATTTTATGCGCTTCAACAAAATTGGAGGAATTCAAATTGCTGATCAATTGACAACAATTGTCCGGAGATACACTTAAATCGGAGTTGATCAATTGTCGTAAAATTCCCTGAAACAACAAATGGCAAAACATTTTGTGTAATTTGTTGTTGGTGCCTGTACCTGCTCATGACGACACATCCAAGCCAATCTGCATATCTCCGAAAATTGACTTTTAACCTGTTTTAGCAATGTTTAAAGGAGGGAAAAATACCAGTGTAAATACCTTCGAGTTAAGGTTCCGCAAGACAATTTGCTCGCAATCAATTAGTAAACGTTCAGAACGAAGTCTTTCACATAGTGAGGAAAGTTCAGCGAAATTTGCAAAATTGTTGGGTTGTTTTCTGCTCATTTAGTAATAAAATTCGAATATTTCTAAAATAATAAATAAATAAATTTTAGAGATTTTTTCATTTATTAGGGGTATATTTTCGGAAATTTTTGGGGTCAATTTCTTAGGCGTGTATTTTTCGTTTTTATTGCATTTTTGTTAATAATTTCGGGCAAAACGCCAAATTTTATAAATTTTTTAATTCAAATTTTTTTAGTTTTTTGTGCTAAAATTAGAGCTGAGCGGGACCGGGACCGGGACCGGGACCGGGGCGGGAAATCCCGGTTTTTGAAAAAAAAGAAATCCCGGTCCCGGTTTTGCCAGTCCCGGTCCCGGCGGGACTAAATAAGCACTGGTAAGAATGGGGTCTGGGTGAGAAAAGAGAAGAAAATTGGTGGAGAAGAAAAAATTTTTGAGAAAAAAAATAAATTATTTATTTTCTTTTAAAGCATATTTTCATATGCATAAGTGGATAAGTGGCTAAACCTTTTGACTTTCATTATTTGTCCCTTGGGTTCAATTCCCCGATGGAACAGATAATTTTTTCTTTTTTCTTTACCAATATCAATTGAAATTTAATTAATAAAAAATATTTCTGCATAAAAATTATATTTTTACCTTTTTTAAACAGCCTAAAACCACAAATTAACCTAATATTTGGTCATTTTTTGGCAAATTCTGTTATCAAATCTCACTCAAAATTTTTCCGGCGGCGCCTATCGGCACCGACGGACCCCGCCCCCTCCCAATGTTCCAAAAGTTTTTCAAAAAAACATTGCCTCAAAAACAGCGACTTAAAAATTTTAAGAGATTGTTAATTTGTTAGAAAAATCCAGAATTTTGGGACTCAGAAAATTCCAAAAATTCCCCCCGCCCCCTGAAATGAAAATTTTAAAAATTTTCCAATGAATAATGGAAAAATTCTTCGAAATTAAAAAATTTTATGGGTACCTTTTTGAATTTAGGAAATTTTTGTAACAAAATTCACCAAAAATTTTTAAAATTTTTCAAAAAAAATTTTCTCTTGTGAAAAGTCCCGGTTGGTCCCGGTCCCGGGTTTTTTCGCGGTCCCGGTCCCGGTCGAAAAACTTGGTCCCGGTCCCGGTCCCGACTTTTCTGGTCCCGGCAAATCCCGGTCCCGGTTTTTGTCAAAAATCCCGGTCCCGCTCAGCTCTAGCTAAAATACAAAACTAGAAAATATAGTTGCTAACAACTCAAAAACCTAGCTTAATTAACAACAACCGAAAATCATCTTTTCGTGCGTTTCAGGCCACTGGGAGTTCGGGAAAAAATAATTAAAAAACTATCATCCCTACTTATGAGGCGGGGGGTCTGGAGTTCTAATCCGCTTGGCTGCGGATTACTTTTTATGATGTTTGATGAAAAATCATAGACAAAAACATTGATTTTGCGAAAAGACTCAAATTCTCAGCGCATTTTTTAACAATAATATTAAAAATTTTGAAAAAAAAATCAAGTAGTTGATGCAAAACCCAAAGATAAAAGTCAATATTTTCAAAATCTGAGTTCAAATTCGTATCAGCGAATTTTTTAAGCTTAGAAAAAATGTCTGCCAAATTTTTAACATTTTTTAATCGGTGATTTTAAAAATTTTCGATCGGCCCCTTGGTCAAAATGAAAGTTGACTTATAGTGAATAAAGTACAAATGTTTTGAAAAATTTAGCTATTTTTTCTGTTTTCGGAAAACCTTTTCCAAAATTAAATAAAAGTGATTTGAACATTATTTTGACTCCTTTTTTGTAGAGTAGCACGGGACCGGGATTTTTGACAAAAACCGGGACCGGGACTTACCGGGACTAGAAAAGTCGGGACCGGGACCGGGACCTTGATTTTCGTCCGGGACCGGGACCGGGACCGCAAGAAAAGCCGGGACCGGGACCAACCGGGAATTTTCCCAAGAGAAAATTTTTTTGAAAAAATTTTAAAAATTTTCGTGAATTTTGTTACGAAAATTACCTAAATTCAAAAAGGTACCCATAAAATTTTTTAATTTTCTTTTAGGGGAGGAATTCGAACAATTTTCTATTATTCTCTGGAAAGTTTTTAAAAATTTTCATTTCGGGGGGGGGGAATCTGGAATCTTGGAATTTTCTGGGTCCCAAAATTCTGGATTTTTTAATAAATTAACAATTTATTAAATTTTTTGCTTTTAAATCGCTGTTTTTGTGGCGCTGTTTTCTAAAAAACTTTTGGGAACATTGGTGAGGGGGCGGCAGGGTCCGGCGGTGCCGATAGGCGCCGCCGGAAAAATTTTGAAATGTTGAGTGAAATATGTTAACAGAATTTGTTAAAAAATGACCAATATTTGGTTAATTTGTTACTGTTTAAAAATTAAATAAAAATAAACTTGGAATATTTTATTTATTAATTAAAATTTCAATTACAAAAATGGTAAAGAAAATATAAAAAATATTCTGTTCAAGTGGGGAATTGAACCCAAGCGAAAAATAATGAAAGTCAGAAGGTTTAGCCACTAGACCACATAACGACGTGAAAAACAAGGCAATATATAAAATAAATAATTAATTTTTTTCTCAAAGATTTCTCCTTCTCACCAATTCCCTTCTCTTTTCTCACCCAGACCCCCATTCTTACCAGTGCTTATTTAGTCCCGCCGGGACCGGGACTGGCAAAACCGGGACCGGGATTTCCATTTTTTCAAAAACCGGGACCGGGACCTGAAAAAACCGGGATTTCCCGACCCGGTCCCGGTCCCGTGCTACTCTACTTTTTTGTCCTCAATGAAAGCGGATTTTTCCCTTTGCGGACTTAAGCAAAAAAATAAATTATTAATATTATAAACATCTATACAAATTAACAATACATTTCTCTTTCAAAGAATATTATTCTGAAACAAAAGCCATCCTTCCTTCTCTGTGAGATTGCACGCACCCAACTTAATTGATTTTGATTTAAGTATTTACTAAACCTAAAAAATAAACATACGGCCTCAATGAATGCTTTCTTTTCAGAATCTGCACGTGTTGTCCAACCAATCCGCAGACAATTTGAATCAACTGCCATCTTAAATTTAATTTGTTATTTTTTATAAAATTTTACAAATGAGAACATGTTGAGCTTCGCTCGATACTTACGATTGTTTAATTAGTTTTTAAGTTTGGCTCAATACGGATTCCCCATTTTCCAATAGTCAAAATTTCGACTCTCATTGGTAAACGAACAAAAGTCCGTAAAAATTTATAATTACACGAAACACTAAAAATATGGGCATTTTCAATTTTGGTTACGGGCCTGGAGATATGATAAGATTTAAGCGATAGAAATATCACATTAGCTCGACAAATGAAGTAATGGTTGTTTTTCTTACTTTTACCAGCTCCGCCACCAATTTCTTTCCGATTCCCTGTCGCTGTTGGTCCGCTCTGACGCGTATATTGTCGATGGTTATGTAAGGTCCAGTCCAAGTTGAAAATGCGCAACGATGAAACAATGCCATGCCAAGAATGGCACCGTCGGAAACATTCTGGGCTTGAACAACACAAAGACCAAAAAAACGACGCATCAGTGAGAATTTCTTTTCGGCAGAAGTCGGTTGGATGGAAACATCCAATGAACGCCAGCACTGAAAATTGAAACGATTAAAGAAGGAAGGAAGAAAGGAGAATGTGACCTCAATCAGATTCACAGCGGACTTCTCATTTTCAGCGTCCAGCGAAAAAACAGCAAATTTAATATGCGGCAAACACTCTAAAAAAAGAATACGCATTTTGCCATTGTGAAAAGAGAGACCCTTAGAATTGCGTATGATTGCTTCAAATTGGTTGGAATCAATGCGCCAACACGAGAAGCCCGTCTCCCCATCGACGTTCGTAAGGTTACGAGCACCCAACGAAGTGTAAAAGCGAATTGCATTAACGTTATTGGCAAGCACATTCCATTGAAACACATCACAAGCCATTTCGTTAGAAAACTGAAGTTGATTTGTTGAATTACAACAACCAAACCAATGAAAAGACCTTCTTTAATTCGGTCATGAACTGAGATCCCAATTTTTGGCGACGGAAGTCCGGACGGATGTACAAATCCTCGAGAAAAAAGACCTACAAATTCAATTCTTTTTAAATTTCTTCTCATATAAAATTTGCCACTTTTCCAAACTCAGTCGATGGAGCGATAAAATAAATGGCATAACCCGCCACGATCGTTTCGCCATCTTTGGTTGCAGTAGCAATTAGCGCTCGTGTTGCTCCATCTTTCAGAAAAATTCGCAAATGGTCGGCGTTGAGTTTTGGCCCATTAGGCATTTTTAAAGAATCCGCAAGTTCCTTAATTTGATTTTCAAGTTTTATGAGCAAATGGGTGCGAATTCATTAAAAAACAACACCTGAATGAGCGAAGTCAAAACCTCTGCATCATTGGCACCGTTATTGTTAAAAGAGGCTTCCCTAATAGTGATGTCAAAATTATTTTTACTAGAATCCATATTCGTAGCTTCTTACTCTAAATCAGTAAAATGCATAAGTCCGACAGACTCTCAAAAATCACCGGAATGTGGGCATTAAAAAAAATATATATTTTATGTGGTAGAAACTGTACAAGTACCAAATTCTCAGAATGTGTAATCGGAAGAAAAAACCCATATGCCGCACTCGCCCGGAACCGTCTCTTCTGCTGGAGGGTGCTCTTTTCAAATTTAAAAAGATCGCAAAAAATTAATTTCAGAATCCGTAGACACATAGAAATTTGGGAAATATCTTTCAAATAATCCAAAATATATGTATAGCATCGACGTCTTTCGATCTGTTTGTAAAAACCCGAAAAACTTTTGGCTCTATTGCAGTTTACACGACCAAAAAAAGACACGAAAATAAATAATTTGACAACTACAATCAGGTGAAAAAGTTTGCCCCAAGAACGAAAGGCCATTAATGTCCTGATTTGTCAGATTTGTCCTGATTTGGGGGTAGCGATCAAAATTAGTCCTGATTTCTTAAATAAACTCATATTTTTGAAATTTTATGGCATAATATCACTATTTTATCAAGAAAATAAGATTTTGGGCAAAATTTAAACAATTTTTTGGACAAAATCTGTTAGCGAATCGCATTAAAATCACAAAATTTTCCCGGCGGCGCCTATCGGCACCGCCGTACTCCCCCCCCCCCCCAATGTCTCCCAAAATTTTTGGAAGAAGCGCGCCGCAAAAATTTGTTTTTAAAAGTTAAAAAAAATCGTCGCTTGCTTGGCTTTTAATTGCAAAAATTACCCTTTTTTGGTGAAAATCTGTTAACAAATCATAACCAAATACAAAAAATTTTCCGGCGGCGCCTATCGGCACCGCCGGACCCCCTCCCCCTGCCCGTTCACCTAGTTTTTTGAAAAAATGCGCCGCAAAAAAAATTGTTAAAAATCTGATTTTTTTGATCCCGAATGCACTAAAATATATACGATTTGCTTATTTTCTCCCCAAAATCATTAAAGATGTAATTGTTGGCGAAAAATATAATATTTAATAGAGACCGGACGGGACCGGGATCCCGCCGGGATTTTGCCGGGACTCCCGGTCCCGGGTTTTTTGGACAAACCACCGGGACCGGGAGTCCCGTTTAAAACGGGAGTCCCGGGTCCCGTCCCGGTCCATTTTCCAAGTCCCGGTCCCGGCCATTTGGGCCGGGACTAACGGGACTAAATTTCATCAGTGAAACTGCACCAAATTTGAAAAAAATTATAAAAAAAATTTCGAATTTTTAATCAAAATTTCAAAAATTTTGAAAAAGTCCCGGTCCCGGCGGGATCCCGGTCCAAAAATTGGGACCGGGACCGGGAGTCCCGGTCCCGGGATCCCGTCCCGGTCGATTTTCCAAGTCCCGGTCCCGGCCATTTCAAAATTCCGGTCTCTAATATTTAATACCTTTTTGATCGAATAAATTGTAAAAATAACTGTTTTAAAGCTATTTTGCAAAAGGTTCTGATTTTCGACCCCAAAATCTTATTTTTTGGGTCCGATGTTCTGATTTTGAAATCTGACATTTATTTTGACTAATTACGAATCCCGGACCCGAATTCGAACAAAGTCGAAAATTCAAATTTTTTTAAATTTACAATTTTGCTCTAAAATTGATTAAAACAAGCTAAAATTAGTCACAAAATCATTAAAACACCAGAAAATGTCATTCTGTACAGATTCGAAAAAAAGTAAATTTTGAACTTTCGGCTTTTTGTTCGAGTTCGGGTCCGGGATTCGAAATTAGTCAAGACGAATGTCAGATTCGTAATCAACGACTCAGAAAAGCCCAAGGAAAAGCGTACACGACTTTTTTCCAAATTTATTTTTTTCGAAAAATGGGGGGGGGGGGATAAACTGCACTATTACCAAAAATTTCTACTAGGTTTGTTAACTTTTAATGCCTATCAAAAAAGTCGGCTGTAATATAGAATGGGCCCGTTAAAAAACCGCCTAAAATTAGTTGCAATCAATCTTTGAAAAGTAGTTTAACAAACAGAAAAAAAAACATGTTTTTCGTGCGTTTCATGCCACGGGGAGCTCAAAAATTAGGGGTCATTTGAGACGGGGGTCTGGGGTTCGAATTCGCTGGGCTGCGGATTATTTTTAAGATATTTATGAAAAATAATGGACAAAAACATTGATTTTTGCAAATCTGATGAGCTCTAATTCGTGATAAGCGCATTTTTTAAAAACAGTAAAATTTTGAAAAAAATCAAGTATTTGAGGAAAAATCAATTAGGTATTTTGCAAAATGAGCTCAGATTCGTAATTAGCACCTTTTTTACCCCAGCAGGAAAGATAAAAATAAAAATTTTTAAAGTTTAGATGCAACCACACCTTATTTGAATAAGGCTATTCGCACGGGTAAAACAGAGAGAATTTCCTTTCAATTGTCAAAAATTTATTTTGAGTTTTTATGATGTTATTTATACAGAGCCAACAAATCATTAAGAAAATAAAGACCCAACCCCTGCCTTAAATAGTTTTTCTTTTTCATCACAAATGGCTTCTTCCACAGCTTCCTCTTCCTCGGCGACCAATGAACAACAAAAAATAGTGAATGGCTTTCAAAAGCTTCGTGAATTGCAACAGGCGACCATCAACGAATTAAGCAAAATTCAAACTGAGCAGAGGGAACACACGTGCGTTTTGGATAATTTCTTAAACACAATTCTGCCGTTTAGGACTGTGCTTAAGACTGTGCAGTCTCTTGAACCGAATCGCAAATGTTTTCGACAAGTGG
The DNA here is from genome assembly GCA_023374025.1 of Heterodera schachtii. NCBI lineage: Eukaryota > Metazoa > Nematoda > Chromadorea > Rhabditida > Heteroderidae > Heterodera > Heterodera schachtii. The sequence continues at coordinate 479,732 of SIJG01000055.1, forward strand.
GAGACACACTTTTCGAATTTACGGCGTCAGAATTAATTGTGCTATTGGAAGAAACAATTAAAAGGGTAAGCATTTGGAGTACCATTCAATAGAATTTGAGGTGGGTATGATTATTATTGTTTAGAGGACCAAAATATGAAAAAAAAAAAAATTAATTGGCACTTACATTTTGTCAGAGGTTTCCATTTGTCCTTATTCGGATTGTTCGAAATGGATGCCGGATTCATGTCCAGTGACCCCGAAAAACCTTTTGAATATGTTTTCACGGCTTTCAAAAACAAATTTTTTTCGAGGAATGTTCGAGGGTCGGATTCGCCAAAAAGAAGGCCAGATTCGTCTTAGCGCTTCGAAATACCCCAAAAAACATGTTAATAAAATTTTAAGAAAAGTTAAAAAATTTTGGGACCAGTAAAAGACATTTGCTATTGTTACCATTTAAGACCAGCAGAGGGGAGGGGCTTTCCTGATTTGCAAAGCATTTTGAATTTTTTGGTCGAATTTTAAATAATCAGCGAGTTTTTCTAAATTCTGTCACTATCATTCTAAGGCAGTTTTATTTTCCCACTTGAGTTCAAACAAAGAGTGGACGAATTGGAAAACCAAGTGGTCAAAGTTGGCGAGGACATCAACGCGTACAAAGAAAAGCACAACATCCGTTTTCTGAGCAACAAGGACGTGATCGAATTGCAGAAGAAGCAAGCTCTGTCCAAAATTTCCCAGCTCGACCTTGGCCCGGGTGGAAAATCACAATAAGACGGACGGAGTCAGTTGCTAGCAAAGTAATTTGTTTGTTTGGAATAAATCTTGTTTATCACTCCTTGTTATCTACATTTTACTTATTACAATATTAGCACAATTAAAAATGGCACTAAATAAAAGAAAATCAAATAGGAAAACATTTTGGAAAATCAGGTAACAAACAAAATTCTCGAGTCAAAAAAAAATTATAAAATCGGACAAGGTACACAGAGCAAAGACCCGTGGTTCGTCGGCAGGAGCAATAGCATTGGGCACTAAACGGGTTCATTTTCTCTCAAAAAAGTTCTATCATTGATCACAGATGCACATAGGCCTTGGCGCTCTAAAGTTTTCCGACTTAGAAAAAGTAAGCAATTTAATAGTTAATTATCAGTATAATATTTCCCAATATGAAACCGAGAATGCGAAGTCGTTTTTCCACTGCATTTTTGTACTTTAACAAAACAGTTTTGTCCTGCTCATTTTGCACCTTAAAATTAACGTAATATGATAAATGAAAAATATCAAAACTGACCGTGTAAAGAAGAGTGTGTAACATCATATAAGCAGTTTGGTACCGTTTTGGACATAAATGCGGGTTTCCAAACAGTTCGTCGAGCGCCGCCGATTGGCACAAGTCGATGGCATGTTGATACATAATGCGTTCCGCAGAAACAACCATCGCTTGAGGGTCTTGGCCGGGAATTCCCAACGAAGCCAACTCTTGTGACCGGGCCAAACACTAGGGCAGAATAATTATTGCAAATTTTGTGATGTATCATTTACATACATAGTGGTATTTCTCATTGAGTTGATTTAACACATTTTGAACGGCAGACGATGGGTGCAAAATGCTCGCGTTAACTAAAAGAAATTGAAAGTTGGCCGCATTTTTGCATTTTCGTTTGTACTTTGTTTTTGAGCCATTACGAGTGCGGAAGAAAGGACATGCAAAGCTCTGACATAAAGCACCAATTGCTCCGCCCGGCGGTAGGCATCCGACTGATGTTGGCGCTGTTCGAGGAAAGGTTTGTCAGTGTGATAATTCCGTGAAAGGGCACCGATTTCCGCTTGTTTCCCTCCATCGCAATTGCCATCGGATTCGTTTTGTTCTCCGCTACGCTCGCAATTGCTTCAATTAGGTCCAACACGAAGCGCAATTTAGCCAGGGTTTGTTTGTGTCCGGCCCCGAGGAGTGTCTCCTGCTCCAATTCGGGGGGCGGGTCGGGTGCATCGAATAGAAAATTCTCAGGGGAACGATCTGCGGTGGACGGCGCCTTGTCATTCGTATCTGCATTTTGGATAATCATTTCGCTGTTGTCGGTGATAGACGGTGACGGACCATCGCCGACACTTTCAATTCGCTTTTCCCTTTCGCCAGCACATGTGCTTTCGGCCATTTGTGAAATAACATCAGATTCTTCTGAAACACGAAAAAAACGAGTTGGCCTTACGCCGTTGCTTTTTTACCCATGTATTCTTCCGTGAACGGCAATTGGATCGGGTCTTCCATTCCGACTTCATCTTCGTCCATTTCACTTAAAATAAACGGAATAATTACAATTTGAAAAATTGGAATGCCTTTCTGTCCCTTTCGTCTCATTGATCACTTTGAATTCGATTTTCTTCTGATTGTGCGCATTTAATCCGGAAACGGTGGGTGGTGGCGTTGTGTTCTGAAATCGGATGTTGTCCAACTCCTTAGCCGTCTTCTCCGCCTCTTTTTGTTGTTGGCCTCCAATCGAAGTCATAACGAAGGTAGCAGACTTTGGAATTGCCATCATTGGGAATTTGCCATTTCCGTCCGTTGTTTGAGAAGGAGCGTTCGAAGTGGACGGCTCATCAATTGCAGTCGTATTGCGACGTAATCGGCCAGAGACCGGAAGAGAGGAACGTGAAGCAGCACCACCACTCGTCTTTTGCTGGTCATAGACAATGAAACGGGCTAAAAATGCCTTAAAAAGGTTTTGTCTCTAAATTTCAATGCCCACTTTCAGGCAATTGAATCTCTTCCACCGAAGGAATCAATGCAATCGGTTCTTTGAGCTTCTTCTCTTCCCCAAATACGTCCGTTCCCTTCCCGTGCCGTTGCTGCTCCTCTAAACTCGTCTGTCGTTCTATTGACTGCTGACTTCTGTTTGACGCATTCCGTCTTTCTTCCATTTTGGCAAAAGCGTGCCGTTTGTTCGGCACAGGGACAGCCTTTCCGATATTTGGTTTTTGGCGAGGAATGCTGCTGTGAACCTTGAAGATGCAATTCAAACAATAAATTCAATGCAGCAGTAGCTAACTTGCACTTGTTTGACCGGGTTTTCCAATGAACCGGTCGAAGAACCGCCCGACTGTTGAAGGCTTTGCGGGGAATTCGCTTTTGTCCGTTGGATTTGGTTAAATTGATGACGGGTCTCTTGCAGAGGCGGAAGAAAAGTGAAGTCAGTCGATTCATTCATCGCGGCTGCGTTTTGGGAACGGTCGAGCGAAGTCGGCCTCGCCAGGGGAAAGGAGGGGGCACGTGAGTGGGAGGGTGGCGGCACTTGGCGCCGCAAAACGCCCGGGGCGTGCGCATTTCGCACGGACTGAGGCTGAAAAGACAATTAATGAGTAAAACCAAATGTTCTCGTAAGGCCAACCGCATAAAAAGAAATCAACGAAAGGCCAACTTACTAAGTGTCTGTGGCCATCCGCAGAAGGAATTCGTTGGTGTGAAGTTGCGTATCGTTGTGGCGACTTGCAATTGGGCCCATTTTGCGTTTGTGTGGGACTCCCGGAAAATTTAGGCCGATTTTGGGTGGGTTGGGCTTGAACTTCAGCGGATGGGCGACGCACCAAATGACGCGAAGGTGAAACATTCGAAGTTGGCAATTCGGTGGTGAAAAACGGGTGATTGAAGAAAGAGTCTGATAAATTGTAAAGATTAGCTGATTAAGAGTGAAAGTGATAGGAAGGCACAGACTTACTGAATTCAATCCGATCCAATGGATTCTTTTTCAAAAGGCTCATTAGTAAATCGGACAACAAGGCTGAACAGAAATCCGGGATGTTTGGCTTCAACTCCGCGTGTCTTTCGTAATAATTTCTGAGTGCCTGTGGCGTTTGTGCCTTAATTCGATGTGTCCATCACTTTTTCTCTAATTAGTCCAAATATTTCTGAACATACCACAAATGGCGCCTTTCCGGTTAGACACTGGTAAATGATGGTGCCAATAGACCAAAGGTCTGCCTTGGCTCCGTAATTGTGAGACATGATCACTTCCGGTGCCATGTACATCGGAGAGCCGCAGAGAGTGCCGGCCATTATCCCTTCGGGTAGAGAACGGGCGAAGCCGAAGTCGGCCAACTTCACGACCAGCTGAGAAGGCAGCGGGACGAGGGGATGGCGAGGATTGCACAACAAAATGTTTTGGGGCCTGCGAACGATTTTCAGTAAGGAAAGAATGGGAATAGCGCAAATAGCCCCCTTAATATAATATTTTAATTGCCTTACTTCAAATCTCTGTGGACAATCGCTTTTCTGTTCAGAGCCTCCAACGCCCGCGCAATTTGTGCAAAAAAGTGCTGAATGGTGAGTTCGTTGAGCGACTGTCTGCTGAACAGATACTCGGCCAAGTCCCCGTGGTTGCAATATTCCATCACCAAGTACACGTGGGTACTGGTCTCAACACAGCGCAACAGTGACACCAAATTTTCATGTTGTAACCCTTTCAATTCCTAGGAAAACAATTATTGTAAAATGGAGACATTATTTTCTTTTTTTTTTTAATTTTCATTAAACACCGATAAAAAAGTAACGGACCTGAAGAATTTTGATCTCTTTGGTGAGTAAATTCTTCGCCTTGGATAAATTCTTCTTCGCAATCGCTTTGATCGCCACTTCTTTGTTCGTCTGAAATGGCTTTCATTTGTTGTATTGCATTCAATTTTGCCTATGCTTAGTAATAATTACTTCTTTATGGCGTCCTTTGTAAACAACGGCAAATGCTCCGTGGCCGATCACTTCACCGCCATAACAAAAGCCTTCGATTTCCTCCATTTTGTGGGCTTTGCGTGAAGAAAGCATAAAAACGTTTTCAAAGGCAGAATAATAAACAAAGCACCTGAAGATTTTTGACAGGAATTCTTATTTATTTATTATGGGTAAATTGTTAAGGCTTAAAAAATAGCTACACATCATTTTGATCAAAAAAAAAATTATGCAAGCATTATTTGTAGGTATATATTTATTATTTGATTGAGGGGAAGTTCAGTCGCTTTTTGTAGAGACCTAAACCGAAAAAGAAATCGATTCCGAGTGGAAGGTCATGTATTTTTTATTTAATTAAGCGAATAAAAGGTTAATTGTGCGTAAAGAATGGCGATTAATCTTACATTGAAGAGATTTTCCCTTCATCTTTTTTATCTCATCAGATTGTACAAATGAGCGCAAACATTTGGGGTGGTAGGAGGGAGGGGATGGACTCGGAGTAGAAATGTACGACAAAACGACGCATGAAATACTGCGAATGCAACGGATAAGCAATTATAAGTGTATTGTGCCTATTTCTGGTTGAGTTGCTGAACTCGAAAATCAGAAAAAATTATGTGATGGTCAGAAGAGAAAGAAGCAATGGGGGAAGCCAGCTGGGTCATCTTCAAATTGTTAACCCTCCATTCGCTTGTCGTATCACTTTAAAAGAAAGAAAGAAAGAAGCGAGAGTGGAAGGATATGCAAGGGGCAGAAGGGGGGGGGGGAGGGGGCTTCGGGATTCAATGGAGAAAGAGTTGGCATTTTGGGAGTCGGGCCGGTCCTTCGCAAACTCTTTTTCTCTCTCCGTCTCACTTTCTCTGTCTCTATAGGCTTTGTCTTTCTCCGTTTATGCTTAAACCCCTCCTTCCTCGCGGTCGCAGACTTATTAATGATGAAGATTTTGTTAGTATTGGACGACTTCTTTGGATAAAGCTTTGGCCGCTTTTCTCGTCATCCGGAGGCCTTCCTGCTGACCGAGGAGCTTTTGCTCTAACACCGCCGCCTCCCTCTCTCCCTCCGCCGTATTTCGTAGATACCATCGTCGTCTCTCCACCATCCCTTTCTTCAACCATTCCTCACTCTCTTCTGCTGCTTGTCTCCATCGATTTCCTCTTTTTTATTGCATTCTCTCTTTCTTCCCCTGCTGCTGTTTTAACCCGCAACGAATGCCAGCCATAACAAACGGCTTAAAAATACATATACAGCAGGGTTACCCTTGAAAATTTCCCGAAATAAGTACATCGCTGGTCAAAAATAAGTTTTAGGGGTGAAAAATAAGTACATTTTTTAAAAAATGTTTCCACAACTTTAAATCGCATTTTTATTCAACAAAATCAAAAATTAGCAACATAGTTCTCTCCGCCAACTATTTTTCTGAGCAATTCCGGCTTAGAAATGAGAAATTTATACATTTCCGAAAATCAATTTTAAGATTTTAACAATTTTTTTCGGCGCATTTTTCCGAAAAATTTTTTGGGTATGGGTGAGGGAAGAGCGTCCGGCGGTGCCGATAGGCGCCGCCGGGGAAATTTTTTGAAAATTTAATGCAATTTGTTAACAAGTTCTATCCAAAAATGAACAAAATTTGCGATCTTGGGCTAATTTTTAAGAGAAAAAATAGGATTTTTGGGGGCCGGCGGTGCCGATAGGCGCAGCTGAGGGAAAATTTTAAGAATTTTTAATCACTTTTGTTAGGAATTAGCCAAATTTTTCAGAAATTTCCTCTTTTAAATGAAAATAAGGCACTAAAAATTACGATTTTGAGCCAATTTTTTTTTAAAGAGAATAAGAAACCTCCGAGAGAAAAATTTGAATATTTAACTGAATCTTGTTAAGATTTTTCGTATTAATTCGCTTCAAAAAACATTTCTTTCAAAAATTATCATTTAAAAATCTAAATTTCTCTCTGAATCCAAAAAATAAGTACAAAATAAGTACATTTAGCTCAAATAAGTACAATACTTACAAATAAGTACATTTTAAATTTATAAGTTTTGGACCCTCCAAATAAGTACAATACTTACAAATAAGTACAAAGGGTAACCCTGATATACAGTCAGGTGCAAAAGAATACATCAAAAAAAATTTTTTCGAAAAATTCGATTTTCTCTAAAATCTAGCAAGTAAAAAATTCCATTTTATGCCAAAATAAAGTTCAAATATTGTGCTAATAAATGGACAAGAAACTGCCCCGGTAACTCTCTTCTTTGTCGAGAAAATTGGTCATGACCCAAACAGAATTGGAAAAAATAAATTTAAAAAAAACTTAGATCACTTCTTATTGTTTAGGGAAATCCAGCGAAAAGATTGTATTGTTTTTTCGGGATTCACATTGGCATTAGCATAATTACTGATTGGCATTAATATATGTGATTGTGACTATTGGAGACAAGATTGTTATTGAAATCGTTTAGCGATTGATGAGATGCAATCCGAGCATCGGCATCCATCGCGGTACTTCCTTTGCTTTTGGGACCACCCGCCGCAGTTTAGTAGGCAAATAACCTTGGTCATCTTGAAGACGTGGAGTTTTGGAGTTTTGTTTAACTGCAGTTGGGAGTATAAGTTAGGGCCGCTCAGAGGCAAAAAGGTAATAAAAATTAATTTCCAAATTTTCGGGGATTAAAATTCGTATAATTATCTGCCAAAATTAATTTGTAAATGGAAAATGATCGTTCTACGTCGCAATATGTCAGAGGAGCAAATTTGTAAAATACTGAAAGATCGGACTGATCAGTGAACTTTGAAACCGGCGATTGACTGACGGCAATTCAAAATTCCAATTTGATATTTTTACAATTCGGGCGACGAAAGTGCCGGGTCGGAAAACAAAGTTTTCGTACATTTGGCTTTCGATTTGCTGACCAAAGTGAATCCAAAGGATCAGCGAGAGAAGTAAAAAGCCGAGCATAAGGAAAAGCACGTCAAAAAGCGCAAAAGGAAAAGAAAGGCATAGGCAGGGAAAGGAGAAAAGCGAATTCAAAGAAAAGAAATGTCCAGAAAAGCTTGAAGGAAATTGACACTTTGGCCGGACGGACATTCCAACGGACGGTGCCGAAGAACGACCGGTGGGCGCAGCGGAAAGAAGAAGCGACCGGCCGGAGTTAATTGGCAAAGGCACTCTCCGGCAATGGTCGGCCATTATCGGCTAATTTGCTTGTCCCGTTGACTTGACAAATGCAATGCCCAATGGCACACTCTTTCCCTTTTTCTCTTTGGTTTTGCCATTTTCATAATTATGTAATTAGCATCAGCAAATGAATGTGTTGTAATTTCCGTTCTTCCCAAATTACATTTGCATTTTCTTCTTCCTTTTTCCTTTTCTCATTTCCGCTTTTTTCCCTTAAATTCGTTTCTTTGGCATTTCATTTTTGCCGTTCCCTTAATTTTCCCTCAAATTCACACACTTTTTGTTTGTTTTTTCATTTTCCTCTTTGCCCCTCCTCCATTTTTGCCCTTTCCTCTCAATTCAATTTATTCGATGAGTTTCACCGCACTTTGGCAAGCGAACCCAACAAATGCCATCAAAGTCAACGGGGCAATGATTCTCCCCCTCTTCAGTTCAACCTAATTCGATTTCTCTTTTAGTGCTTCTGAATCGGCTTCTTCTCCAATCGCTTCTCAATTTGTCCGCTTTTCCTCTGCCATTTCAATTTTCCTGCGAATTCCCTTTTTTGCCTCCCTCTGCCATCCTTTGCCTGTTAAGTTGTGCTCTCGGCTTCTTCTCCTTTTTGGTCTTTCTTTCAAAATAGGAGACATTCCCTCCTCCCCCCTCTTTCCGTGCCGTGCCGTGAGAAGCAAAAGAGGGCTTCGCTCATTCTTCGCCTTTTTCTTTTCCATTTACCTTTCTAGTGTTTCATCCGAATATTTCTCCGTCCCCTCTCTCTCTGTCTCTCTCTCTCTCGCTCTCTATCCTTCTCTCTTTCTATGCTTTCTCTGCTGCTTCTTCTCCACCCCTCTCTTTTTCTCGCCCACCATTACCTCAGTCATTCCATTTTTTGCTCATAATTGCCACTTCCTTTACATCCTCTTTTCCTTGTTAAGTCCATTAAATTTCCGATTTTTAATTTCTTTATTTTTAACGCCCAATTTTATAATTGTTTAATGCGGGAAAAGAGAGAGAGACAAATAAATAATTTGGTGAAAAATTGGCATTGGATATGAATGCCATTGGAATTACAATTTTAACTCACCGGAGCGCCGTTTTCTAAAAGCATTTATAATGGAAGCCTTATTCCCTCCCCCCCCCCCCCCCCGCTTCTCCTATTTTTATGTTGCTTCTTCCTCTTTTTTATCCGTTCGGGAGAACGGGAAAGAAAATCTGACACTGTGAAAGTGTGTAAATAAAGGTGCCCTTTCTCTTTGTCCCCCATTGTTTTGGCCTCTCCCCGGCGGGGGGCGCGCGGCGGGGGGACTGATCGATGCTTTCAACACCCCCCGCCGGCTGAATGTTCCGTCCCTCATTCTTCCGGGCCCTCCTTTCTGCCCAAAATGTCCATCCGTCGCGAAACTGTCACGGCCAGGACGGCCTTCGCTAAAAGAATCACTCCCGGCGACAGATCCAACTCCTTCTCGGGCCCCTCCTTTTCTGCTCGTTCGTTACGTCGCAAAATGATTGAATTGGACGATGACCTCGTTGTCCCCGGCATGCATCCGTTCGGGCAAACTTCGGGCGGCGCCGATTGGGTCGACTCGCCCGGGCCCGCGGACGCCATTCGCTGTGAAGAGCCATGTTCGCGAGTGCTGCTCACCATCACGGCCAAGTGCTTATCTTAGCCTTTGTTTGTCCCGACCCGTTTGATTGGCAATTGGTTGGAATTAAATGATTTGCCTCAAGGGATTTGCTGGACTTGGACCCCGACGAGTGCATCGACCCATTTTGTAAGGTCAGTGTGTGCGAGGCGTCGTCGATGGCACCGCAAAGGCAATGGGAAGTGCTTGGCCAGACGGAAGTGATCGGAAACACTTGCGATCCGGAATGGAGCACCAAAATTTGTCTGACATTCTTCTTTGAGGAGCAGGTAATTAAGAAGAAGAAGTCGTGTCGAAAATGGTCAGCTGAACGAATTCGAAATGAATCAGTCGCGCACTTACAATTTCCGTTTCTGATCAGCAAAGACTGATGTTCGAAGTGTTCGACAAGAACAGAGAGGGACTGAACCCGGCAGTACGAATATACCCAAAACGAATTGGCCAATGCACAATGTAACGGACAGTCAATTGGCCAACATTCCTTTGCTTTTGTTGGACAGGTTACTGCACGAAATTGTGGGCGCACATATGAACAGATTGAACAGCCAGCTGATGTGACTGGCCAGTTAATTAAAACCGAAAACCAAACGCATTAAGGGAGGAGGGAAAAGCCGTCGGATGGCTAACGGTGACGGCGGAAGAATTGAGCGTAGGACGGCAAGAGTCGGTGTATTTTGTGGTCAGCGGGACCAACCTGGACAAGAAGGACCTTTTCGGGAAGTGCGACCCCTTCCTCAAAGTGAGCCGAATCAACGCGGACGGCACGTGAGCAGAACAGACGGACAAATAATGGGCTCGACAAAATGGCACTGATCAAGTTTCAGAATGCAATTGGCCTACCGAAGTCGGTACCACGAACAGAATCTGAACCCCAAGTGGAAACCGTTCGAAATTCTCACGCAGCAACTTTGCTACGGGGACAGAGACCGACCATTTCTGATCGAAGTTGGTCTTCTGGCATTCTGACAAGGACCAAGCCAAGCACTCTTAGTGCATTTCAGTGCTTTGACTGGGACCAAGACGGCGACCATGATTTGGTCGGGGCATGCCAAACGACGGTCAGCCGACTGATGTGCGGGATGGACAAGGAATTACCGGTAAAGATCAGTTGAGGGGGATAAGAAGAAGGAAAGCAACGAAAGGGGGGGGGGGATGAGCAGGGGAAGGAGAAGCTTAGGGGCTATGAGAAACGGAAGAGATAAATGAGGAGAGGGAGTAGGAAAGAGGGGGAATAACATTGAGGAATAGAAAACCGGGGAAAGGAAGGAGGGGAAGAGAAGCGGGGGAGGCGGGGGAGTCACTCCGCTTGACCACATAAAATGAATCTTTTTCAGCTGATCAACGAAAAGAAGTTGAAGAAGCACAAGAAGTACGTCGACTCTGGTCAGATTCACTTCCATCGCGTGGGTCCTTCGGCCGATCGCTCGTCCATTGGTCCGCTCACTTTTCGCTGATCACTTTAGGTGTTCCTTTGGCAAGACTACACTTTTCTTGACTTCATCCGTGGCGGGTATTATCCCTTTTCTTATTTTTGCCATTTTCTCAATTTCGCCATTAGGACTGAGTTGGATTTCACCGTCGCCATTGACTTCACTCGTTCCAATTTGCCCATGAAGGACCAATCGTCGCTTCACCGCTTCGACCACAGCAACCGCCCAAACCAATACGAAATTGCGATCGGAGCCATCGCCGAAATATGCCAACATTACAGCAAAAACAAAGTCCGATCGCTTTTTGGCATTTCCGCTAATCACTTTTTTCAGCTTTTCAATGCTTATGGCTTCGGTGCCCGAATTCCTTCTTTGGATGACAAAGTTCACTACAACTTCCCGCTGGTAAATTATCAAACTGGTCGGAACAAAAATGAAGTAACAGACGAACATTAACAAATACCGAAACTGATCAATCACTTAATCTATCAACAGTAATCACATTTTTAATCCAAATTGTTGGTCCATTTATCAGTAAGAAACTGACCATTGATCATTTGTTGATCAAACAAAACTGATCACCCATCAAATCCATCTTATGTCTGTCCGTTCCTCGCCTCGTGCCATTTCGTTTCGTTCAGAACTTGGAAGTCAATGACCCGCGCTGTCGCGGCGTCGACGGACTTTTGGAGGCGTATGCCATTGCGCTGTCACACGTGGAGCTCAGGTGGACCGACCCACCCGCTTCTGTTGCTTTTCGTTTTCGCTTCTCACTGCCAATTGCTTTCAGTGGGCCCACCGATTTCACGCCGACCATTCGTTTGGCCGCTCGCCGTGCCGCGGCATTGCCCGAAAATGGCAGTCGCTACTGCGTTTTGCTGATCGTCACCGATGGGGCGATCACCGATTTTGAGGAGACCAAGGAGGAAATTGTGAAGGTATTTACAGGCTGTTTATCTGCACGGTTTCTCCTTTCAATCATATTCACCGTATCACTCATCTCTGTTACCGTATTTTCTGCTCAGCATTCATACCGTATGCCCTTTCCCCACTTACCGTGTCCCCCCCCCCATCTTTCGGCTTCTGCTCTTCCCCTGTCCATTATTGTGATCGGCGTCGGTTACGACACCTTTGAAGAGATGAAAGTGTTGGACTCGGACAGAAGACTTCTCTCCTCCCACAAAAAATTTGCAAAAAGAGACATTGTCCAGGTGCTCCCCAACTTCGATGACCATTTTTGGCATTTTCCTCAGTTTGTACAAATGCGCAAGTTTTTGCCGCCCCATCGGTCGCTGACTGAGCAGGAATTGGCCACAGCGAAGGCCAAATTGGCCAAGGAAGTGCTGTTCGAAGTGCCCGCTCAGCTGATCGGATATATGAAAGTGAATTGGCAAAAGGGCGACAAAAGGCGCAAAAGGGACAGACAATTGGACCATTTCAGTCAAAAGGCATTTGTCCGCGACCGCCCGACGACCCTTTCACTGCGGTGAATCAATGCGAAACATTGGCACAACGATTTATGAAATGGGAAAGTGGCGAAAGTGGCGGAACAGAGGGGACGGCACAACAGCAGAGGAGAAGCAGCAGTCTGAAGAGCAGCAAAGAGATGCTGCGGGCAATGCAACAGAAAAGGGCATCCGCCGGTGAGTGCCCCGAGGGACGGAAAAAGGAAAAACGGGGAAAATGCCGAAATGAGAATGGCATAAACAGTGGAGGAGGGAGAGAGAGTTGAGGGAGATAGTGCCGAAATGGGATTCCCTTTGTTTACCATGGCTTTTGCCATTTATCCGCCCCGCCCCCCAAATTTTTGTCAGCATCCACCGTCGATTGCTCGCCACGGACTTCGCCGCGTGTTCCTCGCCGCATTTTGCCGACGCCCCCGGATGAACAGCAGCAGACCGATGAGAGTGAGGAATTGGCGGAGGGAATGCGCGGGACGCGTCTCATCGGATGAATGATCAATCCGATCGATCAGTTTGATCAGCCGCCATTCACTCATTTCCTTTCCGCTTTCTCATTTTTACTTTTTCTTGGCACATTTTGAAAAGTTTTCAATCAGAAAATGTTCGGTTGTCCGTTAATTCCATCTCATTATCCCGTTGCCCTCTCACTGGTTTTGGCGCATCCCATTTGCTTGTTGTGTTGGTCTTTTGCTTTTCATGATGCTGAAGTGAGCAAGAAACAGCTGTCGCCCCCTTCCGATCACTCCGATCACCCGCCGCCCCCTCCATTCTCCTCTCCCTTTCCTTCACCCTTCCGATCAATCCTCCTTTCCCCTTCCCCATTTCCTCCCTCTCCCTTCCACCTCTCCCTTTAACCTCTTCCTTTCTCCACTCCCTTTCCTTCTTCGCCCTCCCTCCCTCTCCCTTCCCCCCTCTCCTCCTCCCTCTTCCTCCTCCCTCTCCGCTCTTTCTCCCCCTCCCCCCTTCCGCCCCTTCCCTCCCCGATTTCCTTCAAATTCTCGTCATTTCTCATAGAAATCATTCCCTTTGTCGCGTCCGTCCATTTCTTTGCTCTTCCCATTTCTATGGAGTCCCGCACCTCAAATTTGTCAGCTTCCATCCATCGCCACGGCGATTATCAGCTGCGATTGGCCCGCTCTTCGGCCTATGTGCGGGCGAAAGTGGCGCCAAATTTGACGAAAAACTTTGTAAGAAATAACAAAAAAACTGAATATTTTTAGTTTAGCAAAAATGCCCAAAATGTCTGGTGATGGTGGACATTCGACTGCACGCCAAATGCCCCGCGGACGCAATTTACCAACCGTACCAATGGGTTTTGGACCCGGAAAGATGGTATGTGTGAAGAGGAAGCGGACGAGGCAAAGGCGGACGGACGGAAGAGGAGGTGAAAGAAGGGGAAGAAGAAGAAGGAGAAGAAGCAGCAGCAGACGATGTTTGATCACTTTTTGGGATAATCAATAAAAAAACACACTGATCACTCTTGGCATTATGTTTTATCTCAATAAATAAAGTTTCATTCGAATTGCACGAGGCGTTAAAAAGCCAACGAACGGTTGTTGATCAGCTGATCAACAGCATCGAAGCGGAAGGGCAGGGGAAACATCAACAAATGCTAACAGAAAAGAGAGAGAAAGTTAGAGAAAGAAAGAGAGAGTATGACAAAATGAGAGAGAAAGTGAGAGAAAGAAAGAGAGAGTATGACAAAATGAGAGAGAAAGTGAGAGAAAGAAAGAGAGAGTATGACAAAATGAGAGAGAAAGTGAGAGAAAGAAGAGAGAGTATGACAAAATGAGAGAGAAAGTGTAAAGAAAGAAAGAGAGATATGACAAAATGAGAGAGAAAGTGAGAGAACGAAAGAGGAGAGTATGACAAAATGAGAGAGAAAAGTGAGAGAAAGAAAGAGAGAGTATGACCAAAATGAGAGAGAAAGTGAAAGAAAGAAAGAGAGAGTATGACAAAATGAGAGAGAAAGTGAGAGAACGAAAGAGAGAGTATGACAAAATGAGAGAGAAAGGTGAGAGAAAGAAAAGAAGAAGTATGACAAAATGAGAGAGAAAGTGAGAGAGAGAAAATGAGAGAAAGAAAGAGAGAGTATGACAAAATGAGAGAGAAAATGATAGAAAGAAAGAGAGAGTATGACAAAATGAGAGAGAAAATGAGAGAAGAAAGAGAGAGTATGACAAAATGAGAGAGAAAGTGAAAGAAAGAAAGAGAGAGTATGACAAAATGAGAGAGAAAGTGAAAGAAAGAAAGAGAGAGTATGACAAAATGAGAGAGAAAGTGAAAGAAAGAAAGAGAGAGTATGACAAAATGAGAGAGAAAGTGAAAGAAAGAAAGAGAGAGTATGACAAAATGAGAGAGAAAGTGAAAGAAAGAAAGAGAGAGTATGACAAAATGAGAGAGAAAATGAGCCGTGAAAGCGTTTAAACAAAATGACAGAGTGATCATTGACTGAATGATTAATGTTAGACGCTTCTTCCCGAAAATGTGTGGGCGTCAAAAAGGCGGGAAAAGAGAACAGCGATTTTGTGCTCCCTTGGCTGATCGCTCTTCTCTGGGCCACCGGGTGATTTGAACGCCCTTTCCGCCATCTGTTCAAAGGCATGCATTCGATTGGAATTTGACCCCGGGGTCAATGGCTCAATTCCTTCACCGATCGACAATCAATTTCGGCAAAATTTTTCCTTTTCGGCTTTCATTTCCTCAACCAATCCCCACGATATGCCAAATTCAATTTAAATAATTGTCTTTTTTCGTTTTGCGTTCATTTTGCCATGCCTTTGTCCCATGGTCACTTTCCCGCTCACCCTTTAGAGGTCTCTCCGCGTCCTCCGACCACAAAATGTGCGATTACGCGCTCGTCCGTACGCGTTCCGCCCTTGCGCTGTCTTCGCCCTCCACTTTGGTCCGCACTTACTCCGTGCCCAATTTGAGCGTGTCCGTTTTCCCTCTCCTCGCTTTGTGGCGTCATTTTGCTCTTTCAGGACTCCCTACTACTCCTCCTACTATTACCCCTACTACAGTTGGCGCAGTTATTGGCCCTACCGTTACAGAGACTACTCTTACGTACGTTTTCTGTTGGGTTTTCCTTTCCTACCGTATTGGTACTGTTTAGTCTGACCTCTATTCATACGATCGCTACAGTTACTTCTCCCCGACGTACTACCGTTCGCTTTTCCCTTACCGTCGATACTATTACAGGTGAGGGGAGGGGGGGGGGGCAAAAGCAATCGGACGGCTTCATCAAACACTCCCTTTCAGCGACTACATTAGCAACCCGTACTATTGGTCGTCTTCGTACTCCTATTGGGGCCGCTACAGAAGCTATTTGTACAATTGGCGGGGATACCGTAATAAATTGCAAATACCGTACACTTAAGGTCCGACTACGATTGGCCCTCCTATTACAATCGCTGGTCAGTTCCATTTGAATTTCTGTTGCTTAAAAGTGTGTTGTTCTCTTTCAAAAGGTACTATTATTGGTAAAGGTACGACCCCTACTACGATTCGTATTCGCGCACCTACCGTTACCGCTCTTGGCTTCTAGACAGTATCCAAATTTAGCGGGGGGGGGGGGGGGGATACTCGAGTGAACGGATGAATTTGCCCCTCTCCCAAGGTATGGAGGACAGTCTGTCGAAGGGATTGGCACAGTATCGTCAAGGGGTCGGTCCACAAAATTCGAAAATCCGCCAATCGAAGTCCGCTCAATGTTCAGACCATCAACTACAACCAGCTGTACCGCAACTGGATAACTTCCAACGATTGGCACAAGCGACACAAGGACTGGCGGCAATTGTACGCGTGGGACAGAGACAGCCGAAAGCCGGAGGGGCCGGCACCGACGCAGCAGGCCGAATGGGTGCCGGCCATCGATAGAAACCCATGAAAAGTGCCGAATTACGAAGACAGGGCCAATGGTTGGAGGTGAAAAATAGAAAAGTATGGCCAAATCACCACTCACTGCCAATTGACCATTTCTCCAACCATTCGCCGTGCCGTCCTTCAATCCCTTTGTCGCCTGCCGTCTTTCCCTTTTCTCCACTATTTTCCAAATGGTCCTTCTTTGTACGGAAATGCTGCCGCTTTCATTTTTAAATTTTGAAATGTCTCAAATCCCAGTCAAAATGAAAAAGCAGCGGCATTTCTCCCAAGTAAATAAAATTAAAATACATAAACATGTGCCGATCGGATAAAGAAAATAAATAAATAAATGCAACGGCTGTCAGCTGTGATTTGTGCTGACTGAATGCTTCCATGTCTTTTGCTTTGCTTCTTCTCCTCTCTTCCAATCACTCTCTCCCCTCTATTTCTCTCCTTCACTCCCCCCCCCCCCCCCTCTCTCTCCCCTTTTCTCTCTCTCCCGCCTTTTCTCTCTTCTTCTCTATCTCTCTCCCCCCTTTTCTCTCTTCCTCTCCCTTTCTCTCTGTGTCTGCCTCTCTCTCTCCCCTTCTCTCTCTTTCTCTCTCTTCCCGCCCTCAAAATATGTTCGTTTCTTTCTCCCTCACTTTCTCTTCTCTCCCATTTTCCCGTTTATTTGTCCTTTCATTTTTTCCCTCTTCTCTTACTACAAGTTCAATAGCATTTTCTGAACTGATTTGATTTGCTGATTGGATCTTTCCGTTGATTTTGTTCTCTTTCTCCAAAATGGTGGTGATCGCCAGCCGTAATGTTTTGGCCGGGGTCCCGGAAGGCGGCGCTTCCGCTGTGATGCGCTCCGAAGTTCCGGCACCGCACGCGGTGAGTGACTGTTACCGTAGTGCAGGTGCCTGTTTTTTCGACTGTCGCACGCTCTCTCTCCCCTTCTCTCTCTCGTTCTCTCTCTTTATCTCTCTCGCTCTCGCTCTCTCTCTCTCGCTCTCTCTCTCTCGCTCTCTCTCGCTCTCTCTAGCTCTCTCTCGCTCTCTCTCTCTCTTGTGATCTCTCATACGTCCGTCTGATCAGCTCGGCCGTTCGCGCTCGCTTGCCGATGTGTTTCGCTCCAACTCGCGCTATGCCGAGTCCCAATTTTCTCCCACCGTTGTGCCCATCGGAATGCCGTCGAAGCCGATCAGTGTCCATCGACCGTATTGGACTTACTCCGCCTATTGGCCCTATCGATACCATCGAAATTTCAACACTTACGAGTCGGTTAATATTATTGACCATTGCTTTTTGTTCTATTGGGCAACAAATTCAGCAACCAAATCACCGATTCCTTCTATTGGCATTACCCTTTCCGCCTTTGGACCTCCTACAAACACAATTGGTGGCCAATTGGCCAATTAGTACAATTAAATTGCAATTTTAAGGTACCAATACGACAGCCCCTATTACTATCGCCGTTATCATGACAATTACAACATTTTCTACAACACTGAACTGATGTCATATGGTAACAGAGGGAAGCGGTAATAAAAAGAGGAAAATGCAATTGACTTGCAGGAAATCGGTCAAAACTGATGGAGAATTTGTACCAAGGAACGCCGATAACACAATGAAACGATTGGAACAGAGAAAAAGAAGAGAAAGAAGAGAGAGAGAGAGAGAGAAAGCGGAAAAGAAAATCATAAAACAAAGAAACAAAATGCCAACATTTTAAAAAGATTCAATTGAAAAACATAGCAGAATATTGAGGATGAAAAAAAAACAGAAAGAGTTTATGTTAATGAAAATAACCAGGAAAGAAGACAGAAGAAAACCCACAGCAGAGACAGAGAAAAAGAAAGAGGGAGAGAGTAGAGAGATGAGAGAGAGGAAGGAGAGAGAGAAAGAGCGAAGAATTTCAATTTCCACAGTGATCAATTGAGCCAGTGAGAGAAAATTCCCTAACAAATAAGGCTTAATCATAAAGCAGAATGAAAAGCCGAGAGAGATATTGTTTATCAGAAAAGCAAAAAACAACAGAATCGACGACGGGGAACACCCCCCCCCCCCCGTAAAGGACACTTCCCCTCTCCCACCCCCCAGGCAACACTCTCTCCCCCCTCCCCCAGGCAACACTCTCCCCCCCCCCCCCCCCCCCCCCCTCTCCCCCAGGCAACACTCTCTCCCTCCTCCTCCCCTCAGCTGATCAGAATGCCTTTTGCTTCTATCCCTTTCTCATTTGCCAATTGCCCCTCTCTAATCTTTCCCAAATCACTCAGTTTACCCCTTTTCATCCAAGTGAACCGTAGCAAATGGCCGACGTTCAGCCGTTGACTTTGACGCGTGCTCAGTCCGCGGCGGTAATCCGCGGCTCCGCCATTGACCACACGCCTCAGCTAATGGTTTGGACAAAGGTTCGACTTTGGCACTGATTTTTGCCTTTGTCAGCTGACTCGCACTTACTCCGTGCCGAATGTGTTCGCTTACCATCGCCGGACCGACCCTTACAAGTGAAATGCTAATGTGTGGCATTTTGTATTCATTTTTGCTTTTCCCCTCTTCAGGCCTCAGTGGACAATTTGGACCTATCCCCAGGCCAATTACCGTCCCTATTTTCCCTATCGCTACGTTCGCGACTGCGAAAGAGTGAGCAAATGAGTTGATCTGTCGATCACTTTGATATGCTAATTACAACCATTTCGCTGTTGAAGGGTGCCGGGGCCAACTCCTTTTGGTTCAACAAATATTACCACTTCACGTCGCTTTTCAAACGGTCCGTCTTCCGTCCCCACTTTTTCTATCGGTTCGAATTTGCATTCGTTTCTTTTTGGCATTCCGTCAGCTTTAGTCATGACTTTGACCATCCGTCGTATTCTCGGCGTGCTTATGACCCTTTCTACTCAGCCCATTATGACTCATATTCACACGGACATTGGCCAACTGTGCGCCAACATTTTGTGTGAAGAGAGAGAGACAAACGGACAAAAGAGAGGCGGGAAAAGAAAGAGAGAGGAAGAAAGAAAGCAGAGAAAAGAGAGAGAGAGAGACAAAGAAAAAAGGGATGGGAGAGAGTGTGCAGATTTATTTACTTTTTCTGATCAACGAACATTTGAAATAAAAAGAGATAAAGAGCCGAGAAGCAAATGCTTTTCTCTGTCTGACATGGGAAAGGCTGCTTCTCTGCTTCTTTTCCACTCTCATCGAACTGAGGGCATTCTGTTTGTTTGTTTGTTTATGTTTGGCGGAAAAGAGTTCATTCGGCGCTCTGATAGAATTATTTGGAATTGGGCAAAGCGTGGGAAGAAGCGATCAACGGAAAATGTTGGGAGAAGAACAGAGGAGGAGTGATCGGCGGATCAGCGCCACACCACAAGCACGGCTGTTCACTGTCTAATGAACTACCCAACGATCGACAGAAGAACCGACCCGGGGGGGGGGAGGGAAAAGGAGGAGAGGGAAGGGGGGGGGGAATGATCGGAGGAGGAGGGAGGGAAAGGGCGGGGAATGATCGGAAGGCTTGGAAGGGAGGGGAATGATCGGAGGGCGGGAGATTCTCTTTGGCATTCGATCGATTCGGTCCCTCTCAAATCGCTAATTTGAAATTTGTTAGTTTGATACATCCGATTTTGGCTTTTTCTAGACCATTATGGCGATTGTCCCGGAACAGACGCCCGAGGAAGTGAACCGACTGCAGCGGACCGGGTCCCTGTGGGACGTGGCGGTGCGCGACGGAGTGCCTTACCCGTCACTTCCGCCCACAAACCGCGCGCCCGGCTACACAAATATGGTCAGTGGTGATCCGTTTTTGATCACTTGTCTCCTCCATCCATTTGACTCTTCAGCTGACCCGCTCCTACTCCGTGCCCAATTTCCGCGTCTATTCGGTGCGCGTCCGTCCCTTTTTTATTTTCCTTTTGCGTTTGGCATTTTGACTGCTTTTCAGGGTGCAATTGGACCGTACCGTCCGTCGATGCCCGTGTACACTTACAACACTTACCATGGCTATTTCCCCTACCGTAATTACCGCGGGTACACTTTGGTGCGTCCGTTGTTTTTCTGTCATCCTTTTCTAATTGCCTTTCTTTTACAGTCAAATGCGTATTGGTACGACCGTTATTATTACTTTTCGCCGTTGTACAAAAGAAGCATGTTCCCCATTCGCTTCAAACATTGGTAATTTGAGAAATAATTGGAAAATGCCAAAATTCAAATTTAGCGATTATAAGGCGAACCCGAACTATTGGCACTACCCGAACAGCTTTTGGGCGTACCCTTACCAAGGCAAATGGTCAGTTGGCCTTTAACGAATTAATTGGGCAATTAGCCAATACAATGTCAAATTAACCGATGCCATTTTATGTTCGACTACGACAATCCTCCCAATTATCGGCCATACTTTGACCATCGAACCAACAGCTTCGCCCGTCCTTACCATTATCGGTCCCATGCGTTGGCTCATCCGTTCAATTACCCCGAGGGAATGGTACGGAAGCGATTTTAATCACAGCGAAATGACCGAAACGGACAAAACGGCGAAATCCGGAAAAGAGAAAGGAAGAACCGAAGAAGGAAAACAGCGGATTCTTCACAAAGACGAATTTTGAAATGTGAAAATTTAAATTTGCTTAAAAAGATTAATGGAGATTATGCGTTTGGAGGAGAGACGGGAAGAGAAAGAGAGAAAGAAAAGGGAGCGAGGGAGTTTAACAGAGTAAGAGACTTCTGATGATGAGAGAGTGGAGAAGTGGGAGACCAAAGAGACGGAGAGAGAGAGAGAAAGCGAGAGAGTGTGTGAGAGGGGGGGGGGGGGAGAGAATGTGTGTTGTATGTGAAAGAGAGATAGTGTCTGAGTGTGAGAGCGTGTGTAATAGGGAGAGAGTGTGTGAGTGTTCGTCATTCATTTGTCCTCCCTCTCCCCCCTTCGCTTCCCATTTGCTTTGATTGGCTTTTCCATTTGCCCATTTTTCTTTTCCCATTGGCTTTCCCACTGCCATTCATCCCTTTTGATTCTCCGCTTTCCAGCAGTGAATTCCCATTTGTCGCAGAATGTCCCAAGTGCGTCCAAATTCTTACGTAAGACTCTGTTTCTCTGCACTCTCTCCCAACCAAAGGTTCTCTCGTTCAGCTTTCGCTTGAGGGCTTTCCCGAAGGGCAAGGGTATTGTGCCCGTACGCGGACGGTGCCCGACATGACAGGCCATGTGCGAATGTCCGACCGTTATAAGCCCCACTGGGGCAAATACCGAGACGTATGTCCCAAGAGCAAAGGGAAAAGCGTCGTCCCCCCGGGGCGACGTTTCTTTCACAAAACGTTCGGTCTGTTGCAGAACCCGCACCGGTCCAATGCGTACTTTTACTTCTCCCCGCTTTACTACCAATCATTGCATTCCGAACGTTATCCGTCAACCGCCGATTTGGCACCGTTCAAATACAACACGGACTGGGCACTGTACAAGGGACCATGGTAAAAAGAGACAAAAGCGAAGCGGAAAAGCGATTTTTGAATTAAGGTTCGATTACACGGAATGGTTCCACTACAAAAGATGGTTAAATATTTATTAACATTATATAATTAATTAAAAGAAAGGACAGGTACTCTCCGTTCTACGACATGCACGCGTACCATGCCAATTTATTGGACAATTATTAAGCGGACGAAGAGAAAGAGAAGAGAGACAATGAGAAAGAAAGGGAGAGAGAGAGAGTGGAAAATGGAGAGGGCGGAAAAGAAAGAGACAAACGAAGAAAACGAATTTGAACAATTAGCAGAGAATAAACAATGAATGAATGCCAAACAAAGGCAATGCCGAAAGCAAAAGCAAAGACAAAAAATTGCCAAATGACGAAGCATAATTAATTAATTAATAATTACCAAGTGATTAAACGAAGCACGTGATTAGGCATATATGAATTGAATAAAAAAGACAGAAAACATTTGTCAAAAGGTCAGACAAAAATTGATCGATAAAATTGTCAACAAAAACATACCGAGAAACGTTAGTGCTGATCGGCAGGGGTGGACCGATCAATTCGCCATGAGACGCAGGCGCCACATGTCTCTCCCCTGCTGGGGCTCTCCCGTTTCCGCACCCCCTCTTCCGCCCTCCCCCTCTGCCAAACCCCTTCTTCCTCCCCTTCCCTTATCCCCACCACATATCTCTCCCCCCCCCCCCCCCCCCTCCCTTATCCCTTTATCCCCCCCCCCCCCCCCTCCTCTCATGCCAAATGTTCCTTCCCTCCCCAAGCATTAATCAGTCCCTTTCCGTTTGCTTCTCCGCTGCTGCAGAAGTAAACAAAAGTTGGTCGGAATGGCTGATCGAGACTATGGGCCGGCGATGATGCGCGCCAATTCCAACGTGAACATTTGGTGGCCTCATCTGCCAACAGTAGGTCAACAGAAGTGTTAAACATAGGACGAAAAGGGATACAATTAGCAACAGCTAATTATAGCCAAAAGGGTGCACTCACTAATTGACATTTAATGGGCATACATTCCCTCCATCCGCCGGTGGTCATTCCATTCGTTCGCCAGGCAATTCGGTCCGAATCGACCACCGATGTGACCGGCTACTTCCGTCCCTACAACATCCAACGGAGCCGTCCCCTTTGGCTGTCTCAGCCCTACCCGAAATCCTTCCGGCGCCAGGCGCCCTTCCGACGAAATCGCAACGCCACAGTGGTCAAAAATTCTCTATTGGATCTGAGAGATCAACTTAATCCGTTTAAGAGTGATCTGTACCGGCAGGACAGTTTCTATTTCTTTTCGCCCCTTTACCGTCGCGCGTCCGTTGGCACGCGGCCATTTGCCAGGCAACGAACAGTCACAAACAATCGTTTTAGTTTTAATTAGTCAAAACATTTTCAGTGACATTGGGCCCCATCCGTACAGTTACTGGGCCCGCTACAACGGATACGGGTGGGAGGAGAAGCAAAAAAGGACAATCACTGATCAGTGATCACTAATTAACTGCTTTAGATACGACAATGGCCACCCCGGATATTACCGCACTTATTATTACCCAGTGGCGGATTATTTCGGATGAATTCAAATGGAAATGACGAAAAAGAAAGAAGGAGAGAGAGAGGAAGGGGAAGAGAAAGCAGCAGAGAAAACAGAGAAATGTGAAAAAGAAACAGAAAACATATGGGATGTAATAAAACGGAGAACAAAAGTGATTTATCAGAGAAAGAAAAAGAAATGCCTAAAGTAAGAGAGAGAGCGAAAGGCAAGAAAAGGAAAAGCCTAAGGTATAAGAGAGAGATAGCAGAGAAAAAGGGGAAGGGACAGCAAAGCTAAAGAGAGTCGAAGGGCAGACAGTTGTTGCCTGAGGCAAAAAACGAAGCAGCGATCAACCGATCGGAGAAAGCCAAACATAAAGCGGCTAAACACATTTTCGCTGTTTGAAATGAGTTGTGTCGGCACCGCTTATGTGACGCAGGGCGGCACAGTGATACGACCGGACGAATTGGAGCGGGCGATGCGCAAGTCGCGGGTGGAGGTAAAAGAGCAGCGGAGCGGACAATTCAAAGACATTTCGGATTTAGTCGTCGGCGGACACTTTGTCGCCAGCTTCATCGAGTGCCGAATTGTCTTCGCGTTTGCTCAATGCGAACCCCGTTTGGTCTGTCCACCGTCTATTTCCTGGTGCCATCCCCCCCCCCCCCCCCCCCTAAGGTCGGTCTATTCGTCCTCCAACCCGTATTCCTACTGGCCCTACCGTTACCTTACCGATCCGAATTCGGTCAGTGTTCGAATTTCGGTTCCGTCCCTCTGCTGAACCAGTCCCTTCCGAATTGAGCACGAGGTGTTTTGGCACGACGTGCACAGCCAATTCTCGGCACTGCGCCGCCTCGATTTGTTCGGCAAGCACAAACCCTCAGTGTGAGTGCCGCGTGCCGTGCCATTTCCCACTCGGAATTCAATTCACTGTTCGTTCCATTTTCAGGGATTACGTGGCCAACAACCATTTCTGGACCTACCCCTACCCGTATTGGGCTCGTCACCGGGGATATCTGTGAGTGTTTGGCACTTTCGCTGGTGCCATTTCAACTCACTATTCAGCTTCGACTACGCAAATCCGTCGTTTTACTCGAAGGAATTCGATTTGCATTACTACGAACATTGATTGACCGGCGGAAAAATGGCGGAGCATACTGTAGCATACTGTAGACAAACGCATTTATAGAATAAACAACGCGAAAATAATAATAATAATAATATATTTTATTTACTTTTTGCGTTTTTCGCCCACACCATACTTTTTGTTTTGCGTTCCCCTCTTTTTACTACGGTATACCGTAGCGATGAGTGCGTTTGCCATCGGTCCATTCGCCGATCAGCCGATAATTCGTCAAAATGCGGTGCAATTGCGAGCTCGCACTTTGGTATTTGCCTATTTATATCTAATTTTGCCGAAATGCCATTGCCACCAAAAAGGCCGACTTGAGCCGATCTTTCGCTGTCGGTGACTCTTCCCCCTCCCCGAATACGGCACTCTCCTACAAAATGCGTTCATGGTCTTGGCGCACCTTCCGACAGTCGCGTTTGGTACTGTAACTAATTGTTTGCTTTTTTTGTTTTGCTCCGATAGAAGTGACTAAGGTCGGCTTGTTCAGGACGATGTGTCCTACCCGGACGATTGGTTCCATTTCGGCACTTCCTACCGTACTTTTCCGGTCTTGGAAAAATTCGACCGTCGGTTGGTCAACTTATGTCACATCAATGCTTTAGCAAAATGCTCCATTGTTTTACCATTTTTTTTCAGTGATTACGCCGCCATACCGTACACTTATTGGTCACGGGCGTATTGCACCGAACTGTAACCATTTGCTGCTTTGCTCAATCGCTAATTGCCCCTCTTTTTCAAAGGTATCCGTCCGACCGTACTGAAATGTATCGGCGCATTTACGAGCCGTACAGAGACGAATACTCCTACAAATTGTGGAACGCATCACGCAGGGCACTGCTCAGCAGAGATAATCGAGTCATGTGAACAGAAAGAAAGAATTTTGCTTTTGATTTGACTGTGAATAATTTTGGCGATTGATTAAACATTTCCATTCAATTCGTACTGTGGGGAAGGGGGGAGTACGGTATGAGAGGAAAGGCAACACAAAGAACCACGGCATTTTGAAACATTTTTTCAATTTGTGATTTTAATTAGATTATTTTTTGACAATTTTAACAAATGACGGATAAATATTGGCTGGACAAATACTTTTATTTTTCGCCTCTTTACAGCGGCACGAAAACCAAACGACACAATTTTTTTAAGTGAGTGAATCCGAATTTTAATTAATCTGTCACTTTTTCAAAGTTTAGCCATCGCGTGGCTTATCCAAGTTCGAACTTTTAACTTCGTACATTTACTGGGCAAGATACAAAAATTACTGGTCATTTACAGAAAAGAGATAGTCAAAATGCCGTTAATTCGCAGGTATCAAACGGACGACGAACAAACGGAGAGAAATCGAACAAATTTATTGAGAGAAATTTGAAATGGAAAAAGATGGCACATTGAGAAAATCAAAGGCATTAAAGCGACTTCTATGCGAATCATTCAGTCATTGTAAAATGATTTGCCTATTATATTTGTTTTGTTTTGATTGATTGATCAGTTTAATCAGCTCCCCCCCCCCCTTTGACAGCTGCTCTTCTCCATGCTTTTGCTTTTTCCATGCTTTTTGTCTTTTGCTTTTGCTTTTCCCCACTTTTGTGTCTCTGCCCCGCTTTTCTCTTTCTCTACCCTTCCATCCCTTTTTCCTCTTCCCCTCCGCTGCTCTCTTTGCTTAAAAGTGTCATTTTGCCCCAGCACCCCTCTCTTTCCTGGCACATTGCTCCGACCTTCTAAAGTGCCATTCTCTGCCATGTCTTTCGGGTTGGGCCGTGCCGAGTCGGTCACTCGGCTCAGTGAATTCGAGCCAAGGCCGAATCCGTCGGTGAGTGCCGTTGTTGGTACTCTGTCCCCCCCGTTCTGACAATCCCAGTGCTCTTCTCTTTTGGTTCTTTAGCTCGTCCGTTGCTCCTCTCTGATCGATGTCAATCGCTTCTCGCGTGATTTTGATCGTTTTTCTCCGCGTTCGTCGCGTCTGTCCCAAAATGACTCGAGCGCATTGTGGTCGAGCAGAATGTACCGACCATCGTTTGTGGTAATGGTGCCGATTGGAGGGTGTAATCAACTGCAACATTTGCAGATGGACAACCATTGGTTCGACAAGTTTTACTATTTTTCGCCAATTTTCAAGGGCACCCAACCGTACAAATGCCACGTGGCCAGGTAAGCCCCCCCCCCCCCCCCCCCCGGCGGAACTTTCATTTCTCTCGCCCTTTAGCCATCGTCTCACTTATCCCTCTTCTTGGCATGAGCCCCACGACTATTGGCGCCGAGTACAACACTTTTGGTTGGACATTAAACAATTCATTAATAAATGATTGGCAAATGCTTCTCATATAGGTACGACTCGGACAACGATTACGCGCCACTTCACCGCCGAATGTTCGAACCGTTTTACGGGGAATCGGCGTACACTCAGCGCTTTTGGCACCGTTACCGTTCACATCTGTTGAACAATGATGTGTATGAATGATGAGGCGAGGAATATCCACAAAGTGAGAGAGTGGGAGAGAGAGAAAGAAAAATCGAGAGACATTTTGCCAAACACACACGTTTTTATCCATCCAAAAGCCTGCCGAATGATAAAGTGATTTCCTTGAATATCTTTTGTTGACAGCCGCTTTATCAGAGAGGAAGAGAGAGAGAGGAGAGAGAGAGCGAAGAGAGAGACAGAGAGAGAAGACGAGAGAGACAGAGATCGAAGAGAGAGACAGAGAGAGGAGAGAGAACGAAGAGATAGACAGAGAGGCGGGAGGGGGGGAGAGAGAGAGAGAGAGAGAGAGAGAGAGAGGAAAGGAAGAATAGAAAGAGACCGAAACGCCCAACAACAAAACATCCAACACCCACGCATAAGCAACTAAACAGACAACGGCTGGGTTAGGCAAGAGCTTTTCCTCCGATCACTCTGCCCCTTTTTTTTCTTCCTTCCGATCACTCTGATCCCCTTCTCTCCTCTCCTCCTCCTGTTCCCTCCCCTCCCTCCCCATTTACCTCCGTCTGTTCGTCCCCTCCCCCGCTTTTCCTCCCCTTTCCCATCCATTAGCTGCTTTCTTCCTCCCTTTTCCTTTGCTTTCCCTCTCCATTTGCAATTCCACTTGCAATGAGCAGTTTGCCCATTGTTCGTTCTCAATCCACTTCTTACATCGGATTTCCGCGCGCTCGCGACTTTGCCATTGGCGATGGGCACGTGCCATCACTCAGCAGGTCCATCATTCGGCAAAAGCTTTTAAACAAAATCCTAACCTAATTACTAAATAGAGTCACTTCGGTGCCCAATTTGAACCATTTGCACGTGTCGGATGCCTATCGGTCGTCAACTTTGTACAAATACCGAAGAGATTGGGATTTGGTAGGTGCAATTTGGATGGGGAAAGATGATCTGTGCTGTAACAGCAACGGAGTTTCGATCGAACAATCAAACAAACCAAACAAATGCCCTCCCCCCCCCCCCTCTCCCACTCGCTTCCCTCCCCCCCGGTCTCGCCATGTCCCCCCCCCCCCTCCTCCCTCTCTCTCCCCTCGTCCATTTGTCAGTTGTCATATTACCCCCCTCCCCTTCCTCCGATTCCCTCTCACATCCACCGTTACATCACTGAGTTTCCTCCCCGTCCTTTCAATTTCGCATTTTCAGTTGGACTCGGCCATCTCCGACTATTCTCATCGTGGCCCCGGCTTCCATTGGGTGGATCGTCGCTTTAGAGGTGAATAAACCATTTTCGGCTCACTGTTTTTGCCTCCACTAATTGCCCTTCCCGTTGAGCCCGTCGCTTTATGAACACCGACCCAATTCCCGACTCGCTCGGGTTGGACTACCCCAACTTCTGGTCCCGTTACAAATGGTACTCCGACTATTTGGAGCCACGTCATTGGCGTCGTCATCGGGACCCCAATTATGACCGTCCCCTTTGGAACTCGTGGAAACCGTACATTTTGGACGGAAAGAAGTGAACTTCAATACTTGTGTTATCCATAACCAATAATTGGCCATAATTTTAACAGTCAGAAGCAAGCCATCGACATGTACCGGCAAGGACTCGTCTCTTTTGCCTATTTGGACAAGAATTGGTAAGTGCCAAGACGGAAATAATCCCGTGGTGCCCTTTTCAGGATAACCCCGTGGGCGTTGGGTCGGAAGGAAAAAGACTGGGCCGACATTTACCCACCGGCCGGAAAGTACGGCTCACGCCGGTACATGTACTCATGGGCATGAACAAAGGCGGAAAACGGGCAGAAAGAACGGACGGACGGATTGAGAAGAGAAGAGCCGTCGGAAAAAGGGACCGATCGGAGGAAAATTGGGCAAAGTGATCACTGATCAGTCAGCCATTCTTTGGACGATGTGACAAAATGTAGACAGACACGAGTGGTGATTAAGTGACTAATCATATTTACCCGTCGTAATGACCGTCTGATTAATTAAAACGGTGTCCATGGCTTTGTTTCGGCATTCTTTGGGTCCCTCTACGGCACCATTCGGTCGCCGCTGCTCCGTCTCCTCAGCAGCGGACGCGGCGACGCGTGCAGCGGAAAGCGGAACGATTGGGTAGTTGCTGAGCTAACAAAAAAGCCAATGAATAGGTGCGCAATGCTTTTCCTTCTTCGTTTTACCGCTTCTCCGTCCTCCCGCGGCGTTTTTCCTCCGTCTGTCCTTTCGCTTTGTCCTCCCCTCTCTTTTCTCCTTTGTCTCTTTCTCCCACTCCATTGGCTTTCCCTTCGGTCGTTTTTCGTTTCATTGAAATGGCATTTTTGTGCCATTTTCGGAAGGGCAATACTCGCAAAAAGGCATCACGAAAAGAGGCGTTCATCCAAGCTAAAAAATGCGGATGAAAAATGGCAAAAAAAAGAAAAGAAAAAGAAATTACCGTAAAGGAGGGGATTTGCAGCGGGGACGACCATGGAGAGGAGATGAGCAAGCAAAAACAGAAAGGAGAAGTAAGGCTGAAATGGGGGGGGGGAGTGATCAGTGACCGATCAGACCGATGTAAGCACACGTGGTGAGCCGAAGTGACAAAAATATCAGTGAGAGACTTTCAGAGGGATGGGGCCATTTCAGTACAGAAAATTATATTAATAAATAAATTTAATTCTTTTAAATTAATTATTTTTAAAATATTTTTCAAATATTATTTGGAGGCAATAAAATCCATAAATATTTTACCCATTCAATGGATTGCACTTTTATTTTTATTCACAATTTTATTTTATATATTTTATAATTTAAGCATATTATTGATAGAATAAGCTTTTTTGCCATGTCAGTCGATCACTTTTTAACGAGGCGTAGGAAAAGCCGATGTTTTTCATTTCTTAGGGGTGTATTTTTGTTTTTTTGAATTTTTGTTAATATTTTTTGGAAAACGCCAAAATAGGTGAAAATAAGTTTTTTTTAAAAAAAAAGGTTTTTTTTAGGTGCTAAAAATAAAAACCTAGAAAATAGGTGCTAATAACCCGAAAAGTAGCTTAACAACAGCTCAAAAACATGTTTTTCGTGCATTTCAGGCCGCGGGGAGGTCAGGAAAAAAATGGTAAAAACCTAAAAATATCATCCTTAGTAATGACTAGGGATCATTTATTTATGTAAGAAAAATCGCGAAATATGTAAAATATGTATAAAAAACACTGAAATATGTATGAAATATGTACAAAAATCCAGAAATATGTACTAAAATATGTAAATAAAATTTTTTAAATGGTGATTTTTTGGAAAAAAATTCTTTCTAAAGGGTGAAATAGGCACAAATTGCCATAAAAATGACCTAAATAGGCTTAAAATTATCTTTTAGTAATTTAAAAATTAATTTTTGGTATTCCATTTTTTAATTTTTTGGGGGACATTTTCAAAAAAAAAATTTTTACTTTTCGCAAAAAATTTCTATAAATTCTCAAAATTTTTGAAAAAAATTGCGAAATTTTGGATATTTTTGGGAGTATTTCATAAAAAAATTCCTAAAAATTCTCACAAAATGCAAAATATGTACAAAAAAATGTGAAAAAGTCCAAAATATGTATAAAAATATGTACATATGTAATATGTAGAAAAATCCGAAAATATGTGAAAATATGTAAATAAAAGTCCCAACTTTTGTTCGCAAACACAAAAAAGAAAGTGTTTTTCCTACTAATTAGAGCATGGAGAATCCAGGAAAAAAACATGTATTTACATAAAAAAATGATCCCTAGTAATGACATGGCAAAAAAGCTTATTCTATCAATAATATGCTTAAATTATAATGTATATAAAATAAAATTGTGAATAAAAATAAAAGTGCAAATCCATTGAATGGGTAAAATATATTTATGGATTTTATTGCCTCCAAATAATATTTGAAAAAAATTTTAAAAAATAATTAATTAAAACAATTAAATTTATTTATTAATATAATTTTCTGTACTGAAATGACCCCATCCCTCTGAAAGTCTCTCACTGATATTTTTGTCACTTCGTCCTAGCACCGTAATCACAGCAAAGGACGGACAGATCAGGTAACTCCGAACAGGGAGGATTAAGACGAAGGAAGGACTGATCAGAGCAAGTGATTAGAAACAAATTTGAAGGCATAGAAATAGACCGGTGTGATCAGAGCGAATTGGAAAGCAAAGGAAGGACTGATCAGATCAACTGACAAATTTGAAGGCATAGAAATAGACCGGTGTGATCAGAGCGAATTAGAAGGCAAAGGACGGACGGACCTTTAAAAAGGCATCGGCACGGAGGTCCCGAAGAAGATTTCTGAATTATTAATTATTAGAAAACTGTTCTATAAGAAATTTGCACTTACAAAAAGTTAAACGGAAGCCAACAAATGCCGAACAAAAGCACCTTTGGGGGAGAGAAAAATGCCAAGGCATTATTTTCTTCTTCTTTTATCAGTGCTGACCATGCGGACCAACATGCTCAGCAAACGCCGCTTTCGTGCCATTTGCGCGTCACTTTCGCCGTGTCGACGCATCCGACGCGCCTCCATAAAGTGCCAAATGCGCCGGTAACTGTAGCCAATGACGGCGAAAGGGACCACAAACTGTGGGGAGAAGGCATTTTCAACTCATTTTCAGGGGGCGAAGTGATACGGAATTCCATTTCATGCAGTTTTAAATTTTAATTATTAAACAAATTAATTGATTTAATTTTTATACCAACTGCCCTTAATTAATTACCCGTTTTAATGGCCTTTTCCTTTTAAAATATTAAATTACCCCCCCCCCCCCCCCCCTCCCCCCCCATTAACCTGGAGGACAACAGTGGTCACTCCGTACAGCGACCGCATGTCCTCCTTCCCTCCCCAGTCCTCCACACACAGCGAAAAACGGCACGGCCACATCACTGCACAGAAAGGAAAAGCGTAAAGGCGAAAAGCAAAAACGAAGCTTTGTTTGCTTGCCTTGGGCAATTCGCATGTGAACGCCGTAGGGAAGGACGAGAAAAAGGGAGAGACACCAAATGAGACAAATGACAGCGGCACAGACCTGAGAAGGGGCGAAGACAAACGGACAAATGACCGACTCATCGGACAAAGGAAAACAGACAACAGACACCTCATTGGAGGTCGACGCGTGAGTTCGAGGCTGAGAACGGCAGATCACCTGCAAAGGTCCACTTTCCATTTCTCATTACTCCTTCCCCCTATTCCGTTTTCAATTTCCATGTCCCCTCCCTTTGCTCCTCCCGCTGTTCCGTCTTCCGCTTCTCCCCCCACTCCCCTCTCTCATATTCTGTATCCGCTTTCCCCTTCCCCTTTCATATATCTTCCGCTTCCCCTTTCCGCCTCCCATATTCCGTCTTCCGCTTCCCTTTCCCCCTTTTCCGCTCCCCCCCCCTTCCCTATTCCCCGTTCCTTCCTTAATCGTTTTTTCCCCTCCGTTCTCCGCCCACCCAATGTCTGTCCAATGCGATGGCTGTCAAAGTTAGCGAAGAAATGAAAATGGAAGCGCCTTGGAACAATGGCAGTGCGTAACACATCCAAGCACCCCAAATCCAATGACCGATGAAAGTGTAAGAGGGCGTAAGCCAAATGGAAGTGCAGCAGACGAACAGATCGGACACGGCCAAATTGGCGATGAAAACTTAAGACGGAAGAAGCGATTTTTGATTGTTGGCGGTGTCCTTTCCATGGCCATCGTTCGTTTTTCGGTTTTTCTCCCCCCCCCCTTTTTCCTTCGAAATTTTCGATAATTTTTGTTCGTCTTACCGTTGGTCACCGTCTGCATATTCTGTTTTTGAATTGAAATTTAATAAAATGACATTTTGTTATTTGATGGGACCTTGCAAGTGGCGACCACCCAAACGACGAGAAAATTGCCGACGAAACCGACAAAAAACAGAGACAAATAAGCGATCAGAAAGAGTGGACGGGCGAAGGCCGAATCGGTGAGTGCCTAGGAAAAATTTTTAATTAATTAATTATTATTTAATTAATTAATTAATGGCCGGGGCTTTCGGAGGACAGACACAAAAAAGTGACCTTTTTGCCGGTGCAACTGACAATGGGCGGCGAATAAGCGGAGAAGGAAAAGTTGGCCATTCATTCATTTGAATGAGCGACGGACGAATTTAAACATTTTAAGGGCAAAAAAAAAGGAATTATTTTTTATTTTTAAAAAGGGAAATTATTTTTAAATTTTTTTGATTTCCTTGAAAAAAACCCATCAGAAAAATAACAAGAAATAATAAACGGAAGCGGCGGAGAAAAAGGAAAAAAAAAGGAAAAAAGGGAAGAAAAGAGAAGAGAAAAGGAGGAAAAGGAATTACAGCGATTGGACGCATTCAAATGAGAAGCAAAGTAAGACCAAATGGGCACACGAATGGGTAATTGACCAAAAAAGGACGAAAGGAGGGAAGGGAAATTGGCACTTTTACAAGCGAAAGGAGAGAATGACCCCCGAGGGGAAAAGGAAAGGAAAGAAAGGGGAAGGAAAATCATAAATAAGCGAACATACGAACTCATTAAGCATAATTAAAAGAATAACATCAAAAAGCATTTAAGCAGCACCAAAACAATGACTAAATTCGCATCGCATGTTTGCTTTTCCTTCCCCCCATTTTGCCCTTCTCTCCCCCCCCCCCCTTCCTTTTTTTGGCACTCTCCGCCAACCGCGTCAATTTAATTTGAGGTGATGAACGAAAGATTAGTGAAGAATGACTGTTTAATGGATTTGCATCCGCAAATAATGGGCCGGCGAGAAGAGAGAAGGGCTTAGCTTACGTAAGGGAAAGGGAAGGGAAGAATTATTGGCATTGGCACGGAATGAAAAGGAAAGGTGAAGGAAAGAAAGAACAAATGGAATTAGCAAAACCATTTAAATGTTTTAAAGACAATTAACAAACCCAAAATAGGATAAATATAAAAAGATAATTATTATTAATCCATTTTTGAATTAGCCACAAAAATGGCCACCCAAAGGAAAATGCCAAAAAATTATGAGGTGAGAGAGAAAGGCATCACGAACGGACAGAATGGGGCAATGACAAGAGGTAATTACGGCACTAATTGAGAAAACGGCTGCCGAAAGCAGCAAATTGTACTTGGATAATTGATAGGAAAAAAATCCAAAAATAAATTGGTAAATTATTAAACTAAACTGGTAAAATATTTTCGGTGAATAATTAAAAAACAAACAAATAATTAGGAAAATGCAAAAATTATTTCAATGTTTCACTGCTCTGAGTCTCTTTTTGGGCTGGTTTACTTCAGTGTCGAGAGAAAATCCACGCAAAATTGCCTAATTAAAAGGGAATTAAAAAACAATTAGTAATTAATTAGCAGTTTTTGTATGATTTCTCTCACCCGCACTCCACGCAGCACTCTCTCTGCGGCGTCGACGACTTTTTCACCATTTCTAAAGGTATTTTCATGAGCATAGTGTTAATACAATTATTATGAAATTCGGTCGGCCATTGTGCCAATTCGAATTTCAAATTGTGCCGTCCCCTCACTTTTGCCACTTTCCTCTCGCATCGGTTGCACCACAATCACTTTTTTGGAAGCTGACGAATCGGTCACTTTGTTCTGCTGAAGACCAAACGGAGGCGGAGGACGAGGCGGCGGAACAGAACGAACTGCGGAAGAGAGAGAAGGGACAAAAGGGGGACAAAGCGAATCTGAAGAAAGACAAAGCATCGACAGAACAGAAGGGCGAACTGGACAAGTATCGACGGACTTCGACAATTGAGAAGCTTTTACCATTTGTTGCGTTCCTTTGATCGCTATGGCTACATGACATTTCGCCTACTCGACATTTCGCCTACTAACCCAAAATCGGTCATTTCGCCTACTGTCATTTCGCCTACTATTCATTTCGCCTACTGACATCTCGCCTACTTTTCATTTCGCCTACCAAGCCAAAAACATTCATTTCGCCTACTAAACCAAAAACATTCATTTCGCCTACTGAAAATACATAATGCCAAAGAGAAAATAAAAATATCTATCATTTTTTTTTGCATCAAATAAATCATTCATTTCACTTTATTATGTCATTTTTCGAATTTTCTTCCCAAAAAAAAGAAATTTCAGATTCTAATAGGAAATGCCAACTGTTCACGGAAATATTTGAGGTTCTGCAAATGAAGACGGCGTACTGAATGTTAAGAGGACTGACGCAGAACAACAGGTGAAAGGCGCTGCGACCATCAACGATTTGAACGTCGCTTCGAGCGATGATGAATAAAATTGTGAGCCTGTTCAATTCAAAGGTGGCGAAACAAACTGAGGAGCGCTTTGTCTTTTGCACAAGGTGTTAATAGTTTTTTTGTTTCATTATTTTCAGGCTTCCGATAAATCAAAAACAGAAAATATGGTAGCTGGTTCAGGTGCGAACAAACAGAATGTCCTCTACATTTTCCGATCTCGTTTTGGAATGTGCACCCCAGGGCTCAAATGATCACATCCGTGGAAATAAAGAAAGTGACGAAGAAACTGATGATGCCAATGGAAATTGAATTACCATTTTCAACGTTTTATTTTTTCTTTGGAGTTTAATAAATATCTATTTGCTTACGTGTACTTTTAGGTTAAATTTAATTATTATATAAGAATAGCTAAGTATGAACCAATTTAGAATATATATGGTCAAATTCGTTGTCAAAATATATATATTTTAGGTTAGTAGGCGAAATGAATGTTTTTGGCTTAGTAGGCGAAATGTCAGTAGGCGAAATGTCGGTAGGCGAGATGTCGAGTAGGCGAAATGTCAGTACACCATCGCTATTCATGCCACTTTTCCCAGTTTCTCTCTATCCAATCACTCTATCTGATCGCATTTTACTTCAACTACCTGGTTTTTCTTTTACTTCCCCCCTCCCCTCTCAATGCCCATATCTCTTCTGCTCTCCCCACTCTTTCCTCTACCCCTTCTCCCCCTCTTTCTTCTTCCCCTGTGCTTTACCTCTTCCCCTCCTCCTCTCCCCCTTTCTACCTCTTGTCCCCTCTCTTCATCTCTCCCTCCTCCTCCTCTCTCCTTCTCCCCTTCTGCTCCTCTTCCCCTATGCTTTACCTCTTCTCTCTCCTCCTCCTTCTTGGCCCCCCTCTTTTGTCTCTTCTCTTCCACCACAACATCCGCATTTGCCATTGTACCTTCCGCCGTCGGCTGTTGCTGTCCCCGTTGTTCTTCTGCTGCTCATCAATGGCCACACTTCGGCCCTTCCGCCGCTCTCTTCCGCGTCATTTTTGAACAGCAGAAATTCGTGCCGTGCCGTCAGTCCTTCGCTGAGTAACCTCAAAATGGACAATGAAATGAAAGTTTAATGCTGGCAAATGCCATCCATGCATATAAAATATTAGCATTAAAATGTCAACATTTGACCAAAAAAGGCAAAATGGTGAGAAAGGGTCAGCTTAATGAGGTGATGGAAAAGCCATTCATTTCAAAAAAAGGCCGAAAATAGAAGAAAAATTTCACTCAGCAGAAAACAATTACAAATAAGGACCTTTTGTAAAAAGTGCCAATTTTACACAGATGATTTCTGATAAAATTGGTAATAAGCATAACAAATAAAATACGGAGCTTTTCGTTTGCTCTATCAGTAAAAAAATCATTCATTTTTCAAAAAGTTATGGCAATTTTCTACCTTTTTTCAAAAACAGAATTAAATTTCTGGCTTTTTCATGATAATAAAACAATCCAAGAGGTATCATCGCATAATACAAATATTTCTTAATTTGGTTTCGTTTAAAAAACAGTAATGACGAATTTTTCTGGGAAAATCTTTAAAATCATTTACATTTCCTTTTGTGTTATAGTGTATACTGTACCACTCAATTAATCAATGGATACTGTACCATTTTTTTGCCCTTTTAACCCTTCTTTTGTCATTTTTTGTGCATATATTTTTCTTCTCTTTCAATAAATTTCATTTTTCATTCCTTTTTTTACGTTTTCTCTTCTTCCAATTAATTGGACAGAATATTTTCATAGGCCACCAAATAAAGCCGTTTTAAGAAGAAAAAGTTGGATTAAAAATCAAACGCCTTTAATTTATTTAATAAACGGAAAGAATATTTATAAAAGGGGCGGGGGGGGGAATGTGCCGCGATCATTGTCATGCCAATAATGGCAATAACCGTTAGTTAATTCATGGGTTCCTTCCTCAATTTGGCCACCCATCCCAAATTGGACCCCCCAATTTGCCCCCGCCTTTTCACCTCTCCCCCCCCCCCCCCCCCCGCTTCATCTTTCATCCATCCCATCCCATCTCATTTATTCATTCATTCATTTCGGCCCATACGAATAAATAAATGACTTCCTCCCCTCCCCTCCCCCCCTTCCCTACCATCCGACCACTTCCTCCTGCATCGTCTGCTTGTCCGCCTTGGCCAATTCCCTCCCCCTCACCAGTGCCAACACCGCCCTCAATTCGCGCTCGTCCATTGCGAAGACGCGTTTTGTGTATTTCATTGTTTTATTTTTGAATTTAGTTTTTTATAATAAAATTAGAAAACAAATTTTGTAAATGTATTCGATGAAAGAGTGAATGAATTTGGTGGGGGAATGGCGTCGATCCGTCGATTGCGTCGGCCTTTTTCGCTGTCCCCCCATTTTCCCGCCTTTTGTCCTTAATCTGTCGCCGGCCGATCATTCGGATTATCGAAACAATTCGTTCAAAACCTTTCCATTGTTTCCTTTGAAGAAGACAATTTTGAAGCTATTGTACTTAAAAATGCTTTACAATTATCCAATTTTAACAAAATTAAAATAAATGAGTTTTCATTGTTTTTTCGTCTGCCAATTTGAGTTGGCACTAATTACGCCCTTCGGCGGGAAATGAGCGGTGACGTAATAATTGAATAATACAGACAATCATTGGCACATTTAAGCAGCAGAAAGCGTAGAGGACAAAGCGCGTGAGAGAAAAAAGCATTTAAAATTCGAAAATGACAAACAAAAGCAAATTTGAAAGTGAAATTCGACTAAATTTGCTTTTTTAAATTAATTTTCCACTAATTTCATAATTCCCTTTTTTGTAAGTTTAATTCCAATTTCTTCGCTTTATTTCCAATTTATTTGTCCATTTTAAATTAATTTTAACTTTACTTTTCCTTCTTTTTTATTTCAAATTTCTCAAAATGTTTCCAAAATTCTTCTTTGGGAATTATTTTTCTTTCACCCGTTCCGATGACAAAAATTAATTATGTTTTTTAGGCAAAACGGCCAAAATTGGCAAATTCATGGGATGGACGAACACAAAATTCGCAAAATGCCATCACATTACTCCCCCCGCCCGTGCCATCCCATCAGTTGGCATTTGGCCCTTTCAAATGACGCTTCAAAAACATATTTTGACCTTTGTTTTGCATTTGGCATTTGCAATGTTCATTCTTTCTTTCTCCATTCAAATACGAATTTGAGGTGAATATTTAATTAATTAATTTCCATTGCGCAAAAAGAATTAATTAATGAATTAAAATAATTAATAATTTAATTATGTCTCTCGATGCCAACACCGAAGTGATTGATATAAAGGGAGAGAGGTGTTCCAACTTTTATCTGTTTAATTATGCCGTTAACCTGTGCCATTCAGGGTTACATGCAAATTCGGATTGTGGATTTCGCATTTTTAAAGGGCTTTCATTTCGTATTGCGCGTAATCAAAATCCGATTGCGTTATGCCCTTGGGTCCTTGTGCCATTGCCCTCTCCCCCCGGCAATTTCTTCCCCAATTTTTTAAACTCTTCCAACGCTACTTTTTCACTCGTCGCGCTTCTTTGTGCCTTCATTCGTCTTCAAATTTTCTTTATCCAAGTGACGTCGGCCCATGGATGCCTTCGGTCGGTCCTTCCAAAAGTGCCAACGCATTCCTTTGGCCTTTTGGCCCATAGCATCGGATTTCTTTTATTTTTTGCTTTGTTTTGCACATTTTGGCCATTGGACGGTGGGAATTGGAGATGAATTCGTTAAATGGGTTGGGGACATTTGTGATTATTGAAGGAAAAGAAAGCAAAGAATGGGCCAATTCCATTCATTCTCCTCCCATCACTTTGCTCTTCAACTTTCGTCCTTCCTTTCTTCCTTTTCTCTTCTTCCTCCTCTTTTCTTCCTTTCCTCCTCTTCCTCCTTTCTGTTCCTCCGTTTTCCTAATTTGCCTTTGGCATTTTTTCTGTGCCGTACCTCTCTTTCGGCTCGTTCCGCCCCCTTCCTCCTCCGCCCCCTCCCTATTTATTACCCTCATTTTCCTGTACACCTCTCATTTGTGTCTTTAGTCCAATTCGCTGATTGGCCCTTTTGGCATAATTTTGTGCCATAATCCCACAATTGGCTGATCACTTCTCCGATCTTCCTCCTTCTCATCATTTCTCTCTTTTCCCACCTGTCAATTCTCCTTTTTTAATTTTGCCTTATCAATTGCCATATTCAGGCACTTATCCTGATAATTATTAATTAACCATCATTAGCCCCAATCCGTCCCTTCTCTCTGCCGATGCTTTCGCCTTCGTTTGCGCTGTTTCTCCGTCCGCTTTTCCTTCTCCTTGCGCTGCTTTTCCTCTCTGTCGCCTTCGAATTCGATCTCCGCGACGATGGCCAATCCGTCCGCTTTGGTCCCTCCTCTTCCGGTGGCACCAGCGGCGCATCCGTTGCCTCCCAACTGTTCGTGGACTCGGAGGACAACGCGGGTTTCATTGGCGGAATTCCGGGCGGATCCGCGCGACGCAGACTCATCCAACCGCCGCCGCTGAAAAGGGATGGAACGGCGCTGCCGTGGGGGGCGGAAGAGGCGTGGGCACGGATCAGTAGAAGCGGTGAAGAAGGTTCTGATTGATGAGAGAGCGGAGAGAGAAAGGAAGAGTGATCGGACGAAAAGGGACTGATCAGAAGAGGAAAAGCCACCAAAGAAAGGAATTATCTGATCGGTGGCACCTAATGATCTTTGGTCCAATGGGCAATTCGACGTGATAATTCTCATTTCGGAAAATCAAATACAAAATTAAATTGAGTGATTTTGTTTATGTTTCTTTTTTTATTCATTTACAAATTATTGCATTAAATTCTGTCGTTTGATTTCCATAAGAAAATGAGAGAAATTCGATGCGAATGATGGAAAAAAACAAAAAACAGCTGAAAATGCCGTCTTAGAGCAGATTTACCTTTGCCGCTAATCCAAATTTGGCAATTCTATCTTTTGTTTTTTTTTCTCGCTTTTGTCTTTCATTTGTTTGTTCCCCCGCGGGCATCAAATTTTTCTTGTGGACGCGTCATCACATAATCGTCGGCTGATGACAAAAAAAAGAAGAAAATTTGGCCATATGAACGAAGGATTGGCCAAAAGTACAAATGGCCAAAGGAAAGGGGGCGGAGAAACAATGGCACAATTTGCCTCATTAAAGTATTTTTCTCACGGGAAAGAACGTAAGACGCGAATTCAAATACAAACAACGAATTATAGAGATAAATTAAAACTCAATTTTGGAAATAAATAAAAAGAAAAAATTTGAAAGAAAAGCGACAAATAAATTGGGAATGATCACCGAAGTTGGGGCGGAACACGGCTCGTCGAGGGGAGAGTCATCGACGGGGAAGGACGGCTCGGCAGGGGGAAGACAGCCAAGGAAAGGGAGGGACGAGGGCGAGGAAGGCAAAGGCAACGATGGCACGGGATGATCGCGGAAATGGCCTTGGTGGAGCTGATTGATCTGCTGAACATTTCCTTCACTTCTGTAGTCGTCGTCTGCCGTGGGAAGAGCAGCGACTGGCCCAAGAAGAAGCTGACCATCAACTGATCGGAGTTGATCATCAACTGATCGGAATTGATCATCAACTGATCGAAGTTGCTTGCCGGCTGCTGCCTGGGGGCACATCTCTTCACATGGTGGGCATGCGATCCGTCCCTCGCGAAGCCATCCGTCGACGATCTGTCGATAAGCAGAAACAATGAACCCGCGGGAGTAATTGTTCTGCTCAATACCCTTCGGATATGAACTGTTTGCCCGGGCCGAAAGCACGTGTAAAGTCGGGTGGAGTTGTGCAGGCGAATGTGAAGACGACCTTCGGAGCAGACGAACTTCAGAAGGGAAAGGCAAAACATTCACTTGGCCAAGCCCCGCCACTGACCGCGTAACATCCGGCCATAAATTGGGAATAAGTGCGAATTCGGCCGCACTTTCGCTCTGTCCAATACGATGCCAAATCGAAACAGCGCGAGCCGATTCCGTACATCTCGAGCACCTTTTAAGCGCGGGTATTTCAGCACTGTTACCTCTCACTTTCGCAATTTTACCGCATTTGCCACCGAATCGGTGGGAGCATTTCCGTGCAATTCGCAACGCGAATCCCTTCGATCAGTGGAATTCACCGCCCGCCACTCAAATTCCTATGATGAACAAAAAAAGCAGGTATAATTTTTGAGCGAATCGCAATTGCTCAGCAGCACTTACCCCCTCCCCCACCCCCGGCGGCATTCCCTTCCCCTTCGTTGGTGGCACTGCCCATCCCCCTTTGTGGCACTGCCGATCCCGTCGGCACTGTCCCTCCCCCCGGCGGCATTCCCCCCCCCCCCCCCCCTCGGTGGCACTGTCCTTCCCTCTTCGTGGCACTGCCCATCCCGACGGCACTGTCCCCCCACCCCACCTCCGGCGGCATTCGCTCCCCCCCCCCACTCTGTGGCACTGTCCCTCCCCCCTTTGTGTCACTGCCCATCCCAACTGCACTGTCCCTCCCCCCGGCGGCATTCGCTCCCCCCCCCCCCCACTCTGTGGCACTGTCCCTCCCCCCTTTGTGTCACTGCCCATCCCAACTGCACTGTCCCTCCCCCCGGCGGCATTCCTCCCCCCCCCCCTCGGTGGCACTGTCCTTCCCCCTCGGTGGCACTGCCCATCCTGACGGCATTGTCCCCCTCCCGCCCCCCTCGGAGACACATCCACCTGATTGTATGGGCAAAAGTCTGCCAATTCCACAGAACCTCCATAATATTTGGTGCCTTCGTGACGAACTCCGTGCAAATGGGCAAAGTTGCGATAATCAATGGGTAGTGGCTTTTTATAAGGCACCAAATTGCACAATGCCAACGAATCCTGGAGATTCACTTGTTTATGGCGTATTTAATTGACTTTTGGCCAGTGATGGGATTTATGTGCCAAAAAATACTCGAAATGTGAGATAAAAGCCAAAAATTTCAAAAATATCTGCTTAAAACTAGAGAAAAAGCAAAAAGTTGTTCAAAAAGGCCATTTTTCTCAGAAATGCTTAAATTCAAAAAAAAAGGAAAGTATTTTATGACGTAATGTATTAACAAAATAATTTTTTTACCAAATATTTATTTTTGTAAAAATGCTTCTTTTAAATTTAGGAGAGAATTTAAAAATTTTTGTTCTGAAGAAAATTTTTTATATTTTAATGCCTTTTCATACCGTCTCCTTACCCTCTGATCTGTGCAGCGTGTGGTGGCCAATGATCGGCTTCCGTCGTGTTTTATATTGGCACAAAACGGTGCCGTCGACTGATTGCTTAAAAGTGCCACTTTCTCCCCCTCCTCCAAATGCCTTTCTTTGGCCCACCTTTCCAACTTCTCCCAAATCCATTTCCCGCAACTTTCCATGGCAAACGAACAGCCCAACCCGTGTCCCCAGTGGAGCTGCTCAGCAATGCTAATCACATGAATAAGTTAGGCCAAAAGAAGATTCCATCGGTTAATTGACCTGTAATTAGCCCGGTACCATCCGCTGTCCTCCATTAGTGCCAATGTAAGCCGAGAATAGACGGGGTTCTGACAATTCAAATAATATTTTCGAGATATTTTTTTAGAAATGTTCGTCGACCTGCGTGTGCGTGCCGGTCATTGCCTCATTCTCAAATTGTTGGCATTTTGTTTTGTCAATCGTCTTTTTCCCCCGTGCCTTTCCCTCCCTTTGCCCCCTGGGGGGGGGGGGGGTGTCTGTCTTTGTGCCTTTATCCCTTCCGTTTGCTTTTGTCATCCCTTCACCCGGCACAAACTTCGAACAATCTCTTCTCCCAATGGGTCATCGCCGTGCCGTCTCCTCCCTGATTTTCCAATTCGGCTCCTTCCAACCGATCGCAATTGAAATGTCTTCGTGCCTCTTCTCTGACTCTCTCCGTCACCATCAAATGAATTGGGTGAGGGATCTGACAATTAATTAGAGTAATTTGTGTAATTATGCTCTCTTCCTCTCCACCTGTCCCTCTGCCGTCCACCAATCCTCCCTCACCACCGTTCTCACCGTCGATGGGTCCGCGTCGTAATAGCCGCGTTCGCGGTTAAACGAAAGCGGACGGTTGTTCAAATTTCTTGAAATCATTGAAAAGGGGTTATCCTTTTCTTTCTCACCTTTTCGACCGCGGCTTTCCTTCCGCGTCGCGGAAAAAAGCGTACAGTCCGGCGGAGAAGCCAAGCGCGTGGAGAATTTCATGTTTGACGGTGGACAAAAGCACTTCCTGGTCATGGGCATGGGTGGACAGTGCCCCGGGGCAAATGTTCACGTGACCGGCAATTGGCCTAATAATTAAGGGAAATGACCAATTGGCAAGAGAATGGCCAAATAGAAGGGAAACGGTCGGTGGAAAAGCAGCTACTCAATTGGCATTTTGACCTGTCAAGCTCGGACTCTTGCTGGCAATGCGCAGCATAGGCAATGGTCTCTTCGTTGCGACACCTTTGGGTGTCCACGGCGGAAACGTAAAGCAGAAAATCGGTGTCGGACACTCCAGGCCCATCCGAGGGGCCGGAAGGGATGCAGGACAAAGGGTTGGACTGCAGACAGAAACGGCATTGCTTAACCAGAATGGGAAGCAATCATCCGTTTTGGGTTGTAGCCAATGTCGTTCTAAAGGCCGAGACTCTCGACCCCTCCCCCATTTATTTGCTTCTCTCTTCTCACAAAAAGGTGCGCGTCCGGCACTTGCACCTCGCCGCAATTCGTAATTGCCTTGCACCGCGTCACACATCGCAAAAATGCACTGGACTGATCAGAGTAATACTGATTGGACTCGCATTTGCTTAAAAGCAAAGGAAAATGCAAAAGAGAATGGATAAATGAATCTGACCGACTCAGACGGATGGGAACATTGGCCGGACGGACGAGAAGCGATTTCTGAAGGGGCAACAAATGAATACTGTAAAATCGTACCATTGGGTATGGTACGGTACCTGCCAGAAGGAAATTGCCTGAGGCAACAGCG
This sequence comes from Heterodera schachtii, assembly GCA_023374025.1. Lineage (NCBI taxonomy): Eukaryota > Metazoa > Nematoda > Chromadorea > Rhabditida > Heteroderidae > Heterodera > Heterodera schachtii. Next base: position 523,697 of record SIJG01000055.1, read on the forward strand.
TGGACTGAAAAGGGAGGGAGGGAAAGGACGGCGTACAATTGTGTAGGGAAAAGCTTCGAAAATCGCGAAACAACTCACATTGATGAAAAGCTGCTTACTTGGAGGCAACCTTAGAAAATCGAAGGGAAAATCAAAGCCAAATAAAAAAAAAAATTAATGTTGAGATTTCGATGCTTACGATTCAATGCTGACGGGGTCAAAATGCAAATGAATTCTCAACGGACGGAAGTCACGGCTTAAGGCCAAGTCGCGGCGAAAGAGGCGCCGTTGTTGCGCACGCCGAGGGCGACGGAAAGGCGCAGGGCGCGGAGGGGAAGAAGGGAATGGACGGAGCAGAGGCACACCGAAAGTGAGCTGATCAGGGCCAGGGACCTGAAGGGGATAAAGCCAAAATGACTGATCAGAGCCAAAGAGAAAAGGGAAATATTCGCCTGATAAGAGCAAGAGGAAACGGAGAAGGGACGGGGAGAGGAAGCGATGAGAAGGAAAAAGGCAACGGAAGAGCAAAGGAACCAAACGAAGGTTGGCGCGAAGAGAACATTTCGATTTCTCATAGAAAAGAAGCGAAGGACAGACAAATTCTGCAGCAAAGTGCCACAGACCAATCGACCGCAAATTCAAACGCTTATGGGTCAGTCGGACGCCGGCGGTCGCTTCTGTTCACCGATCCGACCGAGGATGACCGCGCATCTGTAAAATTAGAAATTTGAAATTCAATCAAAGGGAGGAAAAATGTTCAGAGATCGGAAAGGGATGAACAAATAGGGAAAGAGAGGGGGGGGGGGGGGGAGGGGGAGGGGTGATCAAGGTCACTCGGAGCATTGGGCGGGGCGGCGGAATCCCGGGACGACAATCCCCCGCCCCTCCCCCCCCCCCCCCGTTTATGACAGCGCTGTTTTGCACAAAAAAGACACACAAAACAATTCCATTCGGTGGGCACTGAGTGAATTGGTGCTGACTTTCCACTCCGTGTGCGAAATGAAAGGGACAAAAATCACAAAATGTGCACAAAATCGAAGAACTAATAAATCGGAGAGTTCGAAATTTGAAAATGAGAGAATAAAAAAGAAAAGAAAATTCTTTCCATTCCTCGGAATGTCTTTTGAATTGGTTCGGACGGAGTCCATTATTTTCTGTTTTCGTTGGTTTGGCTGACTTTGTTCCCAAATTCTTTCCCGATAAAATTGCCCAAAATAATCCCATTTCAATTCGCCTCGTCCCCATTCGGTTAATTGGCTTTTTGTGCCTTAGAAGCCAATTGGTGAGTGACCCCACCCTTGGAATTGGAAGTGCTCTGCCGGGGATGGCATTTTGAGTGTTTGGATGGGCCAAAGGTCCGACCCATCGAAAGAGAGAAGAAATTGCTTGTGCTGACAAATGCTTTTGCTTTTGATAAGGCAAATAAATAATATCAAAAATGGAAGCAACAGAAAATCAAACAAATAATCACAAATAATGGACAAAAGCTAACGGACGACGGATTGAGAGCTTACAGAAGCCCACCCCAACTGTGTACTGTAGGAGGAAAATGAATGAATCACTGTCATTTGACTGACAACAGCTGTCTGTTTGTCTGTGCCCAACTCTCTCCCCCCCCCCCCGCCCCTTTTGTTATGCGTTCTTTATTCTTTTCATTTTAACTTAAAAGAGAGAAAGCATAGAACGAAGGAAAAGAAACAGGGAGAGGAGAATCGATAAGACGAGGAAAAGCATACAAAAAGTAAAGGACGAGGGACACCGGGCAAAAGAGAGGGCGGAGGGGCACTTCCCCCCCCCCCTCCCCACGCGCCGTCCCTTTGCTTTGGCCCCACGCAAAACGGCGACCACTGCCCAACGAATTTTGTGCCACCTCACACCGCCCCTTTCTCATCGCGTCACAATCCCACCCCTTTCCCCACGGAATGGACAATAAGGAAAATGGGAATTAAATGGAAGGGATGGGGGGGGGGGGATTAGCGAAAGCTAAATGAGAGAGTATTTTTGTTATACCAATGAAACCCCTAAAAAGGATCAAAAGTGCCAATTTAGAAATGTTTATTTTCGAAAATTGAATCATCCTAAAAATTTAATAATAAAATATCACAGCAAGTCATTAAAAATTTTCAATTGAAAATATGTTCTCGATTTTCTGCTGTTTTTTAGAATTATAAGGTTCCAAAAATATCACAACCAATAGAAATGCTTTGAAATAAATATTGTGCATGTTTTTTGTGTCTTCACAGTTTCGTTCCTTCTTCTGTCACCAATTCATTCGTTTCCTCTCTTTTTGGCGATTTTCTTTTCTGCGTTAGGACGGGGGACCAACGGATTGAAACTCGGCCAATTTGAGAGCCTTGAATGATTTTGGTTGGTTAATCATTGGCTTTGGGGAGGGGAAGGATAGGCCCAATTGTGCTAATCGCCCTTTGTGGCTGCTAATCTTTTCTCCACCTGCTCCTTGCACAGCTTCCGCAAATCCTCGTTGTCGTACTTCACTTCCTCGATGGTTTCCAGGCAACCGCCGTACATCTCCAACAGATTTTCAAAACGTTCGTGTAATTGGAAAAGGTTGGAGTGGGCCGAATCCAATTCTGTCCGTAAATGTTCAGTCGAACCGATGTCGAGCTATTAAAATCGTAATTAAGGGGGAGGGGGGGGGGGGGGGGGGGGCGTTAGATTCTGACCGAGTAACTGTTGGTGGGACTCTGCTCGCCTTGCAAAGTGTCCAACCTCATTTGGCTCGAAGTTGTGGAGGCGTTGCCAAACTGAACGAAAAAGGGAGCATTTGAGTTGCTACAAAAAAAAGCAAATATAAATCGAACAGAAAACCCTTCGCGAATATGGTCGTTGACCCCCCCCCCCCCCGGGCCTCTTTAGTAAACATTTTGGAATCCCTCCCCCCCCCTTTTTAATGTATGATTTAGTCAAGGAAGGAATGGCGCGGGGGGGGGACTGATTCGTCGGAGCAGGTCGTTTCCCCCCGCCGGTTCCTCTCCCCCGTCGTTTCCCCTCCGCCGGTTCCCCCCCCCCCCGTCGTTTCCCCCCCCCCGAAAAATTTTTAAAAAAAAAATTTTCAAACCTAGAAAAAATTCTTAGGAATTTTCTTAGTGTGAAAATTTCAAGAAAAAAAATTTTTGAGAAATTTTTCAGTAGAAAATTTTTGGAAAAACTTAGTAGTTCATTATAAAATTTCTAAAAAAGCGCTGAAAAATTTCTCAAAAAATTTTTTTCTTGAAATTTTCGTACTAAGAAAATTCCTAAGAATTTTTTTATGAAAAATTTCTAGGTTTGAAATTTTTTTTTTTAAATTTTTCGGGGGGGGGGGGGGGGGAAACGACCGGGGGGGGGGGGGGGGGAAATGAAGTGCACCCCTGATTCGTCCCCAAACATGCTAATGATTTCATCAACTCGACCGTGTCTCACCCTTTGCTGTGGCACAGCAATTGGCACTTTCCTCCACTCCTCCGTCGTCTGTTTTCCCTTTGCCCCTCGGACCCTCGCCATTCTTTCGTTCTGTCCTCCCATTTCGTCCTCGTTGTCAATTCGTTTCTGCTGTTGTTCCAATGGGTTCACAATAAGTAATGAATTGGCATTGTTTCTTCGCTCCACGGTCGATGCAATGATTTTCTGTTGGAATTCGCAGTTTTTACGTTGCAATTCGGTTAACTCATTCCTCTGAAAATCTATTGGAAATTAGCAAATGAATAGCCAAAGTAAGCTGTGTTTTGTTAATGGACACCTTCGCTTGGATATCCGTCTCCAATTGTTCCATTCTCTTCTCCATTCGATTTACCCTTTTCGAGTGCTCTCTTTTCGACTGCGACAATTCGTCTTCGAGTTTTTCTATACGACTGAAAAGCGGCGAACAGTCAGTTTTCTTATTTGGCGTAATGGACAATGATAAAATGCCATTTTTTTAATGTTCGCTTCCCTTTATTTCCCCCCCCCCTTTTTTTACCTTTGAATATTCGCTCTTTCGCTGAATGCCTTCGCCAAGTCCTCCGTTTTTTGTGCATTTTGTTGTTTTTCCTGAAATTAACAAAATTCATTCTGACAAAATAACATTCCTAAAATACTTCTTCCAAATTCCGTTCGATTGTTTCCATTTCGGCTTCGTGCCTCCGTTTCATTGCCCCCAATTCGGCGGACATTTGTCTCGTCGAACGCGTCAAAATGTCATTTTCACGCTCCAATCCAAGCAGTTTCTCTTCCAAAGAAGAAATTGTGATGAGCAAAGGCGAATTTGCTAAAATTAGCAAGAAATATATACAACTTATGCTGTTAGATGTTAATTGTTAGTTATTTGAAATGTTTTATGAAAATATCAACAAATACACGTATTTATAGAATAAAATTAGTATTTGTTTTACATATTTTTAATGGAATTTTGTTTAAATATAATATTTTTAGAATTCTTCTCTTATCTCTACTGTCCCATCATCCCTTTTTTTTACCGCTCGCCCCCTTCGCCCACCGTTTGATATTTCAACTGCAATGTCTCTGTTCATGTCCTGAATGCATTCGATGCGCTGAATTCGTCAGGTGATAGTCGGAAAACGTTCAATGGCAAAGACCTGCTCCAAGTCGCGGATCCGCGCATTGGCGGACTCGCTTTTGAGTCTTTCCTGTCTCAGCTCTTCCTCAAGTCCCCTCTCTCGCTCTCCGATTATCCGATCCTGGGCCTTTCTGTTCATCAGTTTTGCTGCCAATTTCTTGTTTTCCTGAGCCAATTCCTGAATTGTATTTGCATTCGTCCCGCTGTTTCTCCTTTTCTCCCCTCCCTTTTTGTCGCACTTCGCGTTCTCTGCTCGTCGTTTGGAGTGTCTTCTCCATTTGTCTCTTTTCCGCAGTTAGCGCCTCGACTTTGGTCAATTGTTCGCACACTTTCCCCTCCAAATTGGTCGCATTTGTCATTTTTGCGTCGAGTTGTGCTTGGAGTTTCCTAGCTTTCTGCTCACAATTTTCGAGTTCGTCTGAATTGTGTTTTCTTCTTTATTCGTCTCGATTTGCTCTGTTCCCTCACCCCTCAACTGTTCCATTGCATTTTCTTGCTCTTGCAGCTGTTGGTGTGCTTCTTGCAGTTCCTCAACTGCGCTGTCCCTCGCAGCCGTGACGATGTCCAATTGTTCCAACTGTTGCTTCAACTTTCGAATTTCCTTCGCTTGACGACCGCTGTACTCGGATAATTTCCTCCCTGAAATGATTTTCAATCGTAAACCTTTTCTGACCAATTTTACCTTCGTCTAGCAAATCGGTTAGTTGTTTTTCTTTCTCAGCAAATTGACTTTGAAGTTTTGCTTCCGCCGCATTTCTTAAATTATTTTTGGCCATAAATAAAATTCCAATTACTTTTGTTTGCTTTTCGCCACTAAAGTGGCATTCGTTGTCCGCAGGTTTTCGTTGGCCCTGCCCAACTCTTCTATCTTTTGGTCCCTATGCGCCAATTTGGCCATTAATATGGCAATTTTCTCATCCATTTCTCGCTGAGATTGTTCTGAAGTGTCCAATTTGGTTGTTAACTCTGGCGGTGTTTGGCTTTGCTGAAGTTCCTCTATTGACCGAATTTGTCCAATTTTCTGTGTGTTGCTCTGCTGGTGGGAGCTGTTCGGATAACTGCTCGTGACCGACCTAAATGGAAAAGGAAATTCGGAACCCGTTTTTGTTCATTCGGATGGTGGTTTTTGGATGAAAATGAGTGTCAGCTGACCAATCGTCCATTTGCCGAATAACTTCAATATCACTGGAGGCAATCGTTCTCACGTCCTCAAATCTGTCCAGCGTTCTCTCCGACGCCCTTCTCGGCATGCTCCGTTCATCATCACATTCGTCGTTTTCCTGTTAATTGAAAGAACATTAATTGGCCATTGAGAAAGAGCAAAGACCTTTTCCTTGTATAAATTAGTCAAGGAAGCGTCTAAGGCTGAACTGACGGGCGCTGACTGAGAGGACGAACTCTGTCCGTTTTGACTGCTTTCGTCGTCGTCGGGAGAGTGCTAAGATTCATTTCTAAAAAATTGGCTTCCTCTAATTCCATACTGATGAGGGTGAATAGTGGAAAATGTGATTTGGCTCATGTGCGTCTCGGATCGGATTCGGCTCAGTGTCAACGATAGGATGCTTTTATATAAATGATAATTGTTTTTTATATTTAATTGCATACCATAGTGCCAGTCGACTCATTTGTCCATTGAGAATGCGGAGTTAATGTCCTATTCAAATCGACCTCGAGAAAAGGGGAGTCACCAACCGCACTTGGATGGGGCAGTGCGTCCACCATACCATCTGCTTCGTGATTCTGAAACAACAATCATTCGATGCCAACCCAATGAGTACCGACCTCAACGGCATAAATGCTTTTCTTCACTACACTATCAGAAATAGAGAGCTCTTCCTTTTCTACATCTTCCTCATTTTGCTCTTCTTCTTCATCTTCTTCTTCTTCCTCTTCAATGTGAAGCGCAGAATCGATGTGCTTTTGGGCTGTTAAAAGCGCATTTTTCGCAAAGTTGGTAAAGCCTCCAAGTGACATCAAATGTGTGCTGTTGAGAACATGCTTACAGTTAATTAGCAGTTAATCCCTTCCCGCAAAAAAAAAAAATTTTTTTGAGCCAATCCCGCAGCGTGATCCGCAAATTAGATTTTTTGCGTGGGATCCGCGGGATCCCTAGTGCATTTTTGAATATTAAAGACAGAATGCCAAATTTATTAAATAAATTTAATTAAATTTAAACAACCGCAAAAATCCAGGTCCAGGAAAAACCCAGGTTGCCAAAAAAATGGCCTGGACCTGAACCTGGATCCAGTACAAAGGTCGAACTCTAGTGATACTGAAAAACGGACATACTGACAACTTCGGCCGAAATTTTAAAATAAAATCTTTCCCTTAAAACTTTTTGTAGATTATTTAATGGCAGAAGAAGCAATTATTAGGAAATTGGTCGCCGATGGGGATGGCACTGGGGATGACCGGCGAATTGTCCAATTATTCCAATTGATAATTATGTTGAGCAAATCAAACTCTGATACGAAAAGGTTGGCTGTATTCAATTCAAAATTTATGTTCTTTATTCCTCTAATTTAGTATTACCAACAAAATTCTAATCAACTTGGACCAAATTGAACTTTCTTTCCAAAAACAAGCACAGATTTCCGCCATAACCGAAATTGAAATTGCAAATTATGAACAACTTTGCACCGAAATTGGTTGTTAATTATGTCATTTTTTATAAAAGTTAGTTGTTCGCAAATATCAGATGAAATGATCACCCAAAATAACAGCAAAATGGATGCAGTGAAAAGGGAATTGGCAGAGGCAAAACAAATCCGAAAAAACCGACAGGAATATGACGCACTCGCCAAACTTATCAAAGTAACCACTAAAACAACCGGTTTTTTTTAATTAATTAAGTCATAAAGGAAAAGCCGAGCAGAGTCGAAACTTCGAAAAGGCTGAAACTGCTTCAGGATGAGTTGGAAGAAGCATACGCCAAACAAAAGATGCTCGAACAACGGGTCGGAAATCCCTGTCCAAGAATTTACAGCAATTAAACTTTTCAGTTGATTGAAAAGAGGAAGAATATGTTCGTTTGCGGTGCTTTGCGCTCCCCTTAAATCATGGTTAAACTTTGAAGGTACACTCTTGCTGTTCTGCTGGACAACCTCGAGGAAATGAACAAAGAAGCCGGTGAGAAAAAGGCGGGTGGGTAAAAATGAGCCGAGGGAAACACAATCATTTGCAGAGGACGTGCCCATGTCGGAAGGTGACGATGCCAGTCCGGCCGGAGCAGTCCCATCGTCGTCCGCTGGGTCTTTAAAGTGAAAGTCGATGGCTCGATCTGATCACCTATTTTCTTTCTTTCAAATTTATGTTGATTTTAAAAAGATATTCACGAATTAAGCGAATAAAGCCAATTCTCTTCTTCTGTGTAGGGATAGTCAGAACCAACGACCCCTCGTTTTGAGAAGCTCTGTCAGAACATCCGCAAACATAAACTTCACTATCTTATCAGCTGTAAATTGCAATGTTAATGTAACGAAGGGTTTATTGAAAAATTAATTTTAAAATTTGCTTTTTTCTTTTTCTGCTTCCCCTTTGATTTTTTGACTAACGCCCTTTGAGGTTTTGACTAACGTCCCAGCACCCATTTTTCGGGTAATCGAATGACTTTCTTGTTCTACACCGAAAATTTTGCGAAAATGATTTTTTTAATGCTTCAATAAAAAAGAAAGTGGTTTTATTTAAATGGTACTTGTACAGTTTGGACTAGAGATCGGAATTTTGAGAAAATACGGATAAGGGTAAGGGTTACGGGCTTGCCATCTATACGGGTTACGGGCTTACGGGCTAAAAACCCGTAAAACCCTTAACCCGTAAAAACCCGTATTCAAAAATAATACGGGTCCGTATACGGGTAAGGGTTTTTTTCTTTTTGATAAAAATAGGTTTAATAAATATAAATTTTGAATATTTAAAGCTAAAAGACATTATAATAATTTTTATTATAAATTTTAAGCAACAAAATTCAAAAAACACAACAATTGGCATCCGGCGGTGGCCGTTGGGCGCCTCCGGGAAATTTTTTAAAATTTGATTGCAATTTGTTATTAGATTTAATAGAAAAATTGACCAAATTTGCGATTTTTAACTGATTTCATGAATTTTGCGATCAGTTTTTCATTAAAATGATTTATAATTTTGAAGAATTTACAAATCCAATTCGTAAAAAAAAAAGAATTAAGAAAAACAAAAAAGAATTTCATAAAAAATTTAAACGAAAGCTATTCAATAACTTAAAAAATTTTTGGTACAGAATAATTGATTTCTTTTCAAATTACATAAATTTTACAATATTTACCAATGCTTTTTCGATTTTTCACCGAAAATTTTACGGAATTGACCGCCCAATTTCAAAGTTTTGGCGAATTGACTGCACAAAATTTAAAAATTTACTCCATTTTCACCTTAAAAAATGAAAGAAAATTAACCCGTAAAACCCGTATCGTAATTGTACGGGTAAGGGTAAGGGTTACGGGTTTGACATCGATACGGGTTACGGGTTTACGGGCTAAAAACCCGTAAAACCCTTAACCCGTAAAAACCCGTATCGGCCAAAAAAAGTACGGGTTACGGGTTACGGGCCCGTAAAAACCCGTATACGGGTCCGGCCCGTATCCGATCTCTAGTTTGGACCACATCAAAGATTTTTTTTGTTTTTAATGGTAAAAACGTGTTTTGTATTTGGGGTCGCTGATCAATAGGGATGGGAATTTAAGTCACGAAAAAACTCAAAAAAGTCGACTTAAAAAGTCATGAAAAATCGCCAAAAAGTCATGAAAAAGTCATAAAAAATGCCAAAAAGTCACAAAAAGTGCAAAAAAGTCATGCAAAAATAACCAAAAAGTCACCTAAAAATACCAAAAAAGCACTAAATAAATCCAAAAAAGTCATGAAAAATTAGCCAAATGTAATTAAATCCAAAAGTTGTTTTAAACAATTCTTCGAAGAAAGTAATTTAAAAACGACTAATTTTAACGGAAAAAAATATTCAAAAGTGTTACACCGCCAGATTTTTATTTTATTTTATATTTTTCAGTCCCGTCATTTGAGTCCTTATGTTATAAGAAATTTCAGTTCCATCTCGAAGATTGACTTATTTTTCGGAATTTTCATCACAAAAAGTCAAATTTTGCCTCAAAAAGTTAAAAAAATCACGAAAAAAGTCGCAAAAACTCAAAAAAGTCATAAAATCCCAAAAAGTGCAAAAAAGTCAAAAAAAGTCACCAAAAAATGCATGTTAGAAGCTTCGAACAAAGTTTAGAACACTTTTGAAGTCATTTTAAGGTCATTTATAGTCAGCAAAAAAAAAGTCATTTGACTTAAATTCCCATCCCTACTGATCAATGACGGTAATACTGACTTTTACTGGTCACATAAAAAAAGGAAACAAAAAGACGATTTTTTACGAATCTGAGTTGCACTCAGGGGTTATCAGGGCCGCTGATCACGAATATCACATCAAATCTATGATTTTTTTCAAGTCTATGATTTTTCATCAAGTTTTTTCATATTTTAAATTATAGTCATAAAAAAAATTCGGGTCGCTAATCACGAATATGTCATCCATTTCGACCAATTTCCGATTTTTGTTTGAATTCGGGTCCTGAATTCAAAATTGGTCGAAATGGATGTCATATTCGTGATCAGCGACTCCGAATACCCCTGGAAAACACTTTTTTATTATTAAAAACAAAAATAAAATTTTTTTATGTGGTCCAAACTGTACAAGTAACTTAGTATATCTCAATATTTCCAGAATTGCTAAGTATGGTAAAAATTTCAGCTCGACCAATTTACAGGAAGTTATTGGAAAGTGTAAGAATAAAATTTATAAATTTTTTCCGGAAAAACTGCCACAAATATGGCCTGAAAACGGGAATTTTCAGAAAAAAAAAATCATAGGGGGCTGAAAATTTTTTTCGTGAAATATGATTAAGACGGACAGAAAGAGGACAAAATTTGTTATAAATGCAAAAAACCGCATTTCTCTACGACTTCTGTACGCTGAGATTCCGTACGTTGAATTTCGAAGTCATTAAATTACTGTAAAATGCACTGGATTAAAATACTTTTTTGCTCTTCAAAATTTAACTGGTAAATTCTCCGAGTACAGAAGTCCGTGCTGAGTCGATCCACAAAAAAACTCAGTGTGGGCGATCCACAAAAAAACTCAGTGTGGGCGATCCACAAAAAAACTCAGTGTGGGCGATCCACAAAAAACTCAGTGATTGATTGGTCATTTTCCGGAAGCCTATCGCACCACATTCGGGACACCAAAAGTGCCTGATCCGAAACCCGGACCGGCCCGGTTAAGAACAATTTTTTGTTCAATTTTTCAAGGGCTATCTCCCAGGCCGGGTCCGGTTCTTGATCCATTCACTTGGAGCCCGTCATGGATCGGGCACATCTGCCGGAGGACCCTCAGCCTCGCCCTCTACCCTGTCGATGGCCAACCCAAGCTAAGCTTGCCGGTACCAGCGGCTTTTTTGTACAGCTCGATGAGTTCTACAAAACGGTATCAATGGCGTCCGGCTGCGTCTACTACAAATGGAGAAAATTGGCGAGAAGTGATGTGAAAAATTGAAAAATTAAAAAAATTTGAAAATGACTTGTGTGCCGACGTACATTAGGGTTAACCGGACGGCACCGTGATTTTGTGAATTGAATAATTAAATTATTTATTTAATTTTATCGATCACTGAGTTTTTTGTGGATCGCCCACACTGAGTTTTTTTGTGGATCGACCTAGCACCCAGAAGTCATAGAGAAGGTTGATTGATTTATCGGGTGTTGTAAGATATCAGTAGAGGTTCTTCATGTTAATTCCATGCAATTTTAGTATGTTAGAACATTGCTTGCGCAGAAACAATTCCCATGGTGGTGTTAAAATTTTGTTCAATCTCAATCACCCTGAAGGGGTGGCTGATCACCTCGGTGTCATTGACTTTTTTGTTCAGCATAAAAAGTTATGCTTACATGAATTTTTTCGGACTTTAAAAAAGTTATAGATGAGTGCGCTATGTATAATTTTGTTACGCCAAATTTGGGGCAGTTTCCGGAAGAAAATTCATCAAATTTTGTTTTCTTTTACAGTTTCCGATTTTTTTTTTTTGTGTATTTTTTAATATTATGGGGAAGGTATGACTGGTAAAAATTTCAGCTCGATTGGTCCGTGGGAAGTAGGTGTAGTGAAAAGAAAAAATTTACATGCGCTATAATTTTGTTCAGAGCATAGATATAGGCTTAGGCTAGGCCTAAGCTTTAGGTTGAATGGAGTGACTGTATATATTCACTACCCAGCTGACCACCGCTAAAATGGTATTTCTAAACTGATTCACTGTCCAACTGATATTGAACCGTTCTCTTGGTAAAATTTCAGCTCGAGAAGTTGTTGAGCTTCAATTTTTACTTTTTTCGTTATATTCCGTGGTGTATGAAAAAAGGAGTCTGAATTAGGTACTTAATTACTTATAATTTGTTTTCCCAATTCTCAAGTTTGACGTTGATTTCGCGTGTTCGGTGAATTCTTTGTTAATTATTTCATTCACGGTTAATCAACGAAACTTATCGATCCCTTAGGCAAAACAATTCCATCAATGTGACAAATATTCAACTGAAGAAATGAATTGCTTTTTTGGCATTTTTGTAGTTGGACCTTTGCCAAATTTGTTTCAACTTTTGGCCCCTTTTCATTGTTCCCTTTGCTATGCTTCGTATTTTGTGTTTGATGTTTGGAAAAAGGACAAATGAACAAAGTACCGCAATTTCAATTAAACTAATTAAGAGACATTAGTCAATTCATTGTGTCAAATTGAAGCTCATTTTAATTGTCTCATTTTCGCCTTTCAATTCATTCGTTCTTTCGTCCATTTTGGTGCATTAATCGACCGAAACTCACAAGTTTAGCTTAAGCATTTTTTTAAACCCTTAATTTAATTTTATTTTATTTTTACTTATTTTATTATTTATTTTTTTGGCGCCGCCTTTTACCAGCACTTTTCCCTTTTACAAAATCATTTTTTGCATAAAATTTAAAAATAAGCATTATCTAGTGATCAAATCTTACATTCCGCTTCAATGCTGTTCGATTTCGTTTGGGATTTTGCGCTAATTTCATTAAAATGACTTTTCTCGGGACTGTGGGGGGGGGGGGGGGAGAAGGCTCCCGCCGGTGTCCCCATGAATTTCATAGTGACCGTTGATCTTTTGTCCTTCAATTAATTAATTCGTTTTACATTTTGCTCCTTTTGATGTGCAACACTTAAAAATTATAAAATGTCAAACAAAGAATATCTAAATTCGCGATCTTTCTTTTTCCTTTTTTGAGCGGAATTTGAGAATTTTTTCCTTCTTCCGTTTTTGCATTTCAAAAGCGATTCCTCCCTTTATGTTATGGCTTATCTTGTTTTGTTCATCTAACATCCTTAATGACGAGAATTGCAGCAAATAATTGGGAAGAGCAGCGAATGCCTTTGCCTTTCTTTCCGCGCAAATCGGCGGGAATGGACGGAATAGGAAAAGGCGGGGGGCGGCGGGAAAGGAGGGGAAGGAGGGGGATGAAATGGTGGGGCGGGGCGGGTAACGAACGGTGATGGGACGAACGGTGGGGGAGGGGGATGAACGCGGGAGGGTACGGGTGGAGGGGGACGGGTGGGGGAAGTGGGGGGGGGTAAAACCACACGCGCCTTCCATCATTTTGGGATTGCGCCGTTCGGATGGAATGTGTGGGCGTCATTTGACGTGAGATGATCGCCCTTTATCCCTCCAATTGAATCGTTTCTTTCAGTTGCCCTGGGTCGTTCTAAGGCATTCGAATAATTAATGATTGTTTTGCTTCTATCTTTTCTGCTAAAAGCTGATAATGAGTTGCTATGCAAAATCTCAAGCGTTTTCCTATGAAAAAACCGCCCAATTTCCGCGGCTGACCCAATTCAATCGGCGCTGGCATATTAAATAGTGTCCATGTCCCCTCGAGGGATTGTTGCGCACGATCGATTTCACTGACTGACTGTAACATGGGGGAAGAGACGGCCGGTGGGGGGGGGGGGCGGGGAGGGGAGGGGGGGGGGGAGGGGGGGGGGGAGGGGGGGGGGGGGAGGGGGGGGGGGAGGGGGGGGGGAGGGGGGGGGGGGAGGGGGGGGGGGGGGGGGGGGGAGGGGGGTATTTGGGTCAGCGTCAAAATCAAAGCCCTTCGATTTCCTCTCCTCAATGGTCGTAGTGGAGGGACACTTCCATCAGCTGCTTCCGGAAGAGTTCTTCTCCTTTTTTGTTGTGTTTGCGCTGTCGATCCCCCGCTCGCTTCCTTTTTTCATCGGAAAGAGGAGGGAGGGGAGGAAGGGGCGCGACCTTGTACAGCGATGATGGAAATGATGTGACGATGACGGGGGGGGGGGGGGGGGGGAAGGCGCCTCTGCTTCGTCCCCCCCCCCCTTTGCTCCGTGCCCCCCTCCCTCTCCCTCCCCCCCCCCCCCCCCAACGCCCCCCGCGCCCCTCCGGCGATATCGTTTCGTTGGTTTTGTTCACTTGCGACAACAACAAACAACCTGCTGTGAGACAAACCATTCGTTGCGCGAGATCACACAACATTCCCCCCACTTCCTTTTGCTCTTCGTTTTCCGCACCATCCGAATCAATGGTGGTCCGTCTTCTTCTTCCTCGGTCATAACCTGAACCCCAATTTGCTGAATATTATAGGAATATGCTTCATAATGCCATTCGCCGATTCGTTTTCCTCCATTCCCCATTTGTCTTCCTTTTCAGGCTCCTTCCTTTCCGTCTGTTCTCATTTTCTCCTCTCATCATTTTCCCTTCCATTTTTTTTACTATTTTTCATTTCTTCCCCAATCACTTCCTTCCCCACTTTTTCTTCCTCTCCTTTTAGCTTACTCCTTTTCCTCATTTTCCTGTATTCCTCTCCCCTTGCTGCTCTCTCCTTCTCATTCACTTCCTCCCATTTCTTCCATTTTTCTTCCTTTTCTTTTTTTCTTTCTTTCCCCCTCTCACTTTTTCTTCCTCTCTCTTCCGCTCTTCTTCCTCTTCCTTCGCTCCTCCGCTTCCCACCAACTTTTCTTCACACATTCCCATGCCCGGGGCAAATTCCCGCACTTGGCGTCTACGTTCGCGCTTTAAACAAAAATTTGTTCGCTAAATGGGGTGGGGGAGGCGAAGTGATGGCCGCCGTCTCGAAGATCACTCTGTCCCTCCCGCACTTCCATCGTCCTGTGCCCCCCTCCCCACTCATTTTTCACATTTCGACCTTTTTCGTCTTCATCCGCCCCTTCCCCCGCTTTTTCTCCTCCATTATCTCCTTTCATCCACTTTCCCACATTCCCTTTCAGATTAAATCGAAGAAGGCACTTTGTTATTTGTAATATTATTCATTACGCTCACTTTCAAACGGATCTCAGCGCCGCCGGCAGAGCACAAATTCTGAACAGCGACTCTTTTCTTCCGTCGACTCTTCCGTCCGTCTTCTTCCTCCCTTTCTTCCTCCTCCTTTTCTTCTTGCTCCTCTTCCTCTCCGTTCTCTTTGCTCCTCCCCTTTGTTCACCTCATCCCGACAACGGAGATCGCCACAGTTGATAACGATCAGATGGAGGGGACCGGAGGAGGAGTCAGCAGCGACCATCACTCCTCCTCTTCCTCGGCGGGCGAGTTGAGCAGCGCCGGGGGCAGTTGGGAACGCATCGAGGCGACCTGCTCCGCCTCTTGCTCAACCTCCTCTGTGAGCCTATCATTTTAACTTTCATCGCCCCAAGGGTCAGTCAGCATTCTCGAACCCCTCCCCTCCCCCTCAAAATTTATTCATCGTTTTCCCTTGCCGATGTTCGAAATTCCCCCCCCCCCCCTTTCCCTTCCTTGGTCTCTTCCACCCCCCCCCCCCCCCCCCTTTGGTCTCTCCCCCCCCCCCCCCCCCCCTCTCACTTATTGCGCGAATCATCCAAACTGATCGGACATTGCCGACTTAACCGAGCAGTGGTGTGACCTTGGTTTGGTTTGGTCGGTTCGTCTTTCTTCCCTCTGCGTTCCGTTCGTTCGCCTTTCCTCTGACCCTTTCTCCGCTTCGTTCGGATGAATGGACCTTCGGCGGTCCTTTTTCGCTTCGTCCTTCCGTTTTGGTAGCTCATTTTTAGTCTGTTGGCCAATTTTTTAATGTTTTCGGTTGCTTTTTGATTTGTTCCTTTCTCTTAACCCACTCAATCGCTGCGCTGATCACCGCCACCTCGCCTTTTCTCGGAATTGCTGCAAATTCGTCCGCCGATTGGCCCCAATCATCGCCCCCTCCCCCTCCCCAATCATTTTCTGGTGCTGATCCAACTCACCGAATTTCCTCCCTTTCTTCCCATTCCAATCGTTCTCCTCCTCCTCCCTTCTTCGTCCTTTCCATCATTTAATTATCTTCCTAAAAATCTTTCCTTCTTAAACAATGACGTCACTTCCAATTTTGAACAGTCTCATTTTTTAACCATTTGAACATTTCCCTCCTTCCAAGCTCAGTCTTCTGACCAAAACGAAATGTCGACTTCATCGCCCCCGTCTTCCGAGTCGGACCCCCCCGAACTTCTTCAAACGCCCCATTCGCCGTCCTCGCGGCCCTTTTGGCGTGATCAGGAAGAGTTGGTGATCAGTGGGATCAGTGGACGATTCCCGCGCAGTGACAACGTCAAACAATTCGGAGATTTGCTGTTGGCTGGGGAGGACCTGGTCACAGAGGACGAACTCAGATGGCCTCCAGGTCCGATTGGCCTTATTTCCGCAGAATTGCACCAATGACAGACAATTAAAATGCCACACTCATTTAAGGCTTTTATGATCTGCCGAAAAGGCACGGAAAACTGAAGGAATTGCGCAAATTCGACGCGCAATTTTTCAGCGTGACGCCGAAACAAGTGAGAAGAGGGATTGTGCAAAGTAAAAAGCAAATTGCAGGCCAATTACATGGACCCGCAAGTGCGAATACTGCTCGAAGTGGCCTACGAAGCGATGATTGACTCGGGTGAGTGCCTTTCTTTAGCTATCGATCGGTTGACCAACCCGGCGGGGGATTTCGTCGACAAATAATGTATTGACAGGAGTAAACCCAATGGAATTCCGAGGCACCAAAACCGGCGTTTTTGTGGGCTGTTCCGCTTCCGAAACAGGCGGAGCACTCACTCAGGATCCGGAAATGGTCACCGGCTACACTTTGACCGGCTGTGTGCGTTCGATGTTCTCCAACCGCCTCTCCTACGCCTTCGACCTGCGCGGTCCGTCCTTCTCCGTGGACACCGCCTGTTCTTCCTCACTGCTCGCCTTGCAATTGGCAATCGACGCCATTCGCCAGGAGCAATGCGAAGCAGCAATAGTGGCAGGTGGGCGAGGGGGCGACTATTAGGGGTGGGCAATTAGTAGGGGCAGCTAAGCTAATTAGGGGCATTTTAAGACATTGAGCATATTTCCCTTTGCTCAGGTGCCCACCTTACGCTGACTCCAACTGCGGCTCTTCAGTTTCTCAAATTGGGCATGCTTTCCCCCGCCGGCTCGTGCCGCTCCTTCGACCAATCCGGGGATGGGTACGTCTTCGTTTTTCCTTGACATTCTGTTATCGTTTCCCTTGCACTTTTGAGGTATTGTCGTACTGAGGGTGTTTCTGCCATAATTATCCAACGGCGTTCCGTCGCGCGTCGTATTTATGCGACACTTGTGCACGCGAAAAGCAACACGGACGGCTACAAAGAGCAGGGCATCACCTTTCCGGTGGGAGAACGGCAGGCGGTACTGTTGGAGGAGGTGTACAGAGAGGCGGAATTGGACACGAACGCGGTGGCCTATGTGGAGGCGCACGGGACGGGCACAAAAGTGGGCGACCCGCAGGAAGCGTACGCCATCACGCAGACATTTTGCCAGAACAGGTCGGACAGAGAGGGAGGGACTTGGGAGCCAATGCCATTACTGAATTCAGAACGAGTCCGCTCCTCATCGGCTCGGTCAAGTCGAACATGGGCCACGCGGAACCGGCGTCCGGTCTCTGCTCATTGGCCAAAGTGATCGTTGCCATCCATCGTGGCACTATCCCGCCCAACTTGCACTTCAACGAGCCCAACGAGTACATTGAAGGACTGAAGGACGGCTCGCTGAAAGTGGTCACAGAACCGACTTCGCTTCCCTCCGACGGCGCTTTGATCGGCGTCAATTCCTTCGGTTTCGGTGGCTCCAACACTCACGTCGTTCTGAAAGCGCCAAAACGGACTTCGCTGGAGGGCATCCGAAAAGACAAAAGCGGCACCAAATTGCCAAAGGAGGGCTTCCATCGGCTGAATTTTGTACTCAGGCCGAACCAAAGAAGCGTTGGAGCACACTTTCCAATGCATTCGCGAGGAAGCGATGGACAATCCGTTTGTGTACCAATTGCTGGCCAATCAGGTGCACCTCATCCAATAGAAAACTGATGAAATCGAGAATTAGGCCAATCTGCCGCTGAAAGACACTCCGTTCCGCGGCTTTCTTTTGCTCGACGAAACGCGGGGCGGAGAAGTGCCCGCCGAATCCGTCCCTGTGGTCAGTGATGTGCAGAAAATGGCCATTTTGGAGACGCGTCCGGTGTGGTTTGTCTACTCGGGCATGGGCAGCCAATGGGTCGGCATGGGACGGCAGCTGATGCGCATTCCGCTGTTTGATCAATCGCTGCGCGAGTCGTCGCACACATTGGCCGAATTTGGCGAGGACGTTTATGCAATGTTGACGAACGCGGAGCCGAAGCAGTACGAGAATAACACGCTGAACTGCATGTTGGCAATCACGTCCATTCAGGTGAGTGCCCGGGAAAGACATGGAAATTTTTAATTGCATTTCGAATTGGAAGGCATTAGCAATATAATTGAGCGAGGAGAGTGCCATTCACAAAGTCCTAAATGCCGTTTTTCATAGATTGCTTTGACTGATTTGTTGTTCGCTTTGGGAGTGACTCCCGACGGAATCGTTGGCCATTCCACCGGAGAAATGGGCTGCGGTTATGCGGACGGAGCACTGACACGCGCGCAGACGATGATGTTGGCATACTATCGCGGAAAAAACGATAATGGCACACAAAGAGCGAATGCGAGGAGCAATGGCCGCGGTTGGACTCAGCTGGGAAGAGGCGGTCAAACGCTGCCCGGACGGAGTGGTCGCCGCTTGTCACAACGGCGCGGACTCCGTCACCGTTTCGGGGGACACGGAAAAGGTAAAAAAAGAGGGGGGGGGGGGGCAAATTAATAAAAAAAAGGGTGGATCGGATCCATTTGCCATTTTGATATGTAATGGTAGGCACCGTCGTCTCACAATTCTCTGCTTTTTCTCAGGTGTCCGCGCTGTGTGATCAGCTGACCGTGGAGGGTGTGTTCGCCAAGCAGGTCGACTCTTCCGGCATTCCGTTCCATTCGCCCGCCATGCAAATGATTCGGGACGAAATGCTGGCGGCGATGCGTCGTGCGGTGCCGGAGCCAAAGCAACGCTCGTCCAAATGGGTGTCCACTTCAGTACCCGAGGCGAAATGGGACGACGAATTGGCACTGTACTGTTCCGCGGATTATCATGTGAACAACGCGTGTTCGCCCGTCCTTTTTTACGAAGCACTGCAGAAAATACCGCCGAATGCACTCACTGTGGAAATTGCACCGCACGCACTGATGCAGGTGAAAAAGAAGGGAAAAGAGGAGAGGGAGAGAGAGGAGAGGAGAATATAGAGAGAGAGAGAGGGGGAGGGGCAGAGAAAGAGAGAAAAAGAAGAAGAACGGGGAGAGAGAGAGAGAAGGAGAGAAGAATATAGAGAGGGAAAGGGGGGGGGGAGGAACAAGAAAAAGACAAAGGGAACGAAAAGGGTGCTACATTTTGACATTTATTCAAATTCGGGTCCGGGGTTCGGAATTGACCGAAATTTTTGTATTTACATATCTCGGATTAGCGATAGAAATTGGTTTATTTTATGAAAATAAAGTATTAACTCTGCTAAACAAAAGCTCACTGCCATTTTTTGCTTTTTTATTCAAAATATACGCACCATGAAATATGTGCGGAAAAAAGTTTATGCGCCTGAAGAAAAAAAAAATTTTAACCTCAAACATAAAAGCACAGAAAAATCCCAAATAATTCATAATATCTAACATTTGATGCTGATCAAAAAAGTCTTACACCAACATTACAATTGTTTTAAGGCAATTTTGCGCCGAAATCTGAACAAAATGTGTGTTAATGTTGGACTGATGAACAACAAGGCGGAAGACGAATTGAAGGCCTTTTTGCAACAGTTGGGCAAACTTTACCAAGCAGGAGCAAATGTCATGGTGGAGAAACTGTACCCGCCCGTGTATATGCCCGTGCCGTTGGACACGCCAATGTTGGCACCATGGTAAGAGAACAGAGGGTGGAGAGAGCAAGACAAAAGAGAGGGAGAAAGAGAAGGGTGAAAGAGAAACGGAGAAAAAAGAGAGGGAGAAAGAGAGCGAAAGGAACGGCAGAATGGGAGATAAAGTGAATGAATAAATAAAATACTCATTTGGTGTTCTCAGGTGGCAATGGGACCACTCCCAAGACTGGCCCGTGATTGATGGCCGATTGGTCGGGACTGGCGGTGCCGGTGCCGTACCCGCCAGTGCTTCTTACACCATCGATCCGTTTGCAGCCGATTCCAAAGAGACGTATTTACTTGGTTGTGGTTTATGACTGTGAGGACCATTTTCTGATTTTAACTTTTCGTGTTCAGACCACGTGATCGACGGACGCGTTCTTTACCCATTCACCGGTTATATGATTTTGGCATGGAAAACGTTGTGCAAATTGCGTGGATTGGACCATCTGAAGACGCCCGTGGTCATGGAGGACATCAACGTGTACAGTGCCACCATTCTGTCCAAACCCATCCGACTGGACGTTGTGATCACCCCCGGGCACGGCGCGTTCGAAATTTTGGACGGAGAGCAATTGGCGGCGAGCGGACGCATTTACATTCCGGAAGAGGAAAAGCCGTTTTACTACAGCGACCTGAAGGCCATCCAAACTTCGGAAGTGGCCGAGCGGACGGAGTTGGACACGGAGGACGCGTACAAAGAGTTTTTGTTGAGAGGCTACGAATACGGACAGGCATTCAAAGGTGAACGGGCGCCCGCATTCCGTGCCATTTGACACGAAAGTCCCTCAAGGCATTTACCGGACTTGCAACAGCGGCGAGCGCGGCACCCTTTACTGGACCGGCAATTGGGTGACCTTCTTGGACTCGCTGCTCCAAACCGCGCTGCTGGCCGAACGTGCGGACACTCTCCGACTGCCGACACGCGTTCGCTATTTGCGCATTGACCCCACCCGGCATTTGGAATGTGTGGAAGAGCGAGGTACAGCCCAGACAAAGTGCTGTCCCATTCCGAAATGTCTTTTAAGATGGCATTCAAGTGGTGGAGCTGCGCAATGACATTGCCACCAACGGATGCATCGCCGGGGGCGTCGAATGTTGCGATTTGACGGCGCACACTGTGCAGCGAAGGCCCCAAACGGCAGGCCAACTGTTTCTGGAGAAGCTGTACTTCGTCAAGCACGTCGACAACAAGTTCGAACTGTTTATATATTATAATGACAAACTCCCAAAATCATAATTTTGTCCATTCTTTGCAGTTCACTCGCTGATTCTCCCCGCGAGCGTGAAATTCTGGCCGAATATCGCAATTTGCTGTACTCCATCATTCTGAACGGACTTCGCCAATGGAGCAAGTCGGGCGTACTGGCACAAATCACTAACGGAGAACAGTTCGAACACGCGCTGAAATTGTTGGAGGGAAAGGAGGGCATTCCGACGGTGGCGGACGAAGAGCGAAAGAGGAAATTTTTGGATGACTCAAAGTCAGTGAATCCGCGAATTGATTTTTCAAAGAATGAATCATCTCTAAATAGGTGTTCGTTGGTCAATGCGTTGGACGAACTTTTCGACCTTCCGACGAATAACCCCTTGGGGGAGGGCCAAGACAATGCCAAGAAGTTCGAGCAGGTCGCAGTCAACAAGCTGAGTGCCTTCTACAAGACATTCGACAACGACCGCTACTGGTCCCAGGCTCTGCTGCACGATCGATTTTCAAAATCGGCACAGGTAAACGGAGGCGAGAGGGTAGGCAAAAGCGGCGCTGATTTTAGGACATTTGTATGGAAAACTCGGCCACACACCGGAACCGCGCCTGCGGCGTCGAACTGTCGTCGACGGATGTGTTGAAACATTGTGTGAACGGGTCCAAGTCGCACCCGCTGTTGGAAATCGAATGGACGTGCGTCGGGCCGCACATGGAGCATTTGGACGACAACACAATGCAACAGTTGGGCGCCAAAAGTGTGAAATTGGACTTGGAGGTCAGTTGGGCGTTGTCCGTTAACCGCACAGAGAATGGCCACTTAGACGGACCCGGAAAAGGAGTTGAAACTGCCCAACGATTGCCGAAACTTCGATTATTTGATGCTCAACCGAATCCTCTGCAAAAAATCCCATCCCGTCGAGTTTCTGCGTCGGTGTGCGCAATTGCTGCGTGACGATGGGATGGCAATTGTGAACGAAGTGACACGGGACTACGAAATTGGTGGGGCAAATCACTAGCCGATCGATCCATCATCACTGATCATTAGGGAATCGGATTTTTAGTAGCGAAAAATTGTCCAAAATAATAATGCTATAATATCGAAAAGAAAAAGTTAAAAACATTTATAAAATTCGTTCTCATCTGATCGTTTGCTCGGTTGATCATCCTTGTGATCATTCTCTAAGATCAATCGCTGATTCGCTTCTCTCCCTCCCTTTAGCGCTTCTCTGCGACGGTTTGCAAGGCGTCGACTTTGGCAAAGTCGAGGGCAATTCGCACCAGCGCATTTACGGCGTCTATTTTCACCGGGACACGCTGGAAAAAGTGTTCAACGAAGCAGGCTTTCGCATCTGCTTCAGACAAGTCGCAAATACCCAAATCCTTCCCCAATGGCACCGTTCGCTTTTCAGTCCGATCCAAATGTGCCGACTACAACTTATGTGATCCGCAAAAAGCCGCAGCAGGCGCGGGAGCCCGTTTTTGTGAACATCGACGACATCGAACAGTTCTCTTGGATCGAACCATTGCAAAAAGTCGTGGAGGAGCGACTTAATGAGCCCGATTATAAGACAATTTGGTCGGCACTCTTTGTTTTCGTCTTTTTCAATGGGCACTCTTAAGGCTGACCAGCACGCGCGTGCGCAACAACGGCACTTTGGGAATGTCTCTGTGTTTTGTCGAGGAAAATGCCAAATACAACCGATTCCGCACTTTGGCAGACATCTCTCTGAAGCCCGAGAATCGGACGGGTCCTGAAAAGTTGGATTTGGAGTCGAAGGAAATCCAGGAAATTTTGGAGTTGGACTTGCACGCAAACAATTACCGGGACGGCGACTGGGGTTCAATTCGGCACATTGTGGTCAAAGAAGGTCGGTCGGTTCTGTCCCTTCGGACATTGGCCCCCTGCCATTTCAGTCCGATTTGGTTTTAATTTTCAGAAGATGCGCACAGCTACAAAGAAGTGGAACATGCATTCATCAACACATTGGTGCGTGGCGACGTGTCCAGCCTGACTTGGGTGGAGAGTGGCAACCAATACTTTGCCCAAAGCCGCGACCAACTCGGCCCGGGCCTCGAGCTGTGCTTTGTATATTACGCGGCGGTAAACTTCCGTGACGTAATGTTGGCATACGGGCGCCTTCCGCCGGACGCCATTCCGGGCCAATTCGCGGACCGCGAATGCCTTCTCGGCATGGAATTTGCCGGTCGACTTCAAAACGGGCGCCGCGTGATGGGCATTCTACCAGCACAGGCATTGGCCACTTCGGTGGTGTGCAACAGAGACTATTGCTGGGAAGTGCCAGACGCGTGGACACTGAAAGAGGCGGCAACGGTTCCAGTCATTTACGCGACCGCATATTACGCGCTGGTGATGCGCGGGCGCATTCGGAAGGGGGACAAGGCGAGTTGGGCAGTGCCGGTCACCACCACTGACTTTTCTACTCGTTCAGGTGCTGATCCACGGCGGCACGGGCGGAGTGGGCCAGGCGGCCATCACAATTGCGTTGGACTACGGCTGTGAAGTGTTTACCACCGTCAGCTCGCAGGAAAAGCGCGACTTTCTGAAGGCGCGTTTTCCTCAACTGCAGGAGAGACACTTCGCCAATTCGCGCTCTGCTGACTTCGAGCAGCACATTCGGCACCAAACGCGAGGCCGAGGAGTTGACATTGTGCTGAACTCACTGGCACACGAAATGTTACAGGTGAAAAGAGAATCGGGCACAAACTGTTTCCGGAACGGACCTTCAAAAAACAAAGAACGGAATGGCATTTGCGATAAGTTATTGCTCTATGTTCCATCGCTTTTCAGGCTTCGCTTCGCTGTTTGGCACAGCACGGACGCTTTTTGGAAATTGGAAAGGTCGACTTGGCACAAAACTCGGCCTTGGGCATGTCGCTGTTCTTGAAAAACGTTACTTTCCACGGCATTCTGTTGGATGCCATCATGGACCAATCGGTGGGCGACAAGGAGGACTGGATGGAGTGCGCACGGCTCTTCGAGCAGGGCATCCACCGGGGGGTGGTACGACCACTCGACGCCACCGTATTCCCTTCTGACAAATGCGAGGAGGCATTCCGGTAAGAGGAGCCGTTCCGCCGCCGGCGACACAATCAAAAATTTTAATTGACCTCTTTTTCTAAGGTTTATGTCGGCCGGCAAACACAAAGGCAAAGTGCTGGTCCAAATCCGTGAGGAGGAACAACAACTGTTGTGCGCGCCGTCTCCGATGCGCGTGAGGGCCGTGTGCAGGACACTGTGCAATCCAGAACATGTTTATCTGATCACCGGGGGGCTGGGCGGGTTCGGATTGGAATTGGCGCAGTGGCTGATCAACAGGGGCGCGCGTAAGCTCGTGCTCACCTCCCGATCGGGAATTCGGACTGGTGAGTACCTTTGGGAAGACTTTCACCACAACTAAACCCCCCCCCCCCTTAGGCTATCAGTCGCGATGTGTTCACTTTTGGCGACGTATGAAAGTGTCAGTCGCAGTCAGCACACTTAACATAGCCAAAAAAGTGAGGGGGGAAAGGGTTTTTGTCGGCACTCACTGATCACTCACCGCCACAGGAGGACGCGGTCGAGCTGGTCAGAAGTTGTCTCGAGATTGGGCCGTTGGGCGGAGTGTTTCACTTGGCCATGGTGCTAAGGGACTGTCTGTTCGAGAATCAGAACCAGCAAAACTTCAAAGACGCGGCGGAGGCGAAATATTTCGGCACGATTAGTCTTGACGAGGCGACGCGCAAAGGCTGCGAGCAGTTGCGATGGTTCGTCGTGTTCTCCTCCATCACTTCGGGACGCGGAAATGCCGGACAGACCAATTACGGGTGGTCCAACTCGACAATGGTCAGTCATGGGAAAGGATTTGGCTTTCGCTAGAGTGCCATTGGCGTCAAAGTGTCGAGAAGACTCGGTTTTGAGTGGCATTGTGTTGTACCCTTTCACCTCCTCCCTTTTAAGGAGCGAATCATCGAACAGCGCCGTGCGGATGGTTTCCCCGGCATTGCCATCCAATGGGGCGCCATCGGAGACGTGGGCGTAATCCTTGAGAACATGGGCGACAATAACACTGTGGTGGGCGGAACACTGCCGCAGAGAATGCCGAGCTGTTTGGGGTCTTTGGACCTGTTTCTCTCTTGGAACCATCCTATTGTTTCGAGGCAAAACGCGGGGCAAAGCGGCGAATGACTTACTCTTTCTGCTTGTTCAGTTACATCAAAGCGGACACCAGTGGAAAGAAGCAGTCGGGCGGCGGCAATCTGCTGCAGACGATCGCCCACATTTTGGGTGTCAACGACGTCTCTCAACTGAACCCGGACGCCAATTTGGGCGATTTGGGCCTGGACTCGCTGATGGGTGTGGAAATTAAACAGGCGCTGGAACGCGACTACGACATAACACTGTCGATGAAGGAAATCCGAACACTGACGCTGAATAAACTGATGCGACTCGCCGAGTCGGGCGGCGCCAACGCTTTGCAGGGGGACGGCGAGTTGGAGATGAAGAGAGAGAGCGAGCGAGAGGCACGCGAGAACACCGTGCAGGTGAGCAAAAGGACGCATTCATCAGATAAGGAAATGAACTGACGTGCCATTGGCCATCGCAGGTGTTGGAGCAGCAGATGGGCGCACTGTTCAAACTCCGAGTGGACGTCAACGACTTGGACCCCGAGCAAATTGTCGTGCGCTGCAACAAAGAAACGGAGGGGCCCGTCACTTTCTTTGTGCATCCCATCGAAGGCATCGCTTCTCCTCTGAACCGCGTCATGTCGAAATGCCGCTTCCCCGCGTACTGCTTCCAATTCACGCGGCAGGTGCCAAACGACAACATCGAAAGTGTGGCGAGCACATACATAAAGGCGAGTGAACAACGGCAAATGCCGGGGGATGGAGTAAGGGAGGGCAATCACTCGAGGGAAAGTCGAACAAAAGCACATCGCAATGTCAAATGGTCACACTAATTCAGGAAATGAAAAAGATCCAACCCGAGGGTCCTTATCGACTGATCGGCTATTCCTACGGCGCTTGCGTTGGCTTTGAGATGGCCACTCAACTCCAACGCAGCGATGGGAACGACAGTGTGGAGAAGCTGATTCTGTTGGACGGTTCCCACCTTTACATGCAGACGTACAGAAACGTGAGTGAACGAAGGGAGGAGCAGTTTCTCGTGGCTTTGCTCAGAAGCTCAACAAATGAATTCTTAGGTTTACCGCGTTGCGTTTGGAGTCACCGGCGACACTTTGGTCAACAATCCGTTGTTCGAGTCCGAAATTATGTGTGCCATGACTTTGCGCTTCGCCAACGTCGATTACAAGCGTTTCCGCGTGGAAATGCTGCAGTTGCCCAGTTTCAAAGAGCGGCTCCAGCGCGTGGTGGACACGGTGATGGGCACTGGGCTCTTCCAGCGGTCGGACACAATCGCATTCGCAGTGGACGCAATGCGACACAAATTTGTGATGGCGGACAAGTGAGTATTGCTGCTTGTTGGCCATTCCCGGCATTCGCGAAAATTTGTAATCACTTCTCAGGTACAAGCCGAAGGAGACTTTCAAGGGCCACATAACACTCGTACGCGCGGAACAAGGCGCGGCACGGGAAGAGGACGTCGGCAAGGACTACGGCATCGGACAAGTCCGTTTAGCGCATTATTCCGTTATTAATTTAACCAATGATCGCAGGTGGCCGAGTCGATCACAGTGCATTTGGTCAATGGGGACCACGACTCGATTGTGCAAGGCAAGAAGCACATCGACACGGCGGCCATCATCAACGCGGTGTTGTTAAATGAAGCCATCCCGGACCCATTGCCATCGGTGACGGAGAAAAAAACGACCGGCGGCGGAAGGGCGCGACGATGAGAAAAGCGGGGGAGGGGATGACAGTGATGGATGGCCAAACGATCATTTAGGGAAGAGACTGCCCGAGGGCACGGCATTGACCCGAACCTCTTCAAAGTGCCAAATTTTCACCGTCCGAAACACTCATTTTATTCGTCTCCCTTCCCAGCTTTCCATTTTCTCATCTTCCATTATAAATTCTGTCGCTTTACCCCGTCCCAAATATTCTTAATAATCGGCAACTCATCCGTTCCCCTTCGTATTATCTTTTGTTTCATGCACAGCATTTATAATTATTAGCCCTTTTCTTTGTCTCTGTGCATTCTCCTGCCGATCACCGGCCAAAGAATTGTTGCACAATAACATTTATCAATAAATTCAAATGTGCTTCACTCGCTTAATTTTTATTCACTCAATAAATGATGAAAAACTAAATACGGCCAGAGATAACATATAAGTTAAACATTATGTCAAATATTTTCCCGAATTAAATTTTCCGACGGCGCCTCCTATCATTCCTAGGATCTGATCGGGACCGGGGTTCGGTTGGTATCCCGCCGAATGGATCCCTCCGACTCGAATTGTCCGTCTCTGTTTTTAAACTTTTAATTTCAACTCTACTGCCGCAATCCCGTGCTGGTTCCTTTAAATTTTAAATGCATAAATTTTGAATTCCAATCCCGCAATCGAATCCCAAATTTGAAATTTCCGTTCTCTATCATTCGCCCTTTGATTTTGGCAGAGTGAAAAGGGAATTTGTAGTGGTTGCCAAGTGAACATTATTTCACAGCCGCAAATGTTATTTTTAAGCATCCATTAGCAAATGTGTGACGTCCTCCTCATCCTTTCCCTCTCCATTTTCATTTTTAGAGAGAAGCTTGTTTTCATTAACATAAAAGAAGATGTCAAGCATCAGCCCGGCCAATCCCGAAAAATTCTCCATACCCTCAGGTAATTAAGATGTATCGATACTTGTAAATATCAATAATTAATTACACCACAGCTGATGTAGGTACCTTTTGTTTTTCTTTTTCAGACACCAATTGTGTAGTCTGTGGAGACATTGCAACGGGAAATCATTATTCAGTCGCATCATGCAACGGGCAAATTACAAATATATTTTTTAAATTCTTTTTGCACCCTTTATAAAAGTTCATAAAATTTGAGTTGCAAAACATTTTTCCGTCGTGCCATTGTTGTAAGTCCGCCATTGATTATTTTGGGTTCCAATTGTACGCACTATTCAGAACAATCGGTCGTTCATTTGCATGGGGAATGGCAATTGTCCAATTGACAAAGGCATTCTTTAATATTTGGCTTAACAAACCATTAGATTTAGGGGTTCGCTGTGCGTGCCGTGCCTGTCGTTTGGAGAAGTGTTTGCAAGTCGGAATGGACCCGAATGGTAAGTGACGAGCGAAATGCGATTAGGCAATTTATTTATTCAATTCGTCCACTTGCTTAGAAAAGTCGAACTTTAACCTGACTGATCCTCCTTTAACACATTTAAAAATAATATCAAAAATATTTTGCTAAAAATAAAACATATTTTTTGGCATCATTCAAAATCCCATGAATCTTTTTCTAAGAAATTGGACGTATCAAAAAAATAGGCTGTTTGGCGAAAAGTTTCAATTACAAGAAATTTAGAGATAATACGGCATCACATCAAAATAATGTTACATTTTTAATCTGCTAATTTCTTAGCCTAGTAAATTTCATTTAAAATGGAACGCAATTACCCATTGTTACCGATAGGACTCTAAGCGCACGCTTTTCCCCCTTTTTAGCGATACAATCCGAGAGAGACCGAATCGGTTACACGAAGAGAACACGGCGAGAAAAACTTGTGGGATTTGACGAAGGCATTGGCCACGAGAGGGGCGACCTTTGCGCGGAGTAATGCGAAAATAACCTTTATTTCTAATTTGTGTTCTTTCCGGTCTTTTGCTTTGAACGACGCTGATTTGGAGGAGTCCGACGAGGATGACGTCATTTTTCGCGACACCGAACCAATCGGAGGCTCGCCTTCTGTAAATATTGCACAGCGTTCAAAGGTGGGAACGAAAAATTACATAAATTTACGTTAACCTAAAACAATGCCTTATAATCAAATTAAAATCAACCATAATCCTCAAAAATTGTCCTATTTTATGCCAAAATCTGTCACTAATGGGCTAAAAAAAAAAAAATTAATTTTTCTCCAAGGGTGTCATTTTCATTGAACAGACTACTCTTGGAAAACAAGGGGTGAAGAACAAAAAAAAGTCTTCAGCCCCCCCCCCCCCCCCCTCCTTTTCCGTTTTTTTTTAATTAAAAGGCCTTGTCCGTCGGGGGTTGATAACTGCTATGAATTTACAGAATTATATTTTTCTCGTTTCAGTCTCAGCTTTACGAAGAAGGTAAGCCAATTGATTCTCCTCCTTCTCTTTCCATTTTTTTTCTCTCTCTAAGTTCTCGAGCGTCTCACTCAACTCGAAAACAATTTCACACTTTTGTTGAGTCGGAGCGAAATTCAACCGTACGCAACTTTGGAAGAAGCGTTAAAAGGCATTTATTTGACTTTATAAGGCAATGCCTTTTCACATAACTTTTCATTTTTGAAGCTCCAAGTCGTTTTTCTCAGCCCATCAACGTTAAGGTTTTGTCCGATTTCAACAAATCCCTTTTTGTACTGCCATTTTAACAGATAAGCGACCCAATCGTCCAACCAAAACCCGGCAAAGAGCAGAAAATGCCGTTTTGGCGTTCTCGGATTATTGCGCTTTACATTGACTGGGCAAAGACATTTTCGACATTCCGAAAGCTTCCCTATTCGGACAGAGTTTTGCTTTTTCTCTTTTGGCATTTATTCGTTTCTTTTTCATTTGGGTCGCTTTGATAACGAACCACGCGAGCAGCTACATGATAATGTGCGAAGCATTCCGAACTTCGGAACTCATAAACGAAGATGAAATTGTCAACGGAATCGAAAAAATTGCCGAAAAATTGCCTCGAGACGGGCAAAGGTAGCAAAAAAAGAGTCAATAAAACATTAACCAAATAGCAAATTTTGTAATTTTAAGAGATTCCCCCCGATTACTTCCATTTCACTCGGAATTTTCGAAAAGAGTGGTGGACCAACCAAAACTGAATGAATGTCGTGAACCAATGCAACTGATGGCCATTTCTCCGCCTATTTCGGATTTTGGCGGTGTTTTGGCCGCAACGAATTCAGTCGCTCCGCTGGCCAAAAATATTCACACGTCTCCATTATCAAAAATCAATTTAAAAGCCTAAATCATTTTAGGTTTTTCGATCCGAAATTGATCCGCGATGGGAGTAACTGTAACAGAACCGGCGTTCGGTCAGTGGTCGACGTTCCGCCCGGCGTTCACTATCCGACGGTGGGAAATTTGAGCGGACTGACGCCGGTAATGGCGGCGATGATCGATTGTGTGATGCGACCCTTTCGGAAGCTGAACATTTCCACGACAGGTGACCAACCGTTGTTTTACACTGGGAAAAGTGACAAAATTAATTTTAAGAGTTTGCTGTTCTCCAAGCAATTATGTTCTTCGACCCAGGTTGAGAGGCGGCCGACCGACCCTAAATGGCGGCCTTTTTATTGATTTTTATAAAAACAAATTTCACCCTTAAAATAGTCTCCGAATTCGAACAAAGATTCATAATTACTTTTCAAATAAGTCCAAAATTAGTTAACCTGCATAAATTTAACTCATCAAATTGCCACCCGTACAGTTTTGGGCCATAATGCGAAACTAAAAACCAATTTCCATAATTACAAAAATGGCATTATCATCGTCAGTAAAATTCAGACACGGAAGGGTTAGACGCAGCGAGCCAAAGGAATGTGTGTGCAGAACAGAAGAAGATGATTTGTGCGTTTTACAGCCACATTTGCCAATACCACGAGGCCAGCGAAGCTGAAAAGCGATTTTCCTCAATTTTGCTTCGCATTCCGATGATACGCAAAGTCGCGGCCAAAAAGAATGAATCTCTGCAAATAATCGGTTGAATTCGCTGTGTTTGCTTTTTATTGCTTCCTTTTTAGACCTTTTCAACCTTTTCAATCTGAACACATTAGTCAAAGAGACGACACTCGGAATCAAAGGGGGAAATTACGCACAAAATTCTGCTATTTAATATTTGAAATTGGCTAATACATTCCACGATTGTTTAAATATTTGGGAATTTTTAAAATACTTATTTTGTCATTTTTCTTATATGTACCTAATTTACAATTCCGGTGATAAGAGTTAATCAATCTTTTGATAAATTCCTGCAAAAGTATATGTAATTTTGAGTTTCCTTTTTAATTCGGATTAAGCACAATTCTTTATTTGTTTGCATAACAAAAGGTGGCAACCGTCTGGGCAAACGATCGATAATTCATTGGCTGAAGTGTTTTGCTGCTTTGCCATGGCGTTGTGCTGTGTTTACTTCCTTTTAATCCCCCCCCCCCCCGCCCAAATTCCGTCGTCCATTTGCCTTCCTTTATTTGCTTTTGTTCTTTCGTCTCCATTATTCCTTCACTCACTCACTGTGCTCCGTCATTAACTAATTATTAGGCATGGGAATTTCATTTAAATAGGTATTCTTATTTTTCCCTGGTTTCTACCTGCTCTAAATTTTTTGTGGAAAAATTTATCTAAAAATAGGGGTTCCAAAAAAGAAATCAAAACCAGTTTTTTAAAAAACTTAAAACATTATTCCAAGGGCATAGCCGGGGGAGAGGGACTAAAGCCCATTCCCGAGCTCCAAAAAATTTAACGAAAAAATAAATTGCCAATTGCACAAAACAATTAATAAATAAATAAAAAATAATTGTAAAATTAATCTAATTAAACAAAATAAATCTCTTAATTCGGGATTTAAAAAAATACACCCCTAAAAATCGAATTTTTCAATTCCCTCCCCTCCCCCCGAAGCCAAGGGTCTGGCTGGCACGTCCTTGCTTTATTCTAAGCCTAATTAGGTCCCACACAGCAGAAGGTTTGCCTTTTTACTTCATTATTTTTTACTTTTGTTATGTCATCCATCTCCTTTTTTCCCCAATCCTTCCGTCCGTCCCCCTTAAAGCCGTAAATGCTTCCCCCCCCCCCCCCTTTGCCCTTCTCCTCTCATTCATTGCCCTCCGTCGTGCCTTTTCTTCATACTTTTTTTTAACTAAATGTAATTGGTTCTTTTGTAAAAATTTTCTTAAACAATAAATCACGTGTTTGACCTTAAAGATATTTTTTTTATTAAGCACAAAATGATTGCCACGTGGGGCAAAAAATAAAAGACCAAAGAGTAACCATTCCATTCATTCATTATGTACATTTTATTTTACTAATAATTTCATACATTTGCAAGTGCTTCCTGACATCTTTGCCAATTACCAAAAGCCAATTTCTCTCTATTCTTTTGTAAATTTAAGTTTTTATTTATTTAAAATTAATTTTTTAAAAATGAGCACTAAAGAGGAACTAACAGAAGAGCGACACCAACAGCAGCAGGAGGACGCCACTTCGAAGTTACTGCTGAGACAGCGAAGCAAAGATGAGACGGAGGGCGACAGAGTGTCCACTGGCGACACGGACACGGGCCAAGGGTTGGCCCGATCACTGACGCTGATGAACGGAGTGTCGATGATTGTGGGGTGGGTAAAGAGAAAAGCAACAAATGCATACAGTGGGGGAAAAGCTGACTCAAACAAACTCAAAAAAGACATTTTCCAAATCAACTGAAGAAGAATTTGAGAATTCGGGAAGAATAAGTCATTTGTCCAATAATTAAGCATGTAATTAACATGTGCCTTTTAAGGTGTATTATTGGCTCCGGCATCTTTTTGTCACCAACGGGTGTCCAAAAAGGTGCACATTCCGTTGTTTAGCTTGAAGTTGGAAATCCACGCTTTAGATGCTGGGAGTATCGGCCTTTCCCTGCTCATTTGGCTCTTTTGTGGCCTCTTCGTTGGCCTCGGTTCCTATTGCTATGCCGAACTTGGCACTCTCATCAAAAAGTCGGGTGGCGACTATGCCTACATAATGGAGGCGTTTGGTCCTTTTTTGGCATTCGTACGACTTTGGGTCGAAGCATTCGTCGTCAGGTGGACGCTGCTATGATTCTTTGTCATTTGAGTTTAAACGTGAGTTTGTGCCATCTTTAGACCGTGCACTTGCACAATTGTCGCTTTAACTTTTGCCAAGTACATTTTGCACCCGTTCTTTTCAAACTGCAAAACCCCCGATGGTTCTGCTCAAATAATTGCGGCTGCCCTGATAAGTTGGCACTTTAAATGCCGCTTTCATATTGCAAATGTTTCCGTTTAGTTTTTCTGACTGCTCTCAATTGTCTCTCCGTAAAATTGGCCACTTTCATCCAAGACACTTTTACACTTGCTAAAATATTTGCCCTCATTCTGATCATAATCACCGGCTTTTACTTTTTAATCCAAGGTGTAATTTAATAGACTTTCTCATTTTTCATTACTTATTTTAAGGCGATCCGCAATATCGAGTCAATTTTCACAATCTTTTCGAAAATTCTGAGACAAACGTTGGCAAAGTTTCCATTGCTTTTTATTCCGGACTCTTCGCTTACCAAGGCTGGAACTACCTCAATTTCATCGTTGAAGAATTGCAAAATCCAAAACGGTCTTTGAATTTGCGCACCGTTGGCATTTTTTAGCACTTTAGGAATTTGCCGTTGGCCATTTTGATTTCCACTGTTTCTGTGACGGTCATTTACGTGCTCACTAACATTGCCCTTTACGTGGTCATCAGTCGTGAGGAAATGCTCGCCTCGGAGGCAGTCGCCGTGGTCAGTCGCCGCCTCTTATTCTCTCCTCCTTTCGCTCTTTCTCCTTCCCTCTTCCCCTTCTTCTTTCTCCCCACTCCCTCTCTCTCTCTTTTTCACTCTCCCTCTCTCTCTCTCTCTCTCACCCTCTTTTATCTCCCCCTCTCCATTCATTCGTTTCTTCATTTGCCTCACAGGAATTCGCCAACAAAATGTACGGTCCGTTCGCCTTCACAATGCCCCTCTTCGTCGCGTGTTCCACGCTCGGCTCGGCCAACGGAGTGTAAGGCTAACAAACTCCCACATTTTTGGCTTTTCTTTCCATTTAGCATTTTCACCTCGTCCAGGTCGGTTTTGTCTTTCTGACTTTGGAATGGCATTGCCATTCTCATCGTTGTCGTCGTCTCCAGACTTTTTTACGTTGGCGCCCGGGAGGAGCAAATGCCCGTCCTTCTCACAATGATCAACCGACGAACGCGTACCCCCGTGCCCGCCGTCGTTTTTCTGGTGCTTTTCTTCGTTGCCATTCAGCGCTTGTTCCCTTCCACCGTTTCGCTTCTGTTTAGGGCCTTTTGTCGTTGGTTTATCTCGCCTTTGGTGACAATGCGCTCACTCTGATCAATTACATTGCGATTAGTTATTGGCTTGCCATTGGCTTGGCCATTGCCTCGTTGTTTTATTTCCGTATGAAAATGCCAAACGCACCGAGGCCAATCAAAGTGAGTTCCAATGATTAGAGGCTAATGCTCCAATGGGATTTTCATGTGTATCTTTTGATTCCGTAAGGTCAATTTGATTTTCCCCGCTATCTTTCTGCTCGGCTGTGTCGCTTTGGTGGTTATTCCAATCATTGGCAAGCCAAAAGACACGGGTCAGTCCCTTTTTACACCTAAAGCCTGAAACAATGCTAATTTGTGTAAGCAATTGGAATTGCGATTATGCTCACTTCGGTGCCCGTTTACCTCATTTTCATTTGTTGGAAGGAAAGGCCTGCCTTTTTCAACAAAGCGTCCGGTCCTTTGTTTGGACATTTTTTGTTTAATAATTCTCAAATTTCAGCGTCCATTACCATCTTTTGCCAGAAGCTTTTCTTAGTTTCGAATGAAGCAGAAAAATAGACTTACAAATGA
The DNA here is from genome assembly GCA_023374025.1 of Heterodera schachtii. Classification (NCBI taxonomy): domain Eukaryota; kingdom Metazoa; phylum Nematoda; class Chromadorea; order Rhabditida; family Heteroderidae; genus Heterodera; species Heterodera schachtii. The sequence continues at coordinate 558,549 of SIJG01000055.1, forward strand.
CAGTTTTTATATTTTTGTGATTAGTGACTAAATTTGCATTTTAATTAGAGAGTTTTTCAGGTGGGGTCACTAATTACAATGTTATTTATTACTTTAATTGTTGACTTTCGTATTCTTTTCTTTTACTTTCTTTTTGTTGAAATGACTTTTTTGTAAATTTTTAATTGTGAATGTTTATTTTTGCCTAATTTGCTACAGTTAATGCAATACAATAAAATGATTACCCCACTTGCTTGTGCCATAATTAAGCAAATCGCCGCGGGGGGGGGGGGGGGAAGGAACAATTTGAATTATTCGGCGGATGACAGACCAAACACAGACACTGCGCCAATTGTTGACAGATGCGCTGCTGCTTTTGCTTTTTGTCACTCTCTCTTTTTGTTAGTCGTGCCGCCGGCGTCCTCTTTTTGCTGTCTGACCCAAACAAAAAGCCAACGGGAGAAAGCATTTCTGGAGAAGGGGGGGGGGATACAATCGATGGGAGGGAATCCCTTCTTTGCTTCTCTGTTGGCTGTCGGTTGTCAGGGAAGTGAGGGGAGAGAGAGAGAGGGGAGGAAGAGTGAGGGAGAGAGGAGGGGGAAGAGAGGGAGGGAGAGAGAGAAGGGAGGAAGAGTGAGGGAGAGAGGAGGGGGAAGAGAGGGATGGAGACACCCGCCTTCTCCCCCCCCCCCCCCCCCCCCCCCCCTCCCCCGGGGGCTGTAAGTGTAAGCTGTAATAATGCGCCACGACAGAGAGAAGGCGGAATTTGTGAATGAATCGCTGGGCTTCTTCCTCCTTTGACTCCTCCCCCAAAATGCACTTAAAATTCGCTATTTGTCATCCGCTGACTTCGACTTCGTCTTTCTTCTCAATTTTCAAATTCAAAACGTCAATTTGCTTCTCATTTCGCTTTTCATCTTCTGGCTCTCACTCTCTCTCACTCTCTTTCTCTTCCCAACATTCTCCCTCCCTCCTCTCTCTCTCTCTCTTTTTGTACGATAAATTCGAATTCGTCGTCCATTGACTTTTATGCCTTTTCTCCTTTGATCAGTGACCAGCAGATCACTTCCCTCTTTCTGATCAGATCCCTCACTTTGCTTTTCCTTTCCCTTCTTTTTCTAAATTTATTTTTGAAATGTTTGTTTCTAAATTTACGCTCCGTTTAACTCCGAGTTCAAAGACCATTCGTTCGTTCCCAAAGTGTTCTTTTCCTTTCATCGCCTTCCCATTTATTTCATTGGCTTTTCTTTTATAGCATTTTCAAATTCGATGGATAGGATGGAAAATTCCTGCAATTATTAATTGTTTATTTATTGTCGTTTTACGCTTTTCGCAATTTTCATTTCCTCCCATTATTAAAAGCCTTTTCCATCTCAACGATCTGATAAATGTGCCTTCTTTTTCACGTCAATCATCATCATTCATCTGCACATAATTTAAAATTGGCTTTTTCAGCGCTCGCAAAGCACAAAACCAACGAATTGCCAATGAAATTTTGCTTAAGGCAAAATTGGTTTAATCCCGCGAAGAAGCGAAAAGCGCAGTTACTAATAATAAACGTGGAACGAAGCTGCTGTCCCCCGCGGGTTCGGCTGTCACCCCCCCCCCCCCCCCCCATTTGCTCCGTCTGCGTTTTGCAAATCCAAAGCCACCGATCGATTTGGCAAATAAAACGTTAATGGATAGTGAGTGAGCCAACAGTCTGCCCACTGTTGTATTTATTCTGTTTTTTTGTTCGGTTTTGCCTTTCAAATGTCTGTCATTAGTCAATCCAATCACATCGATTCATTAGTCAGCAAAAGGCAATTAAAGCATAATTAACAAATGACTCATTAATTTCACAACTTCCTTTTATATTAATTCTCCTATTTGAATTTGCTCTTTTCTCCTCAGTACGGTTCTGTTTCTGATCGGCTTCACTTCCATCCCCTCACCTCCATTTGTTTGGTTTGGCCACACATTTTTGGTGTTGGCATTTTATTTCGATGGCACAAAATGAGCAAATTGCCGCTGAAGAGGACAATCATTCGGCGAATGCCAATCCGAGGAAAAGCGTAACAAAAGGTATTGACATCATGGAATTAAAATTAAGCATCTTTACCTTTGGAAAAGCGTCAGAAATTGCTACTGTTCCACTCTTAACGGTCGCCGACGAAAACTCATCGACGCCGAAGAGTCCAATAAGAGCGCAAATAATGGCAGAAGCATCTACGGAGGCTGATTTCTCGCCAAACAGTGCGTTTTCAAAGGGGAAGGACAGAAGAAATGACACCCAAAGGGAGAGAGGGACAAAAGGACGACAGAGAGAGAGAGAGAGGGGGGGGGGGGATGATTGATCAAGGACAAATGGGTGACAGAGGGGAGAGAGGGGATGATTGATCAAAGACAAATAGACGATAGAGTGAGAGAGAGGGGGGGGGGGGATGATTGATCAAGGACAAATGGGCGACAAAGGGGAGAGAGGGGATGATTTATCAAAGACAAATGGACGATAGAGTGAGAGAGAGAGAGAGGGGGGGGGATGATTGATCAAGGACAAATGGGCGACAGAGGGGAGAGAAAGAGAGAGGGGGGGGGGGGATGATTGATCAAGGACAAGGGCGACAGAGGGGAGAGAGGGGATGATTGATCAAAGACAAATGGACGATAGAGTGAGAGAGAGGGGGGGGGGGATGATTGATCAAAGACAAATGGACGATAGAGTGAGAGAGAGAGAGGGGGGGGGGGATGATTGATCAAGGACAAATGGGCGACAGAGGGGAGAGAGGGGGGGGGGGGATGATTGATCAAGGACAAATGGGCGACAGAGGGGAGAGAGGGGATGATTGATCAAAGACAAATGGACGACAGAGTGAGAGAGAGAGGGGGGGGGGGATGATTGATCAAGGACAAATGGGCGACAGAGGGGAGAGAGGGGATGATTGATCAAAGACAAATGGACGATAGAGTGAGAGAGAGAGGGGGGGGGGGATGATTGATCAAAGACAAATGGGCGACAGAGGGGAGAGAGGGGATGATTGATCAAAGACAAATGGGCGACAGAGGGGAGAGAGGGGATGATTGATCAAAGACAAATGGACGATAGAGTGAGAGAGAGAGAGGGGGGGGGTGATTGATCAAGGACAAATGGACGATAGAGTGAGAGAGAGAGAGAGGGGGGGGGGGATGATTGATCAAGGACAAATGGGCGACAGAGGGGAGAGAGAGGGGATGATTGATTAATGATAAATGGACGATAGAGTGAGAGAGAGAGAGGGGGGGGGGATGATTGATCAAGGACAAATGGGCGACAGAGGGGAGAGAGGGGATGATTGATCAAAGACAAATGGACGATAGAGTGAGAGAGAGAGAGGGGGGGGGGATGATTGATCAAGGACAAATGGGCGACAGAGGGGAGAGAGGGGATGATTGATCAAAGACAAATGGACGATAGAGTGAGAGAGAGAGAGGGGGGGGGATGATTGATCAAAGACAAATGGACGATAGAGTGAGAGAGAGAGAGGGGGGGGGGGATGATTGATCAAGGACAAATGGGCGACAGAGGGGAGAGAGGGGGGGGGATGATTGATCAAGGACAAATGGGCGACAGAGGGGAGAGAGGGGATGATTGATCAAAGACAAATGGACGATAGAGTGAGAGAGAGAGGGGGGGGGGGGATGATTGATCAAAGACAAATGGGCGACAGAGGGGAGAGAGGGGATGATTGATCAAAGACAAATGGGCGACAGAGGGGAGAGAGGGGATGATTGATCAAAGACAAATGGATGATAGAGTGAGAGAGAGAGAGGGGGGGGGATGATTGATCAAGGACAAATGGACGATAGAGTGAGAGAGAGAGAGGGGGGGGGATGATTGATCAAGGACAAATGGGCGACAGAGGGGAGAGAGGGGATGATTGATCAAAGACAAATGGACTATAGAGTGAGAGAGAGAGGGGGGGGGGGGTGATTGATCAAGGACAAATGGACGATAGAGGGGAGAGAGAGGGGATGATTGATCAAAGACAAATGGGCGACAGAGGGGAGAGAGGGGATGATTGATCAAAGACAAATGGACGATAGAGTGAGAGAGAGAGAGGGGGGGGGGGTGATTGATCAAAGACAAATGGGCGACAGAGGGGAGAGAGGGGATGATTGATCAAAGACAAATGGGCGACAGAGGGGAGAGAGGGGATGATTGATCAAAGACAAATGGACGATAGAGTGAGAGAGAGAGGGGGGGGGGGGGGTGATTGATCAAGGACAAATGGACGATAGAGTGAGAGAGAGAGAGAGGGGGGGGGGATGATTGATCAAGGACAAATGGGCGACAGAGGGGAGAGAGAGGGGATGATTGATTAATGATAAATGGACGATAGAGTGAGAGAGAGAGAGGGGGGGGGGGATGATTGATCAAGGACAAATGGGCGACAGAGGGGAGAGAGGGGATGATTGATCAAAGACAAATGGACGATAGAGTGAGAGAGAGAGAGGGGGGGGGATGATTGATCAAGGACAAATGGGCGACAGAGGGGAGAGAGGGGATGATTGATCAAAGACAAATGGACGATAGAGTGAGAGAGAGAGAGGGGGGGGGATGATTGATCAAAGACAAATGGACGATAGAGTGAGAGAGAGAGAGAGGGGGGGGGATGATTGATCAAGGACAAATGGGCGACAGAGGGGAGAGAGGGGGGGGGATGATTGATCAAGGACAAATGGGCGACAGAGGGGAGAGAGGGGATGATTGATCAAAGACAAATGGACGATAGAGTGAGAGAGAGAGGGGGGGGGGATGATTGATCAAAGACAAATGGGCGACAGAGGGGAGAGAGGGGATGATTGATCAAAGACAAATGGGCGACAGAGGGGAGAGAGGGGATGATTGATCAAAGACAAATGGATGATAGAGTGAGAGAGAGAGAGGGGGGGGGATGATTGATCAAGGACAAATGGACGATAGAGTGAGAGAGAGAGAGGGGGGGGGGGATGATTGATCAAGGACAAATGGGCGACAGAGGGGAGAGAGGGGATGATTGATCAAAGACAAATGGACTATAGAGTGAGAGAGAGAGGGGGGGGGGGTGATTGATCAAGGACAAATGGACGATAGAGGGGAGAGAGAGGGGATGATTGATCAAAGACAAATGGGCGACAGAGGGGAGAGAGGGGATGATTGATCAAAGACAAATGGACGATAGAGTGAGAGAGAGAGAGGGGGGGGGGGTGATTGATCAAGGACAAATGGACGATAGAGGGAGAGAGAGAGAGGGGGGGGGATGATTGATCAAGGACAAATGGGCGACAGAGGGGAGAGAGAGGGGATGATTGATTAATGATAAATAGATGACAAAACAGAGAGGGGATAGAGGGGATGATTAACGGACAAATTGACGACAGAGGAGAGAGAGAGGGGGGGGGGGGATGATTGATCAAGGACAAATGGACGATAGAGTGAGAGAGAGAGAGGGGGGGGGATGATTGATCAAGGACAAATGGGCGACAGAGGGGAGAGAGGGGATGATTGATCAAAGACAAATGGACTATAGAGTGAGAGAGAGAGGGGGGGGGGGTGATTGATCAAGGACAAATGGACGATAGAGGGGAGAGAGAGGGGATGATTGATCAAAGACAAATGGGCGACAGAGGGGAGAGAGGGGATGATTGATCAAAGACAAATGGACGATAGAGTGAGAGAGAGAGAGGGGGGGGGGTGATTGATCAAGGACAAATGGACGATAGAGTGAGAGAGAGAGAGGGGGGGGGGATGATTGATCAAGGACAAATGGGCGACAGAGGGGAGAGAGAGGGGATGATTGATTAATGATAAATAGATGACAAAACAGAGAGGGGATAGAGGGGATGATTAACGGACAAATTGACGACAGAGGAGAGAGAGAGGGACAGATTGATGGCAAAAATGAAATAGAAAGGGAGGGGAGGGGTGACTAACCGAGAAAAACAAATGGGAGAAAGAATTAGTTTTCTAAAAGAATTTTTGGCTTATCCTTTGAAGGGAAATCTTTGCTCGTGTGCAACAGATTCCACGAGGATTCGTGTTCTGAGTGTTGCATTGAAGAGAACAACCTTTTGCCGGACAACAACAGCGAATTCCAAAGCAATTACTCCATTAATGAGCTCCCCGCCGGTGCCCCTCCCCTCCCTTTGCTTTTCATTTCCCTAATTAAGGCTATCTTCTGAAGGGCGACCTCATCATCAACCAATTGCCAACTCCTCCCGACGGTGTTTTTGCCTCTTTTTCCGCTTTAAGCCTTTTCTTCAGGTGGCTTCGGCTGGATCATCGTTGCTGCTGCTTTCGTCTGTAACTTTGTTGTGGACGGCGTTTCCAATTCGTTCGGCTCTTTTATGAGTGCTTATCAGGCGGCATTTCATACCACAAAGGCTGCCACTTCTGTGATCGGTTCTTTGCTCATCGGAGTTTATTTACTCGCGGGTGATTCCTCCCTTCGCTTGCCTTTGGCACTTTCAGTTGTCTTTGGCACTTTCTCTGTTTCCCTTAAGGTCCACTCTCCGGTGCCCTTTTAAACAATTTCGAGGCGCGCAAGGTGGTCATCGTGGGCACTGTGCTGTCCTCCCTGGCATTCGCTTTGTCCGCATTTTCACCGAATATTTTCGTCCATTATTTGCTTTACGGCGTTTTTGGCGGTGCGCGCCTTTTCATTTTTTTTGTTTTGATAACAATTTGCTCTTCTCCATCTCCAGGCATTGGTTTCAGCTTCATCTATCTGCCAGCAATTGTCATCGTCAGCCAATATTTCGAATCCAAACGGGCACTTGCCACTGGCATTTCCGTGGCGGGCAGCGGATTCGGCACTTTTTTGATTCCGCTCATTTTGAAGTTTTTCCTCGAAGGTGCTTTTCACTTTGCTTTTGCTGAACTGTTCACACAAACTGCCAATTTGTGAAGCATTCGGCTGGCAAATGGCCCTTTACGTCACCGCCCTTCTCACTCTTTCCTGCGCCTTTTGCGGCATTCTCTTCCGTCCGTTGCCAATGCCCACGTTTGACTTGGAGAAACAGAACAAACTCAACGAGGAACTGAAGCAACAGGCACTGATCGCTGCTTTACAGCAAGTTGAGGTGATGAGAAAAAAGACGGACGATTTGAGACGACCGATTGAAAGACTTTTTATAGGGCAAATCATCCATTAAAAACCAATTTTAGTCCGAGTCGAATGTATCGGAAGAGGAGGAGGAGGATGAGGAAGCGAACAACGGGGGCATTTCGCCACCGCGTCGGTCGGGCGCCACGCGGACGAGTTCGGAGTGTACGGACGGACAACCGTTGCTAATGGCCAACGGAGTGGAACTTGGCGCCGTAGGGGAGCACGCGGAGGAGGCCAACGAGGCGGACTCTTCGCCCATCACTCCGCACAATCGCCCCCCGCTGTCGCCCATTTTGGAAAGAGTGGTGCGCCGACTGAGCAAAAAGAGGGGCGGCTCCCAGCATCACAACCCGCACCACCACCAGCAGCAGCAGCAACCCGGGGGTGCCGAAGCGGGGGCCGCGTTGGGCCGACATCCGACGGGCGTTTCCACGCGAACGCGGAAGCCGACTTTGGCCAGGTGATTTAGTCACCACTTTCTCATCGGCTTTCGTTCAGCGTGACCAGCGAGTCCGTGTGGATGGGCAGCAGCACGCAATTGCGCCAAAGTCGGCTCAACCTTTGCAGCCAACTTTCGCGCGTCTCGGCACGGTCCTACGCCCAGTCGCTCAGTCGGATAAGCCAAGCCCCGCCTCAGTCCATCAAAGCGGGCGATTCCGTCCTTTCAATCGCTTTGAGCGGCGCCGAACCGAAGGAATTTGCTCGTCCGTTGTCGAGGAACGACATCTTTTTGCAGGGGAGCATCAGAAACCTGAAGGAGTTTGAAAACGAAGGTGGGTGGCTCTTCCCCTCCAATTTCGGCACCGAACTTTTCACTGCTCAAATTCATTTTTGGACTCGGACCAACCGCGTCGTATTCTGGGTTTGGGTTTTCAGAAAGCCAGTTCCATGTCTTCAAAAAGCCGGGTCTCGGCCCGGTTAGCATTAAGAAGTGCCGTTCTTTTCTTGGCCAATTAACTTTTGACGCTCGCTGATCCATCGCCCTCTTTTCCAAGGAAGCAATTACCACCGCTACCGCGGCTCGCAAATTTCCATCCCTTTGACGGTCGCGGCACAAAATCTGTCGTGCGCAATGTCCCAAGTGGGCGCCGGAGAAATGGCCGAGTCGAACAGTTGCCGCTTCGGGGGCAGCCAATACAGCCGAGTGACTGGCGGTGCCTTTGGTGTTGAGGAGGACGAACCGGGCACGGCCAATGACAGGCAATTGGGCCGTCGTCCATCTCAGAGGGAATGCCGTCCTTCAGCAATTGGCGCTGCGTTCCCTTCCCAATTCGCCACGCCCTGGCCCAAATGGTCGACTTTTCGCTTCTGTTTGAGCCTGTCATGTGCATCATTTGCGTGTCCAACATTCTCGCGATGCTCGGCTTTTACGTGCCTTTTGTTTTCCTCACCGATTTGGCCACTTCCAAAGGCATTTCCAACGCCGAGGCAACCTTCCTTTTGCCGTTCATCGGAATTGCCAACACTTTTGGTACTTTGTGCCAATGCCATGCTATTCGCCGTCGGTTCGTCCGTTTCGAATCGGTCCCTCCCCTTTTAGGCCGCGTTTTCTTCGGTTGGATGGCCGACCGTCGCTGGGTGAGTGCCCTGTCCATCACCAACTGTTCTTTGGTGCTGTGCGGCTTGCTCACCGCCCTGTGCCCCCTGCTGCCCTCCTTTTTGTCCTTGTCCCTCTACGCTTCTCTGTTCGGTTTCATCGTCGGTCGATGCCATTCTTTCTTCCATTGTCCAACTGCCTCTCTCATTTTGCCACTTTTAGCTGCTTATGTTTGCCTTACTTCCATCGTTTTGGCCGATCTTTTGGGTGTCGAACGTCTTACAAATTCTTTTGGCCTCGTGGTCGTTTCGCGCGGTTTCGCCTCTTTGCTCGGCACTCCGATCGCCGGCATTGTCTACGACTTGAGTGATTCGTACGGCGCTTCTTTCATTTACGCGGGCCTTCTCATTTTTCTGTCCGGCTTGGTCAGCTGTATAATTCCCATGGTGCACAGACACCAACGAAGTCAGCTGAAGAACGAAGGTCCGCAAATGGGGGATCATTTTGGTCGATTTGTCAGTCATTTCGAAAGGGGAAAATCGGCGGATTGGCAATTAAAATTTCACTTTATCCGGGATAATCCTTTATTCTGTCAGGTGATTATGAGGACAAAGTGAAGAGGCCCACCACGACGACTGTTGAGCAGCAACCGGACGCACAAAGTGGCAAATTATCCGTCCTAACGGAGCGCAGCGAGGAAAATCTGACGGAATACCAACGGACAATCCAATCGATCAATCAGCAGCGTACGAATGGACTGGGCAATTAATTAGTCACTAATTAACCACTTTTTGGTTTCATTCATTTTTCAGGTGCACTAATGTACGAATTGGACGAGTACAGAAAGAGGAGTCAGCGATTGGATGAAGGACACGAAGAGGAAACGGAGGAACAACAGACGGAGGGCGGAGGAGAGGCACACTGCCGCGGGGCAGAGACGGAGACGCACGCGGCACAAACGGAAGCGAACAAAGCGGGGCAAGAGGACGCGGAAGGGGAGAAAAAGGACGCGGAGGCGGAGAAGAAAGACGCGGAAGAGGAAAGAAAACACGGAAGCGGAGAAAAGGACGCGGAGAAAACAACAGAAGCGAGAAATATGCAAATGAGAAACGCGGAGGCGACAGGCAACGACCCACAGCGGGAGCAGCAGAAGGGCGAAAAGGCCGAGGCTAACATTTCGCTGGCTGGCGCCATAAACGGAGGAAATGCCATTCCATTGCAAGTGTTGAATTGAAGCCCCCGTGAACGAGTTCAATTTCGGCAATTTGTTTCTTTGCGCTTCCCTCCCCCCCCCCCCCCCTTTCCTCCGCTTTTCCTCTTTTGTCCGTTTGATTGTCCCCCGAGTCACTCCCCCCCCCCCCCCCTATTGGACCCGGGTCAATGCCAACTCGTACACTCAGCCTAAAGCTTAGGCCTAAGCCCAAGCCTAAAGCCTAGGACAAACCTAAGCAATTGTACGAGTTGCCTTTTGTACGAATTTCATGACACCATTGGACCGTTCCCTTTGATTGCTTTTGTCGTTCCGTCCCACACTTTCCACCCGCACTTTGCACCCACAAATTGTCCCCTTTCTTCACTTTAATTGTCCCTTTTCTTCACTTTCCCTTGGATCTCCGCCTCTTTTGTCCCAATTATTTTTTTTTATAATTTTGGCATTTTTATTTTCTTTTGTTTTGCACATTTAAATTTGTTTTGTCGCACTTTTTGCTTTTTTAATCACAAGGGAATGAACGCAAAATTAATTTAAAATTAAAAAGCCGTCCATTTAATTGTGTCCCCAATTTATGCATTTTTGTTTTATTATTTGTATTTTTAGTGTTTTAAATAAATTCAATTTATTTATAAATTAAAATTATTTTATTATTTTTTGTCTCAAAAGAAAGCAGTGAAAAGATGAAAATGAGTGAAATGTAATGAAAAAGCGAGGACAAATGCACAACAGCGGAAGAGAAAGAGCAGCGAAAAAAGGGAAAACGGAGGAAAAAAACGACGGGGCGACGAACTGAGCAACGGGGGAGACCAGGGATAATCATTACAGAGGTTGCCGAGACAGCGACACAATTCAATCTGAAGAGAGAGAGAGAAAGAGTTGGAGCAGTTCAAAGGGGGAGAAAGGGGGGACAGACCGTCCGATTGGACGACTTCACAGCCAAATGACGCGGCAGCAAAGTGCGCATTGGGAAGGTGGAACAGCTCGTATCTGTGGGGCAATTCAATGGAAAAGCGATTGGCAATTAATTCTATTGGAATAAAGCCATGTTGGTCAGTGAGTGAGATCATCCCTTGGCATTTTAATTTTTCAATGACGGCACAAAAATTCTAATCGGCGCCAGAAATGTTTGAGACTTTGTCATTAGTTCAATTAACGGTCCCAAGAAAAAGCGACAAATTATACAAATTAACATTGTAATTCAAAAAGTCAAATTGTATAAGAACTTCTTTAAATGCGAAATGTAAAAAACAAACCCAAGCATTTGGTTGGGCTTGGATTTCAACATTCACTCGCTTTTCACGATCCCTCGAGGGCATCCGAGCCAATTAGGCAAACAAAGCCCACCCCCCCCCCCCCTCCTCTCGCAATTTCGTGCTTCAATAGTTACGGACAATGTCGGGGACACATCTGTCAACAATTTCTAACCAATTTATTGGTGCCGACGGGGGAAGGCCCAGAATTGTAAAAGTCACTTTGGACAGATTGGAAGCCAAAGCCAAGGAAAAAAGACAAGGAGAGAGTGAGACGAACTCGAGAGTCATCCGAGAGAGAATGGGAATTGGTGGGGACGGGGGGGGGACCCCGTGACCGCCACCCTTCGGTTAGGTTGGCGATGGGCGGGGGGGGGGGCGGGGGCTGGGTCTCCGTAAATGCCATTCATCGGTTGGGTTAGTAGGGGGGGGGAGGGTCCTCATAATGCCATTGACCGGATGCCGATGGAACCACTCACCGACGAGCTGATCAATGGGTGCATCGCCATATTTGAATACGGAAGAGAAGCAGCCCCGGATGACGTTGTTGCCCAGATATTGGCCTGATTGGGTGCCATTTTTGCTTTTCACCCCTTTTCGCCCTTTCCACCGACCAGCCAACACCCGGGGTTCGATAACTGTCACACACACTGAATGGGCACACGGAGTCCGTCCGATCAGAGCACCGGACGGAATGGCATGGCACTGATCAGTGAAATTCATCGGCCGATAATAAATCTGAAGGCGATGAAATTATATTGGAAATGGAATTCGAATTTGTCCAATTCCTTTGGCTTTTTATTTTAATTCTTTCAATTTTCTCCCATTTTGCCGGTTTTCTTCTCCGACCATTCATTTCATTCTTTCATTTTCACCCCCAGCAGCTGTTCCCTGCGGTGTTTCTTCTTTTCTATTTTCTCTCTTTCCTTTTCTTCCGTATAAACAAAAGCAAAATGCCATGGGGACAAAGTGCCAATTCGGCCGTTGGCAAAATAAGTTCATTATTCATCCCCCGGGGGGTTAATCGCAATTAATCGCCATGCAAATTCGGCTTCTTTGTACGTACTCTGTGCTGAATTTGGGCCATTGTTGGGAATGCCCTTTCCCAGTCACTCCTTCCGCTCCGCTCCCCTCGCTTCCTTTCCCTCTTTCTCCTCTCTTTTTCCTCCCTCTCTTTTTCCTCTCTCTCTCTCTCTCTCTCTCTCTCTCTCTCTCTCTCTCTCTCTCTCTTTCTCCTCTTTCCCTCGTTCTCCTCTCTTTTTCCCTCCCTCTCTTTTTCCCTCTCTCTCTCTCTCTCCTTCTTTCCCTCTTTCTCCTCTCTTTTTCCCTCCCTCTCTTTTTCCCCCCCCCTCTCTCTCTCCTCTCTCTCTCTCTCCTCTCTCTCTCTCTCTCTCTCTCTCTCTCATCCCCCACTGTCTCTCCTCCATTTCTTCTCTTTTTCCCGTTTATTTTTTCTTTTACCGGCCATATGAATTTGCTTGTATGAAAATTGAAGAAGAATATGTTGACATCTCAAGCCGGAAAGATGACATTGAGAAGAAAGAATTTGCCCTCATGGGAGAAACAAATGAAGTTGAGGGAAAAGGGGAAAAGGAGAGGGCGGAGGAGAGAGGGAAGGGAAAGAAATTCAATCCCTCCCCATTCCCTCACCACCCCCTTCCCCCCCCCCCCCCCCCCCCACTTTCACTACAGAGCCGTGCCTTTGAAATTGTTAATTTTTAGAGATGGGCTGAATTGTAGAGGAGTCGTTGGGTTTGCGGAATTGCCGAGAATTACCCATTCTCGAGGGGTTAATTAGTCCTACCGGATGTTCCCTTCCCATCCATCCGCCGAATCCTTTCCAGCGCCATTCCCCACTATGCCAATGCATAATATTGCCACAAAACATGAGATGCTTTTCACGGCATTTCCCTCCCAAAATTTATGGCAATTCGTCATTTGCAATGCCAAATTGAATTTTAGTCGGCAAAAAATATTCTCCCACGAAGCAATGTTTGTGCACTGCTGGAGGAAAGACGGGAGAATTGGGAGGTGAAAACTTGGGAAGAAAGGGCACTCCATTCGATTGGGAGGAATTTTTGGGGGGGGGGGGAGAGAGAGGGGAGGGAAGGCAATTATGGAAGAAAAAGGGGGGGGGGAGGGAGCGATTAGCGATTGTTGATTTTGCCAAAGGAAGAACGTGGTCCTATTGCTCTTCCATTACTCTATTTGTAAGAAAGTCAATTCTTCCATCCATCCCTTCCTCCGTCTCGCCCATGTTCTCTCTCATCACTCTTCCATTCCCTCCCTTACTCTGTCCGTTTTTTGTTCCCCATTTTACCTCGTCCAAATACGACCAATGCGATTCGAATTCCTTGGACATGCAAGAGAAGCAATAGCGAGGGGAATTGCTGAACACTTTAGACATCATGACAAACAATTACAATAGCAAACCTGCCGAACAAATAGTCGGGGGAAAAGTCTTGAAAATTGGCCAATGTTTGGAGAGGAAAAGAGAGGACGAAGAGGAGCAAAAGGGAATGATGAGGAAGAGGAAGAAGAAGAGGAAGGAAGAATGGAAGAGAAGAGGGAATGGAAGAGGAAGAGAGGAAGAGAGAGAATGGAAGAGGAAGAGAAAGAGGGAAGGGAGGGAGAGAAAACCGGCGGAGGAAAATTGAGGGGGAGAAGCAGACGAAGAAGGCGACCAGCAGCAGCAGACAAAGTTGTATTCGTTGCGTTGACTCTGTTGTTTGGCAGGAACAAAGCATCCAATAGATTCAGCAACATCAGACGAACACCGATCAGAGATCAATCACCAAAATCCGATCGAATCGAAGTCACATCCCCCGGGAGAAGGAACACTTAGCAGTGAGGATTAGGAAAAAGCGCAAATTAAGCTGGGGAGGATGGGAAGATAAAAAGAGAAAAGTGAGGGGGAATTGGCGGGACAACGGCAGAAAAGTTTCTCCGGACGAATGATTTCGACAGGCGGTGGGTGGCGAAGTTGCGCGGACGGGCGGAAAATGTTAAGGAATTATTTATGGGATTTTTGGCTGTCGTCCAACGCCGCCGGGGCTATGGATGGATTAAATCCTCCTTTTGCCGTCGGATGAGGGGATTAGCCGGGACCCACTCACGCCAACATCCCCAGGCAATGAATGCTCTCTCTCTCTCTGTCCACGTTTGTTGGACGGCCGAGCAAAATTGGCAATTGCTCCTCCCCTTGGGCGAAAGTGGGGGAGAAGCACCGCCCCCAAGTGAGAAAGGGGGGGGGGGAAGAGAGAAGAAACAAATGGAAAAGGGGGGGGGGGCAATAATAAAAGAGGGCAATATGGCACGGAAGGGAAGAGCCAACCAAATCAAACAAAAGCCTGACAAAATACCACCGACAAAAGCAAAAGAGGGGTGCCACTTTCGGGGGGGGGGGGGGAGACGTTTTCTCGAGTTGTGACAGCTTCAGCTGAGTTTGGGGTACCAAAACAATTCCAAAATTATCGGCATTGAATCTTGAAATTACAAAAATGATCGAATGGCAGAGATTCAAACAATTTCAGCGCCAATCGCCATAATTTTATAAATTGGTTTGGATTGGAAGAGCTTGATAATTCCATGGCTTGCAAAATTTCAAAAAAATTCATTCCGTTATAAGAGTTTTTATTGAACTTTTTCCACCCAACAATCAATTTTTAAACATTGATTTTTTAAGTGTTTTTTTTATTAATATTTCTATTACTAGCATAACTTTTAATGCTGATCAAAAAAGCAAATGCACCATCGTGATCAGATCACTACTTGATGATGATCGGGAGGGACTGATCAAAACTTTATTCTTTTTACCCATCGTATTCGTTTTCCGAGAAATCATTTGCAAAAATCGAGTGGACCTCTGGAAAAACATCAACATAGGGCCTTCAGGCCTTAAAAACTTGAAAAATTTTCACGTATGAGTTTTTTTAATCCATCTTTTCCAGCCTCACAATCAAATCCAATTTGATGGTCAATTTTGAAAACAAGCGGATTCAAAATTTCATAAGCAATGTGTTTATTTAATAAATCTGGCTAATGACAATTGATGATGATCATTTGTTGTGGCAAGCAAAGCAAAGTCTGGGAATGGAACGAAAAACAAAAATATCAACGGAGAAGGGGCGACTAAAGCTCAAATGGTGAAAAATTGAGGAGGTCAGCATTCGTTTCGATATGATTTTGAAGGGACGATGACTCATTATTTAATTGGGGGGGGGGGCGGCGATCGGAGTCATTTCATTGGCAAATGCTCAAAAAAGTGCCCGTGTCTCACATTTGCCATTATTTCTTTGATCACTTCCCCCCTCCCCCCCCCCCCCCTTCTTTGGCCATTTTAGTGATCACTTTTTCTGATCAGTCTCTTCTGGCCTTGGTTGCTTCTGTCTCTGTTCCGTCTCTCTCTTCCGTTTGCTCTTCGTTTGCCCTCATCCGTTGGCATTTCTCCACAAAGTGCCGTTTCTGTGCAAATCGCGTTGCCCTTTCCGCCACTTCGTTGTCCCATTCCATCACCAGCGCGTGCCGGTCAAAAACAATCGCAGGCGAAGACTTTGCCAAAGATTTTTCACCTTTTCCGCCAAATTCAACGCCCAATTCTTTCAAAATGCCTTTGGCATCAGATTTAAATGAGCCTTGACGAGCTGAAATTGGCAAATTAGGAAAACAGCAAAGAACAGCCAAAAGAAAGAGAAATTGAAATCATTAGAAGGAAAAAGTACCAAAAGTGAAAGGCAAAGGAAAAGTTGGCACTTTTTGTTCCGCCTTTTCCGTTGACTTTGGCACTTCAAAAAGCGACTGACCCATCAGAAGGTATTTGCGGCCCACTTTCAGCCGTGGGCATTTGCAAATTAAATTTCGATTGGGCAGCCAAAGGTTGATTTCAGTGCCGCGGCCCATCTCCGCGCCGAGAAGAGTCCCCAGCTGATCTTTGATCGGCTCGTCGAGGAGTTGGGCCCGAAATTTGGCCCACCCCTCCACCAATTCACGGCTGATGAGTTGTAATTTCAGAGCTGAATTTGAATTTTGAAACAATTACTGGAAAAGGACAGTAACAATATCAAAATATTACCGTAATCGCGCCGACAGAATTTTTTAAGGGTAAGACGATTTGGAGACGCACGGCACTTCTCACATTCATCTGCTGAACAAGTTCAAATGCAACTGAATTTGGCATTTATTACCATTTGGTTCGGTTGATTTGGCGAGTGAATTGGGCGGAGGAGGAGGGGAAGGGCCTGAAACGGTCGCGTTGAAATGGCGAAGCAAAAGGCAAAAGAAGCGACTTACGGACGCAAGGGGTGTCCGGCGACAGGGACTGCTGGAAGCCCTTGGCACATCGGTTGCAAGTCGGGCCTGAACCCGGCACAATCGAATTGGTTCGGCCTTAGCTTTGCCTTTCCCCAATTACCGTCGACCCCCGGCTTGCAAATGCATTGTCCGCTTGTTTGGTTGCAATTGCGCGACAATGAGCCGATCGGATGGCAAAGACAGGCTGAAAAAACATTGGCCTTAATGTTGTGTTCCTTTTTCTTACGTTTGCACGCCTTCCGATGAGTGATCGGTTTGCTCTGATCACGGTAATAACCAAAGCGACAATACTGTAGGAGGGGGGGGGGGGGCAATTAGGAAGGTCAAAGTGCCAAATGTTCAATTAATTGCCCACGTGACAATTTCTGCCCGCGGTGTTATGGCGACAGTTCAAACAAACGCCGCCGCTTTGGTATCCGCTGAGACGGTAGAGTTCGGCGTTGAAGCGGCACTTGCGCGAGTGCAAATTACAGTTGCATGCTTAATGGATACGGTTAGTCAAATGAGCTATCGGTCCCTTCCATTCGTCCGCCCATCACCGATCAGTCACTTTTATGGTCAATCAATAGTTGATCGGTGCTTAATAACCATTATAATAAACGATAACTAAAAAACATCAAAATTAAAATTTCCTACAAAAAATTGTTTAAAACTTTGCTCAAAAGCAACCAATGTTTCTATTAGCCTGCAAAAAAAGTTTTCAAGTTTCAAAAAAGTAAAAATCTTGTTTTTCAAACATTTTTGGTTATAACTTTTTCCAATACTTGGAACTCGCTAAAAAGTTTGTTGTTGAGCAAATTATTTTTATTTTTTAAAATACGGTCATTCCCTAATTGATCACTTAGTGTCTTAATGCTTCGCTCATTAATTGATCATCCCATTTATTCTAATATAATATCATGAATTTTACGTAAGTTTTGTTCCACCATCTCACCCAGCAGCCCAATTTTTCATTTCATTTTGTTTGTGTAGGCATTTTTACGCGAGAGCGAGCCAATCAAAATGCCACGGATGGATGCGCGGAAAGGGGGGGGGGAATTTGGGGGAGGGAATATTGGGGGGGGGGGCATTATCTGTCTGCCCGTCTATCTGTCATTTCATTCCATTGTTTGATTTGCCTTTTCACGCACCGATTATTATTTTTATTCTTTCTTCAGCTCAAATTAAACATAAACTTACGCTTGGGTTACAGTAAACCTTAGGGGTACGGTAAATTGTTACAAAATTATTAATTTAGGTGAAGAAAACTAAATGATTTGAGAGGTCATTTTCTTAGAATGAATGAATGCTTCTTTGCCACGTATTTCTTTGATATTTAACCTTTCGATTTTATTTTCGGTTTGGTCCGGCTGAAATGTCTGTTGGTGTAAGCCGGGGCCGAACCGCGATCGCGCGGGTGGCCCATTGTCCCTCCAGGGCGGGGGGGGGGGGGTGTTCGTTTTGTTGGGTGGTCCCCCCTTCCCCCCCCCCTTTCTCCCCCTTTTTTCTGTCTGTCCCTCCGTCCGTCCGTTCCCTCGTATTTCATTTTTTATTATTATTATACAAATGCCCCCGAATTGTTTGTTCGTTCCATCTGCGCAATTTGCATTCGCTCCCCACGGGACCCATCCATCCATTCTCAGTTTTATCCCTCGGGGAAACGCTAAAAAGGGCAAAAATGGCGAAGAATGGGCGGGGGGGGGGAAAGGAGGGGGGGAATAAGTTGGGGTGTCAAGTGGGCAAAGGAAATATAATTAATTCATCAGCAAAAGAAAGAAGCCCTCGCAGGGCATTAATACCCACGAAAAATGGGAAGCGCAGATGGAAAAAGGGAAAAGCGGTGAAAGGAGCCCATTTTTAAAGAAAGAAAGAAAGAACGAACAGAAAAGAAAAGGGAAAGAAGGGAAAAGGGAGGGAAAATGCCAAGGAGCAATGAGAGAATGCCAAACGGAACATAGGCACGGCACAGAACTGACCAACGCACGCATTTGCATCCTCAGCAGTGGCACGTGCCCACGGGCGATCGAAGTGAAAAGGACGGCATTTCTCGCAGTCCAATCCGGTGGTTGCGTGCTTACAGTCACAGGAATATCTGAACGGATGGGAAGGATAAAAGAATGTCGAACAAAAAGTGAAACACGAAAAGAATTTTTTTTTCCAAAATAAAATTTTTTTTCTTGAGATGTTTGTTGTTCCTTGCTTTTGCCAAAAGGTCCAATTAACTAATGATGCAATTCAATGGGTTCTTTCCCCTCCTGTTAATTATTTCCTCCTTTCTGATCAGTCCCCCCCCCCGCTCACCGTCCCATTCGGTCGATCACACATCTGCTGGCGTGCCCATTGCATTTGCACCGTCCGCCCACCGCCAACTCGGCCATTGCATAGAAATACCTCTCCCGGACTCTGTCAGGCTCCGGCAGTTCCAACACCGATCCGTTGTCCCTTCGGATTCGCTCGGCCATTTTGTCGGACTCGGCCAATCCGTACAATTCGGCCTACAAACTTTGATTGATTTCAGTGTCCGCCACATTGCATTGAGAATTGCCTGATCCATGCTCAGTCTGTTGAACACCACGCGAATGTCAGTGGCCGTAACCCAATCCTAAAAAAAGAAATGCCAACAAAATGGAAGAATGCCGTGCCTGAAGGACGGGCGACTGTTCGAATTCCATCGCAGACGGACGCCCTTCGAGGGTTGCGAAAGCGATGCGATCGGAAAGAGGCGACAAAATGTGCGAATCGGTGCAACGGGCGACCTCAATTTGGAAGGGCTGTCTAATTAGGTGTTTCAACTGTACGGTCAATTTGATCACTTTCCTTTTGTCTGATCACTTTAAGTTTTGATCACTCTCATTTGGTCTGATCATTTTGATTTGTCTGATCAGTCTCACCCTCTCACCTGCTCATTCTCTTTGCTTATTGGCACTTCCTTCGTCCTCTGATACATTTTTTCACATTCGGTCGAATAAAATTGCATCGGTGTCCAAGTTCGGCCCCGATTTGCCGATTTGTAAATGGCCAATGAATCGGCCAAACGGCCGCAAAAATGCAGCGACACATAAGTGATCTTAATGACATCATTTTATTACAAAACGAAACTTAGGAAAAATAATCACTTCAAATTTTTTGCCCAATGACAAAGTCAACGAAACATTGTGGGGAAAAGCGGTGGTCGGTTCGCTGACCCAACAAGTCAAATTGTTGGCATTGTTAAGATCAGTGAGCAGTGCCGCCGGATGGGCCAATTGGGCCACCGATGGGTCGCACAATTCGCACTTTTCCCGGAGAAGGCCTTCAGCGGAGTTTGCCAACACACAGAAACTGAAACGAAAGTCGGGGAAGGCATGAAAGAGGAGGAGAAGGAGGAGAAGGGGGACGGATTAGACGATGATCAGACTGATCGGACCAAATGGCAAAAAAAAAAAAAACGAAATGCCAAATTATGGGAGTCCAATGGCCAACGTTATGGATTATGCAAATATGGCGAATGGGGCCAATTTTGATGAGAAATTGGAGAACAATTTGAGAATAGGAAAAAGGGGGAGGGCCAAAGCAAATTTGACGGTTTCATTTTTCTTAAGTTTGTTCTCGTCCCGTGCTAATGACCGAACATTTGATCTGACCGTATCATTCATCATTCACTGATTTCGATTCTTTTGCCATTGAAATGCTTTTCCCCGCTTTTCTCTTTTGACCTTTTGCAATTTATTTTAGCTCATCTCAATTATGAATCATTTCTTCGTTATTCACCCATTGAATGAATAAATTATTCACACATTAGGCAATTCGCCCTCTCTTTGTTTCCATCTCTCCCTGTCTCTCCCTCTCCCCTCCTCTTTCCTTTCCCTCTATCTCTCTCTCTTCTCCCTCTCTCTCTCTCTCTCTCTTTTTCCTAAAAAGGAAAACTGATCAGAGAATGCCGTCCAATTCATTCTTTTCCTCTCCTCAAATACATTAATTTCATTTCATTTATTTTATCCCAATTCTGTTCTTTCTTCCGCGTCACTCACAGCCGTAAATAGTCAAAATTAGTTGAAATGAACGAGCGGCGGGCTGAGAAAGGAAAGGAGGACGGGGGGGGGGATAAATGCGGAAGATACCGGTTCCGATCAGCCGACCACCGATCGAATCCCACCGTTTTACGAACCCAAAAAACGGTGAAATTTTGGGTATTAAAAAACCGAAAAATTCACAGAAATTTGTTGTTAATTCATTTGGAAAAGAAGATTAGCAGAAATCAAAAGTTAATTTGTTGAGTACGAATTGATGGAGGGCAATTTAACAAGTGATCGGACATTGACAAATTGAAGTGGGGGAGGGAAAGGGAAGTGATTAATGGGAAAAGCGAAGCGAAGCGAAAGGGACAATAATGGAGCAATTAGCAAAAAGAAGACAGTTGCCAACGGTAAGCAATTAGTTGTGGGCCAAAGGCAAATTTGATTTGCGAATTCACCTGGTCGGTTTGCCGCCACTTCCGCAAGTGCTCGAAGCGATCACCGGCTTACCAAAGGCTAAACGAAGAAGCAACGAAGAATGAACAACGTTTGGTTGGGGAAGGCAGGCCAACCGGCATTTATAAAGTCGGGAACACAGCGAATGGGACGACCAGCGGAATCGTAGCAGGGGTCGCGATCGGGTTGACGAAGGGACGAAAATTGGGAGAAGTAAGCGGACAGAACGAGCACAGGGCACAGCAGAAAAGGCAGGAGAAGCGGCACAAGTCGAGGGAGAGGGGGCAGCATTTGAATTTGAAAATGCCAATGATCGCCCGAGGAGGACAGAGCGGACGGAACAGCGAATCGCCAACCGATTCGGCAAAACTCAGACAGTGCCTCCCAATTAGGGCCAAACTGCTGCTACGGGGTTTCGTTTGTTTGTCGAGAGTGAATGTGCGGCGGATGAATGGCGCATTTCCGCGCCCTTTCTCGGGAGACGAAGACGGGGCCAAAGAGAGTTGGCAATTAACGTGGGAGAAGGGAAGAAAATGCACTTATTGGGAAGGAAGAAGAAGGCTAAGCGATTGTTGAGAAAAATCGGGAAGATGATGCTGATAGATGGGTTGAAGGAGGAAAGAAAGAAATGGGAGGGAAAGAGGGGGGGGGGGGGGAAGGGGGAGAAGGGAGGGCGGAGGGAGGTGAGAAAAGGGGGCGGAGCAAAGGGGAGGGGCTCAAACAAAAAACGGCGAATTTGGAAAGCAATTAAGGCCCTCGGACGCATCGGATGACCCCCAAGGGAATTCATTCATCTGTGGTCACTCTGAGCAAAGCAAACGAAAACGAAACTTGGTCGAAATTCGGGGTATTGCAATTTTGGGAAAGAAAATGGCCTCCACTTCACTTAATTTCCGCAATGATTTCCTCTCAATGAGAAGAGAAGGGGAACAAAGCCAAAGAATGGTGAAGGGAATTTGGAAGATGAACCCGGGGAAATTCAGAAGGGAAACGGGGGGGGGGCGGAGGGGACAGGGGGGGGGATGAGAGCGGCGGGAGGGATAATCCAAATCCCATTCTTCAGTGGGAATATACGCAATTCAATGGGGGAGCGAATGGATGGGGAGGGGGGAGGGGGGGGGGGGGGGGGGGGGAGGGGGCGGATTCAGGGGCACAAAAGCAACACAAAAAGAGGGGGGGGGGGAGGGGAGGCGTGAATTGTCCTCAATGGAGGAATCTCAACGCAATTCCGAGGCCATCCATGCTTGTGAATGTGGATGGATGCGCAGAGGAAGAAAGAGACAGAAGAGCGGCGGGGGGGGGGGAAATTTGCCGCCAAAACATGATGAATGAAGGAGGGAAAGCATGGGGGAGACGAATGGGGGGGGGAGAGGGGGGGGGGGGTTGTATCAGGGGTAACTCAGCATGAGAAAACGCCGCCCCAAGTTCATTGGATGAAACCACAGAAGAGACGGACAAATCGAAGTGACGGCACGGCTGGCAACATTTGACCAAACAGCGCATTGAACAGCACAAAACAAAAGCACAACATCACAATCAGAGAAAAGCGAAGGGAAGGAAAAACGAAGTGCCGAAATTATCAGTGAGCATTTTCAGTAATTAAAGCCACTCTAATGAGCTTTTGTGGTCAAAAAGTACAACCGCCCCATTTGATGAGGCCATTAACCGAAGGGATAAGAATGAAAGTCGGGCTTAACTTTATGCCAAAATGAGGGCTTCAGGAAATCAGTCAGCAGAATTCGAACTGATCAGTCCTTCGAAGGCACTCCCCCGCCCCGTCCTTGTCGTTTCTTTACCGTACTTCAACTCTTTTTTAAATACAGTAATATTTGTGCATTTTTTTGACTATTTTTTTTTCAGTTTAAACAAATAATTAATCGAAAAAAATTAAAGTGAATCTTTAAGAAAATTTACCTGAAATTTAAATAGCACTAACAGGCGGATTACATTCTCTGATTAATCGGTTTTCAAAATTCAATTTGGTCAGTCTTTTGCTCGGCTCCCGGACAATTGGACAGTGAATTCGTAATTTTTTTGTAAGAATGCAAAAAAAGTGCAAATGCAGTCTAAAACTTTATTTCATTTCGAATTAGTTTAGATTCGGCATTCTTTAAGCGATTGCAAGAAGGTAGGCCAAAAAGGGACGGTTCTGTCGGTGTAAAAATGGCGCGGATCGCTTCGTCTGTTGGACATAAGCCCTTTTTCCTGTCATTCTTTCTGTGGATTATTGGTGAAATATTGAATAATCAAATTCAAATGCCTTTAAAAATAGCTTAATGGTGGAGGAAGAAAACGAAATTATCATCGAACCTTCACTTCATTTCGACATTTTCAAGGTCATTCTTTACCAAAATAATTCATTAATTCATTTGGCTCTTTGTTTCTTTTTTTCTTGGTATTTAGGAAATAAATTTATTCATCGTCTTGACCTTTAAAAAGTCTCCCTCCCCCACCCACCCCCCTCTCTCTCTCTCTCCCTCTCCCCCCCCCCCTCTCTCTCTCTCTCTCTCCCTCTCCTCTCCCTCTCTCTCTCTCTCCCCCTCTCTCTCTCTCTCCCTCTCCTCTCTCTCTCCTCTCCCTCTCTCTCTCTCTCCCCCCTCTCTCTCTCTCTCTCTCTCTCTCTCTCTCTCTCCCTCTCCCTTTCTCTCTCTCTCTTCTCCCTTTTCTCTTTCTCGCCCTCTCCTTTCTCCCTCTGCTTTCTCTCTCTCCCTTCTCTCTCTGTTTGGCGTGTTCCTTCGTTTGCCTTTCTTTCTTCTTCCATTTTCCGTTCACTTTTCTTTTTGCCCACCTTTCTTCAACAATTTGTTCCTTGTCATTCTTTTTAAACTGTCCAAGAAGTTTTTTGGCTAAACAAAACTTTTCGTGGCCTTTCAATCGATAATTGGCCAATGGTTTGTTAAGTTTTTCCTCTGCCGCTGAAATGCCCCGTCCCTTCCTTTTCCATTTTCAATGCATATCACGCAGCATGGACTTGGCCGGGGGGGGGGGGGGGGGAGGGCCTGGCCAAGCCAAGCGAGCGGGGGACAAAGCAAAGGGAGGGGGGGGGGGGGGGGGGACAAGCGGCTTCTGTGGCCACGACAGCAGAGGGCACACCGCCGCACATTTCCCTCCCTCCCCCCCAACTCATTCCCCCGCCTCTCCCGCATCCCCACTTTTTATTCACCGCAATTCCGAGACTGCCGAATAAATAAATGAATAATAATGCGATGGTGTGAATGGATTTGCGGGAACGGTTCCCAGGGAGAAACACATTATGTTTTTATAAAAGCTGCACATTTTTATGGGAATTTTCTTTTCGCCAATTTCGTTTTTTTCCCACAATTAGAGGAAAACTTTTCAGTTCGGCAGCTTAAGCACTCGCTTAACTCACAACATTTGCCATTCATTATGCTGTATAATTGGGTGGTTGGTTTGGGTTAAGCAAAGTGATTGATTCACTCATCCTTCCCCTCCCTCCCTCACTCCCTCCCTCCCTCTCTCTGTTCCTCTCTCTCTCTCCCCCTCCCTCTCTCTCTCTCTCTCTCCCCCTCCCTCTCTCTCTCCGCTCTCCCTCCCTCTCTCTCTCCCCCCCCCCCCTCTCTCACTCCCTCCCTCCCTCTCTCTCTCTCTCTCTCTCTCTCTCCCCCTCCCTCTCTCTCTCCTCTCTCTCTCCCCTCTCTCTCCCTCTCCTCCTCTCTCTCTCTCTCTCTTCTCTCTCTGTTCCTCTCTCTCTCTCTCCCCCTCCCTCCCTCTCCATTGATCCTCGCTCCCTGAAGACAGCTTAAGACGATTAGTTTTCTCAGCAAACCCCCCGGGGGCCCATCCATCCACCCATTCCCGTTGAGCTCCTCCCATTCAGTCAGCAACAGACAAGCGCTTTGAAGAGAATTAGCCTTTCCGTCGCCCGCCCCATTCATTCGTCAGTTCCCCCCCCCCCCCCCCCTCCCCCAACTCAAAACCATTTGTCCCCCGCCCTCTGCTCGAGCATCTCTTCCCCTCCCCTCCCTTTCTTCCCCCTCCCCTCCCTTTTCCTCTTCCTTTTTCCTCGTCCTTTCTCTTTTCACCGCCCTTCCCTTCCCCCCCCCGCCTTCTCTCCCTCATAAGAGCCCCCGCCCCCCTTTTCAATTCGGATTCTTTTAGTGTTTTGCCCTTTTGCCTCCTTCCATTTTGGCAATTTCTCTTTTGGAGTTAGCGTCGAGCATTTTGACAACAATAAACCTTCACAATAAAGTGGACATAGTTTGAAACACAGGTTTTAAAGGGGGAAGGAGGGGGGGGGGGGGGAGGGGAATTTGTTGTCGTACCCCCCTCCCCCCCCCCATTCACGCATCCTTCACTTCCCCTCCTCCTCCCCCTCACTTCCTCTCCCTTCCTGTCCCTCCCCTGTGCTCTTCCTCCCCATCTTTCTCTTCCGCTCCTCCTCCCCCTCCCCCCATTCACTCATCCTTCACTTCCCCTCCTCCTCCCCCTCACTTCCCCTCCCTTCCCGTCCCTCTCCTGTGCTCTTCCTCCCCCATCTTTCTCTTCCGCTCCTCCTCCCCCTCTCCCCCTATTCATCCATTCTTCTCTTCCGCTTCTCCCCACTCCCTCCCCCCATTCATCCTTCTCTTCCGCTCCTCCTCATCCCCCTCACTTCCCCTCCCTTCCGGTGCCTCCCCTGTGCTCTTCCTCCCGCTTCCCTCCTCTCCCATTCGGCCTTCACCACGGGTGGAAATTGAATCGTCTCTGAAAAAGAGAAATAAATGCCATATTCATGCATCCTAACCTTTCCGTGCCGTTCCCGCGGCCCCTCAATTATGACGACATTTGCCTCGCCAAGGCTAAGTTCCCACGGGGCAAAGGGTGAATATCTTTTGGCCCGACCGGATGGACGAGTGGAGGGAGGGTAAGTGCCGCACTTCGTTCGTTGTCCCACCTCTGCCAATGTTGGGCATTCTCTGCCCAATTCGACCCGAACTTCCTTCCCCCCCCCCCTCCAATGCTTCTCCCATTTTTTACTCTGTCCGCTTTTTCCTTCCGAATTTGGGCTTCTCCCCTTCCATTCTGTCCTTCCCAATTAGCTTTTCTCCATTTTTCCCAATGTTTTTATTAAAAGGCAATTAAAAAGGCATTTCTTCGAATGATCACTCAAAAACATTTTCATTTCTTCGTTTTTCTTTTTCAAATTCACAATCGCTTTTCCTCCTCTCCCTTTGTTCTTTTGTTGATCTTCAGATTTTTCATTAATTCCTTCTCCGTTTCCATTTTCCGTCCATTCGCTGCCATTTTCGGCTTTGATGGGCTTTTTCTTTCAGTGCCTCGACCCGAGCCCTCCGGACGAATCCATCAGACATTTTTGGCACATTCGAGGCGGTCAGTCAAGCCGAAATTTTGATGTCAGAGGGGCCGGGCGGGGGGGGGGGGGGAAAGGCCAACGATCGGTTTCCTTTGGCGTTTTGCCAATTTCTCTGCCCGCGCCAATGAGTTGTTTATGTTTTTAGTGATTGTCGATGCTTCTGTTCCCACCAGCAGTTCTTCCGCCACCGCGCCACAGCAACAGAATAACAGTCCGTCCACTGATACGCTTCAAGTGGAAACGAACGGAGGGGGACAACACCTGAAAAAGGACAGGGACAAGCAGAGACAGGGCGGGAACAGCAGCACATCCAAGAGAAGAACGATGGCAAGTGCCAAAAGGGACAAAGTGAAGGTGGGCAAGAAGAAGGAAAAGCACGGGGGGAAAGGAAAAGCCGAGGGAAAATGACATCAAAAAAGAAGGAAAAACTCAAGCCATTATTGCATTTTCACCCATAGATAAACAAAACTCCCGGTCCCTCCATAAACATTGTCCTCCCCCCCCCCCCCTCCCTTAATCTCTCCCCCCGTTACCCCTTCTCCCATCTCCCACATTCCCCCGCTTCTTCAGCGCCTTCCTCCCGGTGTTCTCTACGTTTACGAGGGTCGGCTTGTTTATCGGGGACGGCGTTGGGGGCGGTGGTGCGTTTGGCATCGACAAAATGAAGAATTAGAAATTGAACTGTGCGAAATTGAAGACGTGAAGGTGGTGGAGCAGTTCGTATCGCAAAGGGTAAAACGAAACGATGGGACGACGGCAAATTGGAAAAGCCAAAAAAAAAGGGGGGGGGGGGTAGGGGGGAGGGAGTTGATTGAATTTGCATCGTATTTGAGCGATGGCAAAAAAAAAAACCGTCCCACGGGAGAGGAAGGAAATGGTCGGAAAAGCCATTGGCCAAAGGGAAGAGAAAAATGGAAAATGGTCGGAAAAAGCCCACCCGGGGAGAGGGGGGGGGGGGACAATGAGTGCCAAAGAAAGGTTTTGCTTTATCTCTCCTGCCAATGAATGTGCCTTCCTTTAATGTCCATTTTACAATAGGACAATCGGCCCGTCCGTCTCGCGGGTCCCCTCGTCGAAGTGTTCGCCTCCTCCACCGATGGAATGCATCCGCACACAATGGGACTCCATTTTGGCATTCTGACGGACAGTGCCGAAATGATGGGCAAAGAGTTGCGCGACACTTTTCAAAGGCATCGGCAGAGGCCGAGGATATTCCAATTCAACTCAGTGGACATTGAGGGAGTGGAAATTGACGTCCCATAAAAGGAAAAGCCAAGCGAAAGACGGAAACGGACAGAAGCGGAGAAGGCGGAAGAAGCCATTTGCCAATGCCAAAGCATAAATCACTTTATTTCACAAATGCCAAAGCCCATCCGATGACAAATTGCTCCATGGCTAACGCACTTTTCAATTGAATGCGAATAAATAAATGTTTATAGGTTTGTTTCTCTGTTTACTGAATGTTTTTTCTTTTTCTCGCTGTCAATGCCTCTTCTCCCCCCCCCCACCCCTTTCCTTTGTAACTGCCCCGTTTTTCTTTCCCTTCCTCCTCCTCCTCTCTCTTCTCTTCTTTCTTCCTTTTTGTCTCTCTCCTCTCTCTTTTCCTCTTCCTTTCTCTCTCCCTCTCTCTCTTTCCTTCTCTCTGTTCCTCTCTTTTGTCTTTTTTTACCTCTCTTTCTTCTTCTAGTTTCTTATTATATGTAACATTGCGCATTTTGCTGCTGCTTCTGTTTCTGCCGTTGCCTCCTTCCCTCCCTCCTGCTGTCTGTCCCTTCCCATTTGCTCATTTGTCATTCTCTTTCCCCCCCCCCCTCCCATTAATTACCCTCTAAACACTCTCTCCTTCTCCTCCTCCTCCCCCTCTTTCTTTTTCTCTTTCTCTCTTTTGCCTTTTCACATCGCTCTCTCTTTCTCACCTCATTCTTCTATCTGAAATTTGCCAGATTTTGGCAAAGAAAATGCTTCAGCCAATTTGCCATTTTTGTTGTCAGCAAATCCCAAGGGATTTGTTTTGCTTTTGCTTCTCAAATCAATTTGCCAATTTGCATTAATCTCTCCCCCCTTCTGCCCTTCTGCTGCATTTCTCTCTCATTCAATACGATCTCTCCTCAGTCCGCCACTTTTAATCTTTTAATTCAATTGGCTTTGATTTATAGGGCTTTGCGTTGTAAAAATTCGATCAGCCAAAAGAGAATGTGTTAAACGAATGCCAATGCAAATGCGCTACCAATGACCAAAAAGCATGTCCGACTCACTAATCGGATGCTTTATCCCACCCCCGTTCCTTTGGTTGTTGCTTTTACTCATCGTCTCTTCCATTTCCGATGATCTCTCGTCGTCGCGCTGCACTTTGCCGCCCGGTGAGTTTTGACAAAAAAATCAGGCACTAATCGCTGTCATTCACTTATTGGCGGTCCCAATTAATTAATTAAAAAGCGCTAAGCGCCTGTCTGAGGCGGTGAAGCGGCGAATGAAGCCAAAAATTCTCCAAAAAATTTAAAATCAATCAGTAGCAAAATATTTTAGACTTACAGGGTAAAATATATAAACATTTACGCAGATTTCAAGAAATTCCCTAAAGCTCGTCATCAGCCCCCCTCCCCTCTCTCTCTCTCTCTCTCTCTCTATTTCTCTCTTCTCTCCCCAATCTGTACCGGTCTTTCTTGGTCTGACACTCGTTTCTCTTCAGAGTTTTCGCCCTTCTTTCCCCCACTTCCGTTTGGGCATCGGTCGTGCCGTTGCGCGTCCGATTGGGCTGATGCTTTCTGTGTCCGATTATCCTCTTACGAGCGAATGGCACCGGAAAAAGCGCCTTCGGTCTGCGTTTGCAGGTGCCAAAACAAAGAGAAGATCAAAGTGCCGATTAAAAATGCTCTTCTCTGATTGAGAAAATCTCAATTCTCCCAAACCATCGAAGGCAAACATTTGGCGCCGGTGGCTGTGCTCAGTTTCTCACGCGATGCTTCCGACGGCCCCTCCACGACTCGGTCGGTGGGACGCATAAGCATGTCCAGCACCGACTTCGGCTTGATCAGTCAGTGCTATCCTCGCCCAAAGGCATTTCCACGACTTTATCCCCCCCCCCAAGGGCATTCTCTCCCCCGTGCCAAGGGCATTCTTCCCCTCCCCTTCCCCCTTTTTGCTTTTGATCTGTCCCGGCTTCGCCTTTTGCAGATGTGCCTGCTGCTTTAATCAACCCGACCCCTTCTGCACCCAACTTGACTGTGCTCAAATGCGTCCCAAATTTGAAGCGAATGCCAACACTTCGTGCCATTGCCATGTGCCTAAAATTGGCGATGGGCCTTATGCACCGTCGGCACTTTGTCGTCAGCAATCGCAACTTTTTCCCAGAGAAATTGGATCTCAATTGAATTCAAAAGAAGAGAATTTTGGACATAAATCAGTGAGGTAAATGGATGAGCGTAAAAGTCTTTTATCTGCTGATGTGCCACATTAAGCCAGCAGATGCCCCCGCGGCGTCGTCCTTTGGCACTCTCTTCCCCTCTGTCTCTTCACCGCTCATTCGCTTCTTCGGATTGCTTCTGCTCGCTTTGGTTATTGTCGCTTTGACCGCAATTGCCATTTGCCTTTTGAGCAATCGGAAACGAATTCATTTACGACGGAGGGAACGACAGAGAGAAAAAGAGGAGCGAGAGAGAAAGGGGCCGCAAATGAGACAGAGAGACAGCAAGACAGTGTTCACGATGGGTAATGGACTGTTGGAAGAAGCAACGGTCTGAGAAAACGAGGGAAGAGCACATGATAGGGTTGTATCAGACAGAAAAGTGATCAGGAATGTGTCCGTAAGACAGACAGAAAAACAATAACACCAGGGAGTGATCAGAAATGAAGCAGTGAACACAATCAAAGCGAGAGAGTGAGACAGCATGCGGAGGAAGGGAGAGAGACAGAGAGGAGAGAGAGAGAAGGCGGAGGAGGGGAGAGAGAGAGGGAGAGAAGGCGGAGGAGGGGAGAGAGACAGAGAGGAGAGAGAGAGGAGGAGGAGGAGCGAGAGAGAGAGGGAGAGAAGGAGGAGGAGGGAGAGAGAAAGGGAGAGAAGGAGGAGGAGGGGAGAGATCATTTGTGATCACTGATGACTCAACTAATGTACAGGATATCACTTTTTCCCGTTGTTCCTTCCTTTTTGTACATATCATTTTGCCTATTTCCTCTTCCTCCATCCCTTTTCCTCCTACAAAAGTGTGTCCGCCCCTCCTCCCCTCGTCAAAAGTGCCGTCGTCGTTTCGCTGACACTTCCCCTTCCGCCGTTGCGTTCCTTCAGCGTTAGTGAGTGCCTTTTGTCGTGCCCTTCTTCCTCCTCCTCCTCCGCAATAACGGGGAAACCGCCGAATGACAATTGCCTTGTCCAATTGTTCCGCCCGATCATTCCATTTTCGCTATGCCTTTGTTGGGTTACTGCTGCGACGCAAAGGCTGGGCCCATCGTCGGCACAAATTTTCATGGCACGCCCGGGGGCGGAAATTCGACTTTTGATGCCTAAGACGGACATTTGACGAAACTGAGCGGAGCAGAACAGAAACAGAAAGAAAGGGATGGTTGCGTTCAGTCTGCACAAAATAGAAACACATTTTGCGAGGCTAACCAACGAATAGGCCAACTCACGCGGAGAGAACGTTGTTAGACGCGGTGAGTGCGCACATCCATTCGCGTTGGTCCGGCATTGACGCGCCACGCAGCGCGAAAAAGGCGTAACCGAGCGCAGCCGGACCCTCCAACAAAAGATGGGACACGGTGGTGGCCACCGTCAGTCGGATGACGCACTTTCTCCGCTGGGAAAAGGATTGGCCCAATTGGGGCTGAAGAATGAGAAATCCTCAAAAATCATTTGCGGAGGCGGGGCGGGGGGGGGGGAGGATAAAGTCCACACTCAAGCCAAATCTCGAGCCCACTCTCGATAAGATCTCCAAGCCCATTCCCGGCTCACTTTTAAAGTGAATCGGGAGACGACCAGCGCAGTGCACACCATCATCACCATAATGGGCAGCACAATTGTGGCACTCATCTGCACCCAATAATAAGGACGTTCAAGCGACGATGCCCAAATTGCGTTGGACAGACGCATTCGAAAGGTTGTCGCAATACGAAAGCACGCAAAGGATGGGACGACGGAGGGAAGGGCCGACTCGAATTGGAGAGTCGGCACGGGCACCACCTCATGGGTGATCAGAAAAAGCGAATGAATGCCCGCGGCACAGAAAACGGAGCCGACCAAACAGCAAAGAGTGGGACGAGGACCGCACCAAATACGGAAGGAAAAGGGCCACAGAACACAAATCATCGTCTTAATTTGGCAAAATCCGTTAATCATTAGCCAACAACGGCGGACCTGCAACGAGATGAACATGGTCATCCTTAATTTTTAAAAGGACAATTGGCAGGCACAGCCCAAACGCTTGCCAAGTGGAAATAGTCCCGTTGAGGTTGCCCATTGTGATCATCCATGGCCGAGAGTGCCAATACAGCCACTCAAGACGCGACTGCAACGGAACCCAAGCGTGTAACACTTCCAGCAGACGGCACTGCACAAAAAAGAGATTGGCCACTGCTTTGGCACGAAGCAAATGGACGGAAGAATTGTCGCCAAAGTAGGGAAAGCTGTAGACGAGGAGATTCAGCAGATTTCCACCGAGGCACAGAAATTGCAACAACGGAAAAACAAAGCGCAATGTCCACAATTCCAAGGCAGTGCAAGGACCATCAAAGTGGTCACGATTGTGGGCAAATGGAGAAGCTGACAAATGGCGGAGGATGGCATTTGGGACAGAGCGAACAATCCAACACATGCCCAAATTTTGCAAAATAAGCCGACCATTCCCCCCCCCCCCCGTCTCACCCCCTTTCTCATCGGCACATCGTCCGATTTCGGTGCCATTCCTTCCGTTTCCGTCACTT
The DNA here is from genome assembly GCA_023374025.1 of Heterodera schachtii. Classification (NCBI taxonomy): domain Eukaryota; kingdom Metazoa; phylum Nematoda; class Chromadorea; order Rhabditida; family Heteroderidae; genus Heterodera; species Heterodera schachtii. The sequence goes on from SIJG01000055.1 coordinate 590,601, forward strand.
CCCGGCATCTGCGAAGTGTTCAGCTGAAACAGTTCTCCCAACATCTGAAGACACACATCCAATGCCAATTCAACGCCGAATTTTTGTTCGCAATTTTGTATTACCTTCTCCATTTATCAAACCGAAAAATATTTTTTTAGGTGAATAAACAAATTGTGGAGGAAAAGAAGAAGGGGTCAAAGGGCGAAGGAATGAATGCTAATTGGCTTAGCACAACAAATTGACGGAGGTTTGGGGGGGGGGAGAGAAAGCCGTGAGAAAAGGGAGGAGGAGAGAAGGAGGAGGAACAAATGCAGACACGCAATAACATTAATAATAATAATAATGATGGTAATAACCTCACTCTAATCAAATGCCATTGCTTTTGGCTTTGACCGTGGCGGAAAAGGGAAACCAATGCCAATGACTAATAATAAGTGGCCGAGTGGTGGGAAAGTGAAACACAGAAGGAAGGGGACTTGTGCCTTTCCCATGCTTTGTACCGTTTCATTTGCGAATGCATTAATTTTGCCAAGGCGGGAATAGGGGGAGGGGAATTTGATGGCAAACAAATCGAAAGAAATTGAAAGGCGGGGGGGGGGGGCAAAATTCGGATGGGAATGGACGGCAAATGAACTCAAATGGGCCAAGCAAGTGATGATGATATGCATGGATATTCCTTTGTGGTGCCGCTCACCGGAAGCTAACGAAAACGTACGCTTCTCTCTTCACAAAAGCAGGGAAAAAGAAAGAAAGAAAGAGCAAAGAGAAGAAAGGCAGATTTGGACAGAAAATATGAACAGTCGTTGAAAGACGCGTCGACCTATTGGCCTAAAGCAACGAAAGCACCGAAGCAAACGGACGGCCGAAGGCAAACAATGGGAAGGGCATAATGTGGGGAGGGATGGCAAAGCTGGGAGGATTAAACCCGCTTCATTGCCCTTTGAAGCCTTAAATGAATTAAGCTCATCGAAGTGAAGCGGGAGGGGGGGGGGGGGGGGCAAAGGCGGCGAAAGGGCGCGGGGGGGAGGGGAGAGTCTGCTAATTAAGTGGAGGACTGCAGCAAAGGTCTTTCAAAGGGTTTTGTGGGCTGTATAATCCGATTTTAACCTCTATTCAACCCAAATTCCTACATAAACCAAAAATCCTTTTTCAGAAAATTAATTTGAGTAAAAAATTGAGAAAAAATGCTTTCGAATCCATATTAATTGTAAGTAATTTAATTTAATTGGCTATGAAAAAAAAATCGTACAACGGCTTTTTAATCAAAACACAGTAGGAAACAATACAGTAATAAATGGCTTAGTACAAACCATAATTTATTATTCTAAAGAAACAAAAAATGTTGACCATGGGTCAAAAACCATAAAAATTATTTGTCCGGAAAGAAGCGTTCGTAGTTCAGTCGTCGTTTATATTTCATTTCACGGTATGGAAAGGAAAATGAATTTTTTGTTGGTCAATTCCTTAAAGAATATTGAGCACCGAGCACCGCAACTGTTATTTGTGGAGAACAGAATTTAATAAAACCCGGATTCAGATAAGGACCCTAATTACGGGACCTGGAATAGGGCCCTGGAAAAATCCTGCACAGTATACTGTGGTGAAGACCAAAACTTACCAATTCGCGCAAAAGATTCCCTTCTAAATTTTAAATAATTTTATATTTGAATTGGCATTTTATTTATCGATTAACTTTGATTTTTTTTTTCACAAAGCTAATTTGCAAGTTGTGAAAGAATGGATTTGCTTCGCGTTTCATAGAAATTGGGAAAACGCTTGAACAGCTCCCATACCCATTCATTTATTAACAAACTTCCACTTTAAGAAAGATTAAAAAATGAAAGTACCATCTTCTGTTGCTTTTGTTGACCAAGCTGGTGTATCTTCAGCACCTGTACTTGACTGTCAAGGTGTTCAACAACAGTTGTCTCAACAGGAAGAGAGAATTCTGACAGACAAATCAAAAAAATGGAAGCAATTACAATCAAAAAGATATGCAGAAAAACGAAAATTTGGCTTTGTCGATTCGCAAAAGGAGGAAATGCCGCCAGGTTTTTTTAATATGGGTTTTGAATTCAGTGTATCACCGGAAGGGATTTAGTTGAATTCCTCTAAGGATTGATTGGATATGTAATTTACTTTTCCCCGGGTATGCAAACCTTAATCGCATAGCCAATCTTTGGTTTTTTGGGCTGGAGGTTGTCTAATAATAAAACTATTCACATTCAGAACATGTCCGCTAAAATCATTCGCGATCACGGGGACATGACCTCAAGGAAGTACCGTCACGACAAACGAGTTTATTTGGGTGCACTGAAATACATGCCACACGCGGTCATAAAACTGCTTGAGAACATGCCGATGCCTTGGGAGCAGATCAGAGATGTCAAAGTGCTTTACCACATCACCGGCGCCATAACATTTGTAAACGAAGTGCCGCGAGTGATTGAGCCGGTGTTCATTGCCCAATGGGGCACAATGTGGATCATGATGCGGCGCGAGAAGCGCGATCGGCGCCATTTTAAGGCATTTCTTTTTATTTGTTTATTGTATTCGTAACTTTCCGTCTTAAGAGAATGCGTTTCCCTCCATTTGATGACGAAGAACCTCCGCTGGATTATGCCGATAACATTTTGGATGTCGAACCGCTTGAACCGATTCAGATGGAACTCAATGACGAGGAGGAAAATCTCGTGAAGGAATGGTTTTACGATTACAAACCGTTAGCGAAGACTCGGTAACATTTGGGATTATTACTTTAAATTCTTTTTCGAAATTTCCTTCCTCAACTTTAAAATGCTATTACAAAGCAATCTGTACTTTTATCTAAAGGTTCGTCAATGGTGAATCGTACAAACAATGGTCGTTCAGCATCCCGATTATGTCGACTCTTTACCGATTGGCCAACCAACTTTTGACGGATCTGCTTGACGAAAATTACTTTTATCTGTTTGACCTCAAGTCCTTCTTTACAGCAAAAGCATTGAATGTGGCCATTCCTGGAGGACCCAAATTTGAACCATTAATGAAGGAACTCAATTTTCAGTATGTTCTATACCATTTCTACAGAATAGGGCGCTAACTTTTAACTCCTTAAATATGATAGTGGATTTAAACAAAAACAAAGTCTGGAATTCACACTAAAAAATAATAAAATTCTACCCAACAGAGACGAGGATTGGAATGAGTTCAATGACATTAACAAAGTGATCATCCGTTCGCCTATTCGGACTGAGTACCGAATTGCGTTTCCATTCATGTACAACAATCTGATCAACGCTCTGCCAGTCACTGTGTCGTTGTATCATTCGCCGTCGGTTGTGTACATCAAAACTGAGGACTATGACTTGCCTGCTTTTTACTTCGACCCATTGATCAATCCAATCGCACAAAGAAATACTGAAAGGGTAAGTAAACAATGAAGAAAAAAGTCAACGGGTAAATTGATCGACCGCAAAAAACGGGCAAATTACAAAAACGGTTTTGTTTGTTCGTGTTGTTGAGGTCGTATATAATTTGGCACATTCAGGCGGATTCGAACCCAATTGATCGGTTTTGATCAGATAATTACTGTGTCACATTTTCAGATGCCCGAGCCTTTGCCCAGCGATGACGAAGAGTTCGAAATTCCGTCAGATCTCGTGCCGATGTTCAATGAATTTCCGCTTTACACTGAAAACACGGCAAACGGAATGGCACTTCTTTGGGCCCCGCGTCCATTTAATCTTCGTTCGGGACGAACGCGTCGTATCATCGATGTGCCATTGGTGAAATGTTGGTACCGGGAGCATTGCCCGGCGGGCATGCCAGTCAAAGTCCGAGTCTCATACCAAAAACTGTTGAAAGTTTTTGTGCTTAATGCGCTAAAACATCGACCACCGAAGCCGCAGAAGAAACGGTGGGTAACCACCAGAAAAAAGACAATACAAATATTCTTTAATGTTAGACAAAAATGAGGAGTGAATTGACAGTTTATGAAGATAAAATTTAAATGAATCAAAAAATATAATTGCATATCATTATTTTCAGGTACCTCTTCCGTTCGTTTAAAGCAACGAAATTCTTCCAAAACACCACTTTGGATTGGGTGGAAGCAGGTCTTCAAGTGCTCCGCCAAGGCTACAACATGTTGAACCTTTTGATTCACCGTAAAAATTTGAACTACCTCCACTTGGACTACAATTTCAACTTGAAGGTGCTTTTCTAAATATTAATTATTAATTCTTTTGCTCTTTTAGCCCGTCAAAACACTGACCACCAAAGAGCGTAAGAAGTCTCGGTTTGGAAATGCTTTTCATTTGTGTCGTGAAATCCTTCGTCTTACCAAATTGGTGGTCGACGCGCATGTTCAATATCGGCTTAACAATGTGGATGCCTATCAGTTGTCAGATGGACTTCAATACATCTTTGCACATGTTGGACAGCTAACCGGGATGTACCGTTACAAGTACAAATTGATGCGTCAAGTTCGAATGTGCAAAGACCTCAAACATCTCATTTATTACCGGTTCAATACCGGACCAGTTGGTACGTATTTTTCAGTTTTACTCTTGCGGGAGAGAACACTGCTGAACTCTTAGGTTTTTATATTTACCGATTTTTAGGAAAGGGTCCTGGTTGCGGTTTTTGGGCACCTGGTTGGCGTGTGTGGTTGTTCTTCCTTCGAGGCATTACCCCTCTGCTTGAACGATGGCTTGGAAATTTGCTTTCGCGACAATTCGAAGGTCGTCATTCGAAAGGAGTTGCAAAGACTGTGACAAAACAGCGTGTTGAGTCGCACTTTGACCTTGAGCTCAGGTACAATAATTCGCACAAACTCTTTAAAATTAATTTCAAAGGGCCGCTGTGATGCACGACATTTTGGATATGATGCCCGAGGGGATAAAACAGAATAAAGCGCGGGTCATTTTGCAACATCTCAGCGAGGCGTGGCGGTGTTGGAAGGCGAACATTCCTTGGAAAGTGCCCGGTCTCCCAACTCCGGTCGAAAACATGATCCTGCGTTATGTGAAAGCAAAAGCGGATTGGTGGACTAACTCGGCTCATTACAACCGTGAGCGTGTTCGACGCGGTGCGACTGTTGACAAAACGGTGTGCAAAAAGAATTTGGGCCGTCTCACGCGTCTTTACCTGAAGGTAGTTTTATTGAATGCTTTTCTATTTTCTAACGAAACCCACCCATTTCAGGCAGAGCAGGAGAGACAACACAATTACCTGAAGGATGGGCCGTATGTGAGTGCTGAGGAAGCGGTTGCCATTTACACGACCACAGTCCATTGGTTGGAGTCGCGTCGTTTTTCACCGATTCCTTTCCCGCCTCTCTCATACAAACACGACACTAAGCTGCTGATTTTGGCGCTTGAGCGTCTCAAAGAAGCCTACTCAGTGAAGAACCGTCTTAACCAAAGTCAGCGAGAGGAATTGGCACTTATTGAGCAAGCATATGACAACCCACATGAGGCATTGTCTCGGATAAAGCGGCATATGCTCACCATGCGGTCTTTCAAAGAAGTTGGCATCGAGTTCATGGACCTGTACAGCCACTTAATCCCTGTCTACGACATCGAGCCGCTGGAGAAGGTCACGGATGCTTATCTCGACCAATATTTGTGGTACGAAGCGGACAAGCGGAGACTGTTCCCATCTTGGGTGAAACCTGCCGACACTGAACCACCCCCATTGCTCGTCTACAAATGGTGCCAGGGCATAAACAATTTGCAGTCCGTTTGGGACACCAGCGAAGGCGAATGCGATGTGTTGCTTGAGGCCAAAGTGGAGAAAATGTACGAGAAAATGGACCTGACACTGCTCAACAGATTGCTACGTCTCATTGTCGACCACAATATCGCCGATTATATGACAGCTAAAAACAACGTCACGATAAATTACAAGGACATGAACCACACCAACTCTTTCGGTAGATTTTTTGGTTTCAATACAAAGCACCAGCCGATGGTTCCTTATTTATTCATCAATTTCTGTTTTAGGCATAATTCGTGGACTCCAATTTGCCTCATTGATCGTTCAATACTACGGTCTTGTTCTCGATTTGCTCGTTCTCGGTCTACGGCGCGCTAGCGAAATTACAGGACCACCACAAGTGGACTATAATAGTTTTTGTATTACTTTGTCATTTCTATTTATTCAGTGTCCCAATGAGTTTCTCGCTTTCGAAGACATTGCGACTGAGGCGGCTCACCCAATTCGTCTTTACTGTCGTTACGTCGACAAAGTGTGGATTTTCTTCCGCTTCAACGCCGAAGAGACCAGGGACTTGATTCAGCGGTACTTGACGGAGCATCCCGACCCAAACAATGAAAACATTGTTGGTTACAACAACAAAAAGTGCTGGCCGCGCGATGCCAGGATGCGTTTGATGAAGCACGACGTTAACTTGGGAAGAGCCGTCTTTTGGGACATTAAGGTATTGGATGGTGCCTTTTCAGCGGTGCTCCATCAATGACTTCCTTTTTAGAATCGTCTCCCGCGTTCTGTTACAACAATTGAATGGGAAAATTCTTTTGTCTCCGTTTACAGCAAAGATAACCCAAACTTGTTGTTTGATATGTGCGGGTTTGAATGCAGAATTTTGCCGAAATGTCGAATGGCCAGTGACGATGCCACCAACAGAGATGGCATTTGGAACCTTCAAAACGAGGTGGATTTAGAAATGGGTCGTCTTGTTTGCTTATTGTTACAATATCCATTAGGTCACCAAAGAGCGGACTGCCCAATGCTTCCTCAAAGTCGATCAGGAATCGATGGAGAAATTCCACAATCGAATTCGTCAAATTCTGATGTCTTCCGGGTCAACGACTTTCACAAAGATTGTCAACAAATGGAATACAGCTTTGATTGGCCTTATGACATATTTCCGAGAGGCTGTCGTCAACACACAAGAATTGCTTGATTTGCTGGTGAAATGTGAAAACAAAATTCAGACTCGGTAAAATATTTTTTTAAATTGCTGGTATTTAAATTGTTCTTTAGCATTAAAATCGGACTCAATTCTAAAATGCCTGCGCGTTTTCCACCTGTGGTTTTTTACACTCCGAAAGAAATTGGTGGTCTGGGGATGCTTTCCATGGGCCATGTGCTCATCCCTCAGTCGGATTTGCGTTGGATGCGTCAGACGGATGCGGGAGGGATCACTCATTTCAGAAGTGGAATGACACACGACGAGGACCAAATCATCCCGAATTTGTACAGATACATTCAGGTAATGCTGTAATTCCTAACCCTAATAATTTTATGTCGTATTTAAGCCATGGGAAGCGGAGTTTGTCGATTCTCAACGTGTGTGGGCTGAATACGCTCTTAAACGACAGGAAGCGAATGCGCAAAATCGACGTTTGACCTTGGAAGACTTGGACGACAGTTGGGACCGTGGCATTCCCAGAATCAACACTCTGTTCCAAAAAGACCGTAACACCTTGGCCTATGACAAGGGCTGGCGAGTCAGAACGGAGTTCAAAGCTTACCAAATACTGAAGCAAAATCCGTTTTGGTGGACCCATCAGAGACACGATGGAAAGTTGTGGAATTTGAACAATTATCGGACTGATATGATCCAGGCACTCGGCGGTGTTGAAGGCATTCTCGAGCACACTTTGTTTAGAGTCCGTCTTTTGTTTAAACTTTTTCCATAATGACATTCTTTAGGGAACATATTTCCCCACTTGGGAAGGTCTCTTTTGGGAGCGTGCGTCCGGCTTCGAAGAATCGATGAAGTTTAAAAAGCTGACCAATGCTCAGCGTTCTGGATTGAATCAGATCCCAAACCGTCGCTTCACCCTTTGGTGGTCTCCGACTATAAACAGAGCGAACGTCAGACTTTTTTAATACTTGATTGGAAATTGTTTTGTTGTTCAGGTGTACGTCGGTTTCCAAGTGCAGCTTGATCTGACTGGCATTTTCATGCACGGCAAAATTCCAACTTTGAAAATCTCATTGATCCAAGTGCTTTTATTGTACGTAGCTTTTCTATAATTATTTTTCAGATTTTCCGTGCCCACTTGTGGCAAAAAATTCACGAGTCAGTTGTGATGGATTTGTGCCAGGTGTTCGATTTGGAGTTGGACGCTTTGGAGATTCAGACGGTGCAAAAAGAAACAATTCATCCGCGAAAATCGTACAAAATGAACAGTTCTTGTGCCGATATACTCCTTTTTGCTCAATACAAATGGCACATTTCGCGTCCATCGCTTTTGGCCGACACGAAAGACGTAAAACTGAGGGATAAATGGGGCATCCGTGGTTGGCCTATATAAATATTATTTTTATTTTGCAGGTAATGGACAACACGACCACGCAAAAGTACTGGCTCGATGTTCAACTACGTTGGGGAGACTACGACTCGCACGACATCGAGCGTTATTCGCGTGCTAAATTCTTGGACTACACCACGGACAACATGTCCATTTACCCCTCACCAAATGGCGTTCTCATCGCAATTGATTTGGCTTACAATCTGTACAGTGCTTATGGCAATTGGTTCCCGGGCATGAAAGTGCTCCTGCGCCAAGCAATGGCCAAGATCATCAAGGCCAACCCCGCCTTTTATGTCCTCCGAGAGCGTATTCGCAAGGGTCTGCAATTGTATTCATCCGAGCCTACGGAACCCTACTTGACCTCACAAAACTATGGCGAGTTGTTTAGCAATCAGATCATTTGGTTTGTTGACGACACCAATGTGTACCGTGTGACAATTCACAAGGTCATTGCTTTTTCTTATACGGTTGTTATTGTTATAACTTTAAGACGTTCGAAGGGAATTTGACGACTAAACCGATGAATGGTGCCATTTTCATTTTTAATCCGAGGACTGGCCAACTGTTTCTGAAGATCATCCACACAAGTGTGTGGGCCGGCCAGAAACGTCTCAGTCAGGTGGGCTGAATGCCGCTCTGTGTTTGTTTCAATTTATAATTTAGCTGGCAAAATGGAAAACGGCAGAAGAAGTGGCGGCACTGATCCGATCGCTGCCAGTGGAGGAGCAACCGAGACAAATCATTGTGACCAGAAAAGCAATGCTTGACCCATTGGAGGTGCATTTGTTGGACTTCCCCAACATTGTCATCAAAGGGTCAGAATTGATGTTGCCATTCCAAGCCATTATGCGAGTAAGTTGAAAGGAGCGTCAAACGGTTTATAGACATACTGATTTAATTTTCAGATTGAAAAGTTTGGTGATTTGATATTGAAAGCAACAGAGCCGCAGATGGTGTTATTCAATTTATACGACGATTGGCTTAAGGTTGGCTTAATTTTCTTTTTTCTGAACTTAGAAAGTATTTTTCAGACTATCTCGAGTTATACTGCCTTTTCACGTGTCATCCTCATCATGCGTGGAATGCACATTAATCCGGACAAAACAAAAGTGATTCTGAAGCCGGACAGGACCACGGTGACTGAACCG